>CM075878.1:1344493-2077344 GCA_038021265.1 Cyprinella venusta
ATTTAAGAAAAAATATTATTTATATATAAAATATTTATATATAATAATAATAATTCATTTATATTTATATATAATATAATTATATATAAATCATATATAAATTTATATATAAATAATTACATATATAATTATAATTACATATATATAATATATATATATTATATATATATATATTACATATATAAATGTTATTATATAATTATATATAAATTTATATATAAATAATTATATATATAAATTATATATAAATCTATAAACAGTATATACATGAAAATATTTCTTAAATATATATACAAGCATATATACACAGTGCACCCACATATATTATATAAACACAAACTTTTATTTTGGATGCGATTAATAATATATATATATATATATATATATATATATATATATATACACACACACACACGCACTGTAAAAAATATTGATGGTTTAACTTAAAAAATTAAGTAACCTGGTTGCCTTAAAATTTTAAGTTGGTTGAACTGGAAAAAGTTAAAGAGTTAAAACAATGAAGGAGATTAATTTAATCATCAGAAACTCAAAATAATAAGTTATCTCAGCTAAATAAATTATTATAAAGTTGATTTGACAAAAGAAAATATGTTGTGATAAATCTTGAAAATATTTTTTACAGTGTATATATATATATTTATAAAGTGTAAAATATCCCCATCATTTTGTACATGGCTTATTTGTGATCAGTCACTTAATGGCCATATGTACTTCATAACATTAGAGATAAAAGTAAATGGATAAATGCTGATGTAACAGTACATTTAACAATAAATATGGGTATTAGGATGGAAATTATGGTAAAATTATTGCAAATTTATTATGTAAGGCACAACATGTGATTTTATCTACATTAATATCGCAAAACATCCGATATTAAACCCCATTCAAAGGTGTCTGTCTGTCTGACTATCTTCCCCGTCGAGGCCCTTAAAAGGGAAGCAGAGATTCTCGACTTCCTCTCGCGCGTGTTTCGGGCTAAAGCGATTTACTCTCCAGGCTCTTTTTTTTTTAGATGAAATAAAACTGACGAATAAACTCATCTCCCAGCGGTGAAGGGCAGAGGGCTTCGCACCGACAGTCTCTGTGTTTGAAACTCGCAAAATCCACATCCAGCTCCAAACCAGAGAGAGAGAGAGCATTGAAATTCCCCTCGCAGCGCTGCACGGGATTTGCTAAACGGCGGGGTGTGTGTGTGCGTGGCTGATAAACGGAGTGATGATCCAGCAACACGTCTTTATCCTCGCGCTCCGCTTTAATTAACGCCGGCTTGTTTGTTGAAAAGATGATTAATATGCCAGTGAAAATGGCCTAATTGAATACCGCAACAACCCACACAATCAGGGAGGAACACGCTGTTTTGTTTTGTGTAGATTAGCCCTTTTATCAATGTCATTATTTATATTATTATTATTATTACGTGCTATTTTAATTCAGCTGACAGCCCCATCCCCCACGCCTCTCCTCTCCGAGACTGAGGAGGGACACAGACGATGAATGAGCCGCATTGTGTCCGTCTGAGGAGGGGTCAAGAGGAGACAGAAACTTCTGTCAGCCAGTCAAAGATCTCCGGCTCGGGATGATGTTTGAAGTGAATGTTGACCTACAGAAGGGTCACGTGTATGTTTTATGTGAGTTCTTTTACCTCAGAAAAGATTTTTCATCTCATCCCAAGGTTGGACAAAACAAGCAATTTTTGTTTATAGGGAAGGATGGTTAAAGTCACAACGTAAAAGGCAGATATTTTCTTCCATATTGTGATGTATGCACCCAAGTGAAACATTAATGAAAAAGAAAAATAGTCATGGCGGTAGATCTGAATGCGAGCTTGCACTATTGTAAGAAAGAGACAGGGTAAAAGGTTGAGTAGGAGAAGGAAAGGTTCTATATAGAATATTAAACGGTTCTAAAGCGTTACGTATTTGGAACCCCTAAAATGCAATGCATGTGAATGATCACAAAATTCAAGATATGGGGGTTAAAAAATGTAATTAATCAATATCACACGAAGAGTGCCATTTCAGTTTTTATCCTCCAAAAATCTGCATGATTAAAATGTGATATTAAGTTACTACAACAGTTTAATAAACAATCATTTAATAACAACTACAAAATGTTGCAGAATAATGTAATATATGAATGAATAATAGCCTTTAAAGAACCTTTGTGCCAAAAGTGTACTTTCTTGTCATTATTGAACCTTTTTTATCATAAAATGTCTTTTGGAGTCGAGTAAAGAACCCTATGCTACATATATAGTGTATGCTATATGTTACATGTACTTCCCATATTAATGACAGTAAATAATTCATAATTACAGGCAACTTGCTCCAAACCACAGTCTGTCACTGTAAAATACGTTCTCAGTTAATTGTATAATTAATTAATGTGCAACAAAGCCTCAATGTAAAAAAAAAGTGCAACCTGACATTTTTATTAATCCTTAAAAGAATACCTCAGGTCTTTATAGTGACCCGGGACATAATTCACTATTGTCACGTTGAGGTGTGTGTTGGTTGAAGCAACATCCAGTTGAACAGACAGAAACACAGGACTGAAAACTACAGCCCGACCGACACAAATATTTTTGGGGTTTTAAAATCCGATATTCCGACATATCAGCCGATTTTTCTTTTTTTATTAAATATTGTTGGATTTCACACACGTGTAAAAGAAAAGCTAACTTTTCTGCACAAGATACGTTTGATACTTTTTCTCTATGTCTAAATGTTCACTCCTCGCAAGTATAACTTACATTTTACAATGTAACTAGAGATATTCTAGTTATAAATACAGTAATCATTACTTTATTTAGGCAGAAAAAGTTCATTGTGGTTTCCAAGCTCATTAATGTTAACGTTAGCGGTCTTCCACTGATGATAGTGGTTAGCTAGTGTATGATGAGCCATAATTTAGCAATAGATAACATCATACTGCAAATTGTAAAACATACATTTTCAATATAACAGGCCAAGGAGAGATGATTGAAGCGTGTTTCGTCCGTTTTTATTTTATTATATCGGCCATTATAACTGCCGATACCGATATTTTGGAAAATGCCTAATATCGGCCGATATATCAGTCTGGCTCTACTGAGAACAGAACAACCGAACTGTAGACACGTAAACAGTCAAACTAGATCTCACAAAGGCTTAAATACAGGGGTAAACGAGCTAGACGGGATAACAAGGGGTTAATGGAAAACACCTGGGATGACTAATTGACAGACAGGGAACCGCTGAACATGACAAGACACAAAACCCAACAATGTAGCATAGCCCACCCCCACAGGGAACCGGACCAGGGCCTTGCAATGGCAGGCATGGGCCAGGAAACTTAGGCTGCGCAGGCAGAGCAGGGGACCAGGGTGGATCAGCTGGGTGAGCTGGGACCAAGGGCCGAAACCCCTCGAGACCTTAAGGCTTCCTCAATTATAAGTGCATTTCTGTAAATGTGATTTATGAGGGGTGACTTTTTTCCGTGGTGATTTTACCACAGATGTTGTCCATGACTTGTATTGAACTCCGAAATTTCCTTTAAAAGAGTTGAGAATATCTTCACAAACAATCTGAAAACGATGATGAATACCCTCAATTTGATTCAGTTCACATCCCATGACGCTCATCTAAATGTCAGAAGTCTCTCTCTCTCTCTCTCGCAGTGGTCAGCTGTTCTCCGCTCTAGTTTACATGTTCCCGCTCCCAGTGTGAAAAGGCTTTAGGGGGCTCAATCAGCGGGACTTTGATGTCGACTGCGGCTGTAATGATTTCATATTGTTCCAGGGATTTCTCTAATCCACTACACTTTCATTACAATCCATCTCTCCATCCTGTCTTCTTCTGAGGCGTCGGACGGAATCAGCCTCCTTTCGTTCATCTGTCACTCTCTTTCTTTTACATTCCTTCATTCCTTCTTTCGTTGCAATGTTCATGAGGAAGTTATAACTGTAGATGCTAATTCAATTTCTGTGATTTTAGAAGTCGTTCCATGCAAAGCTTTCATTTGTAAATTACGAGGTTCAGAAATAAGAACTAGTGACAGATGTGGCAGGTTGGAAGGGTCACGAAACATACAAAAAAAGTTTGGTCTGACACACTAAAACGTCATCACTCCCATCAACAAAACAAATGGTGGTTGCAATTCAACTTCACTTAATAATTTACTCGCCCCCATGTCATCCGAGATGTCCATGTCTTTCTTTCTTCAGTCGAAAAGAAATTAAGGTTTTTGATGAAAACATTCCAGGATTTTTCTCCATATAATGGACTTCAATGGGGTCCAAACGGTTCAAGGTCCAAATGAGAGTTTAAGTGCAAACTACAAACTGTTCAAAGGGCTTTAAACGATTCCAGACGATGAATAAGGGTCTTATCTATCGAAATGATCGCTCATTTAATAAATAAATAACAAAGTTTAAGTTTTATAAGCTCAAATGGTCGCCTTGCTCTGTTCTGTGATGAGAATTCGTGACTCTCCTGTTCGAACTTGTTCATCAAGATGAACAAATCTTTTTTTCGAGTCATGACTCGAAGGGTCCTTGATAAGACCCTTATTCATCGTCTGGAATCGTTTAAAGCCCTTTGAACAGTTTGCACTGAAACTCTCATTTGGACCTTGAACCGTTTGGACCCCATTGAAGTCCATTATATGGAGAAAATCCTGGAATGTTTTCATCAAAAACCTTCATTTCTTTTTGACTAAAGAAAGAAAGACGTGGACATCTTGGATGTCCTACTCCTTTAACGATTCCACATCCTCAAAATGAATCTAACACATTCCTTTTAGTGAAACACCCTAGTCTGCAAGTACCATTTGTCTTGGTGTGTCATGACACTTGCCTGTAGAAATTGAGTGTGTTGTGCATTGAAAAAGCATTACAGTAATGGTTTTCTTTTAAGATGCATTGGGGTAAATGAATATGCAAACAAGAGTATTGTGCTTCTGCAAGTAAGATTCCCTCTATGAAAAAAAAACTAGTGAAATGCAAGAAATGGTGTACTCTGTTTTACGATTAACCAAATACTGCATTGCAACATTTTGTTTTACATTTTTATGGTGATATGGTGACTTGACAACATTATAATCATTATTTTTCTGCACTCTAAAACATACTGGGTTGTTTTAACCCAATTTTTGGTCAAATATGGACAAACCCAGCCATTGGGTTACATTTTTGAATTACATTTTTAACCCAATGTTTGAGTTTGCCCATATTTGACCCAAAATTGGGTTAAAACAACCCAGCATTTTTAGAGCGCATGAAACATTTACAACCATTTAAAAGTTTGGGGTCTATGAATTAATTCATATTTTCATTCAGCAAGGAGACATTAAATTGATCAAAAGTCAATTATAAAGGTATAAAGACATTTAAAGTCACATGATATTTTGATTTTAATAAATGATGATATTTTAAACGTTCTATTCAAAGAAAAAAAAAAATAAAATAATTTATTTATAAAATAAAAAAAAAATTAAATAAATAAAAAATAAAAAAAATAATAAACTTCAGCAGCAAAAACTGTTTAATGCCAGTATAACACAAATTAAACATCAATCCTGGATATTATGTGTCTATTGGCTTGGCATACCGACGCTCAAACCGTTCCGAGAAGACAAAAGCACTCTTTGCTGATCAGATAAGAAAACACAGCGCCTCATTATTGTTAGAATGAATATGTAACCTAACTAATTATATTTATTCAAAGGATGGAGGGAGAGAAAGAGAAATCCAGCGATAGAGACCGCAACAAAGAGCATGAATATCAGAATATCTCTCCATCAAGACCTGATTACAAAGACCCGTGATCGTATATGAAGATAAAAGAGAAGTCAGCTCAGCTTGGCTCTGGCACTAGTGACTGTATTGTGTAAATCTAGTGTGAACACGCAAGATAAAGCACCTCCTAAAATGGCATTATTACATTATCAGATTTCATGCTTTTAAAGAGGACAAGGCTTATTACAGTACAGCATTTGGCTGCACCTTTCAGACTCACTGTATTCTGTCTTACACTGCTATTGTGGCATATAAAATTCAACATGCATGCATGCATACTACAATTCGAAATACTTCACTATGCATTCTCTTCCACAAAAAATAGAAGGTCGTTTACAGTGTTTATCGCAAAGTACAAGCAGTGTGCAAGTATCCCATTCTGAATGTATACCGAGACGCCATTTATGACCACAGATGCTTCTGATTTTGGTACTTTCTGAGCCAAATGTCAATGCATATGACTTATAATCTGTATAAACTTACCTATTTTATCATACTCTGTTGTGTTCATATTCTACACTTTTAAAAAGTGTACTTTGTAACAATGTCAAATTATAACTTTAAAGTATATTTTAAAGAATTGTTTTAATAATCTTATTTTGATGTGTTGACTAACATGAAGCACATGTAAAGTGATTAAATTAACTGATTTGAGTAGAATTTAAACTGTAGTGTGTTATTTAATATTTAAAGTTGATATGCTTTATATGTACTAAATTGCAACTTCATTATTACAAATAATTGTGTAATTACAAATATATTTTAATACATAACATGCATGATGAAATTATATTTTAGCTAACCATAAAGGCTCAGTACATTAAAGTAAACAGGAGTAATTATAAAATTACATAAAGATAAACTGAGAAACTCTAAAGTTCAAGTAATTGCACTTAATATACATTTAAACTATAATATATTTTTATTTAATTGTAAATTTAAATGTCTGGAAACAGCCCGTTCTCATCCCAAGACGTCATCTAAATGACGCTTTTGACCATACGTCAACATCCGACGTTTTAGGGTTCACTGTACAAAAATATTTTCAAGATTTGTTATCACAACATTTTTTCTTTTGTCAAATCGACTTAATTTATTTAGTTGAGATAACTTATTATTGTGAGTTTCTGATGATTAAATTAATCTCCTTCATTGTATTAACTCACTTTTTCCAGTTCAATCAACTTAAAATTTTAAGGCAACCAGGTTACTTAATTTTTTAAGTTAAACCAACAATATTTTTTTTACAGTGTACCCTTTAACGTCAGTTAGATGACGCTATCTAACCCTAACCCTACCCCACACCTAAACCTACCCGCATCATCTAACTGATGCTAAAGGTAAAGCGCTAAAGATGACGTTTTGGGATGAGAATGTGTCTGAAAACCTTTAACTTAAAAATTTAAGATGAAATTTAAGTAAAATTTTAAGTTGATTGAACTGGAAAAAGTGAGTTAATACAACGAAGGAGATTAATTTAATCATCAGAAACTCAAAATAATAAGTTATCTGAACTAAATAAATTATTTAAGTTGATTTGACAAAAGAAAAAATGTTGTGATAACAAATCTTGAAAATATATTTTTTTACAGTGTGTGCACTTATTCTTTTAAAGTATATTATTTCCATAATAAGGACTATTTTTATAAGTATCCTTCACATTTCACAAGAGAACGTTGCATTGTAGAAACGTAAGGTGTGTTAAGAGGAACTTGAGACGTGATTGGACAGCTGACTTACTTGGCCCGTCCCATTCCTCTGCTGTCAGTGGGCTGGACTGGACTCTCTCTTCTTGTCCATCACTGTCTTGTTGTTCTACCTTTAAACTCTCGCCCATTTCACCTGTAAAAAAAAGACATCAGAGCTTAGCTGTACGTGAACAAACGGCTAAATCGCGGCACAATCACTAAACCGGACGGTGACGGCCGCAGTTGGTTTTCTTTGATTTAAAAGCCTTATTCCTTGTAATTCCAATGTGCAGTTTCTCATTTTGGATTCTTTCAAGTGTCTGCTGTGGGATTTTATGCTCATTTCTTTGGAGAGAATTGAAAAGCGACAGAGAGCAAGTCCCTGGACCCACCTTGATCACAGACTCGCTGCCTGTGTTAAGCCCTGTGACGAAACTTATTGGAAATGTTTAATTACAGTGTTGGGAAAGAAATTAAGCTACAAGATGATTCCTTAATTAAGCTGTGATTAAGGATTTTCTGCCTTTGGCTCTGACACCACGGGCAAAGTACTATTAAACACCGTCACAGGCAAGAGAAGTTAACTCCAAGAACAGGCCTATTTACCTCAGATTCTCACACACACACACACACACATGCACAGAGGGAATCAGTCCATGTCCTCAGCAAGACAGGAATGGATAAAACCTTATGATCTTTAACCTCAAGCTGAATAAATACAGAGAAAGAGCCGAGTATTAAACCTTCTTGAGGAGACAAGACAGCCACTTAAAGGGATAGTTCACTTTGAAATTAATTTTTGATATGTTTTAGCTTACCTCAAGGGCATCCAAGATGTCGGTGTCTTTGTTTCCACAGTATTTTCAATTTTGATATTTTTCAGTCAAACCGTTGTCCATCAGTCATATAATGGAGGTCTATGGTCACCACCTCAAAGAGCATGCACAGAGAAGTCCTAATTAAACATGATTTAATGACTCGTAAATGTAAGTACACATTGATGGCCTAAGACACGAAACGAGCGGTTTGTGTGAGAAAACGAACAGTATTTATATCGTTTTTACCTCTTGTAGTCACAGCCACGTCCAAGTGAGGTAAAAACGATATAAATACTGTTCGTTTTCTCACACAAACCGCTCGTTTTGTGTTTTAGGCCATCATGAGTTATTGAATTTGGACTTGGTGACCATAGACCTCCATTATATGACTGATAGACAACGGTTTGACCGAAAAAAATATCAAAATTGAAAATACTGTGGAAACAAAGACACCTACATCTTGGACGCCCTTGAGGTAAGCTAAAACATATCAAAAATTAATTTCAAAGTGAACTATCCCTTTAAAGGGCACCTATTATGCTAAATTCACTTTTACATGGTGTTTGAACATAAATGTGTGTCGGCAGTGTGTGAGCAAAACCACCCTAGAATGATAAAAATCCACCCAGTGTTTTTTTTACAATCTCAATAAATCATATGCACTGTCTCAGAACGAGCTGTTCTGAGATCCAGATATTAGTGACGTAGAAAATGAGAAAGGGGTTTGATTGACAGCGTGGTTGTGGCCAAGACCCCTCCCTCGGTGATCTGTAAACACATCCTACATTGCTTCAACGACAGCCGGTAACGGTAATGTCTCTTGGAAACATAAATGTTCGTCGGTTAATCCTGTTGTTGTAGTTTAAAAGTTAATCCTCAGCTGTGGATCTTAATCTACTGTTTGCGATCCACCGTCACATCCAGTAACAGTAATTGTATTTTATGATTTTTGAGCAAATAGTCTTGTCAATGTTAGCCAATTCAACAACAAATGCGTCTAAAGTTGTTGTCGTCATAGGATGTAGGCTATAATTTAAACCTTGTTTGTATAGTGTGTAACCACACGTTTATATATATTTAAAGATATTAAAAACTGCATATATATTCTTGTTCTGTAAGTTAGCCATCTCCTCACATTTGCCACAGAAGCAGCGGTATGACAAGTAAACTTGACGCCACAGGTCCCTGCATAACTCAACTGTAATTTCGCTCATACGCAGCAAACTTTATCACAGTATGTGTATGTAATTTCACAAAAATGCGCTAGCATTAGTGTTTGTGTGTGCGTGTGTGTGTGTTGTATGCCCATCATTTCAAAGGGGACGCGATTACAACGCTATAAGTATATAAATGTATCAAATAACCATACCGAGACGTACTGGTCCATTCTCATTTGTGTTTATTCTGCCGGAGTCTTTTAGTAGTATTTATATATTCCGATTCAAACGTACGCTGCTGAATGACAACTGCGGTTTCTCCGGTTTCTCAGTCTCTCAGTACCGACTGCCATATCAAGTTACACCCTCGTCCAAAGGCAGGGCGGGGATATGCAGCTCATTTGCATTTAAAGCCATACACCTCCGAAACAGGTCATTTTTAAGCAGGCCCCAAAATGACATTTTCAAATGGTTATAATAAATCAACTGTGGGGTATTTTGAGCTGAAACTTAACAAATACATTCTTGGGACACCAGAGACCAATATTACATCTTGTAAAAAGGGGCATAATTGGTGCCCTTTAAAAGCTGGTGTGAGTTCAGATAAGGGGGTTTTAATGTATTTAGACAAATTAAAAGTTAAAAAAGAGCAATTTATTAACAAAAACTATGGTTAAAATAAGAGCCAATAGGATTTTTTGAAACAGAAGAGTAGGTGCACAGCTAAACTGGAAACATGAAATTTCTATTTTTGACATTTTCATCACGGTTCACAGATGAACTTTTCGATTATATAACTCAGCACGTGTAATAAACTGAACTGACGTTTTTGCATATTTATTTATTGGTGCTCGAGTAATTAATATGCATTCTTGCAGCTAAATCTGAACTTATTTTCATCAGGTATAGGTGTCATGATCTATACTTTTTAGGGCTGTCAAACGATTAATCGCGATTAATCGCATCCAAAATAAAAGTTTGTTTTTACATAATATATGTGGGTGCACTGTGTATAATTATTTTGTGTATATATAAATACACACACATGCATGTATATTAAAGAAAAAAATATTATTTATATACAAAATATTTATATTTATATTAGGGCTGTCAAACGATTAATTGCATCCAAAATAAAAGTTTGTGTTTACATAATATATGTGGGTGCACTGTGTATAATTATTTTAGATATATAAATACACACACATGCTTGTATATTAAAGAAAAAAATATTAATTAAATATAAAATATTAATAACATTTTATATTATTAAATATTAATAATATAAAATATTATTTAAATATTAATAATAATAATTAATATTATTATTAAAAATATAAAAAATATTATTATAATAGTATAAATATTATACTATTTATATATATATATTATATACATGAAAATATTTCTTAAATATACACAAGCATGTGTGTGTATTTATATATATAAAATAATTATACACAGTGCACCCACATATATTATGTAAACACAAACTTTTACTTTGGATGCGATTAATCGTTTGACAGCCCTAATACTTTTGACATCTCCATTATACGGTTCACAGATTCAAGAAACAATTATAATCAAGTTTGGAAGGAAGGGGGGAAATCGAGAAACAATAAATATTCAAAAATGTTTCTTTGCCATTGCTCTTCAAAACTGAATAGGTCAAAACATATGAGAAAATGAAAAAGAAATGCCCCTCTTCCCTTTCAACAAGAACAAAAGGAAAACCGTCACACATCGTTCCGCCAATTTTTCCACCAAAAAAAAAAAGCGAAAGTGATTGTTCTTTTGAAGATTGCACGCTCGAAGGCAAAGCAGGTAGTTTACGCAGTTCACTCTGCCGTCACAAACTTTTGCACGTTGGGGATAGCGAGACAGGCATTTCAAAGAGAAGATTCATCATTTACAAATAGAAAAGCATAACGTTAGGACGCCGAGTGAATTTCAAATGTCTCGGGGGTCTCTGAATTATCCCGTTGTGACGGCGAGGTGTGGCCGGCAGAAACGCCTGTAATTGAATTTCAGTTCAAAGAGATGATGCTATTAGCTGGAGTTTGATGGTGGAAGCCTGCAGCAAATACCAGCAACTCTGTTGTTATTTACTATGACCAATAACCCTGTTAGGAACATATACAGTAGGTCTTCCCTCAAAACGCCAGATTTCTTCAATCTTCTCTTTCATATTCAAATTCAATCTCAGCACAAAACCAAACATGGCTTTGAGCTAAAGGGGTGGTGGGAAGGTGCGCAAATATTGTGTGTTCTAAAAAAGCTCGGATACTTCTAACATTTAACAGAGGATTGTGGAATACAATATGAAATATATACCCCTCTATTGGATTATAGTAGAGATGTGTATGTTTACGTATAAAAACATGCAAATTATCCGCACAATTTATTCGAACTATATGTGTTTGTATTGTAGCAGACTTCCAATCAGACACATACAACCTATCACCACAAAAGTTTCCTTGTTACAGTATCACTCTTAGAAGAAAAGGTTCTATATAGAACCTTAAAAGGTTCTAAAGCGCTACGTATTTGGAACCCCTAAAATGCAATGCATGTGAATGATCACAAAATTCAAGATATGGGGGTTAAAAATGTAATTAAATGTAGAAGAGTAACCAGATATAGCTGAGCTATTAAAAGCAAGGTCTGGGCAAAAAACAAGTTTGTCGTGTCTCTTTGTAATGGGAAATGAGCTCACCATTCTTTAAGTGATCTCCATCTTTAGAGATGATGTTCTCTGGGTCAGAGAGGTCCTCCGCAGACCTGTCGTCTTCTTTCGATATCTCCTCCTCACACACTTTCTCTTCAGACTCTGTCTCAAGCCCATTTTCAAACATTCCTGTCAAATAATGGACAAACAAATGTGCAACTTTAACACTTCACCTTCCATGTTAATCGCATGAAGTTAAAATGTATTGTAGTTTAAATTTATATTAAATGCAATTTGAGTGTTTTTTGAAATACTTAAGTTCACTTTAAAAAAAAAAACTTTTGCTGATAATTTACTCACCCCCATGTCATCCAAGATGTCCACGTCTTTCTTTCTTCAGTCGAAAAGAAATTAAGGTTTTTGATGAAAACATTCCAGGATTTTCTCCATATAATGGACTTCAATGGGGTCCAAATGGTTCAAGGTCCAAATGAGAGTTTCAGTGCAGCTTTAAACGATTCCAGATGATGAATAAGGGGCTTATCAAGCGAAACGATCGATCATTTAAAAAATAAATAAAAAAATTTAAGTTTTATAAGCTGAAATGCTCGCCTTGCTCTGTTCTGTGATGCGCCTTCGTGACTCTCCTGTTCAAACTCGTTCATCAAAATGATCAAATCTTTTTTTGAGTCATGACTCGAAGGGTCCTTGATAAGACCTTTATTCATCGTCTGGAATCGTTTAAAGCCATTTGAAGCTGCACTGAAACTCTCATTTGGACCTTGAACCGTTTGGTCCCCATTGAAGTCCATTATATGGAGAAAATCCTGGAATGTTTTCATCAAAAACCTTCATTTCTTTTCGACTGAAGAAAGAAAGACTGATATCTTGGATGACATGGGGGTGAGTAAATTATCAGCAAAAGTTTTTTTTTTTTTTTTAAGTGAACTACTCCTTTAAGTAGGACTCAAGTACATCTTTAATTGTATCATAATTACTTCAGTTGTCATCGAAATGGTTAAAGTGTAACCCTGAATGTACTGACAAGCATTTATGGTAAACTAAAATGACTTGGATGTCATTTCTATTGCAATGCCTATATATTTATACACTAATTACACATTTGTAATGATGTTGCAATTTATTTGATTGTAATTTATTTAAAATATATTAACTTTAAATCTAATAACAAATAACACATTACAGTTATAATTATAAGTACTTTACATTTGCTTTAGTATGTCAGTCAACACATTCAAATAAGTGTACTTCTTTCATTTTTATTAAAACAATGATTTCAAATATACATTATAATATTTTTACAAAGTCCATTTTTTTAAAAGTGTACTTGAGTGTATTTAGAAACAAAGGCTGCATCCGAAATAGTTTAGAAGTACACTCTAAAAAATGCTGGGTTGTTTCAACCCAAATTTTGGTCAAATATGGACAAACCCAAATGTTGGGTTAAAACAATATTATTTTTTTTATTACATTTTTAACCCAACATTTGGGTTTGTCCATATTTGACCAAAATTTGGGTTGAAACAACACAGCATTTTTTAGAGAGTATGTCCGAATTCATTACTTTTTCAAACCTGTATGCGATTTCGTATGAAAGTTTACTCTCTTTAAGTATTTCATTAATATTATATAATCTGCAAGTAGATATGAGTCTGAATCAAAGTAAGTCTGATCTTTAAAAAAGCAACTTCAACATGACGTCATGTCCATCAAACACTGCAGGATGCAAACGCCACGAACACATCATAAATCATGTGCACCTTGCATAATATGACAGTTTATCTCTTGTAATGTTTTTGCACCTTTTATAAGTATAAACGAAGGCGACGAAGTGTTGCAACACAAGCGACGACGTCAACACAGGAACAGATCCAAAGCCTAAGGTTACGTCTGCTCCCAGATAACGTGTTCGCGCAAGCCGCAGCATTGAAGGTAGACATAGCACATTTTCTTATTAATTTGCCTTATCAGTGGGTACAATGTTGATTTTTCATTTGCTTGCCATGCCTTTGGGTGGTACACCCGTGCAATCACAAAGTTCATTTTTCTCTGTTTGATTAATTTCTTTCCTCTGTCAAAAAAAAGAGAGAGTCCCTTTCCCTTCCAGCTGTACCTACTTTGATATTTGCATATATTTTTTTTTTCTTAACACTCACCTGAAAGAAATTAATCAAAAGCGTTTTTCACCTTTGATATTAAAATATTCTGGCTTCCATGTTTACAGGGGTGAAAACTGTACATTCAGTGAGAGAGTCTGTGTGCAAATGAGGTTTTGTTTTATTCTAAAACATGTTAAAGGTTTTCATTTAGGGTTAGGTTTTTAGTAAAGTGTGTGTGTGAGCTGTGATGTTGTGATCTGGGTGAGTAAACCCTTTCTTTTCATTAGCTTTATGAATGGCCCTTTTGTAGGAGGGCAGAAGTGTCTGTGTGTATGAAAGGAATCAAGACACACACGTAATGAAAGGAGACGTGCTGAACAAGGTCACCGTTTTACCATTTTTGATCTTGTAGCAAAAACAAAAATGTTCAGCCCTCCCCAAAGGACAACGTTATTGCTCACTATAAAAAAGATTCCTTTGGAGTAAATAAAAGTGCACAGCAGACGATTTAATCTTTGAATAATTTATTATTTATAATATAAATTATTTTATTTTAATTTTATTAATTATTTATAATTTTTATTACTATATATATATATTGGATAGGCTGTTTTAGACTTATACAGCTTATAGATTTTCAAGGTAAATAATAAACAGTAAATTACAATAATATCATTCAGTATTTTACTGTGTGATTTGCATTGTTTCATGGATAGATTATCACATCATAGTATCTTTTTATGAACTGATCCCATGACTGTAAGTTACCGTAATTGGAGTTGTGAATAAATCTGAGCAACATTTATATAGATATATGCACTCTAAAAATGCTGGGTTGTTTTAACCCAACTTTGGGTCAAATATGGACAAACCCAGCCATTGGGTTAAATGTTTTAATTACATTTTTAACCCAACATTTGGGTTTGTCCATATTTGACCCAAAGTTGGGTTAAAACAACCCAGCATTTTTTTGAGTGTAGATATTATATATTGCATCTGTGAATTTTCCTTCCACGCTGGGTTGTTTTAACCCAAATATGGACAAACCCAAATGTTGGGTTAAAAATGTAATTTCAAATTTTAACCCAAATTCAACTTTCACTTTCAACTGTACATTTTTTAATTGCATTTTAACCCAACATTTGGGTTAGTCCATATTTGACCCAAATTTGGGTTGAAACAACCCAGCAATTTTTAGAGTGTGCCCCGAAAAAAATCAGATCTCTAGATATTTTCAGATTTGATATTTCTAATTTGAGAATGTGACCAATAATTTAAACAGAATATGTTCAATAACACTCTAAAAATGCTGGGTTGTTTTAACTAAATTTTGGGTCAAATGTGGACAAACCCAAATGTAAAAATGTAACCCAACGGCTGGGTTTGTCCACATTTGACCCAAAATTGGGTTAAACCAAGCATTTTTAAGAGAGAAATAATGAGCTTGGAAAATGACGCTTGGTGACTCAGCCAAAAAGAAAAGACAATTTGGGGAAGAGCAAGTTATTATAATTTGATTACAGTTTAAATGGAGATTGTTTTTGGCATAACATGCACTGACAACCAAAAAAAAGACTATATAGAAATATATAGAAAGTAAATGAGGAGCATTTTTTATGTAGACTTTAAATTTAACAAAAAGGTGGTAACGCTTTACAATAAGGTTCATTAGTTAACATTAGTAAATGCATTAACTAACAATGAACAATGCATTAGTTACAGTGTTTATTAATCTTTGTTAATGTTAGTTAATACAAATACAGCTGTTCATTGTGTGTTCATGATAGAGCATTAACTACTGTTAACTAATACAACCTTTGATTTTAATAACGTATTAGTAAATGTTGGAATTAATATTAACTAAGATTAATAAATGCTGAAGAAGTATTGTTCACATATTGTACATGTTAACTAATGTTAACTAATGAACCTTATTGTAAAGTGTTACCAAAAAGGTCACTTTTTAGGCGCTCATGCTGCTTGCACCAGAACACACTGCACTTAAAATCCAGCTAGCCACTGAAACACTTCATCTAAAACACACACACACACACACAAAGCTGAAAACACACTAAGTGAAATATGCAAGTATGCGGGCATGATCTGAGTGACTGCTAATTTCATGCTTGGATTTGCTGCTCGCCTGCGATGTTGCGGCGTGTGTTTGCATGGTGATAGCGGCCCGGCTCTGTATCAGCTGGCTTCAGTGTAGAGCCACGCTGCCCCGTCGCACACCGCAGCCAAAAGCAGGACGCTCTCCAGCGCTCTAATTACACCTGAGCTAATTCAATCTGACAGCAGCGAGCCGCATGGAAATCAGCCTTCTTTCCTCGTCACTTCAGCCTGTTCCTTCTGTTCTAGTATTTTCCAGTAGAGTTTATACATCCGGCCGAAGATTGAGGAGTTAAAATGGTGCACGAGACTAATTTTCCTGCATTCGTCAAAATATGCAGAATACAGCAGTTTCCCACAATGCAATGCACTTCACTTGACCTTTTCCAGTTTGATGAATTAATCAAACTATGACAGTATACTTTGTGTAAATTCTAACATTCATTTTTTTTGGACTGTCAAACGTTAAGGCGCATTTTGGAATTGCTAAACAATTGTTTTATTTTTAAGATCAATGCTCCTCACTGAATTAAACTGAATGTTAAAATAGCACACTATTGTGGTGTTTGATGCATACTGTTTTTAAAAGCACTAAAAGTACACAGCTTATTAGTATGCCAGTGTTGCATCACAATCACACCACTTACATTGTGCATGCAAACATGAGCAACAACTGTCCTGGCCCTAATCTAATATCTGCATTTTTAAATACAGTTTGCTTTAAGGAAAACAGAACACAAAAACTAAGAGGCATCATACACTCAGAAAAAAAGGTTCAAAAGCTGTCACTGGGGGTGTACCTTTTCAAAAGGTACACTTTTGTCCATTTCAGGTGCTAATATGGACATTTTAGGTGCTGATATGTACATTTTAGGTGCTGATATGTCCATTTTAGGTGGTAATATGTACATTTTAGGTGCTGATATGTTCATTTTAGATGGTAATATGTACATTTTAGGTGCTGATATGTTCATTTTAGATGGTAATATGTACATTTTAGGTGCTGATATGTTCATTTTAGATGGTAATATGTACATTTTAGGTACTGATATGTACATTTTAAGCGTTAATATGTACATTTTAGGTGCTAAAATGTCCATTTCATGAGCTAATATATACATTTTAGGTGGTAATATATACATTTTAGGTACTAATATGTACATTTTAGGTGCTAATATGTCCATTTCACGAGCTAATATTTCCATTTCAGGAGGTAATATGTACATTTTAGGTGGTAATATGTACATTTCAGGAGCTAATATGTACATTTTAGGTACTAATATGTACATTTTAGGTGCTAAAATGTCCATTTCATGAGCTAATATGTCCATTTTAGGTGGTAATATGTACATTTTAGGTGTTCATATGTACATACCAGGTGCTAATATGTCCATTCATGAGCTAATATGTCCATTTTAGGTACTAATATGTACATTTTAGGTGCTAATATGTCAATTTCATGAGCTAATATTTCCATTTCAGGAGGTAATATGTACATTTTAGGTGGTAATATGTACATTTCAGGAGCTAATATGTACATTTTAGGTACTAATATGTACATTTTAGGTGTTAATATGTACATTTCAGGTGCTAATATGCATATTTTGGGTGCTAATATGTACCACTAAGGTACCAATATGCAGCCTTTGGGTACAAAAGTGTCCCTTTTGAAAAGGTACAGCCCCAGTGACAGCTTTTGTACCTTTTTTTTCTGAGAGTGTATGCATGCTTTCCAAAATAAATGTCCAAAATTAACATTTGCAAATAAAATCAAATTTTGCACGCCTTCCTCTGTGTGAATGTCAGATTTGAATTCCTCCTCCTAAACATCGGCACGACATCAAACCAACAGTTGTGGCAGTCTGCCACTGTATTGCATGCCCCATCACCTCACGGCATAACATCTCATTCTCAGTCATTCTCCCGGGTGAAGGAGGAGATGGGCCAGAGAGATGTAGAGAATGGAAAGGAGAAGGAGAGGGTTCAGAAAAGTTGTAAGCCAAGAAAGTAATTGAAAGTATAGAAGATCTCCTTGAACCTCCAGAAGACCTTTGTTATGAACGCAGTATGTGTCGTATTTGTGGGTTGTGTGTTGGTTTGGAGGATGGAGTAGGAGCGAGTGACGTCATTATTGACTCAGGAGTTACTTACACCTGTGTTGGAGCCGTCTCATTTAATTATTCTTACTTTGATAAATGTTATTCTTTTGAGAAGTGTCTCCTTTGTCACGGCTTGTGAGCCGGCCTTGACACCTTAGTCAGAGAGGACGCCTCATTTAATTTATGCAAATAATAAAATTAGGCTGAGATAGATATGAGTACAGTATTTACACTTTGGTGAACTGTTGCATATCTGGCCATGTTGTACCCTTGTGAAAAAGAAGTGTGCTTGTGTTGTACTTTAAATCTTAAAAGTACACTCTTAAAAATGCTGGGTTGTTTTAACCCAACTTTGGGTCAAATATAGACAAACCCAGCCATTGGGTTAAATTTTTTAATGACATTTTTAATGCACCGTTTGGGATTGTCCATATTTGACCCAAAGTTGGGTTAAAACAACCCAGCATTTTTAAGATAGTGTATATATATATATATATATATATTTTAACTGTACTTGTAAATTATAAGATATTAATGAAAATAAAGACCACTTGAATCTATTTAAAGAGTCCACTTGCATGACCATGTTTTAAAAAGTGCACTTTGTAATCATGTCAAATTAAAAGTTTTACTTTATGTATAAAAGAAGTAGGCCTACGCTTTTTTTGATGTGTTGACAAACATACTAAAGTGCATGCAAAGTTCTTGGTTTTAATTTAACTGTTGTTGGTTATTCAATATTACGTTTAAGTCATTACATTTTAAATGTAAAAAACTGCAACTTCGTTGTAAATGTGTAATATTTCGACATTTAAATACACACAGAAGCTTCAATAAAAACGATATATGAATATATTTTAGTTTACCAGTGTGTTTAAGTTTTAGTTTAAGTGTGTTAAAAAGCTTTCTAAAGGTAAGCTTACTTCATTTAATATAAATTTAAACTATATGCATGCTATATACATACATGCATACATATATATAAACATGCAATTTCCCTCAAGGGCTTCAATAGATTCAAGGTTCAATAGAAACAATATTGAAATATATTTTAGCATAAATAAAATGTTTAAAAAGTTCTTAAGTCCTGCTTAACTGTGTTAAAAAGCTTTCTAAAGTTAAGCTAACTGCATTAAATATACATTTAAACTATAATACATTTTCACTTAATTGTAAAAAAAAAACATGCAATTTTCCACAAGGGTAGTGGTGTAGTTACTGTGTTTTTAATTTGTATAAAAACTAAATATAACAGTTTAAGCTAAGAACACTTTGTTTTACAGTGTTGTTACTGCATACTTACTGTAGTAATGACAGTAAATTAGTTGTAATTAATTACATGTAACTAAGCCTAAACCAAATATTTCCCTTAACCTTCCATTATTTTGTTAATTAATATTACTCAATAATTAAACATACACACTGTAACAAGGTCTACTTGTGAAGATGAACCTAATATATTCTCTATACAGCTCACAAAGCATCTCAGTGATGCACATTTTACTTTGCACTGTGATGGTTAGGAAGAATGAAAAATAAACCCATGACTAATCAGAGATACAATAAGAACTTTTTCTTTTAAATACAGAAGCCCCATCAGCGATCACCACGTTCCCATAATCCCCCGACATACACATGCTCAGTTCTTCCCATGAACGGCCTTTGTGCCGCTGTATCTTTAAATGAGATTAGATGAACGATTAGTACACAGCCTAGAAGCATGAATAAGACTCAGATCCCATAATACACTCTCTTATCCTAGAGCTAGTATTTAAGAGTGTAGGAACAATGGCTTGTAAGACCTGACATCTGGATGGAGAAGCTACGTGATTGGGTTGTTTTAACAGAAGAAAAATCTGAGAAGCGGCAGACTTACAAATACGTCTCTACACTCTCAGAAAAAAGGTACAAAAGCTGTCACTGCGGCTGTACCTTTTCAAAAGGTAAACTTATGTCCATTTTAGGTGCTAATATGTACATTTTAGGTGCTAATTTGTACATTTTAGGTGTTAATATGTCCATTTTAGGTGCTAATATGTAAATTTTAGGTGTTGATATGTCCATTTTAGGTGCTAATATGTAAATTTTAGGTGTTGATATGTCCATTTTTGGTGCTAATATGGACATTTAAGTGTTAATAAGTACATTTTAGGTGCTATTATGTCCATTTTAGGTCTTAATATGTACATTTTGGGTGCTAATATGTACATTTTAGGTGTTAATATGTCCATTTTAGGTGCTAATATGTAAATTTTAGGTGTTAATATGTCCATTTTAGGTGCTAATATGTACATTTTAGGTGTTAATATGTCCATTTTAGGTGCTAATATGTAAATTTTAGGTGTTAATATGTCCATTTTAGGTGCTAATATGTCCAATTAGGTGTTAATATGTACATTTTAGGTGCTAATATGTCCATTTAAAGTGTTAATATGTACATTTTAGGTGTTAATATGTCCTTTTAGGTGCTAATATGACCAATTAGGTGTTAATATGTACATTTTAGATGTTAAAATGTAACACTAAGATACCAATATGCAGCCTTTGGGTACAAAAATGTACCTTTTGAAAAGGTACAGCCCCAGTGACAGTTTTTGTACCTTTTTTCTGAGAGTGTATTTGATAATTGTTCATTTACTGTATGGGTAAAACAACAGAGATGTTAAAGAGATATATTTTGTAATTGATCTGTCATGATCCCCATTCTGTTCATTCTAAACCACTCCAAACAACTGACATGCAATTTCCTGAAAAATCCTTGATATAAACAGGAAAAAAACAACTAATAATTAAGCATTAACAGAATTCCAGTATCCTGGAAGCGTGCCGTGCAATCGCTAATGTAATTAAAGAACTTAAAGGCCGTCACTTTATATCAACAGCTTTACAGACTGAACCCCAAAAGCACTTTGAATTATGAACTTTTAAGCGCAGTTCGCAAAAGATGCTCGCACAAACTTCAGCTATCACCTATTAGTCCCCCGGATTTGTGCCATTAGCGATTTTCCACTCCGCATTTAAAAGCATGCCATCACATTTGCTGTGGAGGTCCTGAAGTTAAAATTAGACCGCAGAGCTCTCTAATCCCAACAAACACCATTTATTGTGGCACCACTGTACAAGCAAACGTATTTGGCTTTTTAAATAACTCATTTATTAAGCATTGTATAAGACTTTTTATGCCATATACCGGATTATTTGACCATTTCTCGTGTTCAACTTATTTATTTGAATAGACATTAATCATAAACAAACAGCTCTGAACTCTCCTGCACTTACTGTACACATTTCTCTCTCCATAACTTAAAGGGATAGTTCACTTTGAAATTAATTTTTGATATGTTTTAGCTTACCTCAAGGGCATCCAAGATGTAGGTGTCTTTGTTTTGCACAGTATTTTCAATTTTGATATTTTTAGGTCAAACCGTTGTCTATCAGTCATATAATGGAGGTCTATGGTCACCACCTCGAAGAGCATGCACAGAGAAGTCCAAATTAAACATGATTTAATGACTCGTAAATGTAAGTACACATTGATGGTCTAAGACACGAAACGAGTGGTTTGTGTGAGAAAACGAACAGTATTTATATCGTTTTACCTCTTGTAGTCACAGTGATCTGAGGGCACGGGCGCTTGATCTGTGACTACAAGAGGTAAAACGATATAAATACTGTTCGTTTTCTCACACAAACCGCTCGTTTCATGTCTTAGGCCATCAATGTGTACTTACATTTACGAGTCATTAAATCATGTTTAATTTGGACTTCTCTGTGCATGCTCTTTGAGGTGGTGACCATAGACCTCCATTGTACGGGTTGACCGAAAAATTTCAAAATTGAAAATACTGCTGAAACAAAGACACCTACATCTTGAGGTAAGCTTAAACGTATCAAAAATTCATTTCAAAGTGAACTATCCCTTTAAGCCTTGTCTGTGAAACCGGAGGATAACTCTAATCCGTTGGATGATCCTTTTTCATAGAGCCATTAACAAGATGAAAATATGCAAGTCTCTATCCTAATAATATCAATGAAAGTCCTTGGTTTATAAATTAAAATAGCATAAGGACGAGAAGATGAAGCACTTTCAATAAATGGCCGAGTAGTGACACTTAACATGGTGAGTATTGAAGTACCGCCTTTCAAAAAGCTAAAGAAGTGAAATTATATTTTATTTGCTATATTTGTCAGAATGTATTACTGATTTGACATATTGACAGCTTTGGCAATTTCTGTCTTTTCCCATTTAAGTTGAGAACAGATAACATAAGAAAAAGTGACCAATTTGGCCGCCATGCAAAATGACATGACTTAAAGGGACATTTGTGGAACTTGAAGGACAAGCTCTTTAACAAATCTTAAGTGCAAACACTCTAATTGAGCCGTCTTTTTGTTCCCATTCACAAGCAACCACTAGTTTGTGCATCTGACAACAGTTATTGATTTAACATCATTGAACTCTAAAGGCTCAATGAAGGTGAGGGGAATAAAAGTGGCGTGTTCCCTTCGAGCCGCTGGACCTCACTGATAGGACATCTAGCACAGCAGGGCCATCAATGATAAAGGCTCGTCAAATAAACATCTCGCTTATCTTGTTTTTGGCATCGATTCTGTCCGCCTTTTTCAGAGCTACTGTCCCAGAGGCTGCCTACAGATGCTGTTTCAGGACAGTCTTTGGTACATTTGTATTTTTTTTATTGGTTGATTGATACAGACGTTTTAATAACTGAAGCCAATTTCAAATAAATGTTTTATATATATTTCAAAGAAAAACTTTATATTAACTTACATCGACAAATAAGTACAATGTATACTTATTGTGTTCAGGTTGTATTGTAAAACCCTTTTCCTGCTATTGAGGAGTGATATGGGTAAGGTTAGGGTCAGGTGTGGTGGCATGGGTAGGTTAAGGGGTAATGGAAGGGTCAACTAATTACAGCTCTTATTGTATTATCAAAATATAAGTACAATGTAAAAACATGTCTGCACACAATAAGTCCATTGTATCATCAAAGCCACTTAATATAAAGTGGGACCGAAAAACTTTCTATTTATCTAAAAATCTTGAAATGTGTCACAAGAATATTCAGCACAACTGGTTTCTCATTTATAATAATAAGAAATGTTTCTTGAATAGCAAATCAGCATAATAGAATTATTTCTGAAGAAATGACACTTTAAAATATATTCAAACAGAAAAAGTAATTAATTGAACGTTAATAATTTCCCTCAATATTCTGTTTTTAAAATGTATTTTTTTTAATTTTTGAATTAAATTTTTAATTAATTTTACATTTTTTAAGTTTTTTTAAAATGTTTTTTTTTTATCAATGATGCAGCTTTGTGAGCATAAACAACACATTTAAAACATTTTAAAAATCATACCGATCCCAAATATTTGAATGGTTGCATGCGTGTTTGTGTGTGTATACACACTCTAAAAAATGCTTGGTTGTTTCAACCCAATTTTGGGTCAAATGTGGACAAATCCAGCCATTGGGTTAAAAATGTAATTCAAAAATGTAACCCAATGGCTGGGTTTGTCCATATTTGACCCAAAATTGGGTTAAAACAATCAAGCATTTTTTAGAGTATACACTCTAAAAAAAGAAATGCTGGGTTGTTTCAACCCAAATTTGGGTCAAATATGGACAAACCCAAATGTTGGGTTAAAAATGCAATTAAAAAAATTTACAGTTGAAAGTGAAAGTTGAAGCTGGGTTAAAATTTGAAATGACGTTTTTAACCCAATGGCTGGGTTTGTCGATATTAATTTGGGTTGAAACAACCCAGCATTGTTTAGAGTAGATTGTTAACTGTACTCATTTTTAACTATATTTAATTATTAGAGTTGTATGTACACTCTAAAAAATGCTGGGTTGTTTTAACCCAATTTTGGGTCAAATATGGACAAACCCAGCCATTGGGTTACATTTTTAAATTACATTTTTTAACCCAATGTTTGAGTTTGTCCATATTTGACCCAAAATTGGGTTAAAACAACCCAGCATTTTTAAGAGTATATGTTTATATTAGTATTTTTATTATTATTATTATTATTTTTTTATTGTAGTAGTTAATCATGCAAATTTTATTGTGTATAAAAGCCCTTTCAGCGACAGGAGTTGAAAATTAGCAATAGCTATAAACTTTATATGCAACACTTCAGTGACATGCTTGGTCTTGACACTATGTTTGTTTGCATTGTCCCTGTCAAATAAATAAATAAATAAATAAGTGTATATGGACAAATTATCATCCACCATGTTTCTATGTTTTTTTATTATTATTTTGGTAATAATATATATTGTATTGCATTTGCACCATTTTTTACTAAAGTCCCTCAAGGCTGTGGATTGCAGTGATTTTACCTTTCCTGTAAAGCACAGCCTCCTTTAGACTACAATCCAGGTATTACTAATCACTGACTTCAGTGCAACTAACAAAGACAAATAGTGTCTACATTCCTACACTGTCCGGATGTCTCCAAGTGTTCCTGAGTTAGCCTATAGTGAGCTTCAGCACTTCACAGCTCATTAGTGCTGAACAGATGCTGGGGAGAAAGTTGGCACACAATAAGCCCTCTCTTCATATTGCACTGATCTGTGAGAGATAGCTCACCAATGAGGGATGCCTCACGCTGACAGTTGGCAGATGAAGTTAATCAAAACGGATTAAAAAAAGAATAAAGGAGAGGCAACAAATCTGACATCCTTGATAGGGTATAATAATGAAATAAATTATCATATTCTGACAGCACAAAGTTAGCGCCGACAACTCCGAATGACAGCCACCAAATAAATAACTGAAGTATTACGAACAACACTTTGACGGTTCACTGCTGCATGAGCTGAAACTAGCATTAGCAGTTACACCATATTGAAATAGATAGTGATCACATTTAGTAGTTGCAAGCACAGACAGTGGACACTCAAAAATAAAAATGCTGTCATTAATTAGTTACTCACCCGTTCGCTCATCTTCGGGAACACGAGAGCTTCCCATCCCTCAATTGACGACAATCCAACTGAAACTTTGACGCTTCATAAAGATCGTGAAACTAAGTCATATGAATTGAACGGCTGAGTCCAGATTTTCTGAAGAAACACGACTCTGTTCAACATATAAAGTGGTCGTGTCTCAAAATTTTGGACTAAACCGCTCAATTCATACAAATTAGTTTTACGATCGATCTCTATAGACCTCGATGCGCTCGTTGTCTTTTGACTTCTGGTCTGTATTTCCATAGCGATCTTGCATAGGTATGAATGAACTGCTCGTAAAAAATTCCCGTTCGACATTTGTTAAGAAATCTGCTTTAGAATGCTTATGATAAACATTACAATGCTCATGATAACTTTTGTTAAATCTACAATAAGTAAATCCACTTCACCAGCTAACAGCGATGCCATAGAAATATACAGAACCGGAAGTTCAAAGACAATATTCTAAAGATGACGGACGGCGCCCACGTTTCTCTGGTGCATTAGGTCTATATGAACCTTATGAGGCGTAAAAGTTTCAGTTGTGTATCTGTCTATGGAGGGACAGAAATCTCTCAGATTTTAGCAAAAATATACATTTTTTTGTTCCGAAGATGAACAAAAAGGTTTGGAGTGATTAATGGCAGAATTTTCATTTTCGGGTGAATTAACCCTTTAAGTTACACATTGTCCTCACATTGTAGGAACTTTTAACTGGAATGTCCCCTCAAGTCGAAGTCAGGAAGTGCAACAACTTCGACTTTAGAATCCAATATGGCTGCTCAGTGCTCTTTTTGTGGACAAGATACTGCATTACCTACGCAAAATTTGTGTTTTTTGTATTCCGAAAGAACAAGCACAACAAATGTTTACCTGGACAGGTCCATCTTAGTTTTCTGACCAGTTTTACTGGAACAAGTCAACTTGGGTGTGACGGCATTACCAGATATGACGAGGTTGTCAATGTCATTGAATGAAATATCTATATATTCAATATCTGCGCACGAATGCTGATTGACTCATTTCTGCAAAGACTTTGACAGTTTTTTTTAAACGATTTTTCACTCAGGGCTATAGTAAACTTTACAAATAATCTCTAAGAAACTGAATTATCTTTTTTTCTTTTAAAAAACATATTGTTTGTTTTATTTAAAACTTTAAAAGTGCACTTACGGTTAGGGATTTGAACAAACTCCTAAGGCTACAGAAACTAAAAATATTATGTTATCTGAACTAAATAAATTATTTAAGTTGATTCGACAAAAGAAAAAATGTGATTACTAATCATGAAAAAAATTTTTTACAGTGACCACCACAACATTTTTTTCTTTTGTCAAATCAACTTATAATTTAATTTAAAAATAATAATTGGTTATATAATAATAATATAATTTCATAATAATAATTATAATAATAATAATTTAAAAATAATTTATTTACTTCAGAAAACATAATATTTTTAGTTTCTGATGATTAAATAATTTTCCTTTATTGTATTAACTCACTTTTTCCATTTCAATGAACTTAACATTTTAAGGCAACCAGTTTACTTAATTTTTTAAGTTACACCAACAATATTTTTACAGTGTATAGACTCGTCGTATTCTGGCTTTTCAATCCGCTGTCATTTATTTGCCAAAGCCAACAACAATTTGGATAAATTTGCACTGCGTTTGGCCATGGAGGTGATAAAAGGTTGAGATGAACAGCTGCGCCTGAGATGCTGATCTGATAGCAGTGACGGCTACTCTCCCACCAAGACACCTTGGCCATCCAATCTCACTTCACCATCAAACTCTTATTACAATAAAACCCTAAACACCAGCAGAGGGGGAGGGAAAAAAGATGACCCAAAATGCCCTTTTTATCTCCCCATAAGGAGAAAGACAGATCCTTCAATAGGGCTAAAATAGTTGGAGAAAAGAAAATACATAATTTATCATCACCATATTATCGGAATATCCAGGCGGGCTAATAAAGAGAGTGCGGACTGACTATTCCTTGTCTTATCAGGCCAAGTGGAGGATGGGGGGAGGGATTATCAGGCTGGAACAGACTGCTGGCCTGGAATTCTAATGGTAATAATGGGGTCTCTGATGGTATATCTTCCCCAGCTTATCTAGCCCATTATCTGCCCTTATCGCCACAGTCATCGGGGCAAATTAATGGAGCTCTTTCAGTGCTCGGGCTTTATCAGCCTCACAGAGGGCACACCAGAGAACGGAATAGGCAAAATATGAAAATCCAGGGTGAATCGCCAGGGTTCAGATAACAGGGCAAAGTGCATTCAATTGGGAACAAAATGCAACAAAAAAAAGAGAGAGAGGAGCGTCTCTACCCATAACAACCTCTTTGTCCTTTACTATGAGCAGGTGGCTGGTAAAGCTGTGCTCCGTACAGGTGCGGAGTCTCTACAGTCGTTCTGCTAGTGTTTCAATTCACTCCAGAAATATGTGGGACACGTCTGCAGATTGAGATATCACAACTGCCTTCATAATGCAGACCTTGAAAAGCAGAAAACAGATATGCCTGGACAGTTTCAGCACTATAAAAACTCCAGTGAGGTGTGCCGCACTACGTGCTTTGGAAAGCTGTCCTTGTGTTATTTCAAGTCTGCTTCAATTAAAAATTGAATTTCCTCCAAGCATCAACCAAAGGTCTCCTCTCTAGTACCGAGATGCATTAACAGATGCATTGACAGCCTTATTCAAAGAAGGGTCATGCATTATTCTCACTCCAAATACATTTTATTCATTACATTGATTTCTCAAACAATAAATAAATGTAGGAAGTTCTGATTTAAAAATGTTTTTTTTAAATAATGAAGTACTGTATTAAAAGTAATAATAATGCACTTTGTTTATACTTCTAAAAACATTGCATGCAGCCGTTCAGACAAATCAAGAGTTGCACGCAACATTTCAAACTTTCCAAAGATCTCAAAACGCACATTTTCTATACGCTAATAATTCGTTTTTTCATGCATTGAATCAAAACAAGCCACATCTGACCGCTCCGATCAATCAATCGCTTGATCAACGATGCATATCTGTTTAAAAGAACTTTATCTGCATTAAAACTGCTATAAACAACTGTTTAGAGAAAAATGCATGAGTAAAATCCGCGTTGGCAAACTCACGTTTGAACTGCTTTGGGTTGCTCTGTTTCCTCCGGGACATTCCTGCTCCGCGCGCTGGACTCGAGATTAAAATGTGATACTGCGATTCATCCAAACACAGATAAACGCGCTGTGTGTAAGACTCGGGTGTGTCTCAGTGTCTGATTCCAGTGAGGGTTCGTTGGTGTCGTCGTGTAGAGGGTTAAGTTGTGTGTTGTGATCCGAGCGCACACTGACAGCTCAGATGAGCGCGTGTTGTGCTTTTGTTGCAGGAGGTTTGAGCGCAGCAGTGCGCCGTAGATCTGCAGCGGCACGCGCGCACACACACACACACACACACACACACACACACACACACACACACACTATACACTACAGCCAAGTCAAATTCACTGCACTGTACTAGCTATTTAATAGCCTTTTTTCTTCTTTCCTCTCAGGATTTTTTTATCAGGTCTAAATACCGTGAAATTAGAACTTTCTGAATTCATGGGAGTTTTAAAAAAGTGTTTTGTTTAGTTTTAAAAAGTGTTACAGGTTTTGGTTTTGATAATCATTAATATCTTTAGAACAACACAATGAAAAAGGTTACATTAAACAGATTTAAACTGTCTCTCAAAACCGTGGCTGTGTTCAGAATTGCATAGCCTGATCACTTTCAGAAAAAAAGGTACAAAAGGTAACCTTTTCAAAAGGTAAACTTTTGTCCATTTTAGGTGCTAATATGTACATTTTAGGTGCTAAAAAGTACATTTTAGTTGTATGTACACATGTTATGTCCTAATATGTCCATTTTAGGTCCTAATTTGTCCAATTTAGGTCCTAATATGTACATTTTAAGTGCTTATATGTATATTTTAAGTGCTAATATGTACATTTTAAGTGTTAATATGTACATTGTAGGTGCTAAAAAGTACATTTTAGTTGTTACATTTTATGTCCTAATATGTACATTTTAGGCGCAAATATGTCCATTTTTAGGTACATTTTAGGTGGTAATATGTATAGTTTAGGTGTTAATATGTACATTTCAGGTGTTAATATGTACATTTTAGGTGCTTAAATGTACCACTAAGGTACCAATATGCAGCCTTTGGTTACAAAAGTGTACCTTTTGAAAAGGTACAGCCCCAGTGACAGCTTTTGTACCTTTTTTCCTGAGAGTGATGCATGCTATTTCTATACAGCATTGCGTGATTTGCAAATGTTGTTAATTTATGGGATGCTGTGACTGGAGAAATGTGCAGTACTATGCAACAGAGGCCTTGTCTCAAATGGCACAATGAGTCTTTGAAGTCTACTCCTGATGTAATGCCATATAGACCGTTGGTCCTGCGAGACATAAATCAAGTGCACCATTTGAGACAGGGACAGAGTTTACTTTGTGCAACACTATATCCCACAATGCAATGTGCTCGCTTTTACCTTCCCAGTGTGAGAAAGAACTGGAAAAAATAACAACCATGATTTTTAGCATGTCCTTGTTAACTGTCTGATTGATCAGACTAAGAGATAAGGCTATTTTGCATAACATTTGAAGCAATGCCAATTGCTGAATTCAATATGCATGCACACTACTATTTGAAATGTCCATAGATGCTTCTGATTACTTTCTGAGCTGACTCAGAATGGGCAAAAATGTTGAAATTTCAATGAATATTATAATATATAAACCTAATTATTAACCTATTTTATCATCATCACCCATGTGAAAAAGAAGTGCAGTTAATGTGTATTGAATGTACACATGCTGTACCTTCATAACTGTCCACTTTCATGATTGTTTCTTAACACAAAAGGACAGTTTTTTTGACTAGTGTCACATTTAAAGTTTTACTTTAAAGCACATTTTAAATAATTACACTTAATCATTTGTCCTGCTTTAAATATTTAGACTTATTTTGATGTCTAACATACTATTTTTTTTCTATTTCTATCTATTTCAGAAATGTACAAATACAAATCAGTTAGTTAATACTCTATTAATTTACGACAGAAACAATGAACTAATTGAAGTATTAATTACAAGTTTGGGAACAATGATTACAATGTATGGAAAATGTAGCATTGGTGCATGTTGATTCAGAGTTTGCATCATTAGTATTCATGGATGTTGGGTATCTGAAGGCTTCATGAGAGGCTGGATCCAAACTGGAGTTGACATACTCTCTAATTACCTCAGGATGGACATCTTGAGATAAAAACAGAGAAGCAAATGAAGAAAAAAAAAGCATAGCTGCTGTTCATAACATTAGGCAAAGTTAATTGTGTGCATTTGATCTGAGATAACTGGAGCACAAATTGATGAGATGCTTTGTGTGAATTCTTGGCTTGTTTATTGAGGATGCAGGACAACCTAGTCATTTTTACATTAATTTAAATACTTGATATGCAAGTTACAATAGAATTTACATTTAAGTATTTTTTTAGTTTACACTCTTAGAAGAAATGGTTCTATTTAGAACCAGAAATGGTTCCATCCCCCGCTTCATATGGAACTCCATAATGGTTCTAGAACCATTTTTTTTTTTGGTAAAAGGTTCTATTGGCCAAGTATGGAACCCTAGGGTTCTATATAGAACCCAGAGGAACCCTTTTTTTAAGAGTGTATAGAACCTTTCAGGGGTTCCAAATATGGAATCCTTTAAGGTTCTATATAGAACCTTTTCTTCTAAGAGTGTACCTTAAATGTTTGCTAGTCATTTGGCAGGGAGAAGTAATTATGAAATAACAAAGATGTACTTAAAGGGATAGTTCACCAAACAAGGAAAATTCTGTCATAATTTATTCACCATCATGTTGTTTTAAACCTGTATGAGTTTCTGTGTTCTGCTGAACACAAAATAAATTATTTTGAAGAATGTTGGTTACCAAACGGTTCTTGACTTAGCAACATTCATCAAAATATCTTCTTTTGTGTTCAGCAGAAGAAAGATACTACGTAAATGATGACAGACTATCCCTTAAAGTTCTACCTAAGTGTGTCAAAAAACATTCTAAAGCTCAGCTAACTGAATTTTATTTCAAATTTAACTATAATACATTCTCATTCGATTAGAATTTTGCAAGTTATTAATTGTCCAAAAAATGACATTCAGTTGTGTCAAGTGTAGGCCAACAACAAACTGAAATTCTTCCAAGTGTCTCACCAAAACAGTCAGTTTTGTTTGTAATTTAAAGTATAGATGCTGAGATTTAGCGCAATGGGAATCATGTCTTCAATCTAAGGCTCAACTAAAGGATTTGCAACTCTCTTTTTACGGGAGATATCAATGGAGAATTCCCGTTCCATTGAGACGCGGGAACGAGCGCGATAAGGGTGGGGGCGCGCCAGAGATGGATTAATTATGAGCGAGCATAGAAAGCAGGCTTATCATCACTTAGCACAGGAGACAGGCTCACACGATCACAGAGCACGGATAAGACGGGAACAATGTGATGCTACCTTACAAGCCATCGCCTTACTTTTTTATAATTAAAAACTAACATGCAATTATGCCCGTATCTTGCTCAACCGAGAGGGCGACGTAAATAACTGTGCTGTAAAATGATGGCAGGGGAAAGACAGTCTATAAAACACAGAGGACAGAATGACCTCTGTGAAAAAGAAGATACAGAACGGGTGAAAGTGCATGTAAATCACAAGCACTTAACCTTTAATTCTTATAAAACAATAACACTTCTTCATGGTTCTTTGAATAGGTTCCTGTCAATGAGCGTAATTCACTCTGTAGGATGTTTTTGAGTTGATATTTATTTGGTGGGTATTTCTGGGTTCTTTAAAACACAAGATCACAGATATTTAAAAAACAAAATAGAGACGTCATCCAGTCCCAGTCCGAAAGCATGTGGATGCCCCAGTTCATCTCAAACTAGCACCTTTCACATACCCAAGGGTTCGAAGTCCTCCGGATCATCCAAAATGGCCACGGGGGAAAATCTTGCGAGTCCTGCCAAGTCCGAAATCCCCATCAGCCCCGAGGAGCCTGAAATCCACGTCAGCCCTCCAGAGCCTGCATTCCGCATCAGTCTTCCCAAGCCTGTCAACCCACCACCAGATCAGTCTATGGATGTCCAGGGTTGATTTCCAGCTTGGCCGATCTCCCGCTGATGTCAGTGTGTGCTGCCAAATGGACCATCCAGCCAGAGCCTTCGTACCACTGAGTCTTCATCTGTGGTCCCGTCCAGCCCTGAGCCCTCACTTCACGTCAGCCACAGAGACTGTTCAAGTCCCATTTATCCAGCCAGAGACTGTTCACTTCCCGTCTGCCCAGTCAGTTCCAGAGACTGTTCACGTCCCATCTGTCCAGCCAGTTCCAGAGACTGTTCAAGTCCCGTCTTCCCAGTCAGTTCCAGAGACTGTTTAAGTCCCATCTGCCCAGCCAGAGACTGTTCACATCCCATCTGTCCAGTCAGTTCCAGAGACTGCTTACGTCCCGTCTGCCCAGCCAGAGACTGTTCACATCCCATCTGTCCAGCCAGTTCCAGAGACTGTTCAAGTCCCGTCTTCCCAGTCAGTTCCAGAGACTGTTTAAGTCCCATCTGTGCAGCCAGAGACTGTTCACGTCCCGTCTTCCCAGCCAGAGACTGTTCACATCCCGTCTGTCCAGCCAATTCCAGAGACTGTTCACGTCCCGTCTGCCCAGTTAGTTCCAGAGACTGTTCACATCCCGTCTTCCCAGCCAGAGACTGTTCACGTCCCATCTGTCCAGCCAGAGACTGTTCACATCCCGTCTGTCCAGCCAATTCCAGAGACTGTTCACATCCCATCTGCCCAGCCAGAGACTGTTCACGTCCCATCTGCCCAGCCAGAGACTGTTCACATCCCGTCTGTCCAGCCAGAGACTGTTCAAGTCCCGTCTTCCCAGTCAGATCCAGAGAATGTTTAAGTCCCATCTGTGCAGCCAATTCCAGAGACTGTTCACGTCCCATTTGTCCAGCCAGAGACTGTTCACGTCCCATCGGTCCAGCCAATTCCAGAGACTGTTCACGTCCCGTCTTCCCAGCCAGAGACTGTTCACGTCCCATCTGTCCAGCCAATTCCAGAGACTGTTCACGTCCCGTCTGCCCAGCCAGAGACTGTTCACGTCCCGTCTGCCCAGTTAGTTCCAGAGACTGTTCACGTCCCGTCTTCCCAGCCAGAGACTGTTCACGTCCCGTCTGTCCAGCCAGTTCCAGAGACTGTTCACGTCCCGTCTTCCCAGCCAGAGACTGTTCACGTCCCGTCTGTCCAGCCAGTTCCAGAGACTGTTCACGTCCCGTCTTCCCAGCCAGAGACTGTTCACGTCCCATCTGTCCAGCCAGAGACTGTTCACGTCCCGTCTGTCCAGCCAGTTCCATAGACTGTTCAAGTCCCGTCTTCCCAGTCAGATCCAGAGAATGTTTAAGTCCCATCTGTGCAGCCAATTCCAGAGACTGTTCACGTGCCGTTTGTCCAGCCAGAGACTGTTCACGTCCCATCGGTCCAGCCAATTCCAGAGACTGTTCACGTCCCATTTGTCCAGTCAGAGACTGTTCACGTCCCGTCTGCCCAGTTAGTTCCAGAGACTGTTCACGTCCCATCTGTCCAGCCAGAGACTGTTCACGTCCCATCTGCCCAGCCAGAGACTGTTCACGTCCCATCTGTCCAGCCAGAGACTGTTCACGTCCCATCGGTCCAGCCAATTCCAGAGACTGTTCACGTCCCATCTGTCCAGCCAGAGACTGTTCACGTCCCATCTGCCCAGCCAGAGACTGTTCACGTCCCATCTGCCCAGCCAGAGACTGTTCACGTCCCGTCTGTCCAGCCAGTTCCATAGACTGTTCAAGTCCCGTCTTCCCAGTCAGATCCAGAGAATGTTTAAGTCCCATCTGTGCAGCCAATTCCAGAGACTGTTCACGTCCCATTTGTCCAGCCAGAGACTGTTCACGTCCCATCTGTCCAGCCAATTCCAGAGACTGTTCACGTCCCGTCTTCCCAGCCAGAGACTGTTCACGTCCCATTTGTCCAGCCAGAGACTGTTCACGTCCCATCGGTCCAGCCAATTCCAGAGACTGTTCACGTCCCGTCTTCCCAGCCAGAGACTGTTCACGTCCCATCTGTCCAGCCAATTCCAGAGACTGTTCACGTCCCGTCTGCCCAGCCAGAGACTGTTCACGTCCCGTCTGCCCAGCCAGAGACTGTTCACGTCCCATCTGTCCAGCCAGAGACTGTTCACGTCCCGTCTGTCCAGCCAGTTCCATAGACTGTTCAAGTCCCGTCTTCCCAGTCAGATCCAGAGAATGTTTAAGTCCCATCTGTGCAGCCAATTCCAGAGACTGTTCACGTGCCGTTTGTCCAGCCAGAGACTGTTCACGTCCCATCGGTCCAGCCAATTCCAGAGACTGTTCACGTCCCATTTGTCCAGTCAGAGACTGTTCACGTCCCGTCTGCCCAGTTAGTTCCAGAGACTGTTCACGTCCCATCTGTCCAGCCAGTTCCAGAGACTGTTCACGTCCCATCGGTCCAGCCAATTCCAGAGACTGTTCACGTCCCGTCTGCCCAGTTAGTTCCAGAGACTGTTCACATCCCATCTGTGAAGCCAGAGACTGTTCACGTCCCATTTGTCCAGTCAGAGACTGTTCACGTCCCGTCTGCCCAGCCAGTTCCAGAGACTGTTCACATCCCATCTGTGAAGCCAGAGACTGTTCACGTCCCGTCTGCCCAGTTAGTTCCAGAGACTGTTCACGTCCCATCTGTCCAGCCAGTTCCAGAGACTGTTCACGTGCTGTCTGCCCCAAAGGCCTGTTTTGACTCTGTCATTCCCCCCAAGTATTTCTATTCAAACAGGTCCTTAGGTCCTTGCCACGGTTGCCCGAAGGGTCCTCTCCGCCACGGACACCCGAAGGGGCGTCTCCACCCTGGCCGCCCCAGTGAAAGTTTCCATCCTGGCAGCCGATCCATTGACTACTTCCTCTTGGCCATCCGATGGACTTATCTCCGCTATGGCCGCCTTCCCAGCTTGCTCCACCCTGGCCCACTGCGCTCCCTGATCAGCCCTGGCCCCCTGCGCTACCAGCACCACCCTGGCATCCAACACTGCCTGCACCGCCCTGGTCTTGGAGACCACTCCCTGGTCAGTCTTCAGATTTTCAATAAACTGTACAAAAACAATTGCCTAATTTGTTTTCCATCATTATATCCAAAAATTACATGAGCATAACTCGTGAAACAATAAATGTACCTCCCAAAATTGAAAGTGTCTACATTTAGTTGATACCTTTGATGCATTAGTTATTCCTAATTATAAATTTGACATGCTTGTCCACTGAAATAGAAATGCATCAAATGAGCCATGTTAATTACTTTTATTTATTTTTTGCCAAAAAAAGACAAAGTAATGTACAGTATAGCCAGCTGTAAATGAAGAGAACAGTCATAAGGGGCAAAGATATTCACTGATGATTTTGGATGAACCAAATCCAGCAAGTCTAGACTTTTGTGGCATGCATCTCTATGTGTTTTCCCCCATTTCTCCAGGAAGATTGACTTGAGCTGTAACAATTAAGGCACAATTCATCCTGTTACTTTATCGGACTTGTCTGAAGCCCTCAACTCCTTGCACCCACCTTCCATCACCTTCACATTTCTGAAGGCCATTAAAAGGATATCTGATAGAATTATAGTGTGAAATGGGGTAGGGTGAAGCCTGTGTAATGGGTTTTGCATATGTTTTCGCCTCTGGCGTGAGATATATTTGAAGTTCGTTTTTAGTTCATTTGATAAAATAAATTGGCAAAACATCATCCCCGCCAACCTTTTACCCACCTGTGTGCTATCCATAAAAAGAAAAAGAAAATAAGAATGGCCAAATCTTGCTAAAATACCAAGAGAGCTTTTACTCCCCGCTAAAAACAAAGCAGAAGATTATATTTACAGTAAGGCAAACAAATTCAGTTTGATGTATTAGTCTCTCAACATTGTCTACGAAGGATATTTTATAGACAATGTTATCCCTTCCTTCAAATTGGAGGCATATTATGTGAACATATGGGTCTTTGGTGATAAGCCGTGAATGGCAAAAGCTGCTTCCGACTACCTCTGATGTTTACTTCTGTGGTCTTACCACATTTACACAGTGCAGGGAGAGTATGGAAACTCAAAAGGCTTGATTCAATTAAACAGGAAACAGATGCACCGTCAGAACATGGAGGTTGGGAAACCGTGCAGTGGAAACATGGAGGACGCCGCACGCGACGTGGTGAGGAAGTGGAAGTGCGACCGGGGCCGAAAGGGTAACGTCCACTGAGGTGGCGTCAAAATTATCTTAAAAAACAAATGAAATTGCCATTACATGGTTTGTAGAGACACGGATGTCGACGGGGCAGTGAGTTTTTGCTCCTCCCCACGGGAGAGACTGGTCCGCTTGTGTTTGCTGGATTAATAACTTCATTTAAAAGCTCCAGGCGAGAGGAAAGTTAACAGTGACAGTGGCACAGGTTTTGCGCACCCTCAACGAGCCATGAAATTACTGCATGCCACCTGAAAACGGCTGCTGATGGAAAGGGAACGAGCTTGGGGCCAAAAATCGGGAGCTGTCACACATGTACATGGACACACACACTCTGTGGTGCTATCACACATCACAGATGCGTAATGAACAAAAGGGCCATGTGGAAGTGTGGAAGTGCTGCATGCTCTCAATCCTTTTTAAAGTTATTATACATCACAATTATCATTTCTTTAATGTTTCAGTTGTTTCTCCTACAAAACAATGAGATGCAAAGAAGATCAAATGAAGATATAAAGTCTCCAAAACCATCTCCTCAAGAGTTTCACTGATCTCACAAATATCTTACATGGTGCTCTGATTTGAAGTCTGCAATCAAAAGATATCAATATACCCAGCAAACAAATTTAGGTTCTGGGAATGTTCTGGGAACGATAGTTTTTGGTTCCCAGAACTTTCCCTTAAGGTTAAGGGAATGTTCCCAGAGCATTCTCTTTACGCTATAAAAATGGAACCTAAAAATAACCTACATGGAACGTTCCTATAACGTTCTTGTTTGGTTCCCAAAGAAATAATCTCATGGGACCATTTGGTTAGGGGAACGTTGTGTGTTTGCTGGGTAAACATTTCTCATAATTTTTCTCATAACTGTCCAAGACCAAATCATCTCGGCTAATTTAAGATGATTTGGTCCATTTCTGGTTAATGGAACCATTTCTGGTTCTAAATAGAACCATTTCTTCTAAGAGTGTACAGCTCTATCTTAGACAAAGATTATAGATTTTGAGCATAATAAGTCTCAACATGTGAGTAATAACATTTTTCATTGTGTTACCCAAATGTTGCATCTATGCATTTCCTGTAATAATTCACATTTTAAAAAGAAAGATGCAATATTCTGTCACATTTCAAGTGAAATGCTCAGACTAAATGAGATTTTGCTGACTTACCACAGAGAGAGTGAAGCATCATGCTCGTCATTATTGAGACATCACCTTAACATACCTATTATATTTCACTAGCTGTTAATGATAATTAATTAATTGCGTAAATGCTACTCCAAAAAGCATTATTAACACTCTCTCTTCGGGTTAAATCCAGAGGGGTTTCTGTGTGCGTGTAAATGAGAGCTTAATTAATTTAGGCCCTGCCTTAAGAATTGATATGAATTGTTAACACTGTATGTGGCCTCATTAATATGTGTCCCTATGGGCTTGGACTGCTAATCATCACACATACTAACAACCTGACGGAGTCTGTGTGTGTGTGGCTGCCCCTCGCACAGGCATGCTGACATTAGGTAATTAATCATTAAGAGAACAACACCTCTACTTATAACAGTCGCAGAGAGCATATTCAACCCCTGTCATTCAGACTCTATGTGAGATCACTGAAACATATTTTTACAAGTCATTAAGCAAGGAGTTTAATTAATTATCCATTTTTAACTGGGGTTTTAAGTTGATTTTATGGTTTGCATTAATAGCAGCAATAATAATCTTCACAATTATTCCAAAATAACAGAAATAAATCTCTTATAAATGCAGAAAGATCTACACTGAAAAAAATAAATGCTTTATCTAAATCAATAAAATTGTGGCAACATATTACAAGCAATATTATTAAATAAATTGTACAAATTAGAATATTAATTTGATTAACTATTACTCAATTCTAATTTGTTCAATTTAATAAATAATATTGCTTGTAATCTGTTGCCACATTTTTACTGATTAGATAAAGCATATTCATTTTGCAGTATGTAAGCAATAAGATATAAAGGCCTAATATTTTCAGAACTAAACTCTGTAGGATTATGGCCCTGATTTACATTTATGAATTAATTAAATTAAATGTTTACAGTGGGTTTTTTTTAGAAGAGGAAATCCATTAAACACTGTAAAAATTAATATGCTTTATCTAATCAATAAAATTGAGGCAACAGATTACAAGCAATATTATTTATTAAATTGAACAAATTGGAATTGAGTAATAGTTAATCAAATTAATATTTTAATTAATTCTAATTTGTACAATTTAATTAATAATATTGCTTGTAATTAGGGCTGTGCAAAAGTTAATTGCGATTAATCGCATCCAAAATCAAAGTCTGTGTTTACATAATATATTTGTGTGTGCTCTTATAACTATATATTTTGTATATATAAATACACACACATGCATGTATAAATTTAAGAAAATGTGTTATTCCTATAGAAAATATTTGTATTTATATAATATAGATAATGTATATATATATATATATATATATATATATATATATAATTTAAGAGCAAATAATTCTTAAATATATACATGCATGCATAGGTATTTATATATACAAAATAATTATATACAGCACACACAAATATATAAACACAGACTTTTATTTTGGATGCGATTAATCGCAATTAACTTTTGCACAGCCCTACTTGTAATATGTTGCCACGATTTTATTGATTAGATAAAGCATATTATTTTTTTTCAGTGCAGAGTGCCCCTTTAAGAAAGTAAATAAGGTCCATTTTAAATTCATGTTGTTTTTCAGTAAATAAATAAATAAATCAGCAGACACCTTAAAAATCGGAAAACAATATCAAGCACTTGCACATAAATAAAACTGTTTTCCCATGGGGCTTAGATTATAAAGTCGTTAATCAAAAATAAAGTGCATTGATGCTTCGAGTCGATCAAGACAACAGCGCTTGCATTCCTCCATTCCGTCAATGACATTTTCAGCTTAGATGAACTTTGGCCCATTATCATTTGCAGTGAGACAGGTGCAGGCTTAATGAATGCTCCTAGTGTTTAATTAGCTCCCTGTGGGACCGTAGACAGGATTATCAAATGAACAACTCCATAATTACAATCCATCACATGCTCACTTCCTCTCACTGAGAACATCCTCTCAGACTAGCGCCGTCACCGCTGTAGTGATGGGGCAGAGAGAATCATCACACGGGGCGAGGGAAGTTCTTCTTCCTCATATAATGCCCAGCACCTGATCATTAGAGGTTTTATAATGGTTCAAATATGTCAATTAGCTGCCGAGAGCCTTGAACTGAAGGCAGAGCATCAGTGTAGTGCTGGTAATTAACTTGAACAGTAATTAGGCTTCTGTCAGAGATTGTCGTGTCATAACAAAAGATAAAGACAGCTGTTAGCGAGCGAGGAGACAATAGCTCTCAGAGTGTCATCTCTATATACGAGGATCTCTTATGGAGTTATGAAACGTCCATCATTGTGCTGCTTCATGATCTGTATCACGCAATGGATGTCTTTATTTCCCATTTGTTTTTACTGTAAACCCTAACGGTCAAAATAATTCATTGGTTTGACAAACTTAAATTCAACGAATTAGTTCAGTTCAATTAATTTTTATGAGTATTTAGCACTTGCTTTTTCTTTCAAGTTCACAGAACTGATATATTTTAAGTAAACTGAACTGTTTCATTGTTTTGAGTTTTATGAGATTATTTATTTTAATTTAGACGAACTTAAGTTTGACTGAAACGGCTTGGATATCTATTTCCCAGCATGCTTTGCTGATGGCACTCGAAAGAGAGTGTAAATGCTAAAATTAAGTGCAATATAATGTTTTTTTGTGTGTGTGTGTGTGTGTGTAAGATTAATGTTAAGTGTGAGATTTAGTACTGATTAATATTTTGTTATGCTAATTTAGAAGAGTTTCTGTTAATGTTGGCTTTAGGATAGTTACCATCATGGTGACAAGTGGTGCATTCAGCTTGATTTGAGAGCAAATTATCCCTTTATATACGCTAATACGGTAAGTGCTTATAACATACTGTTTCTACTACGTTAGCATTTACTACGTCAGCAGATTAGCTTTTAAAGCTATAACTAAGTTTATACTATTAAAAGCGATTTGAGTTCTGCCAACTTATTTGGGTATACAGTGTACTACATAGATTTAAGTTATAGTAACTAATTAGTACTATTAATCTTATTTACCCAAGTTATCTTAACAATAAGTAATTGAGTTACTTGGAAACAAATCAAATATTTTTTTTATGCTTAAATTGTTTGAGTTAATAAACTTAAATGATTTAAGGCAATCGGTTTCCTCAAACGGTTTGAGTTGAACTGGCCTCAAAGAGTAGCCTTTTAGACATCAATGGATTGGACGACAAAATACCCTAGCAACCACCCAGAACACCTTAGCAACTGCCTAGTAACCACCCAGAACACCCTAGCAACTGGGTGGTGAGTTTTGCCACTGCAAGCACCACTTCACTTTCTTCTGGAAATGTAATAGAATCAAAAATCAAATAGAAATAATTGGAAACATCTGATCATTTACAATCATGAAAGGGGTCTAAAATAAAATGAATTTTATGAATGAATCAATTCTAAAAATGGCCTCATTGTCTATATCTAAAAAAAATCAAATCAAAAATGCATTGACAGCAATACAAGACAAGGCATTTTTAAGAAGGCTCAAACAGCATGAAATGTGTCCCCTTAATTTTAAAATAAACCACTCCTCCGCTCCTTTATACATTGGTTTTGTAATTAAAAGGCCCGAAGGCATTAGAATCCGCGTGGCTCGTTGTGATTTTGCCCTTTTTCAGTATGGCTGTGTCTTGTAGGAGATAAATGCTGAAAGGGAAAATATGGGAGTCGCTAATCTTCAAATCCGTGGCATGCTGTGAGATGACTGTGACAGAGGGAAGGGCTGCCGTCGATCTGTGCGCTGATGAAACGGAGGGGATGCAGATGGGGGAATCTCACAGAGTGAGGTGAAGAGAGGCCGTTCTTTCAGAAAGACGAGGAGACGCAGAACAACATTCAGTCGCTTCATCAGCACCCAACCCAGTCTGCAGCTCATGGACACATCTGTCACATTTACATTTAGCCGACGCTTTTATCCAAAGCGACTTACAATTGCTATATATGTCAGAGGTCGCACGCCTCTTGAGCAACTATCACATTGGTCTCTCACACCAAAGGCATGTGCCTTATCCACTGCGCCGTGATGGACATGATGTTTAACAAAACTGACAGTAATAAACTTACTCTGTTAGTCAGAATAAATGTTAAAGGTGCCCTAGAATGTGTTGAAATAATATTTTAATTTTGTCTCTTATATCTACAAAGAGGGTATGTGGCTTATTTAAAGGGATAGTCCACTTTTTGTGGAAATAGGCTCATTTTACAACTCTCCTACAGTTAAACAGTTGAGTTTTACCGTTTTCGAATCCATTCAGCCGATTTTCGTATATTTAGAAAAATATCAGTAACCAGACAGTTTCTGGTCTCATTGACTTCCATAGTAGGAAAAAAAATATACTATAGAAGTCAATGAGACCAGAAATTGTCTGGTTACTGATATTCTTCGAAATATCAGAAAATCGGCTGAATGGATTCGAAAACGGTAAAACTCGACTGTTTAACTCTAGGGGAGTGGTAAAATGAGCCAATTTCCAAAAAAAGTGGAGTATCCCTTTAAGGGCATTTAAAAAGTCCAGATATAGTTTTTACAGGTCAATTTTCAACTGTCCCTAGAATGAAATGGACTGTTTTTACCTTATTTGGAAGGGTCGTGAATAGTAATGAGGAGTCCCACTCTGATTGGCTGTTTCACTGCGGCCTCATTGTTTACAAACAGTGTTGGGTGAGTTACTCTAAAAAAGTAATTAATTACTAGTTACTAATTACCTCTTTAACAGTATAATTAGATTACTGTATTACTTACTCTCTCTAAAAAGTATTTAATTACTTTTAATTACTTTCAAAATCCCATATCAATCTCGACCAGCTGAATAATACAAGGATAGGCATGAATCTGTTTTAATTCTTTCAAATAAATACTATAAAATTGCATGAATTATCCTTAAACCGACCAAGGTGGAGAAGGTTGCATTATAAAAACATACTTTTTAAGCATCAGACAATACATTTTGATGTTAAACCCCCCAAAAAGCCCTTTTTTCATACATATTTTACAATAATTCATATTTTGTACGAGTGTGGCCGTAATATTTAGACACCTCATGAAATCATACGAATCGCTGTGAGGTCAGATTGATCCATACGCAGTATTTACCTCAATTACATCAGAAGTAACTGTAATTAAATTACAGATAAATGAAGAGTAATCACTTTCAAGGGAAAAGTAATTAAATTACAGTAACTAATTACTTAGTAATTAGTTACACCCAACACTGTTTATAAAAGACAGTTGTTTCCCCTTACACAGGATGATAGGATCATCTGTTTGCCAGCCTAAATCACTAGTGGTGAGAAATTAATGAGAAATTGAACAAGTGTTCCTAATAATCCTGTCACACAAACATTGCAGACAGGTTACACACCAAAGTTTAAGACTTTAAACATTAGCATTAGGGCTTTGCTCATAGAGTACATGACCAATAAAAAGGGGGAAATCTTTAACATGCTGATGAAGTCTTGGCTAAAGAATGACATCAGACTAAGCAAAGGTTCATTAATAGCAGGCGTGTGATGCGTTTCCTCCTTATCGAGTTAAGCCCGGCAAGATAAGAGACTAATGCAAATTCACTGATAAGAACTGAGTGCAAATATTTATGATGTACCTTCAGAGTGACGCATACGTGAGCCAAAAACAAGAGCTTCCTTTGTGTGGTCTTGAGAGGTGAGCAGAAAATGAGTTTAGTGGACGCTCTTTCCCTTTAACCACTTTGTGTTGTGTGTGTGTGTGTGCTAAGCTGTTCATTTAGAGAGGGTAATTAGTTACTGTAATTACAGTGATGTCATTGGCTTAATTGTTTTCGAAACCGACTGTACGCCTGTAAGAAAAGATTGCCGGGCCCTTTACGGGATTTGAGTCGTTCACTTCAACTCCAAAGTCGCTCTTTTGTGGGATCGACTAACCAACCTTTCTCTGAAGAAAGATGTGTGCGGGAGAATCAGCTAATTTAGACTAATTAGCGAGCGTAATGTTTGCTCTTGGATTAAAAACTTGAAGGTTTGAATGAATTGCTGGTGGGTTGAATCATGTAAATACAACGAGTTGAAAGCGTTGAAAGTCTGGCGAGGTAAGAGTGGCTCGATTCTCGAGCACACAGGCAACATAACATCATTTAACCTTTACAACGCTCGTATTGATTTGTTTTGTGTTTATCAAGACTGCAATCAGAGCTCGCAGCCGGCTCTGATGCTGGGTGATTGGGTTAATTGAACGGTTGTGAGAAGACAAAGAGATCCACCGTGTTAGCCTAGCCTCTGAGAGTACACTAAAAAGTTAGCGGTTAGCCAAGTACGGACGACTATTGTATTGAAGCACAAATCGCATGATTGATTCCATACAATTTCACCAGAGATGGGACTGTTATTTACAAGGTGGTTCAAACAAAAACCTACGGCTATTTTTCCCTCTCTAGCGAACTTCGTCCGGGACAAAATTGGGAAGGCACGTTTTAATTAAACCCCTTTTGCAAATAACTACTGACCATTATAAATCATTTGGTATCACGTAAAACTATTTTACTCTTCTCTCTGTGGTGAAAGGCCTTTTCAGGTCCAGATAAGTGTTAATAAATTACCCATGTTTCCCCGTTAATGGCTGTCAGCCTGCCTCGGAGAGATATCATTGTGTGTCATGAATATTTTGATGTTGTGATTAGATCAAAAATGCGGTGAATTCCTAAACAGCTCGACGCAGCGCCGCTGATCAGAAATGGCTATTTCACCCAAACAGAATATAGTGCTTGCATATCTGCAGATAGGGAATAATTAGAATGACACCGGGCCTGTATTCTGCTGTAATAGCCCTGCTACTTTAGCCTATCCCTGTGATCTGGAGACTGCACGGGAACGCACGTGTTCCTGAGATTCAATGTACCTTGGCGGCTGAGATAATGACTATTCTGATGCATAAGCAATTTGTATTTACTGGAGGAGGGGAAAGAAAAATAAAATAGGGAGAGCGGAAGAAGAAAAAAAACCCAATTCTCATCCCTGTGAGAAATTGATTAGATACTAGCAGCCATTTGTGTATGGTAGTTTCATCGCCTGTCCTCATTATTTGTGGAAGATTATCATCGCGCAGCATGCACGCGTGCTACTTGATGTTTTAATTGACAGGCACAACAAAGGAAGCAGAGAGCTGGATCTCTGAACAGCACTGCAAGACTATTTTTGTGAATTTATATTGAAAGATCACATTTGCACCATACTATGCTTGCTATTTCAGATTTAGGGGGGAAAAAATTAATGTTTTCTGAATCTTATTTGATTCCTCTAATCAAAATGAGACTTTGATTATGAGTCATGGAGTTTTTCTCTTTAGAAAAAATACCCAATCTCATGTGTGTTTCCTCTAAAGTTTCGAAAGAGATCTCAAAATTGTCACATTTACTGTCCTCATATTTGCCAAGATGCTAAAGCCTGCAATTAAAAGTTTAAATGTCATGAAGATTTCAATATGAACTCCTCAGTTTTTTTACAAGAATGATCTGAGATGTGCTACCACATTTATTTTTGTAGATCCATACAAATATTGTTGGTTTAACTTAAAAAAGTAAGTAACCTGGTTGCCTTAAAATTTTAAGTTCATTTGAAGTGAGTTAATACAATGAAGGGGGATAATTTAATCATCAGAAACTCAAAATTATATGTTATCTGAAGTAAATAAATTATTTAAGTTGATTTTACAAAAAAAAATGTTGTGATTACTAATCATGAATATATATATATATATATATATATATATATATATATATATATATATATATATATATATATATATATATATATATATATTGCATTTGCGTTTTGCGTACCATATTTTGTATCATGAATTTATGGCTCAGTTTGACATAGGAACTGAAAAAAAAACATCTCAATTTTATTTAGAGACCCAAACTGAGGACAAATTGTAATTTTCTGCAGTCACTGAACTTTATAACAGTAAAACATATAAATATCAGTTGTCACTGTATCTCATAATAATAGGCAAAGTATGATAGTTTCATGATCAAAGTTATGTATTTATTTATCTTATTTTACTTTTGAAATAATGATTGAGATGTATGTTCCTCAAAAGCTTGATGTATCATACTTGATACTCAGATAAAAAAAAAATTATTATGATCATTAAGTAATACACTGAAACTTCATCTACTACTTTTAATTAATATGGAAGTTTAACTATTCAGTAAGTAATATCAAATGTATAAGTTCCTTATTAGGTAAGTAATAATTAATTCATTAAAAATCACAAAATTATGTGAGCATATTCTCAAGGTGTTCATAAAATGGATCACTCAAGTTTTACCTGATCTGGACCATTATTTTAAAGTGAAAAATACACTTTTATAGTGAAATTGTAACACTTAAGTAATTAGTGATGCATTTTATGATTTTTGAATTATTGTTAAAACTTTGTGTTGGAACTCTTTCTTTTTGCTTACAACCAGCTGTGAGAAATCATTCTCTTCGAAAGAGGCGAGAGCAACTTCAGAAAAAGAATTTCCTCTGTATTCTTTCTTTCAGTTGTTTTTCCTAAAATTCGGTCAAATAAAGAGCTATAATATCATGATATCTTGTTTCTCAGTCTCCTTGTCTATTTTTCCCCCTCCTAGGAGGAGAACATCTGACATAAAGTTTATGCTGAAAAACATCTGAGCGTGAAACATTTTCTCTGGGTTAATGCGAACACACAAACTTTAATAGATTAAGAAGCGTATTTAAAATGATTCAACTTTTTAAAGTAACTTATTTTCACTCGTTAATTAGTTTGCCCATATGCCACCCATATGCATTCACTTTAATCCATATGGCACTTCCTTTATAAACAAATCTGGGAGTTATTCTGCACGATCTGAGCAACAGAAGACAGCAACAGCAAACTTCTAATTGTGCATGTGAGGAGAGAAACCAGTAATCTGTGCAGATGGTTGTCAAAATTGATGAATACTTCAAAAGAGATGCGTCAGTCGAGATTGGCACTACAGTACGAGACCACAATGCAGTGCCCCGCGAACGCTATTTGCCCGCAAACCCGCTGAAAATGAGAAAGGAGATGTTGGGAAACATCTGGAAAAGCAAATCCCAAATGGCATCCCACGAGATTCTGCACTTGTCAGTCATCAGCCGTAATGGCGCTCTCTGGGTTGACAAGCTTTCATCAGAGAGGACGATGTTTATCGCTTCAGCAGACTGACGCGTGGCAGCTGTGGACTGACTGTTCGCAGCACAGCTATAGTGACACCGAGGCATTACTTTGCACAAATGAAGTTAATTTAAAGATATAAAGGAACATTTAATTAGTGGTGTTTGCTGAGGCAGACATAACTCTTCGGTTTGCTTGCTCTATTTGTGCTAGGAACATAAATGATAGCTATACCTCAAATCATGCAGGTTGATGAGACGAAATGTACTATCGCTTTAATGCTACGTTCACACCGGATGCGAATAGCGCGTCAAATTCACGCCTAGTTATTCGCTTGACCACTTTGAATCAAGAGCGAAATTGACAGATTTCGATTCTGAGCAAAGAGCGAAACTGATGCGCGGAAAAAACAAAAGTTTGTAGCGAAATTTACACGCGTCAATTTTGCTTTTCGCTCAGAATCGAAATCCATTGGCGGCCATTTTTTCATGAAGGGTCTTTAGAGGAAGGTTAAAAATAGTAACCCTGCCGTAAGCAGAAATAGAGAGGGAGAAAGGGAATAAATGACTTAGAAGAATAGGAAGAGACCCTGAACTCCACTGTCTGAATAGAGAATTATCAGTATCATGTATTAATTTGACAGAGAAACATGTTGTTTCTCTCATGTACATGACACACCTGCAATGGCACTTATTTTATTTTTTTCACATTTTCCGATTCCAATATTTTGGCAATGCTAGGGTGTTAAGGGTGACATCGTTTAAAGGGATAGTTCCCCCCAAAATATTAACTTTAAATTTAATGTACTCACTGTCATGTTGTTCCAAACCTGTTATTTTATTCTGTTGAACATAACAAGGAGATATTTTGAAGAACGTTGGTAACCAGTTGGCGATAGCCATTGACTTCCACATTATTCTTTGCCCCATACTATGGCTACCGACCGTTAAGTGTTTGATTACCACAATTCTTTATTTTTGTTCAACAGAAGAAGAAAAAAAAAACTCATGAAGGTTTAGAACAACTTTAAGGCCAATTTATACTTCTGCGTAGGGAAGAAGAATATTGGAAAAAAAAAATAAATAAATAAGTGCCATTGCAGGTGTGTCATGTACATGAGAGAAACAACATGTTTCTCAGTCAAATTAATACATGATACTGATAATTCTCTATTCAGACAGTGGAGTTCAGGGTCTCTTCCTATTCTTCTAAGTCATTTATTCCCTTTCTCCCTCTCTATTTCTGCTTACCTTCTTATTGTACGGCAGGGTTACTATTTTTAACCTTCCTCTAAAGACCCTTCATCTGAGCGAGATATGACTGGGGTGACATTTTATGGAGTCAACAGTCTCTTATCGAGGGCTGTGTCTTAAGCTTTTCTCTCCAGGGTTTACTAGCACTGAGAGTGCGCTGAACTGATCTTAACAGAGGAAGAGTTCTGAGCCCCTTACTGTCATACAACTTCAGTTTTCATATGCTCATTATGTGAAAAGAAAAGTTTGAAATATTGAAGGTTGATGACTGGAACCTTAATTGTTACAGTTTTGAACATTTTAAAAAAAGTTTAACCCCTTAACTGTCACCCCCTTTTTGAGAATGGGGGTTAAATGCTCTATTCAAACTTAAATGGTTGTAATTCAAGAATGCTTTGGAATATATACCCAAGTTTGGTCTTGGTATGCATTTGGTCTCGTATCTATGGTAACACAACGTTCAATTATAAAATGGTTTTCACAGGATGAATTCTGAGTTTATACGTTTTCAAATGATACCTAATTTATGTTAACTACTAAAATATGTGATATAATAAAAAGGCGATAAAAATATTATTATATTTTAGAGGATAATTTATACATATATATTATAATTTTTAGAAGATAATGTTATACTATACTTTTTATTTTTTATTGAAAAATACTAGATTATATGTTTTATTATGAACTTTTAGCATAAAAACAGAAGTTTCAATGATTAAAAGTGGGTGCATCAACTTTTGACAAAGGTCAGACCTCCTGTTATGATGCAGATTTTTTTAGGTGCACTCTTGTCATAAATTCATTAATTACTCTTCCTACATAATTTGTAACACAAAACAGGGGTCGAATATTTAATTAGAAGTCTTAGAACTTTCCAAAAAATATATAATTTGTCATAATTAGATTAGGATTTAATAGAAATATAGTGAAGTAAAGTTAAGTAAAGGTGACAGTTAAGGGGTTTAAACTGGAGCCCTCTCATAAAAGTGCATTTAAAATATTTTAATCTCATTTAATAATACATTATCTATTATCTCAATATTATGTATCTAAATATTAAACGTTATGCGTTGAAATATTGCTGTTATTGTTTTGAAGTATTTTGATGTTTGAACTCTAAATGTTTTATCTCTTCTAAAAAGGCTGGAGTTTCTGTTTCCTTCATATTAAAAGGTTTATGCTTCCTAATTGGCGAATTTTACATTGTTTGTTCAAAGATAAACTAAAAACATGTACGCACCAGTAATGAGGAACTGTTCTTCCTCTTGTGTGGATGGTCCAGCTCTCCACTGATTATACTGATTCTTGGCAGATTTAGTGATATGTAAAATGTCTTTCAAGGTGGCATTTTGGAACAAACCAGCATTTACAATCTGGATGTGTTTGAAAGCACTTTTAACATTATCAAATAACACTGAAAAGGTCTTGTTGATTTGAAAGTGATAGGTGCAAATATAATGTCTCCTTTATAAAGCTGTCAGTGTTGTCTCTAAGATTGGGTTAGGCTAACTCTTTATCAGACATGTCTTTAATTTAGGTGTAGCAGCTGATTGAAAATTGGTTTAACATTTGTATACAATAATAAAGAGATGTCAAATGCTATGCACTAGTACAGAATTAATGAACTAACTAACAGCACAACAATGCTACCATCTAGTGAGCAAATTGGGATAGGACTCTACAGTTTAAAGGGAACATCATGCAAAAAATCCACTTTTTTAGCCCTTAAATGCATTTTGTTGTATATTTTGAGTGTTTATAAGTACAGAAAAGATGAAATAAGCCCAATTCTACACCAATTACTCTGCGGAATCATTTTCCTCATGTAGCCTACAGCCTCAACAACTTTTCGAAAATCACTAATCTCGCAGTTTAAACAACATCAAGAGTTTAGAATCTTAATCAAATCGTCACGTGTCGGATCGAGATTAATCTAAAAATCGACTTTTTGGCAAACCCTTAGTGGAAAGTGCCAAAATAACTTCCAGTCAATAATATTGAGGGCGGACTTCTACACAAAATTATGCTTGATGAAAAATGTCTTCATTTCCCCATGGACATAATTATGGTCATTCTGTAGTAGATCACCAAATGTGAACCGCAAAGAAATGGTGGTGGGGAAGTGGTTTAAAAAGGAGAAAAAGAAGCGTCCACCACACAGACGCCATGAGTGTATTATTTTGTATTCATGTATTTTTTGAAGAGATGTTTTGTTTGTGAGATTTTTTTTAAATATATTTTTGATTTATTTACCGGTATGTTGTGACATTTAAAATTGTTTTTTAAAGATAATGAAACGGTTATCAGCTGGAGTGCCCTTGATAGCCACCTGAGGGAACTCCACATCAGACTATCATTGTTCACTCACAACTACGATTCCCATAATTCAATGCCCGGACTCATCATCCCTGATTATCACATTCACCTTTGTCTCATTATATTGTTTAGTTCACCGCATATAAGACTGGTTCACCTCATCATTTCCTGTGAAATCTTGTACGGATTTGTCTGTTTGTTTGGATTGCCTGCCCGTGTTTGACCTTTGCCTGGATTCTGATTACGATTTGGATTAACTTTAATAAACTGCATTTGGATCCTCAGCCTTCTTGCCTTTGAGCAGTTCATAACAGATCATTTTTGTTGTTGAATTTAACAATATATTTTTGCAGTCAAAGCATCAAGTGTATCTTGAATTAATCTTGGACTTATATTCATCCTTCGTTTTTAGTTTTTCTAAGATTGTTTCCTTAAACCTGTTGGCATGGTTGGGATTAGATAGGCCTTGCATGAATTGCCAAGTTTGGACCCACATAAGATCCTTACAGAGCCAACTTAAAGCCCATAGGGGCATTCACGGTTGAATCCTGGTGCAAGCCCACTTTAAACCCCTTTAACCCTCTGGGGTACTTCGCCGTGCAGTCACACGTGGGACCTTCACGGTCATAAGTGACCGGACCCCTAAAATAAAAAAAAAATAAAATAAAAAAAAAATAAATAAATAAAAAAAACAGTAAAACCAATTAAACAAATTTTTTTTCTATAATATTTTTTCTTTTTTTCGTTGGTGTTTTGAGAGAATTCTATGAATATAATTAATATTTTTGCAATAATTATGATCCATTTTTACCATTGATGATTATATACATTTTTTATATATAAATAATTTTTTATTATTTTTTAATTAATGCTGTATTTTAGGTTAAAATAGAGTCTAGGCTCTTAAAGAAATTTTTTTTCAAGCAGATTAGCGCCACCTGTTGGAAGTAGTGAGCATATTTATTATGCAATGTCATTTTAACCACCAGATGGATATATAGCTTTCTGTAGAAAGGATTTTAGATTGTAGTTGTTTTTGGACATTAATTTACTATTTACTATTCAGGTTGTGGTTGAGAGATTCTCAAATACTATTTTTGTCAAGATTTTTGTTTGTTTGGTTGATTTAAAAGGTAATTAAGCACGTGGGGCCCAAATGGGTTTGTCATGAATTGCCCGGTTAAGATCCCACATAACACCCAGATCCCTTTTTAAAGCCCAACTGGTCATCCACGGCTGGATTCTGGGTTCAAACCCACTTTAAACCCCTTTGGGCAGGTGGGGCCCCAATGTTTAGCATGAATTGTCCAGTTAGGACCCACATAAGACTCTTACAGAACCCATTAAAAGCCCATCCATGGTTGGATCCCGGGTGCAAGCCCACTTTAGACCCATTTGGCCAGGTGGGACCCCAATGGGTCTGGTATGAATTGTCCAGTTAGGACCCACATAAGACTCTTACAAAGCCCATTGGATCCCGGGGCAAGCCCACTTTAGACCCATTTGGTCAGGTGGGGCCAAAATGGGTCTGAAATGAATTGCCCAATTAAAACCCATGTACCACTTTTAGTACGTCTGGGCTTCCACGGCTTGCCCCAATGGGAATCCCGGGTGCAAGCCCATAATGGGGCCCACATTTGCCCCCCGTGAAGCCATCATCTGAGCCCCACATGTCATTGCTGGCTGGGAAAGGATACATTTAGTAGCAACACTTCAGAAAATCCTTTGTCTTCTTGATTTATGTAGAATTATGTTGAATTAAACATATTTTTCTTCAGAGTACTACAGAAAGCACATAAGCCAAAACACTGACAGTGGTGGTGGTCAGAACATTACACAGTGTACTTTGAGAAAAACTGATTTGGGCAGCTGAAGAATTACATAATAAAATACTAACTCCAGCTTTTGGACACTGAGAACAAAAAACAACAACAAAAAAAAAATCCTGAACCATCTGTTTACTTCCTAATGGATTTAACCCCGTCATTGGGCATGCGTGGATGACACGACATCTGTCACTCAGTAAGGGGCACGTGGGCCGTTTGAACAGAGACAGATGTTAGTTTTTCAACCCATGATGTCTGAGCTCAACAATACAGGGGTGCTTGAATGCAGTGACCTCTCTGTCTATGAGAAGAAGACCCCGCGGTCAAAGCCTTTGTTAAACAAAGCCTTTGTTATACTACGTTGGTGGCTGTATTATCAAATCAAATTTTCCTTAAGCTTTTGACATCTAAGGGGTCATCATATTAAGAATATCCTGCAACTTTCAGAACCGACAACATAGCATATTAAGCATATTAAACGATTTCTTGAATCATGTGACAATACAGACTATGCTGAACATTCAGCTTTGACATCACAGGAACAAAGCACATTTAAAATATATTAAACGTCTTACTGGTATGAAATTTAAAACACTATATCTGATTGCCAGACATCACAAGTAGTTCACAAGAATTACACAAATCAACAAAAAATGAATAAAAAAATAAAGGTTCCTTCCAACAGGCTGATACGATGTAACAGGGTGATATGTTTTCAAGTATTTGTGTTCAAAGGTTTTGACATTTTATTAAATGAATTAAAAAGGGACTTTATATCAGATGCGAATATGCCTATATTAAAATTGGGATTACAGTGAATGGTTCTGGATTTGTGAAGATGAAATGTAGCCTATAACCATTACAGTAGGAGTCATTGGAAATAATTTTTGCATCAAATTGACAAACAGTGGTGTTGCAAAGTTGACTGGGCCCACAACATTATTAGTTCTGGAACAGTACAGTCCCTTCTCAATCCATGTATTTTGAGGTAAAAATAATAATATTTTTACCTCAAATAATAATATTAATATTTTTACCTCAAATAATAATAATATTATTATTATTATATTATCAATAATAATATTTTACAGTAGTTTTTTGTTTTTATATTGTATGTATTATTTTTATTTTTATTATTATGTATGTATTGTGTGTGTGTGTGTGAGAGAGAGAGAGAGAGAGAGAGAGAGAGAGAGAGAGAGAGAGAGAGAGAGGTGGTCAGAGGGGGAAGGGCTGGTTTGTGTAAATACCCGGCTGTAACAACACACAAGCGATCGGAAAGGCCAAAACTACCGCAAGTAGATTTTCAGTCAGAGCAGCAGACGATCATGTTATTGATTTGCCTGATGTCTAGTTTTATTTTCAGTATTTGGTTTGATCAGGTTTCTGTTAGCGACATCATGCAGTAGAGCAGCGTGCGGCTATATTTGTCTAGATGAGGGCTATCTGACACCTTTAACTCTTGGAATTAGCGCTCTCACGTTGGATCATCGATAGATTAGTGTTGATCTCGTCTCAGGCTTTTAAGGACACTGTTTGTGTATGTTTTAAATGAGCTCGTGAGCTAAACAAAAGCGCTAGCACGACCGGCTAGTCAACACTGGTGCATTTAGTCAGTGTATTTCGAATTTTATCAACGATGGACATCGGAAAGGATTTAGCTGCTTTACTAGTTAGATAAATTACACCACAAAGGTTAATTAAACGAATCAGTGGGATTTATAGTTGTAGTTTAGATTAGAGGTGTAGGTTGACGTTAGCATTACCCTGTTAGCATTAGCAACTCCTTTGTTGGGAAGACTGATTGTGATTTCACTCACTTTGCTTTTTGTGGAGGGAAATGATCGCTTTTATCCATATGTATTAATGATTTTATTATTATTTCTACAATATTATCGTTTATCTAAGACGTTCGTTTTTCTGAAACATCAGTGTTATCAAGATAGAAGTAGGAAACGAATAGAAATGTTGAACAGCTAGTCTCTCTAGCTAGCACTACAGAACACATATTTGTGTATAAATAGCGATACTAAAAGTACAGAGTAGCACATTTTATAATTTAAAGCTATTATGGCCTACATTTTGAACCTAAACAAGATCTGTTTGCTATGGACACATCTACTCTTCATTTTTATGGGTAAGACACTTCTCTACCGTTTATTGATTTATATAAAATAGACTAACTTGCATGTTTCTTTTGTTTTTCTACTTACAAATCTCACTGTATGTGTTTTATCACGGTATTTTGGTTATGTTAAAATAGTACTAATGTACTAGTTAAATGCAGTATTTATTAACGTTACATGCGCGGTTATAAACTAGTGTCGCTTTGGGGAAAAGTGAGCTGGTTTTCATTCACATAACTTACATTGATGTTTCTCTAATGGTTAAATTGGGTTTGATTTAATTACTGACACACTTTAAACATGTTGAGTGAATGTGATGACATGGCTTGTGTTTGAGAATCAGATCCGGGTGAATGAAGGGAACAAAGACTTCTTTTGTTTACAGGAGCATGTCTGTCCATCTCTGTGATTGAATCCCATCATCTTGACTGAAAATAAAACACATTAATCCCATTCTCTGGTTTTATTTCCAATTTACCTCTCTGTATCTGCCCCGATGAGGGATTTTCAAACATTTGCATCTCATGTTTTTGGGGAATTCTGTTTTCTTTTTCTTTTCTTCTTTCACTTTTGATTATGTTCGGAGGATTCCTGCTTTCTGACTTTCTATATAAAACATATCAGATCCATTTGTTCCAGTTGTCAAATTTGTCACTGGGGATCTTACAACTGACCTATTGATATAGACAAGCTATCATATCCATCAGTTGTTGTACATTTGTTGTATAGCAGTGGCCTGGTTTGCATGCTTTTGCTCCCATCATGCCCTCAGCTGCTGTAAGCCAACAGACATAAGTGTGGGAAACCCCAACAGATGATCAGCAAGCTCAAACAATGAGGGCTCTTCAGGGCTTACCTTGTTTTTTTTCCAAGCATACAGAAAATTATATTATAAATACGGTAGTATGTCTACAGTATACTGTAGAAATAGAAGTACATAGTCAGAGATTTATTTGCTAAACCCCTAAGTTATCTAACAGTCATCTTGTGCGGCTTTTGGATTGTACGAGTTGCATCTCGTGTTGGATTTTGCTCGGGGGAAGGTACTAAAACGTACCAAAATACTCTGCAAACTAATATATAGACCTAAATTAGTGATATGTTTTTTTGTAAAGCATTTCAAAATGTGAGCAAGCAATGCACTCTGGGATGAAAAACCTACAAAAAAACCATTGGCCAACAAATTCAATGTTGCTTTCATATCTATTGCACTGAATGAAGAATGGAGTTTTCATTGAAAATGTCACTATAATGATCTTGTGAAAGAAAGATACTGACAGTAAAAGTCAGTAAACCTCTTCAATTTTGTCTAAATTGTGATTCATTTTCCTCTGGTCGCTTTGCATTCTGATTTTGAAGTAAAGCATTGTCTTGTCTTCAGAATTACTGTGGGTGTTTGAACCACATTTCTCTTTGCTGCTTGAAATGTGGGCAGCATTCTGGGTCTGGTGCTCACAAATGTGCACTTTTAAAACTGGTTTAAGTCCACATGGTTCCTAGTGGATAACATTTAGACTGTTTTTTAAGCTTTGTTGCACAGGTTGAGTTTGAAGTATCAGTTTTTTTTTTTGCACCCTTTAGTTTTTCATTTTCACGTATTGATTTCTTCTGCATCATAGGTTTTTATTCTGTGGGAATATCTGATTTTTTTCTGTTTTTACAGGAAATGCAGTTTCCTCAGAGCACAGCGAGAATGTATATGTATCAGGGATGTCGAACGGTAAAGTTTTGTTCTGTTTCGGTTAACATCTTGTTCATCTTCAGAGCAAAATAGATGCTTAATGAGGTTAAACTCTGTGGCTTTTAGAGTCCTCAAACAAAGTTTATGTATCTTTGCAGATCACTTTTTTAAAGGAATGTAAGACATAAAGGCTCTTGATATTTTGCCCAGATTAGTCTGCTACCCACATGTTAGCTCTTGCCTGGATAATTTTTAACTGCTCTTTCATCCACCCCATTTCATTAGTAGGCTAGCTTTATTTCTAGCAGTTTTTAAGGGGGAATTCAGGAACCCACATATAGGTTACATTAGGGCTGGGAAGCGATTAATCGTGATTAATTGCATCCAAAATAAAAGTTTGTGTTTACAAAATGTGTGTAGTGTGTATATTTATTTTGTATATATAAATACACACATATGCATGTGTATATTTAAGATAAATGTGTTTTTAATATATATGAAATATTTATGTTTAATATTAATTTTGTATAAATATATATAAAGTATATACATGCAAATATTTATTAAATGTATACATGCATGTGTGTGTATTTATATATACAAAATATTTATACACACTACACACACATATATTATGTAAACTTTTATTTTGGATGTGATTAATCTTTCCCAGCCCTAGGTTACATTGCATGTATTTAATTGTTTTGGTGTTCATAATTCAGTGAGAAATCATATACACACTTGAGTTAAAAGCTTTTTAAAATGACTAATTTGCATTATCGCATAATTTGTAATAAGGGCTAGATTGCATTTTTTAGTATGCAATTGTAAACATTTATTCAGCAGAAATGTTAACAAATGTTTAATTCCCGAATAAAAAAAGATGTTTTAAGCTAACTAAAAAAATAACTTTTAAACTGAATATTTGTGGTATATTTTTATCATTTTCTTTATCCTGAAATCAATTTGGAATCAGTTATTAAATGGTCTGTTTTTTTGTGTGAAGCATATGCAATGTAGGCCTAGCATGTCCAAATAATAAGGCTAATTTACAAGGTTTATTAATGGTTAAGATGCAGTGAAGTAATCAAGGTGGCTCACTTGGTTTTGGACGGCGCCTGGTCCTAATCTTTGTTTTTGTGGTCTTCTCCAGCCTGTGGAGATGTAGCGGAGCAGATAAGGGCGTCCAGTGGAGTGATAACCAGCCCTGGTTGGCCCTTTGAGTATCCTTCTCGAATCAACTGCAGCTGGAACATCAGGGCCAACCCTGGAGAGATCATCACCATCAGGTAACTCCTCACCGCAATATTTGCCATTCTGTGATCAAAAGCAGGCCAAGAGTAAAGATGGTGCTCACAGTTTGCCTAAATTACAGGCTACAGGCACTAAAAATTCCTTCAGTGGTGATGGAGTGTGCTACAGAGCTAACATTCAAGCTAACAATTTCTTTTTTCATAGAAATTGGTCTTTTAAGCAGTCTGCCTCTTCAGATGAAAAATGGTGGTCAACTGATATATCGCCAAAGCTGATATTTGGAATAAATAAATAAATAAATGTATGTATATATATATATATGAAGAGTTCAGATGCAAAAGCCTCTAAATGCCATTTGAAATTTTCTTCTAAAATGACCGTTTTTATCAAGCTTGTATATTTAAGTTCAGTAATTTCACTTAAATGGCAATTAATAGGTAATCTTCATTGCAATTTAAGTGAAATTACTGAACTTAAATATGCAAGCTTGATAAAAATGATAATTTTAGAAGAAAATTTCAAATGGCACTTAGAGGCTTTTGAATCTGAACTCTTCATATATATATATATATATAGTTTTGTTTATCTTCTATTTTTGATCCAAAAATAGCTGTATCCAGTTTCCCAAGTCTAATTTATGCAATTGTATTTACTGTGCTGGATGTAAATTGTAAAAAAAAAAAAAAACAATATTGGGTGACCAGTAATTAAAAACATTGTTTGGAATTGGCTTCTGTTTGTTTTTATCTTGGTCATTGATTTACAATGGATATTTTTAAAGCAGTGCGGTGTCTCTTGTAATTTTCATGGGGATGGGACTGTGTTTTGAGTGCTGGTTGAAAGGAATGAGTGTTAGTATAAATTATTTATTTTTTTCAGTTCCTGCCACCTCAAACAGACTCCTTTGAAATGGTTCTTTATATCTATTTTTATGTTCTGCATCTGCTCTATTCTTGTTCAGCCTGTTTGCCTCAACTAGAGCATTTGTTTGTCTTAATCTGAGTATGGTGTCCATGGTTACTGGCACAGAAATAGACCCAATTGGTATTTCTTCCCACAGGACGTGATTTTTGTGGTAAACACAGAAACTCACTAATTTTGCCAATAGAAGCGGTTTTATAGAGATGATTGGTCCAGTTTTCAGTAGGGCTGAATGAATGAATGTGTATAAATGAATGAATGAACACCTGGTTTGTCATATAGTAGGGCTCAACATTTTGTTTTTGTATGTTAATATCACAAATAATAATTATGAATATTATTATTGCTCAGTAAAATAAGAAATATTACTTTTACAATTAAATTATTTAAAAATTTGAGGATTACCTCTTACCTGTTTATATGCAGGCAGCCTGTCTATAAATTATTAAAGGTCTAAGGTGTACATTTTTAGCAATCAAAAAGCATGTCTAATTCGTTGAAATCATATATTATGAATCATTAAACTTAATATACAACATTCAAAAATATATGTATATAAAAATTTTTTTTAAAATGGTTGGGGAAACACTGGGGTTCAATGCTGGAACTATCAGTGATCACGAGACGCGTTACTTCCTCATTCCAAAGTTCCTATGGCGGTCTATGGGAGAGTCGTAACTCTGTTTTTCAACAGTAACTTTTAGTATTGAGCATCTATTGAGCATATCCCCCTTTTTATGTCTGTAGTTAGGTAGAGCTTTTCCCAGCATCATGTTTCTTAATTGGTACTAATTAATACTTATACCTCTGGAAGTCACGATCTATTGCAGTTTGAGATAATCCTTAATCCTGTGTCTTAATGTCATTTAACTCATTAAATTATTAATTAGCTGTTTAACTTGATCACAGGGATGCTGTTTGTTTTGTTTTTTATTTTATTGTGCACATACCTGACATTCCTTCCTTTACTTAAAATTGGTTGTGCTTTTAGTTTTCAGGACTTTGAAATTCAGAGTTCGCATCGATGTGGTTTAGACTGGATCTCTATTGGCACCTACAAGAACCTGGATGGGTACCGGGCCTGTGGCTCGTCTATTCCCGCCCCATACATCTCCTCTCAGGATCATGTGTGGATCAAGTTCCACTCCGATGACAGCATGACTGGAAAGGGCTTTAGGCTCTCTTACATAACAGGTAGACTTGCTATTTATATCCCTTTAGATTTAACTGCATCATAGAGGATGTAGATGTCTTAAACACTGTGTGGCACTGCCATGCAACACTTTATGCCTGGGGATTTTCGATTCTCGATTCAACAATAATGAATATAGATGTATTGCAAATCCTATATTTATAAAAAAGAACTGTGGACATAAGTTTACAAGTGGTTAATTAATATAAAAAATTAAGAGCTACAAACCTGTGTATAAAACTCTTTTTATTTTAGGTACACTAAACTAAAGGCATACAATGAGTAGACAGGATTTTGATGTAAGTGCAAAATTGATGCTGAAAATTGGACAAGCCAGAACACAGTTGCATGCCTTAATCAAACAGGATCAGGTTATTTTACGTTTGAGAAATTGAGATAGATAAATATCTTAGTTTTTAGACATTTTTTTTATTACGTTGGTCTTACCTAAATGTTTGTTTTTACAATGGGGTAATTTTTTGTTAAGAGTTTACGCAACACATGGACGCTTGATTTCAATCTTTGAATCAAATTGATAAAAGTGGCACAAATAAATAAAATAGAATAAAGACAATTAAAGAGACATAAAATATGTTTTTTGGGTAGGTCAGAAATTGAGAATTGATTTTGAATCGACCACATTTTAAAAAAGCGATGAATTGAAAAATCTATTTTTTTTTTTTTGCCCAGCCCAACAACACTGATGAAACAATGAAAAGGCTGCATTTACAATTTCGATTTGTTGACTATATACATTTTTTTTTTTTAAAACGACCAGCTTATATATATTTTTAAAGTGACCCACATCGGATATCTGCATTTACACTACACTTGGCGAAAGAACTCAATGTAGACGTACTGACCCGGAAAAGCTTTTTCTTTCCGCAACATCTTTAAAGGTCAGCAAAACATTGAAAAAGCGACGAATGATTGTTTTATGACAAACAACTCGCATTGATGGGAATACCCAATCTCTCTGTTTACACCAGACACAAATGCACGTATCTGATTCATATCCGAATTTTTCCCGTTTACACGTTCGTGGGTCATATCCGATTGAAATTAGATCACTTGAACCATGTATTGTCAATGTGGCCAAAATATATTTCGATACTGAAAAACAGCCTACAACTTGGCTTCGTTCTTGAATCATTTTTTCCCTTGCATTTGCTCAAACTTTAAGTTTTGAAAAACTCGACCAATTATAAAATGAACTCAGAACTCAGTCTTAACATTTAAATAAGGCAAATAAGTCCTGTCTAGAGACCAGCATATAATAGACAATTTAGTTTTTAGCTATTTCGTTTTCATGCTGAATATAGATCACAGACTTCCCTTTGGCTGTTGCACAATAAACATCCTCCGAAACAAATCTTCCAAAAATGTATAAATCAAACATTACTGCCAATGCTCATGTCCATCCAAAAGGGTAAAATATATGTTTGTAATTGGCAGGTAAATCGGAAGAAGCCAGTTGCAAGCCTGACCAATTCCACTGTGCTAACGGGAAGTGTATCCCAGAGTCGTGGAAGTGCAACACCATGGATGAATGCGGCGACAACTCAGACGAGGAGCTGTGCGTACAGCCAAACCCCTCTGCGTTCTTCTCCTTCCAGCCCTGCGCTTTTAACCAGTTCCCTTGCCTTTCACGCTACACCCGTGTTTACACCTGTCTGCCAGAGTCCCTCAAGTGTGACGGGAGCATCGACTGTCAAGACTTGGGCGACGAGATCGACTGTGACGTGCCCACCTGTGGCGAATGGCTGCACAATTTCTACGGTACGTTCAGCTCACCCAACTATCCCGACTTCTATCCACCTGGAAGTAACTGCACCTGGCTGATCGACACCGGCGACCACCGTAAGGTCATCTTGCGCTTTATGGACTTTATGGACACTTTATGGACAAACTGGATGGCACAGGTTACGGCGATTACGTCAAAGTCTACGACGGATTAGAGGAGAACCCCAGGCGCCTGTTACGTGTGTTGACTGCATTTGACTCTCGAGCCCCCGTAGCGGTGGTGTCGTCCTCAGGACAGCTTCGGATTCACTTTTATGCTGACAAAATCAATGCGGCTCGAGGCTTCAACGTTACGTATCAAGTCGACGGCTTTTGCTTGCCGTGGGAAATCCCGTGTGGCGGGAACTGGGGTTGCTACACTGAACAACAACGTTGTGACGGCTACTGGCACTGTCCCAATGGCAGGGACGAGCTCAACTGCAGCAACTGCCAGGAAGACGAGTTCCCGTGCTCACGAAACGGTGCCTGCTACCCGCGGTCTGACCGGTGCAACTACCAGAACCGTTGCCCAAACGGCTCGGACGAGAAGAACTGCTTTTTCTGCCAGCCTGGAAACTTCCACTGCAAGAACAACCGCTGTGTTTTTGAGAGCTGGGTGTGTGACGCGCAAGATGACTGTGGGGATGGAAGTGATGAAGAAAGCTGCCCTGTAATTGTGCCAACACGAGTGATCACCGCCGCTGTCATCGGGAGTCTGATCTGCGGCCTGCTGCTGGTCATTGCTCTGGGCTGCACCTGCAAACTGTACTCGCTCAGGATGTTTGAGCGCAGGTAAGTGAAGCAGATTGCCAGACAGACATTGATTGGCAGGGGAAATGATTTAGCATATGTCTCTGTGACTGTTCCCTTGTCAGTGACCAATTAATGGGTTGGTTGTTCTTCCAGGTCATTTGAGACTCAGCTGTCCAGAGTAGAGGCAGAGTTACTGAGAAGAGAAGCTCCTCCTTCATATGGGCAGCTAATTGCTCAAGGACTGATCCCCCCGGTGGAAGATTTTCCTGTCTGCTCTGGAAATCAGGTAAGGAGATAAAGCCAAATTCACACTATTGACTTCCATAGTAGGAAAAAAATATACTAGGGCTGTAGTCAACCAAAGAAATCCTTAGTCGACCAAAGTCTTGTCCTGCGCAATGATTAGTCGACTAAAAAAAAAAAAAAAAGTGACGTTTTGATTGAACATTTTTTAAACAATTGTCATTGACTATTTATAAAACAACAACGAAGAAAGATCACAAATAAATAAAACTATAATAATAATACAATTATTTGAAAATGAAGTGATTTTTTAACTGCAAAAAGTGAGGAGCTCCGTCCTAGGTCTATAACAGTCACAATCGCGCACCTGACCACATCACACGCTGCAAAAAATATAACTGAAATGCTATCTGCCACATAATGAAAAATCCTAACAAAAGCTTTCGTTTATACAGGCTTTATATTCTTCTTTACTTTCAAAGCTATGGGTTAACTTCCGTCCTGACGATCAAGGCGTTTCAAAACAACACACTAAAAACCCAAATAGCCTAAAAACAATCCTAATAATTGGCTGTAGGACCGCGTATAGGTTTATTTTCGTTTTGTTGCATTATTTAGGCTATTTTCAAATGCGTCAAGTGTACAAATAAAAACATATTAAAAAAAACACAATCTATTGAGTCAGCATGATATAGCCGTTAAAAGCCCCTCACGTCTTTTGCGCGCTCAAGTTCTGTAGGCGCGCGACTTGCGCGCTCACAATGGAGCAACGCGGTCGCCTCCCTCCACAGTCTTGTCGTCTTTGTTTTAAAATGCAGCCAGACAAAAGATTTAGATTTCCTGGACATTTTGTCGACTAAAGCCAAAACAAGCAGCGTTCTAACTGAATGAACAGCATCCCTTACCGAGCGCGAGCAGCCGGCCACAGGTGCGGTTCCCGAGTGTATTATGTGTGTGCGCTAAACTGTGGCGCTGTTACAAAAATAGCCTAAATTAAAGCATTTCAAAGTTTGGGGACAAAACATAGGCTAATTAGATTTAGAATACAGCAATAAATAACTGCTTATAAAGGAATAAATATCAAGGAGTAAATTATTGAAAAATTCTTTCTATTGGTAAAAAAAAAAAAAATGCGACTGGTCGACCAATAAGAATGTCAGTCGACCAAGACGGCATCGACCGATTAGTCGACTAAACGACTAAAGTTGACAGCCCTAAAATATACTATGGAAGTCAATGAGACCAGACACTGTCTGGTTACTGATATTCTTCTAAATATAAAAAAAAATGGCTGAATACATTCGAAAACGGTAAAACTCGACTGTTTAACTCTGGGCGAGTGGTAAAAGGAGCCTGTTTCCCCCCAAAAAAAGTGGAGTATCCCTTTAAGACCATATTCCTCAGCAGGGGTCAAGCAGAGCCCTTTGAAACTGCATTGATTTGGACTTAATCCTAAATACATCTCGCAGTCCACACACATCTATTTTTAGACGCAGATGCGAGTGAAACGCTTGCGTTGTCGAGCCCTGGCTAACACTTCCTGTTGTTCTTCCTCTCAGGCTTCTGTTTTAGAAAACCTAAGACTGGCAGTTCGTTCCCAGCTGGGGTTCACCTCGATCCGACTCCCCACCACAGGGCGCCACGGCAACATCTGGAGACGCCTGTTCAATTTCACACGTTCGCGGCGATCTGGTTCTCTCGCGCTGGTGTCTGCAGACGCTGAGGAGAGTCCCGCCGGCAACGCCTCTGCACGCGACCCGGAGAGGCTTGGCTCTCACCGTGGACTTTTACCCTTGGACTCAGATGACACAGACACTGAGAGTGACCACCATCCCCGCAGGGATGTCCCTGGAGCTGTTGGAGGCCTGATGGCCCCACTACCACAGAAGACGCCCCCGACCACAGCTGTGGAAGCCATCGTCTCGGTGTCTGCCAGCTCCGCCCCACTGGTCAGCCGAGAGAGCAGCATCTCTGAGGGCATCTCAGAAAGTTCTGGAGCGACTGGACCTCTGTGTACTACGACGACTAACGCCAGGAGCCCCTTCAGCGGTGCTTTAAGCCGGGTCACACGCAGCCTCCGCTGGATTCGTTTCTCTCTCGGTCACTCGGGTGATGGAGGATCGAGTGGCATCGGGCAGAACCACAGCCCTCTACGCCAACTGGAGCAAGGAAGCGCAGGCTGTACCGGTGGCAATATTAGGGGTGAGGATGAGGATGACGTGGAGCTCCTCATTCCCGTCTCAGACTCGAATGACGAGAGCTCAAGGCCCCTGCTGGAACAAGGCTTCGAGCAGGCGTTCGTGCCCCACCTCTCGCTCAGAGGCCGGCTGGTGGGCAGGGACGGCCCCTGTGAACACTGTGGGATCGTCCATACGGCGCAGATCCCAGACGCTTGCCTGGAGGCGACGGCCAAGTCAGAAACTAGCGACGACGAGTCACTTCTGCTCTGTTAAGAATTGCCCACATGACTCTAAAATGCCCCTGCTCACAGCTTGCTATTTCTGTTATCGCCCCCTAGTGGAGCGCAGGTTGAATGTCTTTTCAACAGGAAACCGAGAGCTTCAGAAATCAGGTACTTTTAAAGACCGATCTGTAAAAACCACACAGAGTACAAGAACTCCCCAATCCCACTGTGCAATATTAGTATTCGCTGAGATGTTTACCAGGTCAAAGTCTATTTTTCTGAAGAGTCAAATTTGAGTAGAGTGAGCCGGTTTGGGGAAAGCAGCACAAACAGATGCATCTATCCTGGACAGTGTGGAGCAACGAAAGACTGGACACATCCAAGTGCTCGGAGAGATTTGTTACCTAACCTTTAATTTATTTGTACATTTGATGTCAGGCATTTGTTTTATTAAAAGAATGGTTGACCCCAAAACGAAATGTCTACTCACTCACCCTCATGTTGTTCCAGACATACTATTTGTGGAGTTTGCTTTTTTACTATACGGTGAATAGGGACGGGATGATGATGAAACGGCACGTGCACATGGCCTATCAAGATGCATTGTGTTCGATTTAGGGCTGTCAAACGATTAATCGCGATTAATCGCATCCAAAATAAAAGTTTGTGTTTACATAATATATGTGGGTGCACTGTGTGTAATTATTTTATATATATTAATACTCACACAGGCTTGCATATATTTAAGAAATATTTTCATGTATATAAATTTATATATAATTTATATTATGTATAAATATAAATATTTTGTATATAAGTAATATTTTTTTCTTAAATATACATGCATGTGTGTGTTTTTATATATATACAAAATAATTACACACAGTGCACCCACATATATTATGTGAACACAAACTTTTATTTTGGATGCGATTAATCGTTTGACAGCCCTAGTTCGATTTGGCATCAAATGTCATTGGTTGATTCAACAATTAATGCTAAAATCGTATGGATTTGTTTCAGGGTTCTTATTGTATGGAAAAGAGCAGCTTGAAGTGTTTTCACTATGAGCAACAGGTTTTTCATTTTGAGTAAAATCGTTGTTTTAACTGCTTGCAAAATTTGGGTTATCAACCAAAATTTGGTACGGTTGTTCATTTCAGTGTGAGTTTGGTCCCCGCCGCGGTGGTACGTCACATGCGAATATGAGCGAGGGACGTTTATTTATAACAGAGTATAATCTGAGACGGAGCTACTATTTTTAAAGGATGTTGCATTCTATAACAGCCACTTTTGTTTGTTGTATTTATTTTTTTGTTACCGTTAAGTTCACCTTACTGTTTGGGTACTGAGAATTGTGTGAGTGTGTATATTTATTACTGGTTTTCATTTCGGTAGCGTTTACTTGAAAAGCATGTCCAGCTGTCTTGTGCTTATTTCTTTTTTCCCATTTCATAATGCGGTGTTAATATCTATATAATTATATACATACACAAACATGCAAAATATATAAATATATATATAAAGATAAGAAGAAAAATGTTTACTGCACCAAGAGAATAAAAGTGTTCATCCCCACTTGTTAATGTTTGACTTCTTTTTTTCCTGAAGTGAGCAATAATGGTCATTGGATTTTGTTTTTTTGCACAACTAAATTGCTGCTGTTTCCACTGGGTGGAGCCAAAAGCCTGTTTAATTTTGTTACTCTGATTAAAAAGCTAAACACATTTGTAGTTCTATCGAATATTAAACCAATATGACCCCTAACCCAACCAATAGTCTAAAAGTCTAAAATGTTACCTCGAGGAGACCACCGATATTTCTGATGCCTTTTGGCACAGCAGCTAATTTCACTTTTAAAATGCATTAAAACTACCAAAACAGTTTTTATCAATTACTAAGAAACAAAACCCCATTTTCTGAACCAAATGATCAGTCAGTGGCCTAAACGTATTTGGCAAAAAAATCAATTTTGGCAAAACTTTAAACAAGTTCAGGTAGTTAGACACCATTTGCAGTTATCATTTAGTCTTAATACAATTCTGTCAATACTGACTAAAAGCAGGAGGCCATCTATGGACACAGAAGAGCATTTAGATATGACTAGACTGGATATTTTAAATAAACATAAGATTCAAATCGACCCAAATATTAAGAATTTTATATCCTTGGTCTTAGAGAACACCTTTCTTTATAGGGTAATTGATTTTTAACGATAAAATAAACTAATAAAGACATACTGTGAGCAATAATTGGTAATTAATGGTTTTCTGTTTATGCTGTCATCACACATTATACGCACAACCGGCACATCCGGGAACTTACCTATCAATTTTGTCCCCGGAAACAAACTAGACTCCCCATAGACTTCAATACAAAATAACGGCAAAAACCAACGTCCGTACACAGCTGACAGGCGTAAATAACTTAAGAAATGACTTAATCAATACTTAATACTTTTATATAAACATTAAAAGAAATTATATGACCACCCTGCCTGCCATGGAGCGTGGAAGAAACATTTTTATGCCCGTTATTATCAACTAGCCCAGGCTACCCTGCCTTTTTTATTTATTATTTATTATAAATTATATTTAAATTATTTATTATTTAAATTATTATAAATTATTTATTATTATCATAAATTCATAATATATACATTAAGGTTTTTTACTTTAAAAAACGAAATACAATCATTCACAGGCTTACCTTGTGACTCGATGAGGAAAATGTCCGGGTAAGACACCTCTGGCCACTGGGTGGGGCTGTTACACCAATTTGACGCTGTGGGAATAAAGGAGGGACATGTTTTTTAATTGACCAAATTAAGTTTGTGTATGTATCTTTCACGCTCTTTGGTAGGCAGGGTGGACATATAATTACTTGACATGTTTTATAAGTGATTTCTTAAGTTATTAACGCCTGTCGGCTGTGTACAGACGTTGGTTTTGTCGTTATTTTGTATTGAAGTCTATGGGGAGGCTAGTTTGTTTCCCCAAAAGTGGGCGTGAACGGCTCACCGTTTAACTCAAACCCATTCAAACGTTTGACAGTGTTTTATGCGCCTCATAACTCGGTGAAAATGCTCTAAAATAGGTCATTTATTGAAGGTGTGCTTTAAAGTGCGGTAAAAATACGGTACACACTTAAGTTATGTGCTGTAGGTCTCGCTATATTACAACAATGGTTAAAAAGTGGGCATTTCCAGGATGAAACCAACCAGAGAACGTAAAAGTGCTTGTGTAAAAGTAAAAGTGTTGCAAAATGAACGGCTTACCTTTTTCACTTTCACATTTAATGATTTTGAGCGAGTCGACTGCTGGCTGTTCGGCGGGATGTTAAGTGTGTCTAATTGAAAAGCGCGCGTATGTAACGTACAGCTGCGTGGTTACGTACAGCGTGCGTCTTCCTCTGCTTGTAAACAGAAAGTTTTGTTAACTTAAGTTTGTCACTGTTTTGTTTGTCTTTTCATGTCTGTTTATTCAATGTACCCCTGACTGAAATTGTAATTCTTGAAATTCAGTTAAAAAAAAAGAAAGAAAGTAAGTTTTGCGCTTCCGGTACGTCATCTTATACGGTAGGTGGCGGTAAAACTCCTAAGCGGTGAGCAGCCGGTAACAAGATGTAGAAGAATAACGTCAATCTCTTTAACTCTTAATGGAATTGTCGAATAAAGTCGTTTTTTCGCACAAAAATAGTCTCATCGCTTGATAAACTTATAGTTGAGCTACTGTAGGCACATGGAATATTTAAACATTTTCTTTAATGACTTTCTGGGCCGTCAAGTTTCAACCCCTAGGCAGCCTATGTAGCGTTAGCAGTGATCCAGCTCTCAGATTTAACTAAACTATAAACTATTAAAAACTATATAAACAAAGTAAAAATTCATTTGACTGACAACTGCAGACCCATGGCATATCTTTGGCATTGGCTCGTTTTGTGAAAACCCCATTTCGTTGTAATTTCATCATCAGGGCAAGTCAAATTGTAAAGATATATATTCTAGCATTATACTTTGTAAAACAAACTAACAAATTTGAATTTGGAAATTAGTATTAAATTAGTATTTTGACCTAAATGAGAATCCTGAAATCCATGAAATTATGTTTTTGTAGGTCATGTTATAATGTCTGTGGCCTTCACAACAAGTTTTAAAAGGTTATTGAGTAGGTTTGGGGAACAATAGCAGACAAAACCAGGAATTAGTAAATGAATTTTATTCTCTCAAAACAAGAAACAATTAAAAATTCATATTGTGTGGCAATTTTCCCATCTCCATGAACTGTGACTCCTCATTCGACAACCAGTGTCTGTTGTGTCGACCAACACAACGTGTATAAACATCGTCCAGTCCACTCTGAGATCAGAGACTTGTACAGCACCATCCAATGGGATCCATTTTTAGAACATTTTCTTTATAACAATAATAAAATAAAATATACTTGCAACCTTTTTCAAGTCAACCTTGAATAAATATAAATTTTCTTTTTTTTTGTAGTTCTCTTTTGTCTGTTTGATTCTCTTTTCCTTTTTTCTTTTCAAAACTTCAAGATAAGATGAGTGCCAAGAGGTGGAATGTTGCGTTGAATGTCTGAACCGTCGGCCACGAAACCTCGACCCCGACCCGAACCCGTGGATCGGCGGCGGGGGGCGACAGAGCCTCCGGTCCACATGCACTGTACATAAAACTGCAAAAAAATTCCCAGATGTCTCTATCAAAACATGCTGTATAACTCAGACGGTGTGCTCAATCCATGTTGCAGACCCTTTTCAACATGCTTGCTTTGAATGAATGAGCCAATCTAGTGTAACAGAACATCCCGACAGACCCGTTGGATAATCTACAGCTCTGTCTCCGCGTGAACACATTTATGGCTGCATTTGAAGGGAGAAAATGTACAATTTTTATGTCACGGTTTTATATCGAAATAAATCTTGTACATTTATTGTTTTCTTCAACCATCTCTTGCTTTTTTGAACCGAGATACAAAGTCTCACCAGGTCACACCTGTAACCGAGATCTGTAAAAATACAGAAGAATGTTCTAAAGGATGACAATCACGTCGTTATCGTTTTGCATTCAGTCCCTTTGAAAATCATGCACTAGAGAATTTCATATTAAAAATAATACAAACTGTTGAAAATGGCTGATCTGGTCATCCTTAAATAAGTATCTTCCTCTCTTTCTTTCTTTTTTTTTTTTCTCGAGGAAAATAACCATAGAATTTTTTCTTTTTTTAAAAACAACTTTGCATCCATGCAAAAAAAAAAGAAAGAAAAAAAGAAAAAAATTATAAATCTCATACAGTACAACAAAGAGAACATCATACCGGAGCACAAAAGGTCCATTATTTATTAATGTTACTTTTTTTTTTTTTCAGAATTGTGTTGTTTCCTGAATCAGACAGGATCTCTGGCCGTATCCATTTCCTCATCACCGAACTTTGAAGATCGATCCATGTAGGATGAGGACGTCATCTATCCTAGGTTACCCTTTCCAATCCCATTTTTGCCAAATGCTTCTCTCTTGATAGATCTTCCTTTGACAGCTTGGCTTTTAGTAATGGCTACAACGCATCAAGTTCTAGGTAAGAAACACTGACATCTCTTTGCATACGACAAAACAGCGTCTTCCTTTCTCTACTGTTAAGAGACTCTCTCAAATCCCCGAACTTTCCCTGCGTGCGACAGCAGCATACAATTTCTTTCCATTTATTTTTTTTTTTTTGGCAGGACGCAGGCCTTTTCTTTGCCTCTTGTTGCACGGGCTCAGAGGACACAACATCAAGCATGCAGTGTAACCAGGACGTGACCCGTCGAGACCCTCTCCGGAGCTACTCACGCCGGCCGCTCTCTACCGCTCGCCTCCTCGTGCCGCTACGACCGAACGTTGGAACTGTCCAGGCCTGAATCTGGAGGTTTACTACTTAAAGGTGCCAAGGTTGGGTCCACCAATGAGGTGGGAGGGAAGAGCTTGTACCAGCCAATCACCATGTTGGTCAGCTCTAAATCATCTAGAAGGATCTGGGCGGCTCCCATGAAGGACTTGTGGTCCATGCGTCCATAGTCCCCCCAAACAATAATCTGTGGAAAGAAACGAAAGACATGATTAGTCAAAGAGTTTCTGGGGATGTGGTGCATTATCCTGAACTAAAACTATATAAAAAAGTGATTTGAAATAAAGATGAAATGAATAAAAATATAAATATTTTTTATTAATTTTTATTAATTTATTTTTTATTAATTTTCAGATTAATTTAGAGGGTAGGAGTATATAAGTTTTACTTCTTCCTACTCCTTTTCGCTCATGTAATAGAAGTATGTCAACAGCAAAGAAATATATATATATATATATATATATATATATTTATTTTTTTATTTTTTGCTGCTCATTTGTTTTGATTTTTCCTAAGTTTTTAAACATTGTTTTATTTTATATACTTTCTTTATCATGTTCGAAATAAAGATTTCAAATTAAAAAAAATTCAAATTCAAATACTGGATTAAAAAGTTAAATTCAAATTAGAAACTTGGCAAATAATTAAAATAAAATAATTTGAAGTATTAGAATGAACAAAAATAAAGTTAAATAACATGATTAGTCAAAGAGTTTCTGGGGATGTGGTGCATTATCCTGAACTAAAACTATAAAAAAAAGTGATTTGAAATAAAGATGAAATGAATAAAAATATAAATATTTTTTTATTAATTTTTATTAATGTATTTGTAATTAATTTTCAGATTTTAGGGGGTAGGAGTATATAAGTTTTACTTCTTCCTACTGCTTTTCACACATGTAATAGAAGTATGTCAACAGCAAAGAATATATATATATATATATATATATATATATATATATTTTTTTTTTTTTTTTTTTGCTGCTCATTTGTTTTGGTTTTTCCTACGTTTTTAAACCTTGTTTTATTTTATATACTTTCTTTATCATGTTCGAAATAAAGATTTCAAATTCCAAAAAATTCCAATTTAAATATTTAAATTACATCAAATTTAAATATTTAAATTAAAATTAGAAACTTGGCAAATAATTAAAATAAAATAATTTGAAGTATTAGAATGAATAAAAATAAAGTTAAATAAAAATGAACTAAAATGAAAACTGGAAATGTAAAAGTAACAAACAAAAAAACAAAAGCAAAAAAATGTTAATTAATACTATAATACATAAACGTGGTGAAAACATATCTAGGTCAAATTTAATTCCAAAAATCAAAAGAAAACACAAAGAAAGAAATGATATTTGCCATAACGAAAATGATGCTGATTTTTGCAATTTGCCTTTCATGACACTTTCAAGTACACACTCTCTACCATACTTTTTTTGGCTTCCATGTTGTTCATACTTAGTAAAGTGATAAAATAAGACGCAGGCCTGATGGTGTTACCTGTAAAACCTTCCCCTCGGGATTCTCCTCAAACTGAAGCTGCTGTTGATAAAGAGGATCCAGAGTTTTCCTAGCTGTCCGCGTTTTCTTTTTGTTGATGCATTTCCCATTGTCCAGCAGATATACTTTTACATAAGGTGCTGCAAATGGAAGATTGCAGGGATTTACATATAAACCTCACAAGAACAGGAAAAAGCAGTATTGTGTCACAATCAGATCCAGTAGTGAGGTATAAGCACGCTTCGAATCCCCAATGAGTCCCTGAGCAAGACTCTTAACCCCTAGTTGCTCCAGAGGCGTGTGACCTCTGACATATATAGCAATTGTAAGTTGCTTTGAATAAAAGTGTCAGCTAAATGAATAAATGTAAATGTAAATGTACCTGGGGTCTGTTTGTTCCCTGGTTTGCCCACCAGGCCTCGAGCCCGAATGACTTCAACATCCAGCCTTTCTTTCCTGTGTACCATGCCAATCTGGATGTCGCCTGTGGAGAAACCACATCCAAACTCTTAGAGCAGACAAAGGGTCTCTTTATATTTTTATGACCTTTTGTATCTTCTAAGCTTTTGTTACCAGAAATTTCAATAGAAGGAACAGAAACCTCTAATTTTCATTAAAAAACTTCATTTGTGTTTCAAAGATTAACCAAAGATTGAAATGATTTTGAGTAAATATTGACCTATTATTATTATTATTATTGATTTTTTTTTTTTTGATGAACTATTCCTTGAAAAGGATTAATTTCTGTTCAAAAATGAAAATTATACTGTATTTTACTCACCCTCAAACCATCCTTGGTGTTTATGACTTTCTTCTTTCAGCCGAAGACAATCAAAGTTTTATTGAAAATGTGTTTGTCTGAAAGTCATAAACAGCTAGGATGGCTTGAGGGCGAGTAAATTATGGGATAATTTTCATTTTCGGGTTAACTATTTCTTTACGCACATGCAAAGCATACAGTTCGCATAATGTAAATATCATCATACATGTACTGTATGCGCATAGCTTGAATATTCTAATTAAATTTGTATATTATAAATACTATATAAAAAATGACAAAAAGTAATTTTGTGAAATATTATGAAAATTTAAAATGACTGTTTTCTATTTTAATATATTTTAAAATGTAATTTGAAAGCTGAATTTTCAACATCATTACTGTTGCTGATGACACCTGATTTCCTTCAGAAATCATTCTAATATGCTGATTTTATGCTAAAAAAAAACACAAAATATTATTTTCAATGTTGAAAACAGTCGTGTGCCATTCCCCCCCCCCCCCCCCAAAAAAAAAAATTCTATGATGACTAGAAAGTTCAAAAGAACAGCATTTATTTAAAATATAATCTTTTCTAACATTATAAATGTCTTTCCTGTAACTTTTGATCAATTTAACTCATCCTTGATGAATAAAAGTATTTTCTAATTTCTTTCCCCCAAAAAATAAAAAATAAATTCTTACTGACCCCAAACTTTTGAATGGTAGTGATTAATGTCACAAAAGCTTTCCATTTCAGATCAATTCTGTTCTTTTGAACTTTCTATTCATCAAAGAATCAACATGGATAATAATCATAAATGTTTCTTGAGCATCATATTATAATAATTTCTGACGGATCATGTGACACTGAAGACTGGAGTAATGATGCTGTAAATTCAGCTTTGATCACAGGAAATAAATTACACTTCACTATATATTCACATAGAAAACCGCTGTTTTAAATTGTAATAATATTTCACAATTTTACCGTATTTCCTTGTGTTTTTTATCAAATAATTGCAGCCTTGGTGAGCAGAAGAGACTTCTTTTAAAAACATAAAAAAATCTTACCGATCTAAAACTTTTGACCAGTAGTGTATATACTAAATATTTGTCAAAACTGAAGTTTGAAAGTGTCTTACACATTAACACAATAATTAAATAGAGACCCATGATACTAACCCATTGGAGGTGTGGCCAATGTCTGTCTTCCTGCCAGCTGGGCGGGGCCGAGACCGTCCAAAAACTCAGTGAACTGGCTGTCTGATGAGATCTTCACTCCAGGGAAGATTAGACTATTAATAGATAACGGACAGAAAATCAGTAATGGCTTCTTGCAAGACTTCTTTAAAGATATCATCACTGATGCAAACCCAGCCAACCAGCAATGGTGGTGATGGAGTGGTGGACCATCATATTCATATGCACTTACTTTCCAGGTTTTGGCTTTTCACCATCGTCCGAGGTCTCTCGGCTGGGCTGCCGTGTCATCCTGCTCTTCATCTCGACGGCTAGACCCGTCTCCACGCTCCGCTGGATTGCCAGCCGCACTGGCTTCTTTTTCTTACCCTCCTCTGGAAATTACAACAAGGGGAAGGGAAGATGAGAAATAAGACAAATGCATGACATGAGTCCATCACCAGTAGTTTTGTGGTCTTGGTCTCATGAGCATTTGGACTCGGTCTTGACTTGGATTCGGACCGAGTCCAGCCAGGAGATCTTCAACTCATGCATATGATCTGCTGTGAGCTGTTGTGCATCTCTAAAGAATATTTACATTGTCTGAATTGTTCAAAGATTCTTCAGGTCTCTGTCTTTCCTCAGACTCAACCTACTCGGGTTTCAGCCTGGACTCCAACTTGTTTGAGCTGGTCTGAACTAGAACACTGCTGATCTGATGGGCAAACTCGCAAACTCCCAAATTTATGCCAGAAGAGTGGAACCAGAAGTCATTCAATCTTCGAGAACCACAGATCAACAGTTTTCATGCTCTTCGGGAAACATGGTTTATTGGTAACACTTTACAGTAAGGTTGTTCCAGTATTTGTTAATATTTCTTAACATTAGTTAAAGGAGTAGTTCACTTTTAAAAAAACTTTTGCTGATAATTTACTCACCCCTAAGTCACCCAAGATGTCCATGTCTTTCTTTCTTCAGTCGAAAAGAAATTAAGGTTTTTGATGAAAACATTCCAGGATTTTCTCCATATAATGGACTTCAATGGGGTCCAAACGGTTCAAGGTCCAAAAGACAGTTTCAGTGCAAACTACAAACTGTTCAAAGGGCTTTAAACGATTCCAGACGATGAATAAGGGTCTTGTTAAGCGAAATGATCGCTCGTTTAATAAATAAATAACCAAGTTTAAGTTTTATAAGCTCAAATGGTCACCTTGCTCTATTCTGTGATGAGCGTTCGTGACTATCCTGTTCAAACTCGTTCATCAAAATGAACAAATGACTCAGGAAAAGATTCGTTCATTTTGATGAACGAGTTCGAACAGGAGAGTCACCAGCTTATAAAACTTAAACTTTTTTTTTAAATGAGCGATTGTTTCCCTAGATAAGATCCTTATTCATCGTCTGGAGTCCTTTAAAGTCCTTTGAACAGTTTTCAGTTTGCACCGAAAGTGTCTTTAAGGACCAGGAACCGTTTGGTTCCCATTGAAGTCTCAAAATCCTGGAATGTTTTCATCAAAAACCTTAATTTCTTTTCGACTGAAGAAAGAAAGACGTGGACGTCTTGGGTGACACGAGGGTGAGTAAATTATCAGCAAAAGTTTTTTTTTAAAAGTGAACTAACATGTTATGACCAGCAGGGGGCATCAGTCTGCCACTCTGAGCAGCAGGTCATCCTCTGTCCCCCAAATACATACAAATCCATCGACACAAACATACATCAGTCGTACGTCTCTCTGGCCTTCCCGATGGTCCCAAACCTTTCACAAACAAATTTTGCGCCGACAAATAAAGCTTTTAAAAACACCGAAGCACACCTGATACGTAACTTCATTCTTACCTCTGTCTGCCTCGTCAAAGGAGTTCATGCAGGGGAAATAGATAGCCAGTGCCTCGAAGGAGGCAGACAGGCTGAGCCGGCTCTGCGAGCGCTGTATCCGCATGCCGGGGACAGTGGCGCTGCCATCCTGCCCTTGTCTGCCCATTTTACCCCTCAAAACACCTCTAAGGAGTGTTGTTGTTTGGCCGGATTGTGTTCGGTAGCACCTGCGAGTCTTATTAGTTCTCAGGTTGATATGCGGTGAGGATGACTGTCTGACGGTCTCCTCTGCAGCGCTACTTCTCATCTAATGGGGTGGGAGGGGGAGATGTGCACGTGTTTCACAGAGGATGCGGCCAATCAGAGGCACAGAGACCCCTAAATGCCTCTCCAGGAGACAGAGCTCTGCCTAGAGATATGACTGAACACAAACACACACCCTCACTGACACACAATTACGTGCACAACAGTGTTGAGAAGTGCTTAATGTAGTAGCTTGACAATAATTCAGCCGTTCTCGTGTAGCTTTTCCAGTAACAAGATACATTTTCAGTGTGAATGATACATCGCTGCTTTGTATTGTGCATGCATGAACAGAAACAACAGCTGGACGAAGACAAGTCAATCTACCTTAAAATGCAGATGATGCCTGTGGTCCCTTGCCGATGATGGAAAACACTTTCTCAAACTAATAAGATTAATTAAGGTCACGCTTTTGTTATTAGTCTACCCAGTGAGATATTCTTGTTTTGAAAGAAATGAATACTTTTATTCAGCAAGTAACAGTAAAGACTTGTACATAGTAACAAAAAAGTATTTCCTATTTCAAATTAATGTTGTTCTTTTGAACTTTCTATATCAAAGAATGATAAACCACAAATCAGCTTTTCGACAAAAAGATTAAAGCAACTTTTTTTGACTGATACAAACTGATACAAAAATGAGCAGCAAATCAGCATTTTAGAATCATGTAACACTGCACTCTAAAACATACTGGGTTGTTTTAACCCAACTTTGGGTCAAATATGGACAAACCAGAAATGCTGGGTTAAAAATGTAATGTAAAAATTTAACCCAACTGCTGGGTTAGTCCATATTTGACCCAAAGTTGGGTTAAAACAACCCAGCATTTTTTAGAGCGTGGATTAATGGCTGCTGAAAATTCAGCTTTACCACCACAGGAATAAATTGCATTTTAAAATGCATCAATACAGAAAACAATCACTTAAAATTGTGATAATAGTTTACAATATTACTGTTTTTACTGTTCTCTTGATAAAATAAATGCAACCTTGTAACGAGATTTCTTTCAAGAACATTTAAACCTTACAGTTTGAACGTTTGGGGCGTAGAATTTAATAGGGACGCGCCCCTACCAATATCCAGTGACACTGATATATCCCTAGCAATAATTTTGATCAAAACTTAAAATATATTTATACATTTATGTCCCAGTCCCCACCAATTTCAAAATGAAACCTACGCCAACCCTGCCCCTAAACAAGAATGGCAAAACAATGCAATGTTCTACTCAGTAAGCCTTGTTAACAAACTGAAAACTAGTAGTTTGGTTTTGTTACTGAACAGACCTGAGACAACAATCTAAAGCCTGACAATTACATTCATTATAGGGTTTTAGAAAAATAGAAACTGCAAGCATCTTAATGATGATCTCAAAAAATGTGAGATCTAATCTCCACTTCTATAAGTTATACATTTGTTGAAATCATCACCCCTGCTGCATACCGGCTTAAAATAGTACCGTCTCAAACCTTCCTATTAAAGTCTGAAGAATACAGCTGTGACTCATATCACCGCTCAAACCTCAACACGTCTGACGGTAACACAAATAGTGTTGAGCACAACGTCTAACAGAGCGTTTCACTTCAATGAACTTAAAATACCATCTAAGCACTAAAAATAACTGGGTGCTTGAGATCTGTAATGCAAACAATTGGCTAATAAATGTGCAGTTTATATTAAACACTAATATTGCAATAGTGCAGACAGAAGACTCAGATCTGACGACTCAGATAATATAAATAGTTGATTATATTTTTCTATTAAAGGGGGCATTGATTTATTTTTCCGAAGACTAAAATGCCAATGGCCTGGTCAGCAAAATATTGTTTTTACCATTTTATCTCACATCGTTTGTCCGTGAATGTTGCTTCAAATCATACAGCACTTTAAAAGAAATCCAGAATGTAATATTTTTGCATACATCATTCGGTGACACTCAAGAGACATACATCATGCCATACTGACGTACACAGCCAGTGTATCCTCCTCCAGACTGTGTGTGAAAATCAGAGGAATGAGGAGGTCTATTTTTAGCTGTATATGACTGATCCAGCAGGAAATAGAACGGAGACGATCTTTAAATACGTGAGGAACAAGCATCGGGTGTGAGAATGAGCCTGGAAACATGTCAATCTGTACAGCGGGAGAGTGAATTATTACTGCGCCACAAAAATATCCTCAACCTTTTAAAGGGGATCATATAGTAGAACATGTCTTAAACACTATGCTTTTACAGCTGGATTTATGTTTTCCTGAACACAAGAGAAGAATTTTAAAGATTAAACAGTTTTGGTGACTACTAACTTCCATTGTATGGCCAAAAAAATCTCAAATTTTAATAAAAACTAGGGCTGTGCAAAATTCTTAAATATACACATGCATGCATAGGTATTTATATATACAAAATAATTATATGCAGCACACTCAAATATATTATGTAAACACAGACTTTTATTTTGGATGCGATTAATCGCAATTATCTTTTGCACAGCCCTAATAAAAACTTAAGCATACTCAATAATATCTTCACTTTAATGTCATTTCTATTCATGCTATTACACATTTGAAATGATGAAGTTGCAATTTAGGTAATTTAAAATATATTAACTTAATAACACACTATGGTTAAAATCATAATCAAGAACTTTACTTAAGTATGCGCTTAAGTCTGTTAGTCAACACATCAACATAAGTCTACTTTAATGCATGACAAAAGATTAACAAAACCTAATTTACTTTCAAATGCATTTAAAGTAAAACTTAATTTGACATTATTTCAAAGTGCACTTTAAAGTGTACTCTCATTAAGGCCTTTTATATTTTTAAGATTTTAAGTACATTTCAAAAGCACATTCACTACAATTAAGTTCTTTTTTTGCAAGCCTGTGGTCCTACATACTGGATACACAAAGCCAGAGGAACGTTTGCGCTCTTGCCAGCACAGATGAGATCACTCAAGTGAAATGGTCTCAGTTAGCCTATGTCAAATCAACACGAGTGCTGAGGGATCGGCCTCCAGCGGCTAAGCTCTGTTAAACCCAACAGTTTTTCCTCAACAAACAGCAACGGGGCATCTGTGAGGGAAATTTACACACTTGCATGTGGCGAATGCTGTAAAACTGCTTTATCTAAAGAGAAGCTTTGACCAGTGTGTCTGATCATAGATTAATGATTTCACGGTATAACCACGTGGAGCATCCGTTCAATCCATCCCACCCCATCCCATCCCAGCAGGTCTTTAAGAGGCAGAGCGGGGTGTGAGACACGATTTAACCAGTACCTAACTGTGAATCCTAACTGTGAGCTGTGGAGAGGGACATGCACTTCCTCAAAGCCAGCCCATGTCACTGCATGTGTGTGTTCAGATGGGCTACTCATGAGGTCATGACTTGCATCATAGATAGAGTGACAAAGTGCTACTCAGATTAAGAAAAGGAGGTCATTGTAGAATGTTTTGGCTATGAAACACAGACATTTGATCGATTTACCAAAAACTAATTTCATAAAAACTTTTTTTGAGAGTGAGTAAATGATGACAATGTAATCATCTTACTCATTAAAAAAGGGGTGCATTTTTTATGGTAATATATATTTTTTAGGGCTGTGCAAAAATTAATTGCATCCAAAATAAAAGTCTGTGTTTACATAATATATTTGTGTGTGCTGCATATAATTATTTTGTATATATAAATACACACACAATCATGTATATATTTAAGAAAATGTGTTTTGTTTTTCATATATAAAATATTTAAATTTATATAGTATAGATTATGTATTTATATATATATATATATATATATATATTAGGGCTGTCAAACGATTAATCGCGATTAATCACATTCAAAATAAAAGTTTGTGTTTACGTAATATATGTGGGTGTAGTGTGTATAATTATTTTGTATATATAAATACACACACATGCATGTATATATTTAAGAAAAATCTGAAAGAATATACTTTACATATTTTACATAATTAATATTATGTATAAATATAAATATTCGATATATTAAGAACACATTTTTCTTAAATATATACATGAATGTGTGTGTATTTATATATACAAAATAATTATACACACTACGCCCGCATATATTATGTAAACACAAACTTTTATTTTGAATGCGATTAATCGCGATTAATCGTTTGACAGCCCTAATATATATATATATATATATATACACAGAATTTAAGCGCAAATAATTCTTAAATATATACATGCATGCATAGGTATTTATATATACAAAATAATTATATACAGCACACACAAATATATCATGTAAACACAGACTTTTATTTTGGATGCGATTAATCGCAATTAATTTTTGCACAGCCCTAATTTTTTTTTAACATATCATGAATTATTCATTTCCAAATATTAAGTTTTTATTTTTTTTCAACCTAAACTAACCTTGTTTTGCAATAAAAAGGCCAAAATATCTGATATTTAAGGACACTTAGTGGTCAGTGGCTTTGCAGGTGTTTTCTCTATTAAATCACTTCCTGTTTTTTTATGGTTAGTTGCACCACATGACTTCTGCATGAATTTCCACGGGCGTTGATTAAGCCTGTATTACACAAGGCTGTATAATGAATGAACACAGACCTATTCAGACTATTCAGAGTGTGCGCCAGCCGCACTGCATGGTCCAAATGGATCTCCATGCATTGAGATGATCAGTAATAATGAATAATCAAAATAATCCTGATTGATATAAATGGCTGAGCTGTATGCTCAAAGGGACCTCTTGCATAACAGTGTGGTACAATATGAAAATATCACGTCTAGCCGTTACAAAAGCAAAATGGAAAGTCTGACTTTCTTTGACATGAATGGATTCAGAAAGATCAAAAAGTTACACTTTAAAAAATCAAGGATACAAAGTTTTTTTGCATGTTTTTTGGTTCCACAAATAACCTTTCAGTGAACGAAGATTTTAAAAATCTAGAGAGCCATTTTGCACTATGAAGATTTTTTTTGTGCAGAGATTAAGGTCCAATAATGCCCGATAATATGTAAAATAAGCATCATTGTGTTGGGTTGGTGTATTGGCACAGCTCACTCACCCTCTGGGTCCAGCTGTGAGGTACTTTGACTCTTTTTTCCCAGTCCCACCATGGCGGCCATCTTTGCCCCGAAGCTGGAGCGCCTCTTCTTGTCGTCTTCATCGTCGTCGTTCCTGCCCAGCGAGCACATGTCTCCGCCCACACTGGAGCTCTTGGTGATGACGGAGCCGGGGGTGGCCGTCTGAGCCCTGTGTTTCATTTTAGATGTAAACTTACTGTCAGCAATAACAGAGGGAGGTGACACAGGAAGAGGGAAGGAGAGGAGGACAGGTAAACGAAGAGAGAGAGGAAGGGACAGGCTTAACTATAGGATTTAGGGGCAGGGTCAAAGGTGAATGACAGTCACACTGGTATAACAGTGTATGATATCTCCGGGGAGTATCAACATGACCAGAAGGGATGAGGTATTTTTCGTCGGCCAAAAACTGGAAACAAGTTGCAATTTAGCACTTCCGGTTCCGTCGGACTGAAGTCATTGGCGTTTTGAATGGAAAAAAGCCTGAAATAAGTTCTGTGGTTATTTTTCACATTTATTCTACAACATAAAATACATCGGTAATACCCCCTGGTGATAAAAAACAACTTTTACTTGTCTTGAAAAAGGTGGTTGCTAACAAGTGAGAACAAACCTCAGAGAACAGTTGACTATGTATCAATGTGTAATTAGGCCAAAGATTCATTTTGCGCCGGAGTTCTCCTTTAAGGCCAACCACCTAGCAACACCATAGCAACCACCCAGAGTACCCTAGCAACCACTCAGAACACCCTAGCAACACCATAGCAACCACCCAGAGTACCCTAGCAACCGCCTAGCAACACCCTAGCAACCACCAGAACACCCTAGCAACCACCCAGAGCACCCTAGCAACTGCCTAGCAACACCATAGCAACCACCCAGAGTACCCTAGCAACACCCTAGCAACCACCAGAACACCCTAGCAACCACCCAGAACACCTTAGCAACTGCCAAGCAACACCATAGCAACCACCCAGAGTACCCTAGCAACCGCCTAGCAACACCCTAGCAACCACCAGAACACCCTAGCAACCACCCAGAACACCCTAGCAACTGCCTAGCAACACCCTAGCAACCTCCAGAACACCTTAGCAACCACCCAGAACACCCTAGCAACTGCCTAGCAACCCCATAGCAACCACCCAGATCACCCTTTTTTTTCACAAGAAAAATACATTTAAATATGGCATTTTTAATCTCATGTGTTTGTAGAAACTTGAATGAATGCACAATAACTAAGATAGCAAATAACCTTGTCTTGCTATGACAATGGCATTAGACTATGAATGAGACTACTGTAAAGCAACACCAATGGCCATCATACAGTCACGTCAAACACTAAGAGGAATAAAACATTTTGAACAGAGCTGGTGCTGCTTTGAAACCACTGTATTCTAATAAAAATGTAGTCTACTCAACATCTGAACGAGCGCACAGACTGCCGGTTATGTAAGAATTCATGCGACTGCAGCGGCTAATTGGTGAAAAATTCAGTAGACGACATTAAAATTCAATTTTTATGTGCTGTAACGTTTTAATGATCACAAACACTTCATCTATATTCAGTTAGTGACCCACAAATGGTACTGAAAACTTATTGAAGTGGAAATTGGTGGAAATGCTTGAGAAGCTTGTTTCTTGTTTTTGCTCTAATTGGACTGGAGACGGCAGATGTTCGTGCACAACTCCCCGGGGTTAATAAGATGACAGTGATATTATGCAAGACTCAAACTCTATTGGGACAATATGACGAATTAAAGGGCAGTGGAGAGTGGTGCCACCTAGAACTACCAAACAGGATTGAATAACAAGACACATGCAGTGAAAAAAAGGAAACTGGAAAATCCCATTGACTTCCATATACTATGGAAGTCAATGGGGCCAGAAACTGTCTGGTTACTGATATTCTTCTAAATATCAGTGAATCGGCTGAATGGATTTGAAAACGGTAAAACTCGACAGTTTGAGTTGTAAAATGAGCCTATTTCCAAAAAAAAAAAAAAAAAAGACTGTAAAACTGAATATGCTTTATATAATCAATAAAATTGTGGCAACAGATTACAAGCAATATTATTTATTAAATTGAACAAATTAGAATTGAGTAATAATTAATCAAATTAATATTCTAGTTAATTCTAATTTGTACAATTTAATTAATAATATTTCTTGTAATATGTTGCCACAGTTTTATTGATTAGATAAAGCATATTATTTTTTTCAGTGTATAGCTGACCTAATGGAAATGTAAAACTGGTAATAACTGTTAAATAAAACTGTTAACTGTTCAAAAAATATTGTCCGGACCTCCACTAGGAAGTAAATATAGATACTGGACCTCTTAGAAATTTATCTTAATACCCCTCCCCTGATTTAGGGACATGATCAGACTGGGGAGAACATTAACTGAGGACACAAAGTGGAGAACACTAAGCTGGAGGACATAGCTAAAGGACACTAGTTGGAGGACATTAGCTAGGTTTCTAACCTCTCAGGTGCCTCCTGTTCTTCCTCCTCCTCTGGGATTTCATTGGACAAACCCTCCCCCCCATCAAGCCCCGCCCCCAGTGCGCTTGTTGTCGATGCTTCCACCTGCTCTTCCACCACAACAGCGCCCTCTTCTCCCTGACTCGCAAGGGCCTCCGCACGGCTGACGTTTACACACACAGACGGACACACAAACACATAAACCAAGCCATGACATCATGAAAGGAAGCATGCAGGACAGAAAAAGAGACAGAACAGACAGCCATGAGCTTGGCAGACATGCAGATGAGGACAATAAAATAAATCTGAAACAAAATAAATGAACTCTCCTAATTCTGTGACAATAAAGGCCACAGAATATACTAGTCTCAATCCTTCTATTAATGGGTTAATCTTATAGTCCAATGTCCATATTTCAATAATACACTTTAAGCTTATTTCTAAAATAAAATGCTTTTGCTTTGTATTGCAATATTCATGAAAAGTAAACTTTTTTTACACAAAAATCTTATTAGTGTCATATAAATAAATCTGCACAATTCTGTGATACGAAAATAAAACAATGCTATATAAATACTAGGGCTGTCAAACGATTAATCGCGATTAATCGCGTCCAAAATAAAAGTTTGTGTTTACATAATATATGTGGGTGGACACTGTATAAGAATTTTATATATATAAATACACACACATGCTTGTGTATATTTAAGAAATATTTTCATGTGTATACTGTATATAGAATTATATAGAATTTATATTATAAAAATATATATATATATTCTAAATGTAAATAATTTTTTTTTCTTAAATATACATGCATGTGTATATTTACATTATATCTAAAATAATTATACACAGTCCACCCACATATATTATGTAAACACAAACTTTTATTTTGGATGCGATTAATCGCGATTAATTGCATCCAAAATAAAAGTTTGTGTTTGTCTTTGTGACAAAAAAGTCTTTGTGTTTGACAGCCCATTACAATAATTTTAATTAATTGTTAAAGAAATTAATATTTTTATTCAGCAAGGATGTATTAAATTGATCAAAAGTGAGAGGTAAGTCTTTTAAATTGTTACAAAAGAAGTATTTTTTAAATAAATGCTGTTCTATTCTAAGAATCCTGAGGGAAAAAATGTATCAAATGTATCAAATCATATTCTAATGATTCTGAAGGATCATGTGACACTGAAGACTGGAGTATGGCTGCAGAAATAAATTGTTTTATTAAAAATATATTAAAATAGAAAACAGTTATTTTAAATTGTAAAAAAAAAAAAAAAATCACAGTATTAATTTTATTGTATTTTTGATCAAATAAATGGAGCCTTGCAATGAAAAGACAAACTTTTGAACTGGTAAAACACATTTGAATACATACTTGAAATGGTATATATTTATTGCATTTACAGAAATTGATATGTTTAAAAACATTATGCAGTATATTTGTTTCTCTATTGCTTTTGAGGTGAAATATGAGCTGGACATTTCTTTATCAGAGTCACCTATACAAGCCTATCCCAAAACATGTGATGTCATCTCAGCCACTGGTAAACACACTCTTGGAAAGTTCAGGTTTGGTTCACTTCGTAAGCAGGCAGAGCCACACCTGAACTCATCAGAAGCACTAAATGTGACCAGAGTGTGTGTCCATGGCTGAAGATACATCCACGGATATAACCGTTCAGTGGGTTTATTGTGTGCCTACCTGATCCTGCGGCTCGCTCGCACCCTTTCTGATTGGACAGACATGTAGCTCGTGCTGCTAAGCCTAGACGCGCTCGACATAGCGGACACGTCGCTTACATCACTGTCCGATGACCTCATGGAGAGGCTGTCCATCCCCTGCTGTGAGAAAAAAACCCAAAACTAATTATTACATTAAAATAACGTTTTATAATGGGATTCAAAAAGTCTGATTTTTTTAAAAGTCTTTTAAAAAGTTTAAAGAATTTTACAAATTTTAAATTTTAAAAAGACTTTGATAAAAAGTGTTTTTTGAAGAAAAAAAAAAATCCCATGAAGCATTGGAAATGACAATCAAATGAAAAACAAATGGTAAAAATGTAACTATTTACTTAAAGTTGTTCATTATATCTATAAAAACAATATTTTGCAAAATTTGCACAAATAAATATAGATTTATAAACTTATTTAAGCTTAAATATTTAAACTGTAAAAAAAATATATTCATGATTTGTTATCAAAACATTTTTTCTTTTGTCAAATCAACTTAAATAATTTATTTAGTTCAGATAACTTATTATTTTGAGTTTCTGATGATTAAATCAATCTCAATTAAATCAATAGTATATTTTTTCCTACTATGGAAGTCAATGGGACCAGAAACTGTCTGGTTACTGATATTCTTCTAAATATTAGAAAATCATCTGAATGGATTTGAAAATGGTAAAACTCAACTGTTTAACTCTGGAGGAGTTGTAAAATGAGCCTATTTCCAAAAAAAAGTGGAGTATCCCTTTAAGGAGGAGGAGGGGTTCCTAAAAGATAGAATCCGATTGCTTTACTGTAGATAAACTCAAGCAATGACAGAAAGAAACATACCTTTGATGGATCCTTCAAAGTGCCTGTGTGACAACAAAAGACAAAAAAGTTAGATGTATTGAAACCCATTACACAGAAGCACAGTACTGCATGTATATTAGTTAGTAAATGTTGCCTTTTGACAAATACACATCCACCAAACTCCAACGCAGCACACATCAGACAACACAAGTTACATGGACAGCATTGATCAAATTATAGCTGATCGAGTCCAACCCAAATAAACAGATGTGAAAGAGAACAGCAACTGCCTGAAAATTGATTTGACCAGTCATTTAAAGACCCTGTGAAATGGTTTTATGAATGCAAGTTATACATCTCTGTGCAGGAGATGATTCAATAATTCAGGCAGAAATAAAGGAATGGACTGTACTTTGTACCATGTACTGTATTGTATATCTGCTAAAGATCTACTTTGTCAGCTTTTAGGAGTACACTTGCATATGATAGTATCAAAGTTAACACACATGAGCTCAGAAATGGACTAAAAGCCACAAAATAAAAAGGTAAATAAGTAAATAAATCACATATTCTCTACGGAATAGACCAACATTTTCAGCGACAGGTCCTGGAAGTATTTTTTCCATTCATTTCTCAGATAAAAGTCTTTGTCAAAGCAGCAAAAATCAAACAAAAATACAAAGATACAAGCCTGTGAACCATACGCCTTTAGTGATGGAAAGAACTACAATCCCATGAAGCATTGCAAAGAGCATAATCAAATTATAAAATATATAAAACTAATAATTTAAAATGTGATTATATATAAACAATGGGTTTTAAGTGTATTGCAAAACATGCATATGGAAATTTTCAAGTATTTGGAGAGCGTAGATCGACTCGATTAGGTGGCGCTTCATTGCAGTGGGCGGAGCTAAATAGATTTTTTAACACGGTTTTGCTTGTTCTACTCTCTGATTGGTCGAATTTTCTGTACAGCATCATGGGTAATATAGTTTTCGGACACAAATTATACTATTTTATAACATTATTATTCTAAAACTAAGAATGGGATTTTTACTTTGGTAACACGACTGATGCAATCTATTGAACGAGCAAATTCAATAACATTCAGCAACCATCAAGGAGAAAAAAGAAAAAAACATATTTCAACACTCAATTATTAGTTCAGACTTGGTTTAAACACTAATGCCAGGGGATTTTGGTCTCTATAGAAATAACTTACTGAATTCCACATATTTTGCATGTCAACATTTATACAATTAAGTCAAACAAATCTGTCTGAAAGATAAGACATCATATCCTAATTCTGTGATTTTTCAATGTTTTTAATGTAGTCTTATGCTCACCATGCTGCATTTATTTAATCAAATATTCAGTAAAAAAAAAAGTAATATAGTGAAATATTACAATTTTAAATAAGCAAGAAGAGATGAACGGAATTATTTAAAATAGAAATCTTTTGAAACATTATAAATGTCTTTGCTGACACACATGATCAATTTTAGTCCTTGATGAATAAAATGATTAATTTTCAAAAGTACTGACCCCAAATTTGTGAACAGTGTAGTTACAATGTTTATATTTTAATAACACCACCCAACTCCACACACACACACACACACACACACACACACAGTTCTGGAGGGTTCATCTAAATTACCTGCATCTCCATTCTCTGACATTGTCGACTCTGACACTACTGCTGATGTGTGGATGAAACACAAAATGAGAGACAGTTTAAACAGACACGACACACAATGTTATGATGGAAACACACACAAACACACAAAAGGATTTTAGATGAATTTCAGATTCAGAAACTCATCACTCATGCCGAAAGAAACGAAAAAAAAGTCTGAGAAATCATCCAACACCTCAGAAAAACCTGAAGTGAACTAAGCAAAGGTTAATGTGGAACATACTTCTCAAACACACACTACAAACACAGGCAAACATCTATGCCCTGTTTCTCCCACTACACACTGCATGCAACACTAGTAACGTCTAACAGAGCTCAATGGCATTATTGATTCACAATTTATTGTCTTAATTCGTCTTTTATTGATTTTAGTAGTTGATTTTAAGGGCACAATCAAAAAAATTCTAACTCTAAAATAACAAGCTAGCTCTTAATTCATAGTTTGAAATCATATCATAATCATATCAAAATATATCAGTGAGTATATAAATAGTATATAAATAAAGGTGACTTGACTAAATCCAACAGGGACATGCACAGACATTTTTAGGGGCAGTAGCCCAAACCAAGAAAAAAGTATTTTCAAATAAAGCTATTTTCAATGGAGTAAAAACGTACTGTATTGACAGTATTATTTCTAAAATCTAAAAAAAAAAATTAACTGAAAATTGTACTGTTGTATAAATTCAATAACACATTTGCAATCGTGCTCAGAGGCCATTTGAGATTAAAAAATGCTCTATTGCTTGTGTGATAACTTGTTAAAAAAGGAACTAATTAGAGGAGAATTTTTGCTACCATATCTTGAATTTTAAATCATTATTATTATTTTGTATTTAAAATATTACAATATTACTAAACCATAACATGGCCTACCATTTAAAGATTAGTCTGTTCAATTTCATGAAAATTAAAATGTGTATTGGCAGGCTGCTATTTAGCATTTTCCAAACTATCGGCAGTTATAATGGCCGATAAATGAATATTTAAAAAATAAAATAAAAACGGACGAAACACTCTTGAACCATGTCATGAGTGTTGGAGTTGTATAGTTTGTCCACCAGAGGGCGCTGTTGGCAACACTCGTTGAGTTGGTCATATATTTTAGTAATCGTGCTGCACAGAGCTGTAACTACAGAGGGTTCAGTCTTAATAAATAACATGGCAGCAACAAGAGCAGCAAAAGAAGAGAGCTACATAGCAGAACGGCTGCAATCTAGTGCGCACTAGTGTCGATCTATTCTAATCAAGGCAGATGAAGACCACAGCTTGTGGCATACCAGGAGCTTTCTTCTGCTGGTCCTCCCATGTCACCTCTGAAGTTACAAGACAAGGAGAAAAAGTCAATGGGCCTAGTTAACAAAATTGTTATTTACTGTATATGTGCACACTTAAAGCCAGTAGTGTGCATTAATAAGGCACATTTAGCATGATTGAGCTACAATTATACGCCGTTTACCCTCATAGTTAAAAAGTGTTTTTTTTCCCTACATAAAGCGTTCCTTTTTCACATATTATAATTTGCAATTGTATTAAAAAATTAAAAAAGTCATTTAATATCTTTATGTTATTAAATCACCTTTTTTATTAATTTCAAAATATTTAAAAACTTGTAAACTTGTTGATTTTTGAAGTCTAGTTTTTTTTTAAAGAAAAAGGTGTCATAGAGCCATCTACAGGTGAATGAAGGTACTTGGTTTACACGAGGGTCCAGAAACATATTAAAAATAATTATTCTCAAAATAATAACCAATCCCTCAAAATTAGGAAATCACCTCAGCTTAGTGCATAATTTCTAAACATTTTCAATAACATCACTCTTACAATCTTACCAACACAATCATAACGTAAATAAACTACACTCTTAGAAGAAATGGTTTATTTAGAACCAGAAATGGTTCCATCCCCCTCCAAAATGGTTCTATATAGAACCATTTTTTTTGGTAAAGGTTCTATTGGCCAAGAATGGAACCCCAGGGTTCTATATAGAACCCAGAGGAACCCTTTTTAAGAGTGTATAGAACCTTTTAGGGGTTCCAAATACGTAGCGCTGATAGAACCTTTTAAGGTTCTATATAGAACGTTTTCTTCTAAGAGTGTGTGTGATATAAAAAATCCATCTGATGCAAGAGTAGCCGTACAAATGTCGAGTACTGCAAAAGTACATCTACTTAAACAGCTACTTTTCTAAATCTCTCCAACACAAACACACTGTAAGACATCACTGAGAGATTCACACGCTCACACACACTTGCCTTTCCTCCCATTGACAGGTGGGGGAGCTACAGGCTTTTCCTGGGATTCTTGTGTCAGAAATGGCACACACATAAACAGAAGGGGAGTTTAAAAATCAGTATTTTCCACAACCACACATGCTAAAACACACACATATGCACACTCATGCTCCTATGAAGCTACGAGCTCTACTCAATCTATGTTCAGAGCAGCATACTACTCTTACTATTAGTTCGGAAGGCAGTATCTAATGCTTTTTACGATTGCATACTGCATAGTGTTTGACATACTTCTTTAATGTATCACAGGAAGTATACAGTGTATACCAGGGGTGCAAAAATACTTAGTTCCAACCTGCTAGCTGGATCATAGGCCCTCACGGAAATAAGAGTCTCAATCAGTTTCACTCTCGGAAAAAAAAGGTTCAAAAGCTGTCACTGGGCCTGTACCTTTCAAAAGGTAAACTTTAGTCCATTTTAGGTGCTAATATGTTCATTTTAGGTGCTAAAAGGAACATTTTAGTTGTTAATATGTACATTTTATGTCCTAATATGTACATTTTAGGCGCACATATGTACATTTTAGGTGCTAATATGTCCATTTTAGGTCCTAATATGTTAATTTTAGGTCCTAATATGTACATTTTAGGTCCTAATATGTATGTTTTAAGTGCTAATATGTACATTTTAAGTGTTAATAAGTACATTTCAGGAGTTAAGTACAGTTTAGGTGCTAATATGTACATTTTAGGTGTTAATATATACATTTTAGGTGCTAATATGTACCACTAAGGTACCAATATGCAGCCTTTGGGTACAAAAGTGTACCTTTTGAAAAGGTACATCCCCAGTGACAGCTTTTGTACTACACATTGGGTCACTGATGACCTATTACCTGCCATTGTACAACATCACAACTGGTATTTATGAACAATAGCAGAACTGATATCTTTCTGACATAATTTTTACATTATGAAAAATCTTTTGCTTGTTACATATAAGTGCAAAATGACTTGTCTAGCGATCTGTTTATGTTGAAATAATTAAATAATTGTAATAATTGCATCCCTGGTGTATACTGTGTAGTATGTAGTAAGAAGTACTCATGGACACACCTGGCACAGAAGCCTGTTGTACAAGAGGTGAGGCTGATGAAGAGGCAGTGGCTGGAGGGGGAGGGGCATTGGCTGGAGAGGGAGGGGCCTGTACAGGTGGAGGAGGGGCCTGTACAGATGGAGGAGGGGCCTGCACAGGTGGGGGAGTGGCCACTGAAGAAGGTGGAGGGGGATGTGCAGGAGGGAGAGGAGACTGGACATGAGGAGGGATGGTGACATGTGCGATGGTAGGGCCCGGGACAGGAGGCTCCATCCTCTCAGGAGCTTTGTTGATGATGACAATGAAGACAACATGATTGGCAGAGACAGGATTGTGGACACAAAAATAAATAAACAAAAAACAGGAAAATTAACAAAAGGATGATTTGGGCGGACATTTAGGAAATGCACTGAAATGAAAAATAAATAAATAAATAAATAAATAAAAACACTAAACATGACAATTATTTTTCGCTACTAACAAAGATTTTGACATTACAAAAAGCAGTGTGAATATGAAATAATCCAGTTTAACTGATATAATATTTTATTGTGATATAATAATTTATTAGAATCACAATTTAGCAATTTTTTTTTAGAATAAGCTTCATTATTTTTACTTTAAATACTTATTTGATTTAACAATACCTGATTTATTATTATTTGGTAAATATTTCAAAAATAGCTTTAGCTGTTCAAACTATAGCTGTTCATTTTTATCAAAAACAGTGAAAACATATATTCAAATATTTTTACAATTTAAAAGATTTGTAAAAAGTTTGTGTAAACCGTGATACATTTTTTTTTCAGGATTCTTTGATGAATAGAATGTTTAAAAAGACACAATTTATATGAAATAGAAATCATTTGTAACAATGTAACAGTTTTACTGTTACTTTTGATCAATTGAATGCCACCTTGGTGAATACAAGCCGTCTAAATATTCCTTGAAAAAAAATAAAAACTTATATAACATAAAACCAATGGCACAAGAATATTAAGATATTTGAAACAAATTCAGAATTGTTGGTTTCGGCTAAACATTTCGGTGCATTACTAATAATACGTACGACGACACGTACAACAAGGTAGTTTGTGCCACTGAATGCTACAGTATTTACTGACCACCACACTCTATACTATATAATGTTTTTTAATATTTCATCTACAGTTTTCTTATTATGGGATCAACTGCTAGCTATGCAATAACAGCATTACCAGCCATTGCTTGTGTGACTTGTGGAGGTGGAGGGGGCGGGGCTTGGGGGTGTGAAGCCCCTCCCACCGCTTCAACATTCAGACAGAAATGAGAGTAAACACAGAAAGACAGAAGTATGCCATCAGACATGAGGGTGAGGAATATAGAAATATGAAAATAGAGGGAAAAAAATCCTAAATTAACTCTATCTAGTTAATTTAATCTAAATTAATCTAAATTTACTTAATTTTACTTAATTTACTTAATTTACTAAATTTACTGAAAGACTGTGACTGAAGTGAACATACTAACTATTGTGCTGCAGTACAAATGCAAATATAATTCTGAAAATTCTGTTTTTGAATATCGAATAATTTAATAATATAATTACAAAGTGATAAAGATCCATTCAAATTAGAACAACTTTGATGCAAACGCAATTTCTCTCAGAATATAAAGATCATATTCGCATTTGACTGGTGTAAAGTATCTCATGATGTGTCCAAATATAATTTACCAGCCACAGTCTGTGGAAGCTGGGAAAGAATAGGAGAAGGAGCCTGAGGTCCCACCCCTGTTCCTGCTTCATTGGTTGATGAATTGTGCAAATCAAAAGAGAAAGCAAACCAAAATGTCAAGAAACCAACAACTAGACTAATAAACCATAATTATAACCGTGTAACAGAGGATTACTGCTAGGAGTAGACCACCATGAAGGTGCAAGTGACTTAAAATTTGAACTTTCTCAGATATAACTTAATCTCATGCAATTATGAGTTTGCATCTTGCAATTCTTTATTTCTTTGTCTTTTTTTTCTCAGAGTTGCAAGTTTGCAAGTTATTCTCACAATTGCAAGTTTATAACACCATTCTGACCTGATTTCTCACATTTTTTTCCAATATTGCAAGTTTATATCTCACAATTCAGACTTGTTTTATCATTTTCTGAAAAAAAAGTACTGAATGCAAGATGTAAACTCACAATTTAAACCCTTTTAATTTTTTTTTTTACTCTGTGACGAAAACAAGCTTCCATGCTTTTGATATTGTGGCAGATTTGGATATGATTCCAGACATGGACGGAGTACATAGACTACACAAAGCATACATCTATACTGATACACGTACAGCACTATTAATCACACAACCAAGGCTGAAGCATCTGCTCACTATACCCAATGAACGGCCCAAGCTAGAAAACTGACAGGTAACGCTCACAGACCAGAGCTAACAGGTTCAGTCAAACAGAGGAGATGATAAAGCTGTAATAAAGAAGACTGAGACGTCGCTAAACACGCAGAAGCTAGTGCTTACAGACCTTCATAAGGCTCAGTAATGCCCTCGCCATCTTCTGGGAAAAGGTGGATGGGGGGGAAAGCAATCCATGTTGTGTTATGTGAAGGACAATGTTATTTCATCCAAATTGTAGTAACACAATATTCTTTATCTAGACTTGTGGTCAAGATGGTTGTTTGTTTTTTTGGATACATTTGTGCAATAAAAGGCTATAGTTATTTATTTAGATTATTTGTTGGAAACGAAATGTTTCCAACAAACGTTTATATTTTATATATATATATATATATATATATATATATACACACACTACTGGTCAAAAGTTTTAGATCAGTAAGATTTTTTTATGTTTTTAAATGAAATCTCTTCTGCTCACCGAGGCTGCTTTATTTGATGAAAAAAAAAATATTGTGAAGTATTATGACAATTTAAAATGACTGTTTTCTATTTTAATATATTTTAAAATGTAATTTGAAAGCTGAATTTTCAACATCATTACTGTTACTGATCACACATCAGTTTTCAGTGTCACATGATCCTTCAGAAATCAGTCTAATATGCTGATTTTATGCTCAAAAAACATCAATTATTATTTTCAATGTTGAAAACAGTCGTGTGCCATTTCCCCAAAAATTTCTATAATAAATGGAAAGTTCAAAAGAACAGCATTTATTTAAAATATAATCTTTTATAACATTATAAATGTCTTTACTGTAACTTTTGATTAATTTAACTCCTCCTTGATGAATAAAAGTATTTTCTAATTTCTTTCCCCAAAAAAATAAAAAATAAATTCTTACTGACCCCAAACTTTTGAATGGTAGTGATTAATATCACAAAAGCTTTCCATTTCAGATCAATTCTGTTCTTTTGAACTTTCTATTCATCAAAGAATCAACATGGATAATAATCATAAATGTTTCTTGAGCATCATATTATAATAATGTCTGTAGGATCATGTGACACTGAAGACTGGAGTAATGATGCTGTAAATTCAGCTTTGATCACAGGAATAAATTACACTTCACTATATATTCACATAGAAAACTGCTGTTTTAAATTGTAATAATATTTCACAATTTTACCGTATTTTTTATCAAATAATTACAGCCTTGGTGAGCAGAAGAGACTTCTTTTAAAAACATAAAAAAATCTTACCGATCTAAAACGTTTGACCGGTAGTGTATATATATCAGGGTGGCATCTGTTGGCCCAACCTGACTAATTATAAAGGCTTCTTTGTTCTTCCCCATGAGCAATCTTGCCCTTTGATTTGAAGTAAGCCTGGTTTATCTACTCACTTCTGTCCATAGAGCCCTTCGGTGGGACCTGCGGTAGCTGCCGACCTCTTCGACTCGATACTGGCGTGGTGGTGGGACTTGTTTGGACCGATCCGGTGCGGGGATTTGCCCTGAGGGACAGATGGTGTGTCAGTAATGAACAAAAAGCATTATATCGAAAGAAGTGTTTGTCGTCGAGTCAAAATCCTGACCAGGACAGGCCAGACTGTTCGACTACAGACACACGCTGGTGAGAGAATACTAACTATGGTTATCCGGGCAGTATTATCACTTACTAATGATGCAATAGTGTCAGAAAACACACTCCACTTGATTGCTATAAAAAGGGACACATACTATGGACTATTAAACAAAAGTCAATATTTGGCAGGGTTTTCTCAAGGGTTAGTAAAAAAAACATTTGGTGAAATACATGTTCTGTAGATAAGGTACATTAACATGAGCTGGTACATCAACCCACATTATATTGTAGATATTGAAAACTTTCAGATCATATTTCACCCCAATATCAAAAGAAATACATTATCAATTATATTTTTCATTTCATCAATGAGGCCTATTTTACGTATCAAGAAATGTTTGCATTTTACATCATTTCCATGAAATTTAAGCACAGTCTCCTCTCCTATTACTTTAACTTTTCACAATAAAACTTCTTATTTACATAATGTAATGGAAACAAATAATTATATATTATATTACATTTTAATTGTAAAGTTTTAGGAATAATTTATGCTGATATTTAAATATATATATATATATATATATATATATATATATATATATATATATATATATTAATTTATGCTGATTTGTAAATATTTTTGTAAAATATTTTTTGCACAAAATATATAAAGTATGTTACCTTTTTTCCATTACGATATAAAACGATTTAAACGATAATTGCGACTTTTATATCTCACAATTCAGAGTATACATCTTGCAATTCTGACTTCATTTCTCAGAATTGTGAGTTATATTGTCAGAATTCAGAGATAATTTTGAGATGTAAACTCGCAATTATGAGAAATAAAGTCAGAATTGTGAGCATACATCACTATTGAGATTTTTCTTGACTTTTATGAAAATGAACAAAAGTTTTATTGTTATTTTTTTTAAAGAATTTAGAATTTTTTTTGTTATTTTGAATTTTTTTTGTTAATTTTTTTGAAAGTTTTTTTTTTGTTAATTTTAACTTCTCAGTATTGAGAAGTAACTTTTTTGACTTCTCAGAATTGAGGAGAAAAAAAAGACAACTTTTTCTCAGAACTGAAGTTTATATCTCGCAATTCTGGCTTTATAACTCACAAAAAAGTCAGAATTGAGAGATGAAAAGGCGCAATTACATTTTTTAAATTTTAATTTAGTGGAGCAAACAAACTTCCATTATAAATAAAAATGCGTACTATAGAAATGGAATATAAACAGAAATGATAAACAACATTTAAAATGCTTAGAATTACAAAAATAAACCATCGGAACACATACAGTGAAATTTAATTTTTTTTTAATTTAAAACAGGCTTAATTTTATTATTTTAATTAATTTTTTTTAAATTTATTTTTATAAAATATTTTTTTCTTAATATTTATCTTCATATTTAGGGGTAAAATATGACCCAACAAGTTCTTAACAAGTTCTTTTGTGTAAAACCACAGAAAAATAACCATTAAATAAATTCCACATATAACCATATAAGAGCATGCATTTAGTAAATATGTCACAGTCATGTGCATTTTAGCCACGTAAACAAATACACGTGTAAAATGCACATCAACTCCACAGTAAACACAATGATCTTTCAAGCACCTTTTGAGCTCAATGTCACATTTGCTTTCCAATGATCGCCTTAAATTTGAGGCACATTGCATCTCAGTGAAAGTTCATGCGTAAATCTGAACATTTACACAATTTCCTTGTGACTTATGATGTGCAGATCGTAAGTCAAAAGGTTGTCTCAAAAGGTGGGATGGAATCAGCGTCAGGAGAGGTGCTTGTGGCTGCTAAAGCTGCAAGGAAAGTGAAAAGGCCTAAATGCAAAAAAACAGCCCATAACTCAAAGCATAAACTGTTAAACCACAAATAAATAATGTTAGTAAACAACACACAAAAAAAAATAATAATTCAAACGAATAAGAAAGTAAACCGTACGATGCCAGGTGCAACCCATTATATCTCGAGAGGATATAACAGGTGTGTCTATAATTCAAATGAAAAGACGTCAGTAGCAACCGTCATCGCTACTCTCTACGACAAACCAAAAACAGCATCGTTACAACAGGGTTAAAATAAGAGGAAGTGGAGAGAGGCATTCCAGGTGACAGGAAGCGGAAGGCATGGTTTCGTTTAGGGCTTGAGTGCTTGTTGTGACGGGTCTGGGTCACCTCGTTAAGGCAGGAGAGGGAGGAGCGGATCTCCCTGACGGTAAGGACGGCATGGATCTCATGTAGCCGGAGTCGGGCCGCTCAGAGGAGCGGGAGCGGGTGTAGACCGGTCGCTCCATCATGGGCCGCTGGTCAGCTGACCTGGACCTGTAATGCTCATGTCTGTCCACCATGCTGCGGCTATACCTGCGGAACGTTAGTCAGAAAGCCACCGCTGCATCATGGGATCAAACGGTATATAATCGCGTGAGGTTGTTCCTGTGAAATGATGCTAATAATTGGCACAAAACTGCTCAGGGTCATAAATATAACATAAAAATGAGTGTTAACCAAAGCAAGTCATGTGCATGAAACGAACAAATAAACGCTTCTGGAAGCTGCTGCGAAGTAAAACAAGTGAAAACATTTCATACTGGCACAACACTAAGCCCCATGACTAGTCTACTCTATACTGTACGCTTCTACTGTATTACCTCAGATCTTCCTCAAAGTACTCATTGTTAGCTGGGAACTCTGGGATATGATCCTCTCTGTAGAGGTGCATAAGAGAAGAACATGAAATGGTCATTTAGCAGCTCTCGGGAGTTTTGCTAAATAGCCTTATCTCCCCTTGTGAAAAAGAAGTGACTGTATTAAATGAGCACTTATAGTGTACTTCAAATCTTAAAAGTGTATTTTTTTTTGCAGATAATATAATATTAATGAAAGTACGCTTAAAGCAACACTAAATAACGGTCGCCCTAGAGGTTGGAAGCGGAACTGTCCATTAACGCTGTCGTAAATAATTTAACATCCCGCTCGCTTTTTATCCAGGACCGGCTTTTGAATGAACGATGTCCACAGACAATGTTGCATGATTTCATGAAAGTATGATGTATTGCGACATCAGAAACAAAGAAAAACGAAAAAAATATACTATTGTAACTAGAGCCCGGCCGATTAAGGATTTTGAAAGGCCGATACCGATACAAATATTTGTTGGTTTTAAAATCCGATATTCCGATATATCGGCCAATATTTTTTTTTATTTCATAAACGCGCCATAAAACATTAAAAGATTTTCCTTACATTAGTTATTTGAAGTTATTTATGAGTTTTAACTAAAATAATATGATAATGCATTTTAAAAAGAAACATTTCTTTTATTGTCGAACAGAACAGACTGATGATAGTGGCGTTAGCTAGCTTAGTGGTTAGCTAGTCTATGATGAGCCACAATTTAGCGATGTGGCTCTTATTTTGTGCATTTCAAAATAAGGTCAAAAAGTAAATTTTATTTTAAATCATTATGTTTCAATAACCTTTTATTGTGCTTTTAGAGGTACACTTAGTGTACTTAATTGGTTAAAACAAATTCAAGTCAGCCAATTACATTTAATATAAATCTAAACAAATACATTTTAATTTAATTGCACTTAACATGTAATTAAGTGATGTAAAAACATTACATTCAGTTCATACTTCATAACTTGAGAACTGATGGGGATGATCTTTTAATTGTTATTCAAGCGATGTATGTCTCGTGACCGACTCAACGAGTGTTGCCAACAGGTGCCCTCTGGTGGACAAACTATACAACTCCAACACTCATGACATGGTTCAAGCGTGTTTACTCCATTTTTATTTTATAGTTGAAATATTCGTTTATCGGCCATTATAACTGCCGATAGTGATAGTTTGGAAAATGCCAAATATCGGCTGATAATATCGGCCTACCGATATATCGGTCTGGCTCTAATTGTAATGCTAGTCAAATTTGTAGTTTTCTTATTTCTCATTTCAACTACAGAAACGCGACCAAACTTACATAGAGTGTTAAGGCAGATATAGGACCGCGAAGCGAATCCAGAAGTTACTTAATAAACCACTGAAACGATTTTGGAAACATTATTTTAAGGTAGAAAAAAAAAACGTATTTGATGTTGCTTTAAGTGTACATAAAGAAAGTACACTTTCACGACTGATTCCAAACACACTTAAGGAGACTTAAGTAAAAGAGCATTTCAAAATAAGGTCAAAATGAAAGTTTTATTTTAAATCATTATGTTTCAATAACCTTTTATTGTGCTTTTAGAAGTACACTTAGTGTACTTAACTGGTTAAAACAAATTCAAGTCAGCCAATTGCGTTTAATATAAATCTAAACAAATACATTTTAATTTAATTGCACTTAACATGCAATTAAGTGATGTAAAACTACTTCATAATTTTTTTTTGTAAATTTTTTTTTTGCAAAAAAAATATGCGAAAATGTCCTTCTTTTTCATAAGAGTTTACAGATAACGTATTGCATAGTACACTGTTCAAAGTGAGAATCGGTTTCTACTTCAAAACAAACTAACTAAAACTAAATTAACTTCATGGTTTCTAAAACTAGGTACCATACTAATATATACTTAAAAAAATGTATTTATGTGTGCTATTGCTAAATCTTCTAATCATTTAAGCGATGTGTGATTTGTTTTTCACTGTGCTAAAGCTTCCCATGATGTTTAAAAATGATGTAAAAAACGTAGAGGTAACAGGATAACTAAAACATCTAAATTGAATTATGGTCTGCACTGAAAACATCTACTCAATGTAATAATACCTTTCTGTATCTGTAGATGGCTCAATTTCTATCCTGGGGCACGTCCTACTGAATAAACCAACCTCAGTGTGTTAGTGCCACATGATATTCAGTTGTTTTTTTTTGCTTGAAAATGTATAAAAAGTCAGTGCTTGAGAAGATAAATAAAATAAAATAAAATAAACAGGAGCCTCAAATCCAACTTAAATTAGACATCGGTTTCTAGCAGTTAATAACTGATGAGTAAAAAGAAAGAGAGTTTGTGATGTATTGTGGGTGTTTATCTCTCCAGAAGTCTTACCTGTAGTCCCCACTGGTTCCATTCATGACATGATTGGGCCATGGAGTAGATACATGATTGGGCCCATTGTAATATCTTTAAATGGAGGATGAGGAACGATAGATTGAAATGAAGAAAGGAAAGTATGATTAGAATGAGCAACAGCTGAATTCGGGCATGGGGTGAAAGTTGTGTCTCTATAGTAAAATAGTCCACTTTGAGTACTATTATGGATGCTACAGTATGTCTCAACTTAGGTATCTGTGTTTTACCTCTCAGGTGAATCAAAAGAATCACTGTAGGTAGACATTTGTCTATCTCTCCTCATCCTCCTGAACACAAAATAACACATCATCAGATCCTATATGCCAAAAATGCCAAGAAGAACTCCAATGCAGCCATAAAGTGCAATAGATTCACATTTTCTCACGATAACAGTCTTACGTTAGCTAAGTCATTATAATACGGCATGACGCATCACTCACGATTTTTCCAGGATAATTGAATAATTATTCAAATTCGTAATTGAATGACAAAACTCATTTACGTTTTGTCATTTGATAAATAGTGACAAAACAAACCCTCATTTACTTTTATGCATTTTGGTAGACACTTTTACCCAAAATGACTCGCATTGCATAAATTCTCTCAGGAAATCTAAGATTTCAAAGAAACAGATTCCGAATTGGGTTAAAGTTGGTCATGTGAACTATTTTCGTTGAACAACAGTAAGCTGCTTGGTTTGAAAGGGACTTTTATGTGAACTGTTTCACACATCACAATGCTTTTGACTTTATTTTTGCCCTCAAAATTAGGGCTGGGTAAGTAATAAATATTGATTTCTCGATATTAATCGATTCTCATTTTTACGAACCGATATCGATTCTTAAATCTCAAGAATCGATTAGTCGTCCTGTTTCATTTCAATGAATGGAACATTGTATCACATCCAAAAACTCGCAATAATCTTTGTCCTTTGTTACTATTGATTTGAAACAAAGTCTCAAATTTCAAATTACGTCCATTTTCTTTAGAAATTCAAAAACATAAATAACGTTTTGGCGCTGTGGCGTGAGATCGCTCTGGCGCAGCTGAACTCTCTTCCGGCTTAATAATACCAGTCACAGCGCCAAATAAACATGAATGAGCGTCTGAAAGTGTGTTAAAGATAGAGGACAACTTATCCAAATCCGTATCATGTCACATTGATTCACTCAATCAGCGATTCAACCGTGGAAAGACGTCAGTTAAACAGCTTGTAATCAATATCATCGTCATATTTACCTCAGAAAACCCACATAAACTCGTTAGTCAGCTAGAAAAAATAACTCTAGAGAGGAGCATTTTGCTAAATATACTGTATACACCATATTACATATGTATTATAATCTTAATGTTCAATATTTAATGCATGTTTGAATAAATCTGGAAAGTTTTTATGACAGTGTTTATATTTCATATAATCTTCTCATTATAAAAATAAATAAAAGTGTAATTTAAGTGTTTGTATAGCTACAAAACAGCTCGTTATTACCTTCATATTAGGCTAATGAAGCCTATAAGCTACAACTAGACTCCCATAGTTTACAGCATTAGTTTAGAGATTTGATTCCCTTGAGAAAATTTGCCATTTATTGTAACTGATATCCAAAATAATCAATATTGAATCGAATCGGAATCGAAATCGAATTTCAAGCTTGTGAATCGAAATCGAATCGAATTCGCAAACTTTTTTTGTGAATCGTATCACACCTTAGGGCTTCCGTACACCAAAGCTGGCAAGGTCTACTCCGTAATATCTGAGTGTCTACAACACATCCTGAATAGATTCAATCCTATATTTCTGAGGGGTGAATAATATATTTATTAAAAAAATTCTTCTAAGATTACTGGCGCACTTAGTAGCATGGTCTGCAAAGTCACAATCTGTCCGCTATCATCTATGTTTATCCTCCTGTTAATAATGACCCCATATCATTATGATGATGACGACAGCACAAAGCTTTCTCAATGGGCAGAGGACTGACGCTTTAAACTTGCCACTGTTTTTCAAAACATTTACCACATTTCGCTAAGAAAATGGCCCATTTGACGTTACTGTCTCCTTTTCCGCCCATTGGAAAGTTTCCTTCGTAAATCTGGAGACATAAACATGAAACATTTTGAGCCACTAGCTAGCTATTCTAGCCCAAACTACTACCCACGATGCATCATGAGAACCGCTGTGGTTTACTACCTGTCCACGCTATTGTACCCTTCTGAGTACGCACGGGCCATCCTAGTGGAGCGCAGTAACCTGACCGCGTCTTCCCGATAGAGAGGGCACATACTACGAGTCAGAACAGAAAGTGAAAGTGCAGTAGTTAGAGACAGGCGGGACAAGTTGGGTGGTGAGAGGGTGGGTGGGACACTTTTTTTAGGCATATCTACTCTGAAAGAAGGGAACAGGTGAAGATCACCCAAAGCACAAAAGCAGAAATCAAGTCAAGCTATCGCAGTAAAGATTTACTAAACCTGCAGAAGTGAAAATGTAGTGCTTTTCTGGTGGTGTGAATTAATGTGAAAGTACGACTCCTTGCATGCATTAGTATGCATGCATTAAATACATTACTACACTATTCTTTTTGAAGGAGTAAAAACCTAAAAATACCAAAAGGCCAATTAGCCGTTATAGACTGCACTTAATTTCCAAAACAGTATTTGATTGGCTAAAGTATATTTTGGGTTTTACGTGTAGGCTAGGGTGTGTGTATGGTGCACATTGCATAAATATAGTCATCTGTAGATGTAGAAACAGCACAGAAATTGAACGAAGATGAAATTTTCTGGGTGTTTGTACATGCTATCAAATGGAGTATACTTTGAAAGGCTGTGTGTTCGGCAGTATGCGTACGCCAAGCGCAGTTTATGTCAAAACTAGGGCTGTCAAACGATTAATCGCATCCAAAATAAAAGTTTGTGTTTACATAATATATGTGTGTGCACTGTGTATAATTAATTTATGTATATAAATACACACACCTGGTTGTATATATTTAAGAAATATTTGAATGTATATAGATTATATAGATACAGATTATATATTATTTATTTTATATATAAATATAAATATTTTATATATAGATAATTTTTTTTCTTAAATATGCATGCATGTGTGTGTATTTTTATATATATATATATATATATATATATATATATATATATATATATATATATATATATATATATAAAATAATTATACACAGTGCACCCACATATATTATGCAAACACAAACTTTTATTTTGGATGCGATTAATCACGATTAATTATTCGACAGCCCTAGTCAAAACTGAAGTATTCTTTAGGCTTTCCATCACACTATTGTGGCCATGGAAGTTAGGCGGTAAACTGAATCACCTAATATAGATTTGTTTTGTTGTTGTTTTTTTTTACATTTTTTTACTATTCATGGGAGTAGTAATGATGATCAATTGATGGAAATTAGCAATTACTGGGATTTGATTACCAGGCATTTATCCATGTAGAAGCATTACAAATTTTAAGAGTTCACTGGGTGTCTGGACCTTTATAGTTAAAAACTGCCTAATGAAAATGAACCTTGTTTGTTTGCTGCATCCTAAATATTATAGTTCTCAGAACGGACCCGAAAGAACAGAACTATAGTGTGCAAATCGCTTTCTGCACAGAATATCGTTGCCTGATACGTGAAAGATTATTCAGACGCAATTCATTCATAGCAAAGTTTTGACCAGAGAATATGACACTACTGTTCAAAAGTTTGTGGTCAAGAAATTAATACATTTATTAATACATTTATTAAGAATGAATTACATTTATATAAAAAAGTAAGAGTACATTTTGTTAAAAATATTTATTTTTCAAATAAATCCTTGTGACGTTTAGACTAGAAAAAAGTCACGTTTTCCACAGAAATATTAAGCATTCTTAAGTTTCTTAAGCATATTAGAATGATTTCTGAAGGATAATGTGACACTGAAGACTGGAGTAACAGCTGCTGAAAATTCGGCTTCGCCATCACAGGAATAAATTACAATTTTCAACATATTCAAATTATTTAAATGGTAATAGTGTTTCACAATATTACTGCTTTAATGGTATTTTCAATTAAATAAATGCAGCCTTTTATTTAGGTGAGAATTAGATACTTTTTTAAAACATTATTAAATCTTACCGACCCCAAACTGTTGAACAGTAGTATATTTCATCCCTCCGTTTGAAAAAACTAAATAAATAAATCACATTTACAGTAATACATTTACAATAGTAAATACAGAAATGACATATTTATTTTATTTTAAGTATATAAATCATATAATATTACAATATAAGTGTTAACATACGATTTTGCCATGTCATGATCATGTGAAGCCAGCAAAGTGCTAACTTTTAAGTTAGTAAGAAGTGTTTTTTTTTTAAATGTTAAAATCTGCATTTCGTATAATGGTGCATTACTACTTTTTGTTTGTTTTCACAGAATAAGGGCAAGTCAAAATAGTTTCAATGGTAATGGACAGATCTATCAAAGTCATTCATTGCATTGAAACCTGAACGCTCCTTTAAGGTAGTCAAGACTGTGACAGTATTAGTAATAAAGAGGTGCTGAATGTTAAAACATGACTCATATTATCCGAAGATGAGATCTATAATGCATGAGTGAATTAATTACATACTTATTATGACTTATTAAAGTGAAAGTACAGCCTCGTGTTTGATATACAGTGCCATGTGTGTGGGCAAGTTGTCATCTGTCAATCATCTAGCAGCAGGGGGTGGGTGAAAGTGAGAGGAGTGCTGTGATTGGACAGAAGGGGGCGTAACGCGACTCTGGGGTCACAGAATACCTGGGGTCCTGGATAGCGGGGTCGATGATTGGCTGTCTGTGTCTGGCTCGAGGAGGGAGGGTAAGATACTGGCTGAAACCACAGGGATCAAAGAACAGAAATATGGCTGAATGGAGCGATTGAATATGGAGCGATGGAGAGATAAAAGCGAGAGAGGCAGAGATTGACGGATTAAAAAAAAGTGATGTCAAAGAGAAATGAGGAGGAACAGATTTTTTTTTTTTCACCCTGCTTTCTCAAAACGAACTAAACCTTCCTACGGTTCTCTCTGTGCTGCTGGCACATCATATTTGTCACACTGAATTTCCATAATCACGTTAACTGAAAAGATGGAGGTATATGGCAACATTCCCATTTGTGTTCAGATAGAAAGCAATCTAAGACACAAGCAATCTTTTTAAGGGCATAATAAACACAAGCGCTCTCTCTTGCATGTCATGTGACACATACCTGTCAGGTGAGTATCGGTCTTCGGACAGGTGTTGTCGGGGGCCGTAAAGAGACGGTGCTCCTCTCACACCATGGTCTAAACTTCGACTGAAAGATGGGAAAGAAAAGGAGAGCAAAAGTGCCATATTTAATATGTTATTTTTAGGGCTGTGCAAAAATTAATTGAGTTTAATCGCATCCAAAATAAAAGTCTGCTTACATAATATATTTGTGTGTGCTGTATATAATTATTTTGTATGTATAAATACACACACATGCATGTATATATTTAAGAAAATCTGTTATTCATATATAAAATATTTATATAATATAGATTATGTATTCATTTATGTATATTTATAGCGCAAATAATTCTTAAAATATATATATGCATGCATAGGTATTTATATATACAAAATAATTATATACCACACACACAAATATATTATGTAAACACAGACTTTTATTTTGGATGCAATTAATCGCAATTAACTTTTGCACAGCCCTAGTTATTTTACTATTCTGTAGATTAGATTATATTTGCATCTAATATTTATATTCTATTTACACTCTATTTAAGTTTAAGTTGAACCTTAAGACGATCTTGTTCTTTAAAAAATAAAAATAAAGTTTGCATATGTGTTTTATGTTTTGTCTCATAATTGATACATCAGGTATTTATGATATAGGAACATTTATTTATTCAGATAAATTTATAAAATGAATGATACATTTATTCAGATGTAATTCGGTGCAGTTGCTAACATTAACATGGCCAAAAATGTAAGGCGAAATTCTTGTAGTGTAAAACAATAGGATATTTCTAACAGTGTAGATGTTGTTACTCTATAACTGGGCGATATGACCAAAATCTCATATCACAATTAGGGCTGTCAAATGATAAATCACGATTAATCACATCCAAAATAAAAGTTTGTGTTTACATAATATATGTGTGTGCACTGTGTATAATTATTTTGTATATATATAAATACACACACACATGCATTTATATTAAAAAAAAATATTATTTATATATAAAATATTTATATTTATATATAAATTATAAATTATATTATATATATTAATATTAATTATTATTATTAATAATATAAATTATTAATTAAAAATTATTAATAATATAAATTATATATAGTATATACATGAAAATATTTCTTAAATATATACAAGCATGTGGGTGTATTTATATATAAAATATAATTATACACAGTGCACCCAAATATATTATTGTAAACAAAAACTTTTATTTTGGATGTGATTAATCATTTGACAGCCCTAATCAAAATATAAGTCATCTCGTATAACAATATATCAGAATATAGTTCCTTTTCTGTAAATTCAATCAATTAATAGTTTATACTGTATATATTTACCAAATGGAAAAGACTATTTCTTTTTAACATTTCAAAATATATCCCCAAATAAAACATTCTTAAATAATTAAAAAAAACAAAAAACAAACGTTTATTTAGAACTTCTGGGCAAATGTTTGAAATATAAAACAATTTTCAAAAACAAATGATTACACGCCCAACATAAAATATTGCAACGTAACCCGTTTATTATTAATTATTATGAATTGATATTACTAATTATAATAATTTGTAATGTAAACAAGTCATTGATAACAATATTTGATCGTTCTGTTGAATATTTTAAGGGGGGGGGGGCGTTTGTACAATTATCCGAAAAGGCCTTTTACTTAGAATAAAGTATCTATCAGACGACAGAAGGCATCTGAACCCCGTGAATATTCCTCACGATATGACCCTTATCACGAATGTGTGTTTTTCTGTCGTAGCTTACCTTTGTGGGGGAGGAACGCTGGGTGAGCGTGAGCGTGTGCGCATCATGTCTGATCGTGAACAGTGATTGGATGACATCACCTGCTCAGGTACAGACAGAGTGGAGCTCTGGAAATCCCTGCCATTGTGCCGGTAATCTGAGGCAAACAAAACACAACAGACATTTAACAACTCAGCATTCAGTGGAGCATTATTCTTAATATTATCTAATACAATGGGATTCAATGAGATTTTGCCACTTTATGAACATGATAATGCAACGCCGCAAGAATTTTAAAAGTCACAACGTCAGAGTGAAATGACGTTGAGGATTTTCCTCGTGCTAAAGTTCACAGTAATCTTCTCTCTGACAATATCCTTTAATTTGATTTGTTTATCAGCATGTGTGAACACACACAAAGGCCTGGCTAGCCCACGTGCAATCAGACATCAAAAAGATCATCCCTCCTAGATCAGATCAGGTTGTGTGTTCAAACAGTCAGTAAGACTAAAATAATAATAATACTTTTGTTCAGCAAGAATGCTTTAAATTTGTCAAAAGTGACAGAAAAAGTCACATTTAATGTTACAAAAATTATTTTGTATATATAAATGCACACACATGCATGTATATATTTAAGAAAAATCTGAAAGTATATACTTTATATATATTTATACATAATTAATATTATGTATAAATATAAATATTTGATATATTAAGAACACATTTTTCCTAAATATATACATGCATATGTGTGTGTGTATTTATATATACAAAATAATTATACACACTACGCCCGCATATATTACGTAAACACAAACTTTTATTTTGAACGCGATTAATCGTTTGACAGCCCTAGTTTACATCTAAAAAAGTTTATAAATTAATTTGAGATATAGGAAAGCACTGAGTTTAATTGAAAAGTACTCAATAAAATGCTTTCAAGGACGCAGGTGCCCTTTCGTTCAGGAACTTTTACATCTCGTCGGAGGAGTTTCCAACAAGTACACACAAGTTTGGCTTTTTCAGAGACACTGTTGGAGACTGTGCCCAGTGGCTCTCCACAGTTCAGAAGATCTGCTCAGATAGATCCGTTTGCCTCTCCGGACATGACCCTTTGCCAGTTGTTTTATTCCCCTCGGCACGGATGCACTGGCACAGAGCTGGCCCCGGGGCCTTCACAAATATGCGTTTCCCACAGTGAGCTTTCTCCTGGCATGCCAATATTCATTGGCTCAGTTTAATTCACTCGAAGTGCAATTGGTTTCCCTAGCATGATCCCAATTCTTTGGAAACTCCTCCAACGAGACGTCTCCGAAGGTTTTTATACGTAACGAGATGTTTTCTAAGCGCAGTGTGGTACTAAAGCAGAGAAAGGTGACTTCGCTGTACCTGAGATAACACCGATCCCATCCTCACAGTCGTAATCAGAGAACTCGCCATCACTGATTCTCTGTGATCCTGAGAGAAAGAGAGAGAGAGAGAGAAGAAGGGTGGAGGAACAAATCACATAATGAAGAAAAGACCCTCTTAACGTGACCGTCTGTTGTAATCCACATCCACACGTGTGGTTAACTAATCTAGTTAGGCTCACAGCACAGCAAACACACATACTAAACTAGCATCATGTTATCAGAGATAAACCAATATTGGAATTATGATATTAACGTATTTTATAATAATAATAATAAAAAAAACGTTAACATTTCTATTTATAATAAGTTATTATATTGTGAACTAAACATAAATTGAATTTTATAGTGGAATGATTCATTATTTTGTATGATAATAAGTTTTGTATGATACTAAGTTATTATATTGTGAACTAAACATAGATTTTATTTTATAATAGAATGATTAAATATTTCGCTGATATGATGGCTTGATATTATAAATATATAGGTTTGCCAAACTTTTTGTTGTTGTTTTTGTTTGTTCCACAACTAGGCAAATCCTTAACTTTTACATTTTAATTAAATTTTTAGGCATAAAAAAAATGCTTTTTGATTCTGAAAGCTTTTAAGAGAGTATAGTTACACCCTATATTCTTATATATAGATATTATTCAACCTAAAAATATCATTTAGAAATGCTGATATTGGTCCATTTGTAGTTATGATTTCATAAAGCATTAACTAACGACATTAACTAACAATTTCATTTGTTATTAGAAAAACACTGTTCGATGTTAGATCCTTTCAGCTAGACAATTTAATTTTATAATAGAATGAATATAAATGAAAAATATAGGTTTGCCAAACATTTTTTGCTTTTGTTTGTTTCACAATTAGGCAAATCCTTTTACATTTTAATTAAATTTTTAGGCATGAAAAAACGCTTTTTACTTCCGAAAGCTTTTAAGAGTGTATAGTTTGACTTAAAAACACCCTATATTCTTACAGTATATTGGATATTTTACAACCTAAAAAGACTGATCATTTAGAAATCCTTATATTGGTGCATTTGTACTTATAATTTCGAAAAGCATTAAATAACGACATTAACTAACAATTTTAATTAATTGAAATTGTTTTATTTTATTTTTTATATTTTATATTTTTAGATTTAATTTCAACAATTTGTTATTAGAAAAAAACAGTTCGATGTTAGACCCTTTCAGCTGAAGTCCATTAACTTATATTAATAGATGCAACTTTTGATTAGATTAATATATTGAGAATGATCTGAGAAACTTTTTTCCATGCTAAGGCACAGCTTATGTGAAAGCTGATTATAGATACTGATAACTGACCCAAATAATACAAAATTAGTCAATGTGAGTAAAACCAAGTTTTGAAATGAAATATTGAAACACAGCAAACATCAACCACAAAAAGGTTTGTGAGAGACTGGGAAAAGCGTTAGATCTGCTCAGAAACAGCTATTAACTGGGCTGATTTAGAGTTTTAATGGTGAAGATCAGGCCTAAGAAGGGATATAAGCTTTAAAATGAGGATTGGTGGCATGTAGCAGCAGCGATGATCATTAACTCCATGCAAGCTGTGTGGAATTATGGGGGTTTCTGAAGAGTATGAGGCGGAATTGAGGGGAGAGATCACACTTTGGTCAGTGTAAAGGATAGTAGTCACATTGCTGGCCAATCACATGCTAACTGGAGCAAGCAGGTCAAAGTTACCTGAGTTGTATAAATACGGGCTCTTGACTGGAAATGTGTTCAAAAAAAATATTTTTTTTTGAAGGAAACAAAACATGAAAACAAGAAACACATCAACAAAAACAAAAACAAACATATAGAAAACATTCTACACATAAAATTGTAATAGTTTCCCAGGCAATAATAAGCAAATATGTATATAGAAAACAGTTATTTGAAATTGTAATAATATTTCACAATATTATTGTTTGATCAAATAAATGCAGACTCGCTGAGCATAGGGATCGCTAACTTTTGAACGGTAGTGTGTATTTTTTCTAGGGCTGTCAAAACGATTAATCGCGATTAATCGCATCCAAAATAAAAGTTTGTGTTTACATAATATATGTGGGGGCACTGTGTATAATTATTTTGTAAATATATTAAAAAAAAAACACACACATGCATGTATATTTAAGAAAAAAAATATTATTTATAAATAAAATATGTATATTTATATATTATATAATATAAATTATATATAAATCCATATACAAAATATACATGAAAATATTTATTAAATATATACAAGCATGTGTGTGTATTTATATATCTAAAATAATTATACACAGTGCACCCACATATATTATGTAAACACAAACTTTTATTTTGGATGCGATTAATCGTTTTGACAGCCCTAATTTTTTCACATGTCTATCTGATACAGAGCAATTCAACTGGTAAATGAAACAAAATAATAAGATGAATGATTGACATAAAATGATTAGCACATCTGAAAGTGGTCATGACTGGATTTAAACATGTGGTAACACTTTATTTCGATAGTCAACTTTAGACATTCAACTAACTATAAGTAACTACTAACTGTCATTAGAGTATTAGTAGACTGTCAGCTTAATATCTGCTAACACTTTATTTTGTTGGTACATTCAACTGACTTGGCGATTACAAGTAAACTTATTCTCCTAACCCAAATCCTAACACCTAACAATAACCTAACAGTCTACTATAATATACTAATACTCGTTAGTTGACACGTAGTTGAAAAGTTACATACGTCTAAAGTGACTATCAAAATAAAGTGTAACCAAATATGTGACTATGTGTGCAAAATCACATTCAAATGTACTCAGTTTCCTATCATTAAGCCGTTTTAATTGAGTATGTTTGTGTTTATTGTAACAGTAGGTGTGTGTACGTACTCTGTAACCTGCGCGTTGGGCTCTCTCCGTGTAGGAGCCGTCTCTGCATGTAGGGTGAGGGGTTAGGCAGCGGCATGGAGGACACGTCATGTGTTTGGAGCTTATACCAATGAGGCTGATCATCCAACAGCGCTGTCTCCAGCTCTATCAGAATCTACACACACAAACACATTTATGCTGATTTATGATGTCTGATATTGCTGCCACAACGGTTTTCTTGCGTCATACAGAGTGTGAAATCTTTTATAACTAAAAAAATACAGTGGGAAGGTGTTCCTCTCTCACCTCTCCCAGGAACTCGCTCTCTTCCTCTCGGACTCTGGCCTGGTCCCATAGCGTGATCTCCAGCATCCGTTCCCTGAACTCTCGCCTGTGCACTGGCGAGTACATGAACGTCTGGTTCCACTTGGGTTCCAGGGATTTCTTCACTGTTTTCGTTCTCCTCTTGCTTTTATCGCTGAGAAAAACAGGTGAGTTCATATTTTACTGCTGCTAATATGACTTTACGGTTTTAACATTTAGTTTCACAAACCCTCACAAAGACAGCCAATCCAAGGACCCCCTCATTGAATTATATATATATATATATATATATATATATATATATATATATATATATATATATAATAAATGTGTATATAGATATATTCTACTTAATCTTAACTCTTTCCCCGCCAAACACGGAATTTTCCGTGTTTCAAGAAAAAACGCATCCCCGCCAAACACGGAATTTTCCGGGTTTCCGTGTTTTAGGTGGTATACGGTAAAGAAGGCCCGCGCACATGCTCTGAAAGAGTACGCAACTCTTTGATCAAAGAAACAGATTGCAATCGCGTCTCAAACGTGAAGTGGAGTTGAGAGAATGTAGCTCAAAATATCAATAATATCAGATATGTATAAGACAAATGCAGAGGTATAAGGCATGGCTGATCAAGTGCTGGAGGTGTTGATGGTCTCGGAGTCCGATCACTATTTGATAATTCTGAATCTGATCGGGACGAAATAGTGAGTGAGAGAGATGCATGCATGTTGCATGCATGTTGCATGCATGTTGTGCATGCAGAGTTTGTGTAGGTAAGGGGTTGCGGAAGGAGACTGCAAAAGTTGTGGTGCTTTTGGCTTGCTTAGTTGGGGTTATTTAATATTTAACAATAGATCTGTGTTGTACTTCTTTCATGTTATCATTGTTGCTTTGATGCAATCTGTGAAAGCACTATATAAATAAATGTGACTTGACTTGACGTGCCCCCTTACATCCTGGGAAATGTTACTCTGTTTACCACTCAAAAGCAAATTACAGTTCCTAAATTTGATATATTTTACATTTATTTATTTTTTAAATTTATTTGGGAAAGTTTTATATATGAAGAAAACAACATCTGAATGTATTCTGCTTGAAAATGCACTTGTTTGATAAAAATGCCTTTTTCTCTGTTTTTTGTACAAAATGTTGTGTTTTTGACAAAACCTACATCCGTTCAAGTGGCAATAAAAAAAGAACAAATGAAGATAAAATAAAATAGTTTTTTTTGTCTAAAAGCAGAGGCTCAGATCTTTATTTTGATATATAGCTTCTTCATATATTCATGGAAGAAAATATTTAACGGGCCATTGAAATTTAGCAAAAATCGTCAAAAACCCTGGCGGTGGCTGGCAACTTTTTTTAAAAACGCTGGCGGGGAAAGAGTTAAAGTTTTAAATCTATTTCTTATTTTATAGCATTTTTTTTTATTTATGTATGTGTGTGCGTTTTTTTTTTTTTTATATAAGTACTTTGCATTAGTCCTGGCATTCATTGTGGACAGCAAAGAAAGAATTTCATTGTACAGGGAAAACTTGTTTTTTCCTCACTGTGCATATGACAATAAACACTTTGACTTACTTTATATATATATATATATATATATATATATATATATATATATATATATATTAAATATAAAATATATTAAATATAAATACACATATATAATATATTTAAGATATTATATTTAATATGTATTATATATAGCACACATTTACTTACACTTTATTACTCACTTACTCACTGTTACTCACTTGATCATTTATTATTATTATTGTTATTACTCAAAATATCATTTATCCATTCATTCATTTATATTCTGATATGAATTTTCATTTTAAATGGAAATTTATCAGGTTTTTTTCAGTAGTTGTCAGTCTGTGTATGTGGAATATTTCTCATTCATTTTCCCTAAGTCTGAACATCCCCAACAACTTTGGGGATTATCAAACCTCAATTTATTGTCCTGGCTTAGAGTAAAAAAAAAATGAATTTACACATTAATAGTTTTTATATTTTTTAATTTTTTTTTTAATTTAGAAAATTATAAAAATAAAAATTACATTTGTTTTTTTTTTGTTTAATTTGAATATCCTATTCATAAAATAATATTTTTAAAAGTCTCAGTTTCCACAATAATATTAAGCACTACAAATGTTTTCAACATTATAATTTCTAATAATATACATATATACAAAATAGGGCTGTCAAACGATTAATCGCGATTAATTGCATCCAAAATAAAATTTTGTGTTTACATAATATATGTGGGTGCACTGTGTATAATTATTTTGTGTATATATATATATATATATATATATATATAAATACACACACATGCTTGTATATATTTAAGAAATAGTTTCATGTGTATACTGTATATAGATTTATATATAATTTATATTATATATAAATATCAATATTTTATATATAAATAATGTTGTTTTCTTAAATATACATGCATGTGTGTGTATTTATATATATACAAAATTACAAAATGATTATACACAATGCACCCACATATATTATGTAAACACAAACTTTTATTTTGGATGCGATTAATCATTTGACAGCCCTAATACAAAATAATCATGTGACATGGAAGACAATATTTCACAACATCACTGATTTACATTATTTTTGATCAAATAAATGCAGCCTTGGTGAAAATTACAGTTAATAAAACATTTAAAAAACGCACCACCTGACCTCAAACTTTTGTACATTAATGCAAGTATTGTTTACAAAGGAGATTATCTCAGGAGATTATAATTCAAAATACAAATTCAAACTTCTTTTGAAGGACAAAAGCTCTGAAGTAAAGTCCAGGTACCTTCTGTCAGGGAGGAAGTAGATTTTGACGTAGGGATTCCTCGGCCGCCCGTCTTCTCGTGAAGGGAGATCTTTGGCGCCCAAGATGGTGACAATGAGTTGATGTCCCACTTTATCGTACCATAGCTTGACCTGCAGGAAGACACGGACTCTCTTAGGTGGTGTGTGACGAAAGCTGACCCCAGAGGTTCCAGAAGCGTCACATGCTTGGCAGAACTTTCCCAGAGCAGGAACAGCATCAGCACACACCAACTAAATCAAGCTAACTACCTCTCAACAACTTTGACGATCAACTAAAGTCACCACAAAAAAAAACAAACAAATACGAAATTCAAACTAATTCTAAAAACTGAATTACATAGTTTAATACCACAATGTTTCTGGGGGCTCTTAATATTCCAGGTTGAATACAGCTTCATTAATCACAGTGTGATCATTTGAGCCTAGCTGAAAAACACTCAGTTTTTTTCTTTTACAAACTGAGGGAAGTTTTTTTTCGAAGAATCTGCAGTATGCCTTAACAATACATATTAAAGGGATACTCCACTTTTTTTTCTTTTTTTTTTTGGAAATAGGCTCATTTTACCACTCCCCCAGAGTTAAAAAGTTGATTTTAACCGTTTTCAAATGCATTCAGACGATTTTCTGATATTTCGAAGAATATCAGTAACCAGACAGTTACTGGTCTCATTGACTTCCATAGTATATTTTTTTCCTACTATGGAAGTCAATGAGACCAGAAACTGTGTGGTTACTGATATTCTTCGAAATATCAGAAAATCGTCTGAATGCATTCGAAAACGGTAAAACTCAACTGTTTAACTCTGGGGGAGTAGTAAAATGAGCCTATTTCCAAAAAAAAAAAAAAAAAAAAGTGGAGTATCCCTTTAAACTGCATTTAACCCAAAATATTAGAGGGGAACTACTTGTCTATGATTTCTGAAATCTTGCATGTTAGGCTACATGCGAGAGGATCTGAACAGTTGTTTGTGTGCTAGTCTGGGTTGTGGAATATTCCATTCCTCATTGGCTGGCCAGGGGGATGTGGGCGTGTCTACCACAAATCTCGTCCAATCAGATGACTCAAATGTCACAATTTGTCACTTTTATTCTTAAACTGACAGACACTCTCAAAGCCCAGCAATCCAAAATCAAATCAAATATCACACAAGAAGAGACTAAGCAACGGAAAAGTTAACATAAAACAAAACTTTTTTTTTTTTAAACTTTGTGTGATTATATAATTTCAACCCAAACTAGAATTTTAAATAAAGCAGCTTTGAAAGTCTCAGTTGCATCTATCTGGGAATGAAATAAACTAAATATTAATTCTCATTCATGCAGACTACATTGTAAATTATCCTAAAAACCAAGAAGGGCAAAAACTGGAAGGTTTTGAAAAACGGCGGACAAAAATGTGAATAAATAAATCATTAAATAATCAGTGTCATCTCAACAAAAATTATGATTTTTTTCCCTGAAATAAATGAATTGGCAATTAAATAAATCCAAACTTAAATGTCCTTACTTGAATAAACAACTAAATCAAAAGTCACATGTATTAATTCTTTTATAATCACTATAATGAGTTAAAATGTGCTTATTTGTTTATTTATTTATTAAAGGCAGTGTAGGCAATTAGTTCCAGAATTATATATATATATATATATATATATATATATATTGTTATGCTGGTTGAAAGAAAGTCTCCACATCCCAATAGCAATCACTAAATTAAGTGCTCTAAATGTATATATATATATATATATATTATTTATTTATTTATTTATTTATTTATAATATATATATTTATATATATATTTATATTTATATTTATCTATTTATTATATACAGTATTGTAATAAATGCATGAGAAATGAGGTAGTGTAACGCTCTTTCTTGTCTCGTGAAGCTTTAAAATCTCTGCTGTGTGTGTTTATGTGTTTTGAAGGAGGCGTGGCTTTGGAGAGCACTTTGAAGGGAGGGTGGGATCTCATGCTTTCAAAGCTAACTTGCTTTTGCTAGCCACTCCAAAAATTGCCTACCGTACCTTTAAATCAAATAATGAAATGCTCCTCAAGAATTTGTTTGTAATATTTCATATATCTATTTGTACAATTTATTCTGTAATCAACTTATTTTGCATAGTAAAATAGTATTTTGTCACATTTAATAACACTAGGTTTACTTCCCGAATGACAAATGAAAAATTTAATTATACAATTTTGAGTACTTTGGTCCTCTATGAACACGCTTAATCTCAAGCTTAATTATCTCACTTCCAAGCATTTGCCCTTTCAGATCACTAAAGCTAAAAGAAACACTATATTGCATCTTTAGAGAGAACTTACTATTCTAAAACATACTCTATTACTAATGCATGCAGCAAAGCAACAGAAAGTGCTCAATACAGACTAGGGCAATCCAGGTAGCTTCCATTGCAAAAAACAGCAGGGGGAGGCTTCAGTCCAAACAAATTGTACCATTTGATTCGTACAGAGATGTATCGAGGCATGTGTTTTTATTAGTTGACTGCATCATAGGGTTGGGAATTTTGAATTTGAATTTTAGAGATTCCGATTCCAATTCCCATTCCGCCTATCGATTCCAATTCTTTTTGATTTCAATATGGTTAAAAAAAAATCTATTCGATAAGTGTGATTTTTTTTTTTGAAAAATACAGCAACGACAATTGGATCACAGTTAAATTACAAATCATTAGCAAGTGCTATTAAAGAATTAGTTCACTTAAAAATGAATATTCATCATTTACTCTCCCTCATATTGCTCCAAATGTGTATTATTATTTTTTTTCTCTGTGAAACACAAATCAATGTTTGTTTTTTTAAAATACTTGGCTTTTAAATACTTAAATAATGATGTCTTGTGTGGATAACATGCCAGGTTTAAACTACTACTTGAAAGCATGTCATACTGTATGTGTTTGCCTAAACTGTAGTCATTTGGTACAATTTGTTTATTGATCTATGAAGTTTAGAAAAAAAAATCTACATCGGAAAATGCAATATTATCTTGAAAGTGTGGCAATTAACAGTATATCTCTTCAGTCTTTTTTTATTTTTATTGTAAACATTTAAACTAGCAACATGCATTTCATTCAAATAAGTTCTTTAAAATATGATTCAAAAATAAAGTCCCATGTTACATGAAAAAAGACATTTTTTAAACTTAATTTAGTAACTTAAACTAATTACAAAATCATGCCACATTTGAAAAGAGCGCAAAAAAAAGCCTCTTTAAACTATTAAAACAGATGTGTAATTTATACAAAATATTTCAAGCCTCAGCCAGATGGCCTTTCAATTAATTAAGCAAAAATCAGACTGCAATAATGAAACAGCTCTTATGAATAGCGGTTATAAATTGCAAGGGCAATGACATATTTGGGGGAGAAAATAAAAACTTAACAAAAGAGCGAGCAAGGGGGAGAAACTTGGAATGCTGCCGTTTTCCTGCAGTGCATTTTCCAAATAACGCACAGAGAGAGAGTAATGAAGGATCGAGAAAGACTGCCAGAAATGAAAGAAAAGATTAAGAAAAGACTGAGAAAGAGAGAGAGAGAAGTCTGATGATGTTACCTGGACCCTAGGGACAAAAGGCGTGGTTCTTCTACTAAGGCATGGACTCTGGATAAGCAAAATTAACAAAGAAAACAAAAGCAATACAACTAAACCAAAACTGCACAGACGCACACAAATTAAAACAACCCATCTGAGAAGAAATTGAGCCTAATTGAGTGATGTAAAATAGCTCTTAATCATTTATCAAACTGCTTCATACTACAATACTATGAGAATAGTGTCAAAATATGACTTTTAACGCAATGCAAGTGTGCCTATATAATGGACAGCTTGTGTAAAATACCTTTCAACTTTATAATGTTTCTCAATAATGCATACAATCAACAACAACATGCAGCAATCGTCAGTATATGTGTGTGTTTTCAGGTTTTAGGATAAATCTTCCTCATTCCAATCAAAAAGAAAACACATTTACAACATAACAACCCATACTAAGATAGAAAAACAGATACACGTCAGCGCAAAAAAAAAAAAAAAATCAAAGCAAAAAATAAAAATACACTTCTTTTACTATTGCTGTTAATAATAATCTCTAGTCATATCTAATATATTCCCAATTGTTGCTACAGCTCATTTTCCTTTAAAACGTTTCCCAGACCTGAAGCTATTTACTGTACTGTATGAAAGCACTAACACCTGGCTGAAACTTACCTCACAGACGTCTCACGGGTACAGTTAGGACCACTGATAATGCACACTCTGTAAATTATTCATACGCTTCCCCTAAGTTTCAAACTGCCGCTAAAAGACCTTGGTTGATCGTTAAAGTAGACTGAACAACTTCAGAGAAATGTACAGTAGCTAGCCACCCGTTCAAGGAATTGATCTAACGTCCTGATCCCCCTGCGCTGTGTCAGAGCTGACCTGCAGAGTCTACGACGTCAATCAGGTAACAAGCTTGAAAACTAAGAATACGTTTTCCATTACGGGATTCCTTCCAGAATCCAGACAGATCTGTCTCGGACTGACACAACGGTCTACAATCACATAATGCAACTGCCCCAAACTATATATATATATATATATTGCTAAGTTTGAAAAACGTAATCAAAAATTTTAATTAAAAATAAATATCCTATGTTTTGCGCATTTAATTTTATTGCATTATAGATAAAATTGCTGATTTAAATTTGTCATTTAGTAGCATTTAGCATTCCAGAAACCTGATATACTGAAGTATCAAAATAAAGCACAATTATAATACACCAGCACAACCTAATTAGGGTCTATTTTTTAAAAAAGCTAGTAATTAAGTTCTAAAAATTGCATAAAATTACAGTATTGTCACCACTTACTGAGGAGTGACTCATAATGTCTAATCCTAAATCAGCCTAAATCTCATGGGAATACTCAAACATTTAGCTAATTATGACATTAACAGGTATTAAAAAAAACATTTTAGAACGAGGGAGAGTTTATCTCTTATTTATGTGGAACTAGATGTTCATGTATTTATATAATGTTAAAATTACAAAGAACAGCCTTTTTTTAATTGTATTATAATTATAATAAATTATAATTGTAATTTATTAAATTATTTATTTAATGAATAATTATTTATTAAATAATAATTATTATTTATTATTATATAGTATACAATTATTACAGGAGCGATCGCATTTAATATCTGTATTTTTAAAAATGAATTTGTCACACTGCAGGACTATTCGAATAAACCAGTGAAATAAAAAATCTGATAATAGTGGTGTTTTTTTTTTTTTTTATTTGCAAACATAATTTTTCCCATGTGCTTATAATACACTACAGTTTAAAAGTTTGAGGTCATTAAGTTTTGTTTTATTGTTTTCCATAGAAGTCTGTAATGCTCCAATCTAATCTATCAGTAACATTGTGAAATATTATAACAATTTAAGTTATAATTTATCTTTTCTATTTGAATATATTTGAAACTGTAATTATTCCTGTGATGAAAACAGCATTTATTTGAAATATAAATCTTTACTTTATAAATGTCTATATTGCCACTTTTGACAATGTAATGCATCCTGAATGAACTGATAAAAAATAAAAATAAATAAATAAATAAAACGTTATCACCCCAACCTTTTGAACAGTAGAATAAATTAACTATATTCCTGATGTTGAAAAAAAAATGAATCATGTCCATTTGTCAACTCTGCACAAACTCTTTTAAAGCTTTATAGAATCATATCTGCTATAACTCCTCGATCTGAGCCAATATCTGTGTGAATGAATAGTGTGTGCCGGAAAATGCCCTGGAGATGTATTGACATAATGGCTAAACATCAAAGCTAGCACCATTTCAGTTGAGCAGCCAAAGACAAGCAAAAGAGGTCTAGATATCAGTCAATTGTGCACAGATGCTGGTACTCACTGAGAGCTGTCCAGACAGATACTGAGGGTTGTCCCGATGCACGCCAGGACTCATGGGGGACGTGACAGAGATAGAGGGACCCATTTTTTGGGATTCGAAGGAACTTGAACCTAAAAAAAAACATAATGCATGACGGTTTAGATCATTGATCCTCCTGCTAGCTAAAGCAATGCTAAAGTACTGATGTGTTTCAAACAATATCAAAACTAGTGACGCACCGATACCGATAACCGATTGTTTTAGCCATGGGGTCATGGGGTTTATAAGACCCCAATCGACTTTTACTTCATAAAAAAAAGGAATAAGATTTTGTAACTTTTCATACATTATCTATCTATACACACACACAAACTGGGCTTGATTGGGTTGTTCTGAAGGTATGTGGTCTTCAGGGTCAATACGACCCCTCATTGAAATGAATGGGAAATGTGAAAAAACTAAATATATTTTCTTCATGTGTCAAAAAAAAAAATTCTGGCATAAATCTGAAAATTTTTACACAGAAATGAAGGCCTAGTACTAGAGCATGAATGCAATGTATCATAAAAAAATAAGCTAATGTTGTAGTTGAGGAATTGTGTGGTATATGGATACAACAGTACTTTATATCTCCAAAAACACAGCATTAATCAATAGATGAGAATACCTATGTGTATAAAAATTTACCATATCAGCCAATATATTATATTGACGGCCGATATGTTGTGCACCACTAATACAAAACTAAAAAACAACTAAACTTACTTGATTCAAGTTGTCCATGTGTGCTCTCTGGTATTCTAGGGACATCTCTACAAGGAAAGAGGGAAGAACATTTTAATGGAGAGCATCCCAACTATATGTCAGAAAGTAATCGGGAAGGTAAAAAATATCAAGCTTTGATTATATATATATATATATATATTAGGGCTGTGAAACGATTAATCGCGATTAATCGCATCCAAAAGAAAAGTTTGTGTTTACATAATATATGTGTGTGTAGTGTGTATAATTATTTTCTATATATAAATACACACACATGCATGTATATATTTAAGAAAAATGTGTTATTATCAAATATTTATATTTATATTTATGTATAATATTAATTTTGCATAAATATATATAAAGTATATACATGCAAATATTTCTTAAAAGTTTATATGCATGTGTGTGTAATGTGTATTTATATATACAAAATAATTATACACACTACATCCACATATATTATGTAAACACAAACTTTTATTTTGGATGCGATTAATCGTTTCCCAGCCCTGATATATATATATATATATATATATATATATATATATATATATATATATATATATATATTAATCTCAATCATCTCAACCAAACAGACATTTTTGAAGTAGTTCATTCATAATAGCTTATAAATAGGAATCTTATCTTGATTGTGTTTTAGGAAATGTAATTACCAAATAAAAACATCATTAAAATATCAAATATTTACAATGGTATGTAATTTTACTGTTTAATTTTAAATGCATCACTGATAGCTGACCATTTTGGTGCTAAACTCTTAATGGCTTTTGTAGAACAAAAAAATGTCTTGCATTTACAATAATTTCAAAGCATGTCAAGATGTTCTCCTAAAGCACAGACCTGAAGCAGGACTTTCATTTCCAATCAAGAATGTTGAAGTTTCCATGTGTGTGTGTCTATATAAGCATTCAAATGTTGAGCTACCACAGGCTATCCTTCTTCATAAGCCTCCATTGTCAAAGAAAATGTGCTCTGTGTCCCTGAACTGAGATATTGAGTAATAATCCATCAGCCGCTTTAACTCACCCAATGGGCCGTGAGACCACCAGCTCCACCTGGGGCTCTGGCTTGGATTCTAGAATTATATTGTAAACTTCTTTGAATGTGGCTCCCTGCAAGACCCTCCCGTTCCACTCCAGAACCTGATCACCTGAGGACGGATACAATACAGGATGTCTACATCCACTTAAAACAATATACTTTTCATTTCACAACATCATTTACTCACTTTAATGTCATTCTAAAACCATGAGACCTCCATTGGATGACCATGAAACCAAAACTTTGACACTTCAAAATATTTATAAAGACATTGTAAAAGTAATCCACGTGAACTGAGCGGTTTGATCAAAATTCGAAACACAAATTAAGATATTTTTAAAAAGATTTTTAATAGATTTCTAATAGATTTAATTTATTTTACAGATTAGATTGTAGATTTTTCTTTATTTTTAATTCTATTTTTAATAGATTTCTGTCCCTCCACTGAAAGTCCATTCCACCAAAAATTTTAATAATAAAAAAACCAACTCATATAGACATTGTAGAAGCAATCCATATGCACGGTTTAATCAAATAAAAATGTTTTTCATAAAACCAAAGAGATTAATTTTCTGTGTTTGTGTGAGCAAAAGCTTCACTTCTTTTGTCATATAGTGGAACCTCAAAATTCAGAAGGATTAATAATAATAGTCAAAAATGCTAAAGTACTGAAATAAATGAGTTTAATTGTGGTTTGAACAGAAGTGTTGACCTGGTCGTAGATGGCCGACAGTGTCTGCTAGACTTCCTCTCTTCACCTTCGTGATGAAAGCACACAGCCTACCAGACTCTGTCATCTTCCCTCCCACGACCTGAAACAAAGACAAAGGCAATGAAATTTATTTAAAATATATCTGACTATTAAATATAATATATCTGACTATTTATCTGGGTTTTAACTACTGAAAGCTTGACCTCTACTATAGGGAAATAATGATCTCCAGGCATCAAAACATTACAGGCGTGCTAATCCTGTGGGCCGAGTTTACTATGAATCAACTGACAGCGTTGCGTATTTGCATGCATTTTCTGTATACACAATTTACACTACGCAAATCAGGCAACAAAGCAAACACACCCACACTGTAAAAAAAATTGCTGGTTTAACTTGAAAAAATAAGTAACCTGGTTGACTTAAAATTTTAAGTTCATTGAAATGGAAAAAATGAGTTAATAAATTGACGGAAATTGATTTAATCATCAGAAACTCAAAATATTATGTTTTCTGAACTACATAAATTATTTAAGTTGATTTGACAAAAGAAAAAATGTTGTCATTACAAATCATGAAACTATTTTTTTACAGTGCACATAATTAATACTAAATACAGTTTGTCCAGGGGAAAGTTACTCCCTATTAGGGATGGGCAACGATTAATAGCGATTAATCGCATCCAAAATAAAAGTTTGTGTTTACATAATATATGTGTGTGTAGTGTGTATAATTATTTTGTATATATAAATACCCACACATGCATGTATATATTTAAGAAAAATGTGTTATTAATATATCAAATATTTATTTATATTTATATAATATTAATTGTGAATAAATATATATAAAATATATATATACATGCACATATTTCTTAAATATATACATGCACGTGTGGGTATTTACATATACAAAATAATTATACACACTGCACACACATATATTATGTAAACACAAACTTCTATTTTGGATATTAATCGCGATTAATCATTTCCCAGCCCTAAATAATATCGGCCGATATATCAGATTTTAAAACCAACGAATATTTGTATTTTGTATCGGCCTCCTCTAGTTCAAATCATTAAGATAATCTTAAACCTGCAGTATTGCATATGAAGCTGATCAAGTATCTGCTGAAGTTCTCTTATGATTGAGGTTTATTAGTATGACTTTTAATGGGTGAACTCGGACAGTGTTTGGGAATCTCTTACCTTGAGGCCAAGCAATGCCCCCGTGTCTCTGGGAACTGTGCCATCTTTCATCCGCTTGTTTAGCACTATCCGCCCTATTAGGCGCTCTCCATCTTTGGAAGGTTGCCATGTCACCGGGTGCTATGGGGTCAAAGTGATAATACACCTTTGGTCTTTATACAAGCATTCACTCCACACCTTACACACACACACACACACACACACACACACACAGGCTCAGGGAAATTACAGGAGGAGGGTAAACTCTTACTTGCAGTGAAGACACAAACCATCCCAAGGTGTTACTTACAAAATAAGGCATTGATTTAAAGGCAAAATGAAATCCTTTATTAATTTTGTAATTTTAAATTCTAAAAAAAATAAAATGCAGGATGGTATTTGATTTTACCTATTGAGGATTGATCGAGTCATGACAAAAGTGGGCCTATCGAAGCAATAAACACCATCAAAATTACAGTATTTAAAGAAATAATTCACACAAATTTGAAGATCCTGTCATCATTTCATGTCAGAATCAGGTCTCAAATCTAATAACATTTAGGTTCATTTCTAATGGCGCATCAAGACATATACAGTGCCACATTTGATGTATATCGAAAATCAAAGGTTGTATTAGTTAACATTAGTTAATGCACTGTGAACTAACATGAACTAACAATGAACAGCTGTATTTGTATTAACTAACATTAACAAAGATTAATAAACACTGTAACTAATGCATTGCTCATCGTTAGTTCATGTTAGTTAATGCATTTACTAATGTTAACTAATGAACCTTATTGTAAAGTGTTACCATTTTTATTTGATTTTTTTCGTATTTTGACACTTGGGTTAAACTTTTCACCACATTTGAATTGAATGAGACTTAAAAGAAGCTAGGAAGGTGAAGATAATCAGCGATTAACATTTACATTAAGCCATTTTTTACAGACTTTAGTAAAAATAAGTGACTTGTTCCACACTCAAAGCTATCATGGCTTCAGAAAACGTGGAAAATATCTCATGATTTGTGGTACAGTACATGTTTTTGCAATTGTTTGAGCCTCAGTCGCCATTATGAATAGAGCATCTTCTGTTGTGTTGCACAGAGGAAGAAAGTAATACAGGTGTAGAACGAGAACGACATCCTAAATGATGACAGAATCTTGGCATTTCCCAACAGCATGAAAGTAATTGTCTTCAAAATTTGTTTACACCCTGTAGGGGTCGGTTTGTGCTTTCATCAAGCACAGACACAATAGACAGGACAGGGTTGGAGTATTCTGTGGATAGCAACTCACAGTATTGAAATAGATCAGCAGTTCTCAACTGGTGGATCAAAACACAGTTCTGATAGGGCAGATATTAATATATTAAAGCAATAAGCCCAAAGAAGCATGAAGCAGAGTTGTACAGTAAGATGTACTAACCAGATGTAATGTGTGGTGTGTGTTTATAGCATTTTACATGTTAGAATGTGACTTAGCCAATCATGGTGCAGAACTATCCATTAAAGCAATATTAAATGCAATGGCTTGGTTTGTGCAATGGGACATAGTCAGCCCCTTTTCAATAGAGTTACGACATCACTCTGTAGGCCAAAACATGAAAGTGAGTAAGCATTTTAGCACGCTCGCTCTAAAGTCTATGGGATTTTTGAATGGGTTTTTGCTAAATCGCCTGAAATAAGGTCTGTGGCGAACAAAGCCTCTAAATATTTTCACGTTTTGATCTATGACATAAAACACACAGTTATAACCTGCTTTTAAACAGTTATACACTTTATTGTTTCTGCTTGTGTTTTTAAAAAACTTTATATAGGCTTCAAAATGTATAAATTTTGGATTAACTAGTAAAGATTATCTTGATAGACAAACGTGTAAGGGTCACAAATCTTTGAGAAAACACTTTGCTCAATTTTTTTGCGATTTTCCAAAAGTCTAAGGGGAAAATGCATTGCTTTTCGATCGAGGGAACCCATGCGCCGCTAGCTTATGAGTTGTCCTACAAAGTGACGTCATCATTTCGGCACTCTATTCAAACAATAAAATAAAAATACATTTTAAGGTTAGATTTACTTTCTGTAGCCCTCAAACCGTCTTCACTTTATAGCCCTTAATCCTGTAATTGTGGACAAATGTGGGCACAGAGGACTCAGGTGTGATCCTAATTTTGATTTATTATAAATGTTATATCACTGTCTTCGATAAAGTTTTGTCTATCCATTTATGGTGTTTTTTGAAATTTTGGGGGTATTTTTGAATTTATTTGCTTCAAAAAGTACCATATTTTTTATGTAAATTAATAACTATGTAGTTTAATTTTTTTATCTACATTAAAAAAATATCATTCCAATAAGTTCTCAGAGCTAAAACCTAAAGATGAAGTGACTTTGCTGTCTTATTTTGGCTTATTTTAGTATGCTCTAAATTACAGTATTTCCCCATTCATTTCTATGGGTGCCCATTTTTGACCCAAATACAAGATTAAGGAGTTTTTTTTCACCCACTTAACATTGTAGAATTGAGTCAAAAAAAAAAGGTGTGTTCAGGAGGCAAATTTAGGAAAAGTAGCCAAGTCTTGTACCGCTCAGATCAAGGGAAGTATATTTTTAAAAAAATAAATCAAAACTATTTTGCCCACTTTTGTCCAGAATACCGTTTAAGGGTTAATTGCAATACACCAGAAATAAAACATGATTCATTTAAATTCTGTCTTCCTACACTCTCAGCAAAAAAGGTACAAAAGCTGTCACTGGGGCTGTACCTTTTCAAAAGGTACATTTTATACCCAAAGGCTGCATATTGGTACCTTAGTGGTACATACTAGCACCTAAAATGGACCTGTTAGCTCTTGAAATGGACATATCAGCATCTAAAATGGACATATTATCACCTAAAATGTACATATTACCACATAAAATGTACATATTACCACATGTTATGACCTAAAATATACATATTAACACTTAAAATGTACATATTAGTAACTAAAATGTACATATTAACACTTAAAATGTTAAAATCACCACCTAAAATATCCATATTATGACCTAAAATGGACATATTAGCTCCTGAAATAGACATATTAGCACCTAAACTGTACATATTAACACGTAAAATGTACATATTAGCACCTAAAATGGACAAAAGTTTACCTTTTGAAAAGGTACAGCCACAGTGACAGCTTTAGTACCTTTTTTTCTGAGAGTGTATAAATGTTGCGTCTGAAAGGGAAACTCCTACAAATGCGTAAGGTCAGCCGCAAAAAATAACGCCTTTTCATCTCGAATTTTTCACTGTGTGTCTTTAGGAAACCCCGACAGTAGTTAAACCCCAAAAGAGACAGTAAATCTGCCCATTTTTGAACCAGTTGAGAATCACCGATCAAGAACAATCCATTAACCAAAGACAAAAGCAAAGTAAACCGCTCTCACACCCTCAAGCAGTATGGATGTACAGTAGCGAGCTACTCCTGTTCACTACTGTGGAGTACATGGTGAACAACCAAAACAAAAGACAGAACGGGAAGGGGCAGCATGAAGAATGAGACAGTGAAAAGGGGAAAAGAAAAACAACTGCTTAGTGCAAGATTGATTCCCACACTAGTCTACATCCCTGCGTTTAAGTTGAGACTGAAGGATCGTGTGGAAAAAAATCATGTCAGGAAAATCCCAAAGGAGGAAACAGTGTGAGAACGTAACGTGACCAAGTGAGGAAAAGCAGGTTTGCGAGCGTCTGTCCGCATCGAGAGGCATGCAGCATATGGATCAGACAGTGTCATACATCTTTGTGTGTGAGTACGTCTTTGCAGCCAGAAGACAAAGTGGAGCCAAGCAAACAAGAGGCCGACATGGGCAGGTCAGTCGTAGTCTCAGTACCTTGTCACTATGGCTATGCTCCTCGTTTAGTGTGGTGCTACTGCACGTGTCAACCCCTGAATCTTTGACCTGCGGCTCGCACCACTCCGTGTCTTCGTTGTGGGAGCGCTTTTGCCTTTCAGACAGGGCATAACTGGCGTCCAAAAAATATGCCTGCTCATTTGTTTTTCTTTTCCCCCTTTGAATGTTGCCTAAAGGTTATGGATGATATAAAAAAAGGAGAAGAAACAAAACATGCAGAGGTGAATTAAACGAGGGGAAATGGGGTGAGAGGGTCAGAAGCCTCACCATAGACATTGAGGCGGCCTCGCTATGCCAAGACGCATGGTCCCACCAGTGACCATCCATATCTCCTGAGGACAGCACAGTGAGAGGACACACACTGTATAAACTAGAGCGCTCATTTACTCGCACACTTACACATGCTCTCTTAAAGGAATCATTCAGCAAAAATGAGCATTCTGTCAGCACTTTCTCACTCTCGTGTCAATCCACACCTTTATGACGTTTTTTCTTCCTTGAAACACGAAACGAGATATTTTAAAGAATGCACAAGGCAATTTTGCAATTACAATGAATGGGGAATTCATCTACGTTGAGATTTATACATCATCTGTGAGATGATTAAATAAGTGTTCGATTGATGGATGGTTAGGATACGACAATATTTTGGCTAAGATGCAACTATTTGGAAAACTGGAATCTGAGGGTGCAAAAAATTCAAAACACTGAGAAAATCACCTTTAAATGTGTCCATTTATGTTTGTTTTTGTGCTGCATTAATTAACAAACAAAAATATATATTTACGGTAGGGAATTAATAAAATGGAACATGATATTTTCATCGTAATGATTTTTGGCATAAAAGAAAAATCGATCATTTTGACCCATACACACAGTCTAATGATATATCATTAGGCTTAAAGGCAAATCACATCATCTACATGGCACAGAAATGTGTGTATCAAATACCATTAGAGAAAAGAAAATTTAAAAAAAATTATATATATATATATATATATATATATATATATATATATATATATATATATATATTTATATTTTTTAAAATATATATATTTTTTCCCATATCGGTATCGGACGATATTTGCTCATTTTTATGTTATCGTTATCGGCCCGATAATAAAATTTGGCTGATATATTAAAGCTGATAAATAATGGATTATGTCCTTCAACAATTGACCTGAGACACTTAAGATGTGCACGTGATTGATCTTAATTGGTTGAAATTTGATTGGAATCAAAAAGGAAAATATAGTTAAGTGCAAAATGTGCTGTCATATCGGCTACATGAATTTATAATGAGAACATTACAATTGTGTTAAGGTATGGATTTTAATTGTGAGACTTTGTTTTTTTTACAATCAGGCTTTTAAAAATGATATAAAAATTGGATTTAGATTTATCAGCCGATATATCGGTTATCGGCTTTCAAATATAAAGAATTATCGGTTATTGGTATCGGCCAAAATGTTCATATCGGTGCATCCCTACTATATATATATATATATTATACATGGCCTCTTGATGTATTGTTTTCTAGAGGTAAAAAGTAGCACCACATCATGCTAGGTTTCCTTTCTGTAATTCTCTCCATCTCTTTCAGTTTAATGGGGAAGTGAGTGTGAGTGTATATATGCTCGCTTCTTACAGCCATGTGACACAAGCCAGCTAAATATATCAGGGGTGTTTTAACACAAACTTTAACACAAAAAAATACTTGAAAGTGTCTCCAAGTGATGCAGAAACACATGTTTTGCATTAATGTAATTTAAATTCAGATTTTATACCAAATAAATAGCTTGATATAATGCTACTGCAGTAGCGATGTGCCCATCCGTAGCTCAAAAATAAATCACAATTAACTTATTAATGAATTGGAATGATACATTTAAGAGTTAAACTCACAGACAACTGATTTGGTTGCAGATAAGGAATGAAAACTTGGGCCTGTTTCTTATACAAAGCTATTGTATGAATTGGAATATGATGCACAAGTCATAAGGACTACTTTTATTGAACGTTTATTGTCCCCATTCATTGTAATTCATCTTTGAAAAAAAGTATTTTTTGCATTCTACACAAGCCAGATAGTCATACCGGACTTGAACAACATGAGGATGAGCTAAATGATGACAGAATATTCATTTTTGGATTAATTACCCCTTTAAATAAGCATATAGGTAACCAATACTACTTTTCTTCATACACACATTTAAAAAATACAGATATAAGGTGTACAGTGTTACATAAAAGCATAAAAGCCACCACTAAAAACTACAAAACACAAAAAAGCAAAAAGACAGCTTCTATCTGACAGTTAGTTTTCCACTGAAATAAATCACCTGACTCCCATCCTGTATCTAGACAGCAGCATTTCAGTTTTTAGTAAAGAAATCTATGTCTGGTTAGTTACACTCTGATATTAAAATCAAGTGCTTAAATGACATTTAAAACACACATTTGGTTTATTGCTGTTTGATATTGCTCTTCACTGTTGTAAAACGTAGACTACATTATATCATGAAATGCACAGTATTTTGTTGTGAGGTTAAATTTTGATTATCAGATATATTTAACATATTATACATTGTGTAAATATGAATAAATTAACTGCTAGCTGCTGCACTGCATTGACAAAGAACACAAAATTAAGGATAATGTTTGGCTTCAAAATGTTTGGCTTTTGGCTCGAGAAAAGATGACTTTACCCATACCGTAAGTTAAACTTACGCAGAGGTTACGTTAGGTAACTGGGTACGTTTTAACAAAGTAAAGTTTTCCAACTGTAACATTTCAATCGTGTCATGGTGTCAAGAAGAATATGCCTAATTATCCGAATTATCTCAAGTATTATTGTACTGATACCTTCTTACCAACACAAAACAAAACTGGACTGGATTCAGTCTTTTATGCAAACCATCATCATAGGATTCACTTGAAATGTGCAAAATAGCTATTTACCTGTGACTGTACTGTCAGTACAGAAGAAACAGTATCTTTGATTAAGAAACCAAGCAGTGGTTTAAAGATGAAAAATATGGCCATTATGCACGCAACAGCCAAATTCAGTGCAATATTACAACAGCACTATAATAAAAGGAAAAAAAACAACCTGTGTCCTTCCATTCAGCACAGAGGCTTAATATTGCAGCTAACATTGCATCATCATGCTCCCATTTCTTTGCCAACAAGCAATGCTATCTGTACCCTATACCATCGAAAGAATGAGCATTGTAAAAAGCTTACTTCAGTAGACATTACTTCTGCTTTAATATACACCATGCCTCACAAACCAGAAGCATTTGCCATCACGTGTAGACCATCATTGTCCTCAGGAAATCTGTTCTTTGTAGTCACAATATATTGTTGATAATCCGAACTTCCAAACTTTGGCAAGTTAAAGTTCCTCAAAAGCTGATTTCCTCAACCAGTGTCCACCAGAACTCAAATGCGGCTCTTGAAGTCACACATGCTCAAAGATCTGGCACATCCCTTTCAAGGAAGATGGCACACCCCAACGTTTGGCCATTTTTTATTGCCGCTCGCTGTGTAGTTATTCCCCCCTCTCTCTTCTTGCACTGAGATGGAGTTCATGCCTTAGAATAATGAGCTTACTGTTATTCTTGTAAGCCAGCTCAAACACCCTGCCCTACATAGTCCCCGCATCACTACAGACTCTTTCCCTGAGTTTGCCGGGCTGATCTCTGACTCGGAGAACCCCTACAGCTCGCTCTTGACTCCTTAACTGCAAGCATTGGCCTTACAGAACCAATAGTCCCATTCCTTTCCTTTGCATTTCCCAACCTTCTAGTTGGGGTTTTACATGAAAGTGACAAATCAGAGAGAGCAAATAAGCTAGTAAGAAGTCCCCACTCATTGAATCACTTCAAAGCACACAAAAGTCATCCCCATTCATGAAAATATCAACTTACCACCATTTTCCCTGGCTTCACACAGCGTAGCGTCTGGTGTGCGCCTCCACTAGTTTGCTACTTTGACCAAATCCTTTTCTCTTTTCGCAGATGGGGAGGGAATTGAATACTCAGGACCAATCAGGTTTGGTTGTCACTGACTGATTGACGTATGTCCAATGGCACCCGGTGGAAGGATAAGCTTGTCAGAGATCAAGCTCCTTCCTGTCTACAGTCAAGAAGTGCGCCGTGCTTATGAGGTCAGAAGGAGTGATTTGATGTCTGCTATAGTAGATTTGTGGGAACTCTAGAGTTTAGAGTTGGCTGTTGGATTGAGAATTTTGGGAAACAGTCATGGCCGCAAGAAACACCAATGTGGTTTTCACGCTAATCCAACAAAACCAAACAATTGGGATTTGGAGTTTGTTGGTGTTTGTTGGGGTGGTGTGAACTAGCCATTAGATAGCGGATTGAAACAGAGAGCAAAGAATGAGGTTGATGGTAGAAACGAGTGTGTCTTTGACATTCTTTACAATTCTGAGTGCATTAAGTAACTGGTGGGGATGTGGCCACTGTACGTGCACTGGTGCAATTTCACTTTCTGACTTTGACATGGAAGTGACCCTCTACAAGTGTCCTTCACCGCAGAGCTGCTGGGACTCCCTACCTCTGCAGATGGAGGAAAGTCTCTCTCGACTGCTCCTGTGCAAAGAGGCTTATCCAATTGAGTTAATTGTGACCATGACAACATCCGAACTTTTATGGTAGGGGCCAGCAAAACCGGGCATATCTTGCATGATAAAAGAAAAGGCAGGAAGAGGAAGGACAGTATTTCACTGATAGTCAAGAAAGTAGTTTTCAATATCCTTTCCTGGTATCCATGGATAATAAGCAACCAGAGAAAATTTTAACATTTGCTGAAGCCCTCTGATTTGAGAGTGTAATTTCAAAGTGTAAAGTTGTGTTTTAGACACATCTGCTGTATTCTCTTTTCAAATGAACCATGTTCCTAATGCATCTCAAGCTGTTGTACCTCTAAAGGTAAAATCTTTGCATATTTTCGACAATGTAGTACAATGCAGAGACATTGCACATCACAAAACATTCATAAGAAAAACATTATTCTCAACTGCCAATTTCTTCTTATTTTCTAACTCAACTATGCATTGAATTCTATAACTGAATCAAGCACAACTGAAATAAAGAAGAAAAAAAGGAAATCTTGCAAAAATTCATCAACCAATTCATCAGGCAAAACTAACTTTCATTGAAGAAGGAGAACCAAAATGTAACCAAAATATTTTAAGATCTAGGATGCCAAACCACATAATTCATTTGACTGTTGATTCCTTTAAGATACCCTAAGTAATTGCATGTTTATGGTACGTCCATAAGCTTAGGCAGCTGACTTGTTAACTCTACTATCAGGCAATGATTTCACATAATACTAATTTCATGCTAGAAAAGGATATCAAAGTTGAAAAACTCATTCAACTCATTCAAAAACATTCATTTACAAACAAACTGACCCCCAAACACAACTTTCAGCACAGGATGGTATATGGGTAACAAATAATTCATCTATGCTAACCAAAACTTTCCCCAATCACAACTTTCCCCAATCACAACTTTCCCCAATCACAACTTTCTAACCACAACTTTCACCAACCACAACTTTCACGCAACAAAGAATACATCTATGCTGCCTTCAAAAATCCATTGGATAAAGGTATCGTGGCAGACAGAATGTGGCAGAATCATTGGATTCGGGATTGCCTTGTTTCCTTCCTATGCTTGGGAAGGCATTCAGCTTTTGGATGCAGCCTATGGCTATCCGAAAACGCATAATCTCTTGAATAGGTTCATATTTTGATAAGTCATCTACAACTGCTAAAAAACATGTTCTATATAGTATAAGGGTGTGTAGTATGACTGTAATCAGTGCATAGGCCTACTGCCATTATTATGTGACTACCAGCATCAGTTAAGTTGCTTCTCCACCATTCATGAATCCTCTCCCATGGCTTCATGGGATAGTAAAGTGACCATCGTATGCACACTTTAGAGTCTCGCCTGAAGAAATAGATAATCCTGGTACTTTCCGAGTACTGTGAATTCGAACATTCACACAAACTTTTGTTTTTCGCCTACTATATAGAGGGAAGTATGCGATTTCCGATGCTTTTATTTGTCTCCCTCAACAATCTATAAAACATCATTAATCTCTCTGCTGCCACCATCAGCTCTGGAGCACCATGAAGGTACTGTCCTTTCTAAGCAAGTGACATAACAGGAGTCTAATCTGAGATTTTCTCACTGAAACACCGTAAATGTTCTTAGTCAACATTTTCAGCCAGCAGCGTTTACCTTTTTCACTGATGGACTCACTTTCCAGCTCCACATCCTCACAGCTGGTGTACTCTGGCGTGGTGGCCAACTCCTCCTCTGAGCTGCTGAAGCTGCCCATGGTTCTGAGCTTGCCGAGGCGTTTGCTTCGGTTGGGTCGAGGCGGAGGAGGCCGAACCGATTCGGATTGGTCTGAGCTTAGGGAGTCATTTCGCAGCATGCTATCCATTTTGTCCCGATTGTTCCTGCGCATAGCTGAGCTAGGGTCCAAGTGGTGCTGTTGGGGTATGGGTTTCCTCGTTGGCTCCGCCAGCCCTCGCCGGCTGTCACCCAGCACAGGGCTGCGGTGTGGTGTTGGTGGGCTATGATTCGACATCCGATGTCCCGGTGAGCTCCGGTCCTCAGAGTATGAGTGTTGACATGGACCTCCCAATAGAGGGAGGCGGGACTTCCGCACACCGTGGCCATGCAGAGGCTCGTCAAGTTCCGTATAAGCAAGCGAGACGTCGCTATGGCGCCGCTCATGCCGAGCCCGTGACACCTGGGCGTGGATGCGCATCTGCTCCTCGTAGGGCTGGGGTTTGACCGGGTAACGCGCCAGGTTGGGGTCACTGCGGTAACGGGCCTGGTATTCCTCCTCACGGCGCCTCTGGAGTTCATAATCGTCTAACTGGCCGTCCAAACGCTGGCCTTGCGAGTGCCAGCGTCCTCGACTGTCTCGATAATCTCCCACCTCGTTGTACATTCTTGAACTCCTTGGCGAACGGCCAGGGTCACGTCCGTAGTCGGACGGAGAGCGAGGCATGCCACCTTCAGCCGGGGCATACTGCAATCCTCCTTCCCCCTCCCTTTGGTTATATGGCGCGTTTGGGTCCCTGGATGCTGATGGGCTTCTGTTTCTAAGAACGGACAAAAGAAAATAATGTCAGTGTGACTAGTCAATACAGTGAGGCAAGGCTAAAGCAAAATCACAAATGAGCTTCGTGCACCTCCATTTATCTTCAAGAAATTCTGACAAGAGATGTTTAAAGCTACATACTTAAAAAAATTAACTAGAAGGTAAGTTGTCTGAACAACGAATTGGCCTTAACCGTCTGGGGTCGGCTATCGCGCCAGCACAACAAGCTCTTTTTTTCCTTATCAGTGCAAAAGAGACTCAAATTACTCTGTTGATTTTGATCTTACATATAAGTGTTGTACATTGTTATATCCTGTTAAGTGTCTGTTTTTATTGTAAGTATTCACAAAAAAATAAAGTGTTATGCTTTTTGGCAAATAAAGAAAAATAAATATGATGCGAATTTTGCCTTCTCTTTGTCAGTGAAGTTCATTCTGAAAAACTACATTAGCAAACGTTATTTTTACATTAACACATCCAAACTATATTCCTATAGCCTACTGAGATTTGTTCTAATCGTGATATAAGCCTAGAATAGTGTCTGTAATGACATTACTTTGACTAGTTTTGGATAGATTATAGAGTTTTTACTCTTAAATAGACATCAAATAAGCTTTTGTTGGACAGTTAAATATATAGTACGGTTTGTCAAAAACAAACTAATCAACTGTTATGGTGTTTGTTCCAATGAAAGCTAGGTTATATCAAAATAATGAATCCTTATCTTTGAGGTATGACAAAAATGTATTGAGAGAGAGATAATTATACATCCACCTAATTATACATGAAGGGGTTGGGCCTGCCCATTTGCATATTGCCTTTCCAAACAATTTTCCCTCAATTTAAAACAATCTATTGGTTAGGCAGGATGATTTTCAGGTCATTTTAAAGCGAAAACTCTAGATGACAACATCCATTAGTCAAAAGTCTCGTGGACAGATATTTAGTGTGTGTTTTGTGGCCTTGTTTCAGAAACTTTAATTTTTAGTTTTTTCAATAACCATGCATAAACAATATTCTCTCAAAAATACAAACATGTACATGTTTCCCACATATTATAATAGCCCTGTTTGTGCAAAATAGAGTGTAATTTCACCTGTGTCAAGAAGCCCAAAACACCTTAGAGCCCAGAGGGTTAAGGAAGCATTGTATATTACCCTGATTTAGGGTAATACCTAAGACACATTTAAGATGTTTTACGTTGAGTGTTTCACGTTAGATGCATTCTTGTGTTCAAAATCAGCTGGATGAATCACTAAAGACTAGAACAAGGTATCAGCATGTTCATGGTGCATATTTAATTATATGGGCAGCCTCAATGTTTAACAGTAAAAAATAAAGAGTAAATCTGCATACAGTTTTGTGGAGGGAATCTCATTCCATTGGAAACTGTTTCTCTGGTTGCAACATCTAATATTACTCTAATAGACAGAAAACCACATAATTCTAGAGGGTATATAATTATAGAAATAATACAAAATAAATATTTTTCAATATTCTTCTTGAATACAATTACAATAGAGCCAATTATTTTATTTTCTCACACAGTATAAATCTTTATGCATAAAGACATTTTGGCATTAAAAAAACCCTGAACTAGTAAGCCATCCTGATCAATGCATAATTACCAGACCCTCAGACTAAACTGTTTGACGTAAACAGTCACCTCAAGTTCAGTGCCCAAGAGTCCATACCCATTTGGCTTCAGGACTCTCTGTTTAAGCATACGTCAACAAGCATCACTGTTGTTCCTGCCCTGGAGCTCTTTCATCGTGAGGAGCCCACAGGGACTGTGAGAGTGGGCAGTTGGATCGGGTTCGGTGGTCTGGGAACCATCTGCCATTGCAGACCTTTGAGCCATGGCTTTCATAGTGGTTAACCTTTAAGAGCAGAGAGTTCGGCTCTGGCCACAATCATGAGGGGAACTATGTCACACTGAGTTTATTTACCTCTCTCTCTCTTTCTCTCATGTCAGCCAGTGTCACTTAAAACATATGCCACTACTCTCCAGCACTGTTTCAAAAAGGAGACAATGGGATGGGTGTGATTGTAAAAGTAAACATCACTTTTACTATTGCTCATACTTACAGTTAGTGATTTGAGCAAACCCTAAATAAAACTTGATTGTGTACCTCATCTCTCATTGTTTGTGTTTTAGGCATGATACTTCACATGTGACTTGTTGAGAAGAATGCACTGAGCATCAGTAAAGCGCCGAGAAAACTTTGGCAACCACCCACAATACCTTACCATTACAGTAAGGAGTTTTTGCATAAGCAAACATTTTACTTTTATTGACACGGGCGATACATCATTAAATGAGTGTGCAGAGTCAGCAGCAGTACCATATTGAGCTGTACTATATTCCAGCATTGCTAAATGACTAAAATGTGGCATCAACTATTGTGACATCATGATTGAAATTGGAATCGCGTTAACAAAATAAAAGTTTGTGTTTACATAATATATGTGTGTGTGTAGTGTGTATAATTAATTTGTATATATAAATACCCACACATGCATGTATATATTTAAGAAAAATGTGTTATTAATATGTCAAATATTTATATTTATATATAATATTAATTATAAAGTATATACATGCAAATATTTCTTAAATACATACATGCATGTGTGTGTATTTATATATACAAATTAATTATACACACCACGCACACATACATTATGTAAACACAAACTTTTATTTTGCTAACGATTAATCGCGATTAATCGTTGCCCATCCCTAATTGAAATGTTAACCCATACCTTACAATGGCTAAGGAAAGTATAGTGCTTGTGTTAGTTGAATCAAATGACTAATGTCCCTACATATATTATAAAATCCAATTTAGCTTATTTTATGTTCATTTAGTATCATGAGGTCATTTAAATATGTATAATACATTTACCGATGATTTTGTAAATAAACACAATTTATTAACTAAGTAAGGTTACATGATAGTCAGATAAAAACCTCACATCTGGTTGTAGAGTTGCTGAATTTATTTGATCAAAAATACAGTAAAAATTGTAATATTGTGAAATATTTCAAATAACGTATTTTAAAACGTAATAGAAATCATTCTAATATGCTGATTTTCTGCTCAAGCAACATTTATTATTATCAATGTTGAAAAAACTTCACATTTTTTATATTTTTCAGAATCCTTTAATTAATAAAGTTTGTTTTTTTTTTTTTTTTATAGAAATCTAAAACGTTACAAATGTTTTACTGGCACTGTTGATCAAATAAATGCATTATTATTATTATTATTATTTAATCTTACTGACCTCAAACCTTTGAATAGTAGTAGTATGTATTATAAAAATAAGTATATTATAGTAAAATAATACATTCACATTCAGGGCATTTAAAACTGCATTGGAAAAAACTCGACCCGAGGATGCACAGCATCTTAATGAGACAAAAGGAGGAAGACAAACTGAATAAGTGTAAATTCTACATCAATGCAAACCTCACCCTGAGCATGATAAGCTTCCCTAACTGTGCGGCCAGTGCTGTTATAATTACTCGTCTCAGAACATCTGTACGCCTGTCACAAAACCCTCGACTTCGGTGAGAGCCACACAAACGCTGCACAGACAAAAAAAATAAATAACTCTCCCACAGCCGAGCGCGTCACGCATGCACGCACCTGTCAGTCAAGAGCTGCACATCTGGGCTGCGGACGCAAGCGTGTTGAGTGCATGGCTGCATCAACCACAAATCCCTGCACTACACCGCTATGCTGAAGGGCTGAAGAGGTCCAGCTGGGGGGAAACCAGGTCACCACTACAGAAAACACACACACTACACCCGTAGTACAGCAGCTGCTAGCTTAGCACATCATCCACCCCTCCCAGCATGAGTTACGGTCAGGCTGTACCGGAGCGAAAGCCGAAGCGGGCCGAGAGGTGCCGACGGGTGCCGAGAGGCCGAACACACGAGGAGCAAAGGCTTCTGGGCTTTAGTGTTACCGTTTAATGCTGTTATCACAGGCTGTATTTAGCTGGAGGTCAAGCACGACTTTACCCTGCAAGGAGGATTATGGTACTTAGCTGATTACTGGCTGCCTGACGGTTATTGCCTACCAATTGTACGGCTTGGGAACTCCTTCCCCGAGCGCAAGACTGGATTTCGGCATAATCATCCTCCTCTTTGCCCCGGGAAACTCCAAGAACAATATCCCAGTGAAATAAAACCTCTCTCGATATGATGCATCAGCATATACTGGATGCATTTCCCTGAGCTCTTGAGCAAGTGTGGGCATGTTCACAAATATTCATAAATCTGGTGTGTTGAGTTGTCCAGTCTCTTTCTCAAGCAGACAGATTATCTCAGGGCCTTGTGTGACAGTGAGAACATAGCGCCACCTACAGTCAGTGAAATATAACACACTGTAATTGGTGTTAATTATAAGTGGGTGTACTACAATTACACTGGAAAAAATAATATGCTTTATCTAATCAATAAAATTGTGGCAACCTATTACAAGCAATATTATTAATTAAATTGTATAAGTTAGAATTAATTAGAATATTAATTTGATTAACTATTACTCAATTCTAATTTGTTCAATTTAATAAATAATATTACTTGTAATCTGGTGTTAATTAAGTGGGTGTGCTACAATTACACTGAAAAAAATTATATACTTTTATCTAATCAATAAAATTAACAAATAATATTGCTTGTAATCTGTTGCCACAATTTTATTGATTAGATAAAACATATTCATTTTTACAGTGTATATAAAAATAAAGTGTATATGTTATGTATACAAAAACAGTATTTTTTTTAAAATAAAAATATTACCGTATTTTACAACTGTAAAATTGCAATACTAATATTATTTATGGCTTAATATATTCAATTTTAAATTTCAAACCATCAAAATTGTATTTTGACAAAACCACACGGAGCTTAAATCATCTGTTTTGTTAATAATCACTTCTCATTACAAGATGGTTGGTGTTTGTAAATAAGCACAGCGCTTTTCTCTGAAACACACAGGACTTATATTTATTTAATAAAATTGCAGTCTTCGTGATTTGATAATTGCACTAAGACATCATGATTTCGGATTTATTTTTGATTTACCGTGAAGCCCGACTGGAATTGTATTCCGAACCTTATTCAAAACCAAAATGATTTTTTAAAAGATTTTAATAATTTGAGGTTGTGTTAACAGTTCTTTAACACCTGCATTTATCTGCCAATGTGAATGGAACTAAACAGTGCCACAGCAGAATAAATTATATTCTAGCTTGCGGTTTAAATTCAATGTAAAATTATTAATATTGCATTGCAGGCAGCAAAGGGAGTTAGAATGACTCTTATGACCCTATAGTCGTTTTTCCAATTCCTCAAAAACATGAGTCAGTGAGTGTGATTTTGAATTAATTACTCGCTTACGAAATCATTTTCAGTCATGTCTGATTCTTCCTGTGTTATGCAGTAAGGTTTTAGGCGTTTTTAGTGTTTTTATTTACAATGCATTTAGGACATAATATATACCTAAAGTTAAGACAGCATTTATGCCTGTGCTATTAAAATCTGTTTAAAATCTGTGTAAACATCTTGTCAGCACAGCAGTGCCCTAGAAACCACCTAGAACATCCTAAGCAACAGCACAGCAATAAATTGAACCCACCTACACCCTGCCTTCAGTCTTCAGTGTCACATAATCCTTCAGAAATCCGTCAGAAATGTTATGCTGATTTGAGACTTAATATTATCCATGTTGAAAACAGCTACTTCAGTTTTATATAGAATCTGGGATGCATTACCATATATATATATATATATATATATATATATATATATGAAGAGTTCAGATGCAAAAGCCTCTAAGTGCCATTTGAAATTTTCTTCTAGAATGATCATTTTCATCAAGCTTGTATATTTAAATTCAGTAATTTCACTTAAATCGCAATGAAGATTACCTATTAATTGTCATTCAAGTGAAATTACTGAACTTGAATATATAAGCTTGATAAAAATGATCATTTTAGAAGAAAATTTCAAATGGCATTTACAGGCTTTTGCATCTGAACTCTTCATATATATATATGCATGATAAAATATATTTTTTTTTTTTATCATGCATATATATATATATATATATATATATATGTGTGTGTGCTACTGAGGTGGTAATACATCATACACAGTATGGAATTGCCATAAAGCAGTTTGTGTTTCTCGCTCTGAACCATTAAAACGATTTCTAAATGGTTTTATTAAGTGATGAAAATATTTGCCAAGTGCCCCTTTAACATACTGTAGCAAACATTTAATGATTACAAACTGTTGACCAGTAGTGCAATAGTGTTTAAGATGAAATTTCCAGAAATAATAATAATAAAAAAAGATAAATATCCAGATTTGTATAGTATTAAATCATCTAAGTCATCTTAAGGGCCTCTAGTGGGACCCGGTCCCCTGATTGAGAACCACTGTTCAAGCTAGAAATGACTTGGTAAAATGACACTGATGATTTTGCTAACCTAGTAGAAAGGTTCATCATCCGGTCCCATTTTAGGACAGAGGGTATAAATCAAATCTGCCCAGTACATTGATTTCAGCAGAGCATTCGTGTTGTGATGGGCCCGTTGGACCCTCCACACAGTGATCAGACAGCAGCAGAGATCACAGCCTCTCACCAAGGGGGATCCGTCTGACCTGCTTCCATGTAAAAGCTCTAAGACTGCCTTATTAGCATCTCAAGACACACACACACACACTGTAAGTAGGCCATACCCCAGTAGAGCGGGACACACTCCATAAAAGGAATGCAGAAAATTCAGGGAAGAGAATCAGCCACAACAGTCAGGTAAACAGACCTTCCAAAAAGAAATCAGACGCAAGTGAGGAAAATATACATTCAATTCATAAATCTTAAGAGGTACACAAATGATTAATTAAAAATACCATGGTCTCATCACATTTTCATTACCATACCCATACCATGTTTTTTAGACATGTACTGTCCCATGGTAATACAATAGTAAATAATACTAATTCTGTATCCTGGTCATTTTTCAAGGTTTACCATCATTATAATTTATCATTATACTGTAACGCAAGTTGCAATAGTCTTTTCTTCCCTATTGTGACGTATCCGAGTTTCTCGAACAAGAAAAAAAATAAGGACGGGACTTGAGGACGTCATCACACAGTAAATAAAAATATTTTCAAGATTTGTTATCACAACATATTTTTTTTGTCAAATCAACTTAAATAATTTATTTAGTTGAGATAAGGTATTATTTGAGTTTCGGATGATTAAATCATTCTCCTTCATTGTATTAACTCACTTTTTCCAGTTCAATCAACTTAAAATTAAGGCAACCAGGTTACTTACTTTTTTAAGTTAAACCAACAATATTTTTTTTCAGTGCAGCGAAGAGAAACGATATCATCACAAGAGGGAGGGGAAGCTATTTTGATGAAAGATTATTACAAAGGAACATAATTTTGAAACAACAATGATGTGCACAGATAGTTAATTTATAACAAATATTGCAATATTCCACAAAAAAAAACAAGAATTGTAGTTTTTGATTTTTTTTTTGCAATGTAATGTAATTTATATTTAATGTTTTGTGTTTTTTTGTTTTGTTTTTTGTAGTAGTATTTAATGCATTATATTTAATTATAAAATCAACTGGCATTTAACCATGCAACATTCATTGCCACAATGTTAAAGCAGTTGCCAGGATGTTGTTATGTGGTTCCTAAGGTGCAGTGAATTCTTAGCGTGTTGCTATGCACTTGCTAAGGTTTTCTGGGTAGTTGCTAGGGCATTGCTTGGTGCAATTTTAGCACATTGCAATTGGGTTTCTAGGTTTTGGTGGTTGTTAGGCATTGGTAGGTGATTACAACTAGTGTGTTCTGAATGCTGAGGTGGTAGGGTGGATAACTCCCAGTGTGTAATTGTAGCATGGTATGCTAATAGGGTGCTTGGTAGGGTGCTCTGGGCATATGCTGACATGTCAGGGTGGTTGCTAGGGTGTTTCTAAGTGGCTGTTAGGATGAACTGGGTGGTTGCTAGTGCTAGTGATTACACTCTTAGAAGAAATGGTTCTATTTAGAACCAGAAATGGTTCCATCCCCCGCTTCATATATGGAACTCCAAAATGGTTCTATATAGAACCATTTTTTTGGTAAAAGGTTCTATTGGCCAAGTATGGAACCCCAGGGTTCTATATAGAACCCAGAGGAACCCTTTTTTAAGAGTGAACCTTTCAGGGGTTCCAAATACGTAGCGCTGATAGAACATTTTAAGATTCTATATAGAACCTTTTCTTCTAGTGTGTATAAGCACATTGCAATGTGGTAGTTGGGGCATTGGCAGGTATTTACTAGTGTTTTAACTGTTGAAATGTGAATGCTAAAGTGTCAGGGTGGTTCTACATTTGGTCCAAGTCACTGGGCGTCTCTAGGGTAATGGGTTAGTTCAAATTATGAACCCTGAGTATGAGCAATAGTGATGCTTGCCTTCGCAAATGCCACAAAATTGTTTCTCTCTTAAATCACAGCTGACTGCACTGAACTGTTATAATAAGCTTCACCATTAGCTAGATTACAGAATGCTATAGACCTGTCATTTAACCCCCCCACATCCAAGCAACACCAATATCCGGAGACAATACCACTAAAAAAACGCAACTCTGCGCTAAGTACGGCGTGCCAGACATGAGTCATACTTCAGAAAGCAGGAGCGGAATGCTCCAGAACGTTGGTGCAGTACTCTGAATCTATTAGTATGCTCGTTGTGTTCCAAATATGCACTGATTTTAATTACCTACTCTTCTGATTCAGCGTACATCACTCAAGCACTGCACTTCTGATGGAGTAATGCTGTTTACTGGAGTCCAAAACCCTTGTCAACTTGCTCTCTTTCCAATGGGAACAGAAGTAAGGTTCAAAAAATAGTTTACAAACAAAAATATACAGTATATTCTGTAAATTTTTCATCTGTGGAGTACAAAAGTAGTTCTTGAGCTCGTATTCTTGCAATTGTCTTGATTTGGATATAAAGAAATAACTTTAAACTTAACTTGAAAATTAAGCGTTGCCCTCACAGGAATAGACTGGAATAGAAATCAGATCTTTAAATTTTTAATAATTGTTCACAATCTTACTGTTTTACTCTATATTTTTTAATCAAATTCAGACTTGGTAAGAGATTTCAATCAAAATTTTTTTTAAAAAATCTTTGAACAGTAGTGTACAATGAACAGGAAGTGAAGCTTTCAAACTTCAAAAACAAGTTAAGCAATACACACTACTTATGTGTGATTTGCTACTTGTGTGCTTATTCGCTACACTAGAAAAAAAAGGTACAAAAGCTGTCACTGGGGCTGTACCTTTTCAAAAGGGAAACTTTTGTCCATTTTAGGCGCTAATATGTACATTTTAGGTGCTAATATGTACATTTTAGGTACTCATATGCACATTTAAAGTGCTAATATGTACATTTTAGGCACTAATATGTACATTTTAGGCGCTAATATGTACATTTTAGGTGCTAATATGTACATTTTAGGTACTCATATGCACATTTAAAGTGTTAATATGTACATTTTAGGTGCTAATATGTAAATTTTAGGTACTAATATGTACATTTAAAGTGTTAATATGTATATTTCAGGTACTAATATGTACATTTTAGGTGCTAATATGTACCATTAAGGTAACAATATGCAGCCTTTAGGTACAAAAGTGTATCTTATGAAAGGGTACAGCCCCAGTGACAGCTATGCTAATTGCTATTCATTAACAATTATTCTTTTGAGACAGTTTGTTTCAATAAATCATTTGATGCAATTCACAAAATCATCTGAATGATTGTTTTGTGAGTTAACTATTTGGACAGTCTGTTCCTCAAACAAAAGCTTTCAGGACACTTGGAACACGAGCCATACTTTTATAAAGTTTTTGACGTTGAAAGCTTAACTGCCTGAAAAAGAGTGGCGAGCAACACATCATTTCTCTTTTAGTGTGAAGAAAATAAAAGTCATGCATGTTTAGCCCAACATTAGGGTGATTAAATCATGCTAGTATTTGAATTTGCTTTAAATGCACTTCCTTTCTTGTAAGGATAACTCTTTAACTAATGGGCACTCCTGTGTGGTGGGATTTGAAACACTTAGTCCAACGCTGCACACAGACCGTCTCTATTTTTGGGCCTGGACGGGCAGGTCATAGGGCCGTAGAGTGCCTCGCAGGCTGCTGAATAAATAATTTGTTCCTTTATATAGTGAGTGAAGTGGACGCCGGTTGAGTCGGCAGCCTTAAAAGAGGATGCAAGCGAAAGTCAGAGTACAAATGAACACACATGGGTTCCTCTGACGCATGCGATGCAGCACAGCGCAACGAGAGATGTGGGTGAGCGGCGCAGTCAGACGGGAGACTTTCTCGTCTCATTTTAAATTAAAACAGATTTTCTCTCTCTTCTCTCTCAGATAAACACCGCCCTATTCTTCCACTCCACTCGAGCCCTTTCTAGCACTTTCAATCAGATTTCACACAAAAGAAAAATGCAGTGCGGCGCACAATGGCTAAAGTGTAGAAAATTGCAGTGGCTCTGAGAGCAGAGAGCTAAAAATGCGTTGGCGACCAGCTCGGAGCTAAGTATCGCTGTTATTTCTATTGCAAAGTTTGTTTCTCAAGGGCAGGAGTGATGAATATTTCTCTGCGCATTATCAAAGGCAGAGAGATGTCATGTTGCTGTCAGTGACGGGAAGGATTGGAGCTCTGAGGGGGATGAAACGGCTGTGGGTTTGGGAAATGACACTCCACAGTGTGGCAAGAAGTGTTGTGTGCTGCAGACTTTTTCGCGTGGAGTCAAGGCAGTCCTCAAAAATGCCAGGGACATGGAGATGCATTGATACTGTGATCATGTTCGCCCACTCGCCGGCATGTAGAATACATGCAACATCCATTGCAAAAACATTGATGCAGAGCTCCAGATTCATTTGATATATTTTTAAAGAAATTAATACTTTTATTTAGCAAGGATGCATTCTAATTAAACATCGGTACCTTGATTTGTTTTCATGATAATCGAATGTAAAGAGTTTTATCTTTAATGCTAGTACTAGTTTATACCACTAACAAGGCTCAAAATAGCCCCACACTAACACAGTAACATAATGAGGGTCCATACATGCTAAACGAAGCATTGAGAACTTTGTGTGCAGACCGTTTAACCCTAAAGCCGTATTCTGGACAAATGTAGGCAAAATAGTTTTGATTTATTTTTTAAAAATACTTCCCTTGATCTGAGCGGTTCAAGACTTGGCTACTTTTCCTAAGTTTGCCTCCTGAACACACATTTTTTTGACTCAATTCTACAATGTTAAGTGGGTGAAAAATAAATCCTTAATCTTGTATTTGGGTCAAAAATGGGCACCCATAGAAATGAATGGGAAAAACTGTAATTTAGAGCATACTAAAATAAGACAAAATAAGACAGCAAAGTCACTTCATCTTTAGGTTTTAGCTCTGAGAACTTATTGGAATGATATTTTAATGTAGTTAGAAAAATAAAACTACATAGTTATTAATTTACATAGAAAATATGGTACTTTTTGAAGTAAATAAATTCAAAAATACCCCCAAAATAAAAAAAAACACCATAAATGGATAGACAAAACTTTATCGAAGACAGTGATATCTTATTTATAATAAATAAAATTAGGATCACACCTGAGTCCTCTGTGCCCACATTTGTCCACGATTACAGGATTAAGGACTATAAAGTGAATACGGTTTGAGGGCTACTAAGAAGATATTTTTTAAGTAGTGTTGAACACTAATTTTTTAATTAAAATTCCCCTACACTGATCCACCAAAAATCAAGCAAAATTTCTCCTCAACTGATCCCCAATCTCATGCATTTCATCATTAACCCTGTTCTTAAAATACATTGAAAATCCAATAAAATATACTCACATTTTTTAATTTAAGCCTGAAAAATTCCAGGTAGTCGGCTAAATATTGTGATGACATATCTCGTCTGTCATATAATTAACTCTTAAATGTGATCTGAGAACCTTGACCTATTAGGCAAAGGTTAAACAACCATTTATTCTCCCTCAATTTCATTCTTCTGTTGAACACAAAGAAAGATCTTATGAAGAATGTCGGTAACCAAACAGTTGATGTACCCTATTGACGTCCATAGTAGGAACGAAAATACTATGGAAGTCAATGGGGTACATCAACTGTTTGGTTAATGTACTTTCTTCGTTTGTGTTCAGCAGAAGAAAGAAATTCATACAGGTTTGAAACAACTTGTGAACTAAAGTGAACTAAAAGTTTAATGCAACATGTGGGACAGTGTCATCCCATCTGTCTGTTCTTTAAGGGGTACGTATTCTTACAATGACCGTGATAGAGGCTCAGAAATGATCTCTTATTGACGGGATTCACTCGATAGACACACAATGCTGTTAATCTCCCAATCAATGATCTTATTAGGACAAATATCCTGCCAGCTAAATGGCATCATTTAAATTTAACCTCAGTTTAAGGATCAATAAACCATCACCAAACTCCAACCCTTGATTTATCTTCACCTTGTCTATTACATCTGCCCTGACCTTATTAGTGCTGCTTGATGAGGCAACACTCATTATTGTTATAGCAATAACTCACCCCACTTAATTTTGAAATGAATGATGCATGATGCTCATTGAAGAAAGGTTCATGCTATCACATGGGAAATCCCATAAGCTATGTTTCCATTCATGTTTTTTTATTTGAACTTTAAGAACACTGGATGAAAAAGCCAACATGCACATAAAATCTTAAAAATTGCATAAAGAACTTATGCCTACGCAATTAAGGCAGATACTAAGAAAACATGCCCATTGCACACTATCTAAAATTGCAATATTAATTTAAAATGTCTTCAGGCAAAATCTGTCATCAAGACGATTTGGTGTAATTACCTCCCTGAACTGTCTCACACGATTGCGTTCCCAAATATCAGGTATCTATCTGCCTCTGAATGCAGAATAACATGACAGTGTTTTATTGTGTTGTATCTGCGCACTCTGAGGGTCAACTTATTTATTATGTAGGAAGAAAAAGCTTCTCTGAATGCTGATGTTGTGTGCCAGTTTTCCAGTAAGCAAAGTAAGCGATATTTTATTTCCTATATGGTAGGGGAAGACTCATAAATGCTCTTAACCCCGGTGACGGGTGGGTTTAGGGACGGGGTAGGTCATATATTTATCAACGGCGTTCATAAACAAGCTGAGAAGCGATTATGCGTGTTGATAGCACGCCAGAAATGAAAATACGAATTGCCGTGTCTTACATACTTTATTAAAATCAGTAATGGAATTTGCCAACATTAGTTAATGCACTGTGAAATAACACGAACAAAGAAAAATCAACAAATTAACAGCTTTTATTAACTAATCTTAACAAAGATTAACAAATACAGTAACAAATGAATTGGCCATCATGGTTAGTTTATGTTAGTTAATACATTAACTAATGTTAACAAAAGAAACCTTATAAGAATGAGTAAAGTTACAATGGAGACGACTATAATATAACCAAGAAAACACCACTATTTATTTTGGGTTGTAAATACACTATATAATATTATGGTTTAAATGTTTGGGTACGGTACGATTTTTTAAATGAAATAAATATTTTTATTCAACAAGGCCGCATTAAACTGTTCCATTTAAAAGAACCACATTTTGTAACAATGTAACACTTTTTACTGTCACAATGTTTATTTATTTGTGACAGTAAAAAGTGTTCCATTGTTACAAAATGTGGTTCTTTTAAACTTTATTCATCAAAGAATCCTGACAAAAATATTAAGCATTAGCATAAACGTTTTCAACTTTGATAATAATCGGAAATGTTTCTTGAGCAATGGTGTCTGGCGGATCATGTGACACCGAAGACCCGAGTAAATAGGCTGAAAATTCAGCTTTGCCAGTAAAAGCAACATTTTTAATAGAAAACAGTTCTTTAAAATTGTATTAATATTTCACAAGAATATTACTGTTTTTACTGTATTTTTGATCAAATAAATTCAGCCTTTGTGAGCAAGAGACTTCAAACATAAAAAAATAGGGCTGTGCGCAAAAATTAATCGCATCCAAAATAAAAGTCTGTGTTTACATAATATATTTGTGTGTGCTGTATATAATTATTTTGTATATATAAATACCTATACATGCATGTATATATTTAAGAATTATTTGCACTTAAATTCTGTATATATATAAATACACAAAATATAAATATCTTATATATGAATAACACATTTTCTTAAATACATACATACATGTGTTTGTATTTATATATACAAAATAATTATATACAGCACACACAAATATATTATGTAAACACAGACTTTTATTTTGGATGCGATTTATCGCAATTAATTTTTGCACAGCCCTAAAAAAAATTAACAAGCCAAACTTTTGAAAGGTACTGTAAGCTAAAACATACCTCACTTGACGTTCAGTATGATACAAAATAACAAGCATATTTCCTTTCATGAGTGGAGCTGCAGCTCTTTTGGCTTTCCAGCACTTGAAAAGAGAGAAACATCGAAGTCCAACATTATAACAGCTCCAGCCCGCAACGGGATGGGCTCCTCTGACTGTCCATCGATCAGTTTGGATTTCCATTAAAAGGAGCTGGCGCACAAGGACTGACTGATTCAGAGCGAGTGCTTTTGGGAAGAGAGTACACTAGAGAAAATACAGCTCCTAAATAATCAATGATTGAGGGAGTAAATCAGCCAGAGTGAAAGAGGCCGAAATGTGGCCAGCAATTAATTAGGACATCTGAGGGAGTCCGATTCCATTTCTGTAGCCCACCACTCACATGCAATATCAACAGCATTAGTGCAGAGACCGGGGATACAACAAAATCATTTGGCCCATTGAGATATGGATTGCTACTAAGTGGGTATAAGGCTTTTGCAAATAAAAGCCTGAATTGTAAAAAGGGCTGGGCGCTGTGTGATGCAGTGCGGCCATAGAAATATAGAGATTTACTTTATAATATTTACTCAAAATAACATTTATGTGCCAAATATATAGCATGTTTACAAACTAAGCATGTATGGATGATGATTACACAAATAGTAGATACTGCATCTTTGTTTTTCTTTCGTTTGTTTTTTAAAGAAGATACAAATGCTCATTTTAAAGCAGATGAATAAACATGCAGAGAGGATCTCATCTCTCATCATCATCATCATCATCATCACACACAAACTCATTCACAGTTCACTAACTCTGAGAGTCACACGCATGTCGCAGCTGACTGCATTAAAGTCTGTAATGTTGCCAATGCATATTTTGTGTATCAGGAAACATTATTCTGGGTGACAGATAAAATAACTTACAGGTGAACTAAATAAACAAATATACACCACTAAAATAGCTAAAAGTCAGATTTATTAATAACAGAAAAATAAATGAAAAGAAATTCAAACATGTATCAACATGCGCTCACCATCTAAACTTATCATAAAAAAAGATTCAGCATTAACTCAATACAGATCCTATTTATTTTCCTAAAACGTGATTTTTCTTATCAATCCAGCATTCAACCGACATTAAACGTTTAAGTGTTGTTGAAATAATGGCATTTTAGGAAAAATCATTAATTTAACGTCAAAACAACGTTGAACACCAAATAGTTGAACTCACTACGGATTCAACATAGAAATATCAACCATTTTTGAGTTGTACGTCAAATCAACATTATTTTTACAACCATGACTTTTAAACTAGGGCTGTCAAACGATTAATCGCGATTAATTGCATCCAAAATAAAAGTTTGTGGTTATATAATATTTGTGGGTGCACTGTGTATAATTATTTTATATATATAAATACACACTCATGAATGTATATTTGATAAAAAATAAATTAAATTTATATATATTAAATATTTAGCTAGCTAGGTATATATATATATATATATATATATATATATATATATATATATATATATGCTACTCCAAAGAACAATAATTTTTTAATCAAAATGTAATAATACTTTTACTTAAAGGCTGAAATCACTAATGGCTCTTATTTGTCCACCCCTCCTCTTCAACTATCTGTCATAGAGACCACGTTGCACAATCCTATCAGTTCCTGGTGGATAAAGTCCCTCCCTCCTTTTCTATCATTCAGAAATATGTCACAGTACTTGAATAAAAATGAGAATGCTTGAAGTAAAAATGCTGCCTTCAACACATCCTATGCATAGCCAAACAATTTTAAGCACTAGTGCAAACACTGGAGACAAGCCTAAATAATCTTTTTCATTGGTGTTTTTGGAGCATATTTTACGTTGCATGTTGCTGCCATGTAATTCTCATTTTCTTCAGACTTTATAATCAGATGACTAATGCACATGCCAAAGTGTTACTTTACCAAGACACTTGTGAAAGGCGCTCATGGTTAAATGCATCTACGAAACTATGACTGTGCTGTGGTCTGTATTTTGTGAATGAGAATGCATACGCTGTTGTTTGTATGATATAATCCATATTCAGTGTTCCAGGTATGCCATAACATTGCTTAATAAATCATGACTTTACTGAATGACTCACTAGGACATTTTCCCAAAGCAAGTTATTGTGCTTGAGTTATAAATAGCTCAAGGCTCCTCATAGTCTAAATTAGCATCATAAAGAAAGTCTCAAACCTGCTCCAACAAAAAATCAGAAAAAAAAAATCGGCATTTCGATTACAATGCGTTAGTGCTCATAGCCTACACTTTTTTTAGCCTACATTTATGTGATTCTTAATAAAGTGATTATTTACTTGTATAAAATAAAATCGACTACATTAAGCTGCATTATCTAATTTTTAAAAGTCATATCAGGTAGAAACAGCTAGTTAGGGTAATAATTGCATGTTTGTTTGTTGTTGTTGTTTTACTTTTTCACAGTGCATTGAGTCTAGTCTAACACTTAATAAATTGCAATTATTTCCTGGCACAATTTGTAGGCTAAATATACATTTGTTAGTAGGTATATTATCATAATTTAATTAATTGCATTCACATGCACACTGTAAAAAACGAGAGTTCCCATGCATATTATATTACGCAAAAAGCATAAATGAAGCTGTTGGCACGGAGCCGTTATAAAACACCCATATGCGAATCTTGAGCAATAAACAGCACCTGATTCTTCGGCATGTTAACCTATAGCAATGGATGTCCCTGTGCTGTATTTCTGTATTCGTTTAGCTCTTGTGTGATGATCGGTGAGCGGGTATCGATCGCCTCACCTGCCGTTCCGCGCCTGTTCCAACAGCTCTGGCTTCGAGGCGTTCTGGGGTGGCTTAAAATGCGATAGAAACGAGCTACAGAACTGTCGCAATGTCCCAAATTGCATTTTCACCTGCCACCTCCTCCCTATCCGAACCCAGTAGTCTTTCACTTGAGGAAACAACAACAGCACACCCACAGCCCCGCGACCGCTACATCCGACGCGCTGCCGCGTCGATCAAGTCCCATATTTTCCTGGAGATCTGATGGATGTGCGCCTCCTCATGCTCCAGTCCTGAGGTGCTGCTGCTGCGGCTGCTGGGAGCGGGGGATGGATTCCGTCTGACGGCGTGCCAGAGAGAGAGAAAAACAGCGCTGCATTTTTACCGGCTGGAATATCTGGAGCTGCGTCCATGCGCCACCGTCTCGCCTCGGAGAATCAGACAAACTGGAGCAGCACACACTCTCTCGCACACATTATTCCTGACGCGCGCGCTCGCTCGCACTGGCTGCTCGGTTTCTATGAGAGATGCGCAAACGGGAGAGTGAACGCGGCATTCTGATACACTGAGCTCTCGGGAGAAGTACAGCGAGAGAGAGAGAGGCAAAAACAAGTGATAGTGCATATGATAGCCTACCCTAATATGCTGTCTAAGCAGTCAGCTTACTAGGTTTTCAGACACAGCCGGAGACGCTCAAAAGCACTGGAGCTTCGCGCTCTACAGCGCACGAGTGACAGGCCTATAGCTACGTAACCATTTGTTTTATCTCGTATTTTATCTTTAAATGTCACTTTAAGAAAAGATTGCCTATTTGAAGAGGACTGGCATCGTGAGGGCGTTTCGTTGGCGAATCCAATCTCCTTTAGTTCTGACTCTGAGACGCGCAAGTATATTTTATTTTCCTTTCTAATGTTTTTCTCGATTGGTTAACCACATTTTACAGATCATTTTCTCTAACATTTCCATATCTCCATCATGTCATTATCATAAATCAGCGCTAAAATCATTAAAGTTACCAAAAATGGACAATTCTTGGTTGAAAGAAATATTGCAATTTTATTAGGCTATAAATGATCGGTTGGCTTTTGTAATTTTGTTAGTTAGTTTGTAATGTTGCTGTTTGAGCATAATCTGCCGAGTTACAACGCTCAATGTAAGTTCAATGCAAACTTGGGGGATCCTTTCTTTTACAGAAATCGCTTTTTAAGGACTACAACCAACAGCTGGTAGGGACTAGCCTACAACAAGTTTCTTCCCAGGTTGGTGACATCACAAAGCCTAAAATTTCACACAACAAAGTGGGTGAGGCCATTTGGATTGCTTTAGAGAAGAGGAAGAGTTGTTGTTTCTGTATTTCACAACACGGAAAAAAAGTTTGTCCTGAAGCTGATGAACTTAGAGAGGTAAAAATGTATTTCATACTGCTTTGCCTCCGCTAGCTTGCTAACTCACATTACAGTATTGATGTAGCGTTTACTTTAGCTTTTGTAAGCTCTTGCTTTTGTAATACTGTACCGCCCCTTAGGAAAATTATCCATGAATTTGTGATCGTTTACTGTTTGTATTATCATAGTTTACTGACAAATAGGCTATGATTAAATGGTTAACATCGTATCTATTAGAAAATTGCACACAAAAATTGCACAAAAAGAAAAAATACCACTGTGAAATGTCCTGTGAAATCCATGATTGCAAAGTATGTGCTTGAAATCCATTCAGCACAATCCAATTGTTCATTAACATAGGGTCTGAATCGGGCTCATAACGGTTTGAAATTGATGCCATTGATAATATTTACATCTGAGTAGAGCTTGCCGTGCCAATCACAACACACTGGGCCAGCTAACCAATCACAGCACATTTCCTATTTTAGAAGGAGGGGCCTCATTGAAAACGAAGCATTCAACCAGACTGGGGAGAGAAGAGCAGTAATCATGTAAAATATGTGAAAAATAATGGACTTTTTGAACAATAGCGCATGAAAACATCTTGTAGTACACCCAAAAACAAAATCAACACTGCGTAAAAGGGCATCATGCCGCTTTAATCAAAATATCTTACCCTCCCTACGCAAAGACATCGCACATAAACATCTCACCCACAACATCCATCCAACCAGCTGCAAGGTTCTGAATAATCACTTTGAAAATCACTTTTTGTGTGTTTAAAATAGAAATCACCATTCTTCCATGATTCTGAATAGACATCTAAACAAAATAACATGCAATTTAAAGTTCTGACAAGATGTTAATTGATGCAGTCTCTTTAAAGATTATTTTTTTTTATAAATTTGAATTTAGAAAAATCAGTTTCAATGGCTCACTTATAAAGACTTCACTTTCATTGCTGAATGAATCAGCGTTTCTGAATGAATGAACTTCATGTTGATGATTGCTACATAATAGACATCAGTGTTTACATCCAAATTAATTATAAACCTTTATCCCAGTACTTCTGTGATAATTTGAATTATTATAACACAGAAATTATATTGTTTAGTTGAAAATAGGGATGCACCGAAATGAAAATTCCGGACTGAAATGGAGACCGAAAATCCTGTATAATTCACAATATTAAAAATTAAGTTCCGCCCATAATTATTCCTGTTCAAGAAGTCATTTAACTCAGAAATACATCACAATGGGGAAGAAAAGTCTAATTGCAACTTCTGTTGCATACAGACAAGGGATCATCAGTACTCTCTACTTAGTAGTTTAGTACTCTAGAAAGCAACAAAAATTCTGAAAAAAAAGTAATTGACATTTTAAAGGCCAGTTTTCGCGCCAAGGACGATATTAGAGTCCACACTAATGCACAATAAGGTTCTGTGTATTATATGCATGCACTAGTTTTGTCATCTGCTGCTTTAAATGCTTGCCTTGAGCTCTTTAAAGCAGGATGGATTTTTTTATCATTCATCAGCTGGAAAAAAATCATTCTGAAAGTGATTCCAATGATACTACATTGATTATTAAAACCGTGTAATTATTATAACTGCTGTAAACAAGCCACTATTGTTGCATTTTTTCTAGTTGGTTAAGCTAGATGGGAGGGATGTTCAATGAAACACCAGAAGGAATCTATCCGACACATATGTACAAACAATTAGGCTGCAAAATAGTTAATTCAGAGTCTCACTCCAACTACTCAAGTATAGGCTGAATAATTTGTTGAAAATATTGAGCGGTCATTGATGTCAATGATTAGCATTATCTATCTGAGCTCAATGTTTGCAAGTCCGTCTGATGCTGATGTGGCCTGTGTAGTCAGTGCACTTTCCTCATTAGATCCTGGACCACTTACAGACCCTTAATGATCTGCTGGAAAGAGACTGCTAGTCCACTTTTCGAGTCAGACCAGAGCTAATGGGTAAAGCTGTGTAAGTGTAGCTTAGTGAAATATCTGTTCTTAGTCATGAAGGCTGTAAGCACTATTACTATGTAAGCAACCCACTTTTAAGCCAGAAATCAGAAATCACTGTACACATTGAATGTTGATTTGACTCAGAAAGTATTAAATTGTGAAAGAAGAAAATTAAGGAGCTAAAGCATGTATTGTGCCTTCAACATAGCACAGCCCTTATCACATATGTACGTTTGAACTTTACAGATGCTCCTAAAGATCTCAAATATTTGCAGCTTCCTGTTTTTTAATGTTGCCACACATAAAATGTCCATGCATTACAGGTATCAAATGCATGCCCATGAATTGTCAATAATAAACACACTTCGTTTAAGTAATTTCCACTCCAAAAAACCTTTAACTAAGCTTCCTCATTGAGACAAAACCTTCGGACAGCATCAGTCCCGTACATTTTACATTGTCCGAGGCCGAGCAATGTGCAGGAATATAAACTTCTCACCTGTCTGAACCGTTTCTGAGAGGGTCCTGGTGTGCTCCTGCTGGGCCCCTCCTTACTTTGGCTTGGGACCCTGATCTGGACCCCTCAGGACCGCTGTAGAACCACGCTCCCGACTTGGTGAGGATTTCTTGTTGTTTTCGGCACAGGTTGCATACCCACATTACCTACATGGAAGATGGAAAATTTTCAAGTCGAAATAACCAAATGACTGTGGTAAAGTCACGTTTATTTTCATAGCACTTCTTTATACAGTAGATTGCTTAACCCTCAGGTGCTCTTCGTTTCGGAATCACACTTGTTATCCTCCCGGTCAAAAGTGACCGGACACCCAAAAATTAAATTTCCTCCATCCAAGTAAAACCAATGCAATTTATTTTTGTTCTATAATATTTATTCTTTGTAATTTAGTATTTTGAGACAATTTGATTGAATTTATTAATATTTATGTAATATTTATGGTCTATTTTTGCCATGGAATATATATTTAAGAAAATGTGTTATTCATATATAAAATATTTATATTTATATAATATAGATTATGTATTTATATATATATATATATACAGAATTTATGCGCAAAAAAAATCTTAAATATATACATGCATGCATAGGTATTTATATATACAAAATAATTATATACAGCACATACAAATATATTATGTAAACACAGACTTTTATTTTGGATGCGCATTTTATTTTAATCGCAATTAACTTTTGCACAGCCCTGATATATATATATATATATATATATATATACATATTTTTTTTTTTTTTTTAATGTACTTTTAGTGTACAGTGTACTTCCTTTTCACAAAACTTGAAGGGTAGGCTTTTTGTCTTACTAAACCACTAAATAAATTAATCAATAAAAAAAGAAACTGAGAATGCAGAAAACATTAAACTACAATTATGCTAATAAAGAATATTTATTTTTAAGAGAGCATGCTAAATGTTTGCAAGATTGTGATTGTACAATTGGCAGACTCATGCAGACACACATAAACCCCACACTCGTACACACTGAAGTCAGACAGTGAGAGCGAGTAAATCAATGACTGCCATTAGAGCTGCTGCTAGAGGAGAGTGGTCACCTGTCTTTGCTGAATCACCAGTGAGTCACAGAGACAGTCAAAGAAAGAGAGAGAGTGTGAGAGAGACACAAAAGGGAGAAAATGAGTTTGTGTGTGAATGGAAAGGGCCCAGAAAATAGAACAAGAGGGCCATTAGTGACAGCCAAGTAATAAGGAAATATTGCCTGAACTGCTTTCAAATGGACTGTGGACATTAAAGTGCTCAATGCAAATGTTGCTACATGAGAAATGCATTACCGCAGAGGCTACACACATTTCTGCATTTAGACAAACACAAAGAAACCAGTGGCTGACACAAGACTTGCAGTACAAAGCATTGCGAACAACTTTATACACTTTATCTTAATTAACTATTGATTTAAAGTTGATTATAAGTATAGAAAAAAAAATAATTTAAGCTATAGTTTACAAGAGACTATGCGATCATGCTAGTGTTGTAAGCTACTTCACCAGGAAATCCACTGTTTTGCACTTGATTATTATTATTTTTTAATAAAGATGAAATAACACAGACTGATCATTGACAAAAACAAGCTTCCAAGTTGAGGGTGATAATAAGTTGAATTTATTTGCGGTACGTTGCACTCAATTTCTCAGGGGGGAAATAGTTAATTAACCCTTTTTTCACCAATAGAAGGGCATGCTGTAACAGTAGCTAGGCTATGGGGTAAGTTGTCACACTGGGAACCTGCATTTAAACTGTCCAGCTTAATTTAAACCGTAAAACAGGTAGGCTATAGAAAAGACGTAACCTAACCTATAAATATATTAAATGATTTGTATTGGCCAATATTTACTGTAGGTTAATTAATACATTTCAAAGAAAGAGCACAGTTTAGGGTCTCAGTTAACTTAGGCTAGTCTTAGGTACCTAGCTAGCGTGTTTACTTCACTTGTTTACTAAACAGCGCAAGCGGCTATATATGATTTTGACATTAAATGGAGTTCATATTTGATCAGAAAAAGGTAACTTGAGACTATTTCGAACTGCTAAGGAATATGTAACATAATATAGGCCTACATGTTAGATTTTAGCTATGTAACGGCTTTTGTTTTTAAAAACAGAGTGAGCCCTTATGACAACTCCGGTCTCACCTGTGGTAAAAGAGTCGAAAACATTTAAAAGAAACAAGTTTCCTACCCATTTCGTCGTTGTGAGTCATTTTGTATCCGTCGAGACAAGAAGAGCAGCGATAGAGGAGATTGTTACAGCATACAATGTACTCTTGACGTGTTGCGCGTCTGCTGCCTCCGTCAGAACGAGAAATGATCGGTTCGGTTCATCTGGATTCTGAGAACGGCATGAGAAGCCGCTATGTCAGTTCTGCGCATGTCTGACAGCGGAACCGGTCGCCGTTCAAGAGGCTGAATGAGCGATGAAGTTAAGAAACTCACTGCTCTTGGCTTTAGTCTACATTATTTACGGATCCTGCCGCTATCAAGCCACTAAGCCGGAATTCAGTTCATTACAAATGCATGCCGTCTCAAACCGCCCGAAAAAACACTGAATAACAGACTCGAAGCTGCAGCCAAACAATGTAAACACTAAAAAGCGGAATACACCCAAGCAATGTGGGTGAATGAGAGTCCTTCATCAAAAGCTGTAATGAAGTTCACCTAACGTGACCTCACAATGGGAATGTGAATGAGACCTAAGTGGACTGGACTCATATTTACAATAAAAATAGGGCTGTTTTCACTGAATAATTTTAGTTAAAATGAACGCAAATTAATTCATTGTAACAAGGGGGTGAGAAGTCAGACACCTTTTTAAACTTGCTTCAATCTCTCAGCACTTCACAATGCAACAGAGTCAACTCTAATGTAGGTGTTGTGGTTGTATTCACTAAGTTAAAAGTTTACAAAAAGGAAGTCTAATCAACAAAAAGTTGACTTTTGACAGCTTCAACAGTGAACAGATCCAAACCCTTAATAACTTTATACATTCCCATCTGTCATCAAACATGTTTATTAGAACAATGATAGATTGTAACAGATAGGCTACTATTTTAATTGTGTTTTCAAATCTAAAACAATCTAGAATAAGTGGAAACATAGTCTATTATTAAGCACACTGCGTTGAGTAAGAATATTACTAGTCTGTTCAGGTTGTTGGTAATTTTCTCATATGTTTTAGATTTTATTGTAAACTTTGCATATACAATTCATTTTTAATATATATTTGACCTTGTGATGTCATAATGTCACAACTGGACATACAGTGAAAATATTTTGTTGTCTTTTTTTTCACATCAATTGCATGTTTATATTTTCCCGTCCTTCCATATGATGTTGTGGGTGTGAATGTTTAAGGGCGTGGAGCAAGAGCTCAATGACATCACTGTCCCACCGCTGAAAAAGAATCTGGTCATCTAGCACTGCGGGGGCAACTCAATCCATGGCCTCACTAACATGTGGAGCCATTGACACTGACATCAGACACAGCAGCACCGGTGTCCATGACACCCCAACACCAGCTGCCTTCACACAGCTCCACGCTCACTGGGCACCATGGGAAGAAAACCACTCGCTGATTTAGAAATAGCTCATCACAATTCATCAAATTTAACACACTTATATTGTAGGCTAACCATCTCAAGCAACAAATCAAACAAAATTATCACATACCACACTCTCAGAAAAAAAGGTACAAAAGCTGTCACCGGGGCTGTGCCTTTTCAAAAGGTAAACTTTTGTCCATTTTAGGTGCTAATATGTACATTTTAGGTGCTGATATGTACATTTTAGGTGTTAATATGTACATTTTAGGTGCTAATATGTACATTTCAGGAGCTAATATGTCCATTTTAGACCCTAATAGGTCCATTTTAGGTACTAATATATACATTTTAAGTGTTAATATGTACATTTTAGGGGCTAATATGTCCATTTCATGAGCTAATATGTCCATTTTAGTTGGTAATATGTACATTTTAGGTGTTAATATGTACATTTTAGGTGCTAATATGTACATTTTAGGTGCTGATATGTACATTTTAAGTGCTAATATTTCCATTTCAGGAGCTAATATGTCCATTTTAGACCCTAATATGTACATTTTAGGTACTAATATATACATTTTAAGTGCTAATATGTCCATTTCATGAGCTAATATGTCCATTTTAGTTGGTAATATGTCCATTTTAGGTGGTAATATGTACTTTTAAGGTGTTAATATGTACATTTTAGGTGCTAATATGTACCACTAAGGTACCAATATGCAGCCTTTGGGTACAAAAGTGTACTTTTGAAAGGGTACAGCCCTAGTGACTGCTTTTGTACCTTTTTTTCTGAGAGTGCAGAGAAGCAGATAAAAAAGTTAACATAGAACTACCATGTAAATATAGTTGGTTTTCTGTCCTGCATATTCTGATTTAAGAAGCTAATGATCTCAACAAAACCCGCAATACTGTTTTGTGGGACACCTGAAAAGCATCTTTTGCTCCCAACAAGAACTCAAGCAGAGTAAGCTCTAACTATACACAAGTGTTGTTTATCACAGTGTTATCTCATCAGAAGCATGTACAGATCTTCCTACTGCTGCACCCTCACTAAACACTATGCATTATGCACATCATTCATCATTCATGAGCTGTGAATAGTGAATTAGTCGCTGGTTAACAATTGACCAGGAGTAAAGTTATTTTCCACATTCTTCAACTCTTAAGAGGGCAAAGAGTACAGGTGGCGGACAAATTAGGATGTAAATAATCTCTATGCAGAAAGCAACTGTCTGAGGTTCTAGCACAATCAAAGCTCAGTGTCTGTTTTCACAAATGGGGATAAAAGCTATGTTTTTAAAAAATAAATCTCTTAAAATGATCAGAGTCGCAGTTCAGTGAAAAGCTTTCCTCTTTGATTTTCGGTCAGTTACTGTAGTGCAAGTGTTGGACACTTATTGAATAGTCTTGCTGGCTGATTTTAATTGTTTTAATTTCATCCCAATATTGAAGAGAAAAGATTGCTTTGTCCAAATGTAAAACTAAATATATAACAATACTGTCATTTTACAATTAAAAATCAGTAAAGGCAGTGTATATGGTGTATCTCATGATCAGATTGGACTGACTGGAGTAATTATGGACATAGTGTAAGAGATTGGGAACAGAGGGAAATGTGCTGTGATATTATTATCGATTCATGTATTCAAGTCTAAACTCCAATGATTCACCGACTGCTGAAAGACAAAACTGCACTCAGATCAAATAAAAAATCATATGAACTGTTTTGAAATCAGAGGAAGGGCTGAATCACTGAGCGGACAATGACGCCTACTAGTGGAAACATTGTTGAACAGCCTGTGTTGGTTTCATAAAAAAATAAAAATAAATAACAAGCAATAACTTTTTTAAGGCAAGAGGTCACACTAAATTAATTTCTCATAATTTTAAATCTATTTTTAGTTTAACTTAATTTTTTTGTTGTCATTTCAGTTCAAATATATTGAAAAGATTCCAATATATTAAAGTCTGTTATTTTGAGTACCATTAAAAGACTGCTCTACTCTTCAGCAAACACAAACACAACTTTTTAAATTTTTAACTTTGTAAAATTTACTCTCCTGATCCAGCCATATGCAAAGGATGCTGGGAACTAAAAATCATCCACCCAATTTCTGTTAAGAGAAAATGACTCATGTAATCCCAACACAAATGGATTAAGTTTCAATTTTAAATATATTTAAGTGGATTGAACACAATTAAATTAAGTTAGTTAAGTTAGAACTAAATGTATAGCAATTGTGTTGCTTGAACTCATTTTAATTAAGTAATTTTAACATATTTAATTTAATTAATATTATTATTATGTTTTTGAAGTTATTTTCAAGTTTTGAGTTTATATTAATATTATATATATATATATATATAAATATTCACATAGTATTATGAGATAATGTGTTTGTTCATGTTTACTCATTAATGTACATCGAAATGCTTACAAATATCATTCAACTTTGTCATTAACACTTTAAAAGCGTATTACATTTGCTGTACATTTGAATGCTAAATGTCTTAAAAAATCTATTTATAAATTATCTTACACAATTTAATTATTGTATTAGTAATTTTAAACATTTCACAAAAATAATCTGAAAGATGTCGAAATTGAGCATAAGATACAGAGACACAAGGCCAGATCCAGTAGTCAGGGTCTTTATACAGCTTTTTAGAATGAGAGAGGGTTCAGACGTACTTTGTTGGACCGGAGCGAGACGCGTCCTCCACAGCGTGCGCAGAACTTATTTTGGCAATAGGAACAGACGTGGCCACAGCCATCGGCAAACTTGGTTTTGTGGCAGATCCCACAGATGGGCGAGTCTCCCTTCTGCTCCGGATTCTTCTGAGCCTCCTCACCGATCTTCTTCACCTGGTCCTTATACATCTCAAACTGCTGGTGCAACTTCCTGTGGAGAGCAGAGAGGCACATTTAGGTTTGGCTCATTTCAGTATTTTCCTGTAATTGTCTTGATTTAGCTACATTTGGGGAGGAGAGTCAGGTGGGAAGTGCTGCTCCTGGATCAGAATGAGGGTACGTTTACACGATAAAATGTTCTAGAAACTGAAATGTTTTTCCTTTGGGCTTTTTGCATACAGACGACACAATCCTGTCCACACAAATCCATGAAAATTGTTTAAAAATGGTGTATTATGCATGCCTGGCCAGTAGTTGGCGATGTCACCTTTAAAGAAACCTTTCACAAAGCATGTAACGCATGCGCATGGCATTTACATGGATACGATGAAGGTGTTTTCAAAAACTTGCACTTTGAAACCCATTTTCAAAAGTTTGCATTTTCCAACACACTGTCATTATGTAAATTTATGCCAAACTGTTCAGGAATATGAAAATAATTCAGCCAAGAAATGCTTTTATGTTCAGCATAACCTGCAATGTTACTGCAAATAAAAAGAAGAAAAAAATACCAAATTGGTTACACAAATAGGGTGCCTTTTCAGTAAAAAATGTAATTTTTTTTTATAAGAATAATTCTAAATTTACCAATAAATAATTAAATAATTGTAAAATGAAAAAATGGGTTGTTTATATTCTTAGATTGTTTGTATTATAATAATTTTGTAGAAGATGATGTTACTTCAATTCATTGATGTCTAAACTTATGTCTTTTCAATATGGATAACAATACCAAAACTGGATCAGAAGGCAATTTTTTTGTGCTTACACCCAACTATGCTTTTTTTTTTTTAATCATGAAGTTGGTTAGGAATTTTCATTCCTGCTGTAGTCTCAATAGCTCTCCAACAAATATTAGATTTGCAGTTTCATTGCTTTATAAGACACCAATATACAAGAATGAAAATGTTTGTTAATTGAAATAAAGCTGAAATAAAATAAAAATTAACATAGAATGAAAACAGAAATGTCGCCTTGGCAAATAACTGAAATTAATAAATGTATGATGCAACTAAAACTGAAATAAAAAGATCAATATAAAAAAACAATTGAACTTGCAAAAGCGCCTAAAAAATACTAAAACTTAATTTAAAATTAAAATGATTTGAACCAATTCAAAATGTTATCAATGCTCTAATCGTGTACAAATAATAGAAAAATAACATTTATTTCTACCCATTTCATGAAAAGTTCAAGTAAATGTATTTTTTATAAAAAAAAAATATATTAAAAAGTTTGTTTGTTTTTTCCAACTGTAAAGGTGAGAAGTTGACTAAACATAATAATTTTAAGGCAATGGGTTTCATTGCTTTTTAAGTAAATAAACATCATGCATAATTGAAAGAATTAAGTTGTGGAATTGTGAAGTTCACAGCTTAATTTTTTTCAATTATGTATGAAGTTATTTATGTAATAATTTTAAGGGAACAGGTCTCACTTTTTTTAAGTAAGTCAGCTGATCACTTTTTAGCGTCTAAAACCTTAATTGTTTGGCAATATATATATATATATATATATATATATATATATATATATATATATATAATGTATGTATATATATATGCTTTAAACTCTGGGTTAATTCCACCCATGCTACATTCATTAGTCAAACCATATTAAAAATATGACAGTAAACACTGACAGGATGCATCTAATATTTTAACAAGACTCATAAGATTATAAGAGAGCATGCAGACAGACTCAATAATCAATAATATCCAGAGAAAACACTTACTCATCAAATGAATATTGATCCAGGGGGTATTTCCCATTGTTTTTAAGTTGCATGGAACAGTGAAGTATGACAGGGATGGGTTTTACTGTACATGCACTACAAATCATGATATTCAGTTTGAGCCCTGGAAAATCGATAACGTGTCCACACTGAAAATATCTGACATTGTCTCTCCGCAAGAGTACATGAACATCCGCTGTCATCGGTCACGCATGGCTAATGGATTGAACATGTTGTGTTGACATACAATTTGGTAGACTGATGAAATGGCCCGTCAAAAAAAATTAAATGCACACTGTTAGGAGGGGTTTATCTGTTTGTGCACATGGTAACTTCCACATTTTGAACCCAGGGAATTTTTTTTACTACAGTAGTGACCAACTATGGGGATCAAACCCACTAGACCATTACACCAGTTCTACTAGGCCCACTTTTCTTTTTCCTGAATACAATTTAAGAAACAATCAGAACGGATTTTCTTTTTCCTAAAAAAGCTTGTTATTGCATAATTCACATCGGACAAAAACATACTGACTTTGCTCACAAAAAGCATAAAAATTTATGGATTTTTTTCCACCTCGTTACCCTTGTGATGTTCCAGGTCAAAAATGACCCATGCACTTACAAAAAAATCGGGTAACTTTAGAGTAAGGAGTTCAATTCTCACAATTAAGTTGCCTATTAACATGCATTTTGCTAGGATATTGGCTATTTATTAGTACTTATAAAGCACATAATAATGTCTTATTCTGCGTGACACTACTCTAAATCCCTTAATCTTACCCAACACCTAAACTCAACAACTACACTCTCAGAAAAAAAGGTACAAAAGCTGTCACTGGGGTTGTACCTTTTCAATGGGTAAACTTTTGTCCATTTTAGGTGCTAATTTGTACATTTTAAGTGTTCATATGAACATTTTAAAAGTTAATATGTACATTTTAGGTGCTAATATGTATATTTAGCTACTAATATGTACATTTTAGGTGTTAATATGGACATTTTAGGTGCTAATATGTACATTTCAGGTGCAAATATGTACCAATAAGGTACCAATATGCAGCCTTTGGGTACAAAAGTGTACCTTTTTAAAAGGTACAGCCCCAGTGACAGCTTTTGTACCTTTTTTTGAGAGTGTACCTTACCATAAAAAAAGCAATTAGGAGTTTATTGAGGCAAAAGTCGTAGTTGATAATTAAATACTAGTGAGAATTGGACCCTAATCTAAAGTGTGACCAAAAAAAAATGCTTATAAATCAGTTATTGACAAACATTAGATTCCATTTTTGGTCACAATTTAGATTAGATTACTATCACTTTTGCCTCAATTAACTCCTTGCAAGTGAAAAAAATTGAAAATTAAATAAAGTTCCCTAAAGTTTATTCACCTCAAACAAGCATTCAAACTGAGGTTTATTAGCTCAGATCAATGTGCCCTACAATCAATCAGTTCGAAAAATATTGAATCAATCAGCTGGCAAAGAGGTTAAATCCAATATTTGGTGATAGCATGAGAGATCTACAAGCAGTGATTTTAAAAGCCCAGTCCGTTTTGCCCAATAACACCCAAGGATTTTTAGCACAGGACAAGGGAACTAGCTACTGTGAGCGTCATGAAGTGAAGCCCCTCGCTGTACTTACGGCTTTGGCTCCTCCTCACTGGGGGACTTTGACTGGGGCTGAAGAACATTACTAACCAGCTCAGTGATTCCACTGAAAGGGTTCCACCTGTTCAGACAAGCATAGCAACATCAAGTGGCAAGAACCAAAAAAATGTGTTTTCTCTCTGTCCCGTTTACTCTTCGCATTTTTTTAGGACTGGTCGCCATGGTTATGCCAAGTAAGATTATGATTATGCCAATCTTTTGTTGATCCTGCACAACTTTCCTGTCTAAAAACATAGTGCTACCCTTATCTTTGCCTCTGAACCCTTAGCTTATCCCTAAAATGTGAATCAGAATCATAGTGTAGAAGCTGCTAACCACTGCTTGACATTAACTTTAACCTTTTCCTCAAATCTGATTGTTTGAGAATGTTGTTCCAGGATCATCAAGGATGTTTTACTTGGGGAAATCGCATTCACCTTGTGGGACTACACCAAGGAATCCCAAAACATATAATTGAATGCTGCTTTAATCGTTCTTTTGAACTTAACCCTCTGATGGTCCTCGGTCACTTCTGACCAAATAATTTTCTTTTGAAATAATATTTAAAAGAAATAATAAAATAATATTTCAAATAATATTGGTTTTGAATTATTAAAATTCACAGCTTCATCAGAAGGTTATGATACTTGGTGACTTTTCTGGCATTTGGTACGTGAATATAAAAAAAATATTGAGGTCATGATCCGAGCAGGCTAAGTGGTCGTAAAAAAAATAGTCACACTCGTGGTCTTCGGTCAAAAATGAGCATCCCATAGGAAATGAATTAACAAAAGCACAAAAATTCACCATTTTTTTCCACAATCTTTTTAAATGAGAAATCGTTTTTGAGATTGTTTCAAATATATTTCAAATCCTAAAAAAAAAAAAGTAAACGTGTTCATAAACATCTGGGGAATTCACATGCCTCTCCATAGAGAGCTGTACATGCCATCTAGTGGTTACACCATGATTCTACGCTTTTTCTCTATACTGTAACCAGATGGTGCTAATTTTCTTAAAAAAAATTTTCTGAAGGCCTAGACCCTATATTAAACTAAAATACTGCATTAATAATTAAAAAAAATATATAATAATATATAAATAGAAAAATATTTTCCATGGCAAAAATAGGCCATAAATATTCCATAAATATTAATAAATTCAATCAAATTGTCTCAAAATACTAAATTAAAAATAATAAATATTATAGAACAAAAATAAATTGCATTGGTTTTTACTGGGATGGAGGAAGTTTCATTTTTAGGTGTCAGGTCACTTCTGACCATGAAGGCTCAGGACGTGACTCCTGAACGAAGACCATCCGAGGGTTAATATTCATCAAAAAATCCTGAAAATAAGAAACAAGAAATGTTTCTTGAGCAGCAAATCAGAATATTAGAATGATTTCTGAAGGATCATGTGACACTGAAGATCAAATACTTACTATTCAAATACTAGATCAAATATACTATTTTTGATCAAATACACGAAGCCTTGGTGAACATAAAAGCTTTTTCAAAACCATCTAAAAAATCTTACTGGCCCCAAATTCTTGCATGTCTTGAAAACTAAAAAGTCATTACATTGTAAAAAGATGCAAAATGCAATATAAAAACTATACGCTAATGGGTTAAGACTTTTTTAAAAAAAAAGTCTAAAGATATAGTCTCTTAAAAAAGTTTCAGTTTTACTTCTCAAATGATTACCAAGTGAACTGATGTTATTTTACTGGAAAACAAGAGTGTAATGCAATAGATCAGTGATCAGAGAAACGGGTGAACTAAGGGTGGAGAAAGAAGCCACAATATGAAAGCAGGAGGACGGTAGTTCTGTATACTGGAGCACCAACTACATGTACACATGGGTCACTGCAGCAACACAGATGTGCCATTAAACGTACAACCCAAAGGTTAGTAGGATGAGAAAGCATGAACCGTTTCAGTAAATCACATGGGGAAAAGGGTTCTAGTCCTGTAAGTACTAGTCCTCAGTTTTCAACTACAGAGCATCAAAGCCAAATAACTGATCATAGGTCAGTCATAGGGATGTTTCATAGACAGCAAAGGGTGAAGAAGGAAGACTGAAAGCTCAAAGAAAAATTGTGCTTGTACTCACTGAGCTGGCTGAGGCTTTGTGTCTTCCTTAGGAGGTTCCCTAAAAAGATATGTTCAACAGCTCATCACACACACTGGGCAAAACATGAGACAAAATCAAAACATAAGACAAAATCATAAAGAACTAAAAGATGGCATAATGAAGTCAGAAAACTAATAATGATATGAATGCTATGACATTTTAGCATGAGTTGGACCTTTACAAATTATGACTTTGATAAGGCAGAATTGTTTGGAAGCTTGTTTCTATCACAAAATAAATATACACTCAGAAAAAAGGTACAAAAGCTGTCACTGGGGCTGTACCTTTTCAAAAGGTAAACTTTTGTCCATTTTAGGTGCTAATATCTACATTTTAGGTACTTATATGTACATTTTAGGTGCTAATATGTATATTTCAGGGGCTAATATGTACATTCAAGATACTTTTATTAGAATAAACTTTATTTTGCAGTGAATTACATATATATATTGATACAAAATTATTCAAATTCAACATTTGAAATCCGATTTGAGATTATAAAATTATGAGATCAATAAATAATGGCAGCCCCAATAAACAGGTAGAGGATTATTTAAAAAAAAAAAAAAAAACACAGTCATGTGTGTTACAGAAACAGACGCACAGCATAAATATAAAAATCATATAAACATGAAATATTTAAACAAAAAAGAGAATAAATCATATATATGTAATGAGAGAAATATAACTGTTTTGCCTTACTGTGCGTGACTTTTGGTATTGTAATTTAATCTTTAATCTGAAGACCTTAAAATCCTCCAAATGATGATTCATAAAACACACCTGCCCTAGTGTACAATTAATGCAAAGTTCATCTGAGAAGCTTTACATTACCAACATCATTTTAACTTGAGATATCCACAATGCTCAGGAGACTGCAAAGAGTACTACCATATTTTAACACTATTTCTGCATACAGATTGCATACTCTACAATATTACGCTCAAATGTGCAGCATTCAACCAGGACACACTGCATAGAACACCATATCCCACAATGCAATGCGTTCAACTGGGCCTACCATTTCCTGTCTGATGAATTGTACACTGTATATGTACAGGTAAGTATCTATCAGCTTAGATTATATTGGCTTTTGTGGCTCTTTCCCACTTATTTTATGGTGGTTGTTAGTGTATTACAAAGGTACAAAATGCATCTTAGTATAATAACATTATATCAGTTAATGAAATATGTTTTGTACTGTAAATTTAAAGTCCAGTAAGATTACAGTACTATTGTTGTGAATACTATAGTCTGTGTAAAAAAGTACAGCAACTTTTAAAGCCACCACAAACAGGCAAAGTGTTAATCCTGTTACACAACAGGTTTGACATAAGACTGATTACTTGAGACTGGTGTGTCTTAACAGGTCATGTATGACTGAGATGAGTTTATGGCATCATGGGGGAAACAGAAAATTCCCAAACTTTAATATGGAAACGTTTCATGGTCCTGGAAATCCCAGTGTACATTTTGGACTGCTAAACACGGTGCCTTTCAGAACAAGTAAAGAGATTACAACCTGTTAGTAGCTAATCAGCACTGGCCATTCTAAAAGCCTGACACTAAGTCCTAATACAGTACAGCTCTGATGCAGAGATCAAGTACACTTGCCCCACTGTAGCATAGTGCACGTATCCTGCATCTGGACTCATTCAGCAGCCAAAACCAATGCAAGTACCCGTTTGCAGCTTTTAGATGGCCTCTTTAAGGTTACCCTGATTCTCTGATGTTTCTCGTCAACTGATTGATATCTTGCCATTATCTTCACTTTTCTCCACTTTCTTGATTCTATCCAATCCTCGCTTAGTTTAGTTGTGTGTGTAGCCTAGTTTCGTTTATCAAACCATTATATTCACACTTTACTGTCTCTGTGTTTGCCACTCACAAAAATATCAAACTTGAACATATTGATCTACCTATGCTATTACCCTGCTTGTATTTAATTAACTGTAGTATATTAGTAGTATATTGTATTTAATTAACTGTAATATATTTCTATGAATATACTATGAATTCTAAAACATTCACATATTTATAATTAATTATAATGTTAATATATATATATATATATATATATTTTTTTTTTTTTTTTTTTTTTTTTTTTTAAACTGTAACTCCTGTGCTGCTAAACACTTTTGTTTAAACCGTGTGATTTTGTTTGTTTGCTTGTTTTAGGAATCTTTGATAAATAAAAACTTCCAATTAATATTTATTTTACATATAGATTCGGAATTTTTACCAAATATTTATTAATCCTTATGTCACTATTTATCAAAACATCTTTTACCTATATATTAGGGCTGTGAAATGATTAATCGCGATTAATCGCATCCAAATTAAAAGTTTGTGTTCACATTATATATGTGTGTGCAGTGTGTATAATTATTTTGTCTATATAAATACACACATATGCATGTATATATTTAAGAAAAATGTGTTATTAATATATCAAATATTTATATTTATGTATTGTATCAATATACATAAAGTATATACATGCAAATATTTCTTAAATATTTTCTATAATAATTACTTAAATATTTTCTATAATAATTTCTATAATAATTTTATTTTTGGATGCGATTAATCACGATTAATCGTTTCAGCGCCCTAATATATATATATATATATACTGACATTATGCATTTAACGATTGTGTATTATGAGTTAATCATTTATCGATCAATGATAGCCAACGGCTTATCAGAAACAGACTTATCTGACCTGACACCACAAAAATGTGATAAACACTGACTAGAGGAATCAAAACATGCCACTATTCCAACAGTTCACTCTGTTCATGTGACAGCTGAGGGTGCAATCAAGCACAATTTGCAATACGAGCTTGAGACAATAAGTATTTTTAATATGTTTTTAATGTATATATATATATATATATATATATATATATATATATATATATATATATATAAGCTCACGGGAGGAGAGTTACACTAGCTTCAATTGGTTAGTTTATTACAGACTATGGTCTCAGTTTCCCATTGACAAGCAGGCACATGGCAAAGGCGTACTGCAGCTGGAGCTCATGCTGTTTGGCACCGATGCTGGTCAGGTGGTCTACAAACAGACCTGAGCGGGTACACTGGCACAGAAATAGAAGTTCACTGGGTTCACTCCAGTCTAGGAACTTAGAGCCAAGTGGGCCACTCCAGTGAATAATGTCTGCTCGCTCTTTCTAAAAAGAGAGCCGAATGCATCTAAGAGCAAATCTTAATTGGAATAATTAGAACCAGACAGCAAGATAAAAAAAGATAAACAGATAAACTGCTAAACAGATGCTTAATCGTAGTTGAAATAAATATTTAAAAATTCTTCCCAGTGCCTTGGGGCCTTGAGCAAGATAAAATCATCAGTTTACTTTGTCTCTAGTAAAGCAAAGTCCGGTGTGTAGTGCTTGAAATAGCAGATGAGTACGTAATTGATGTGAAATCTTTGTACAGACGTTCAGATGCTCTTTATTCCATTGAAGCACAATGCGCTCTTTTCAATCCTTCTCAAATCATGCTGGTAAACATGATCATCAGGTTTCATACACAAATTGTGTACTAGCTCATGCAGCTCAAGTGCATGAACTATAACAAAAGACAACGGAATGAACAAATAAACATATTTTAAGATTCTGAAAAGGTTCTATATGGAACCTTAAAAGGTTCTAAAGCGCTACGTATTTGGATCCCTTAAAATGCAATGAGTGTGAATGATCACAAAATCCAAGATATGGTGGTTAAAAAAATGTAATTAATCAATATCACACGAAGAGTGCCATTTAAGTTTTTATCCTGCAAAAATGTGCATGATTAAAATGTGATATTAAGTTCCAACAACAGTTTAATAGACAATAATTTAATAACAACTACAAAATGTTGCAGAATAATGTAATATATGAATGAATAATAGCCTTTGTGCCAAAAGTGTTCTTTCTTGTCATTATTGAATCTTTTTTAGCATAAAATGTCCTTTGGAGTCGAGTAAAGAACCCTATGCTACACATAAGATTCCACGCAAAGCATATTTTTGACTGTTGACTCCAAAATATCAGATTCTTCTAATGCTAAAAATGTGTGTAGTACACTTTAACAATTAAACAAGGATTACATCAATGCAGAAGTAGAGGAATTATTGCATGTGACACACCACTGTCACTGCCTGACATCATGTCAACTCCCTACCAACTACCAGCAAACAGGTGCACCCTTCCGATTAATACAGCATGCTATAAGCAAACACACGCAGAGAGAGAAAGACTTTCTGCCAGCACACACCGCGCTCCACACATGCATCGACTCGAGCGCGAGTGGACAGCGTCGTGGTGCTGAAAACACCGCGCAAATGCGCTCGCGCTAGGTTTCGCGTTAATGTTTAACGTCTGACCTGAGCGACAGCACGCATTAAAACGTGTAGTAATCTCTGGTAAACGGCAGCTGATGGGATTTTTAAGCGAAGATGGCGCCCACAGCTAACCCAACCCACCAGAGCCTCACAGAATGACCATAACTGAGACAAAATACTACACGGGGCACGAAAACCTCCGAGGCGCGTGACGTTGAACTCTCTGCTGGTTAACCCGGCCCCCTCTCAACAATAGCCTAATATTGACAGTCTACGTAAGCAGACGTATTACATTTCAGGAGACAGTCATGCTGAAAATAACAGGGAGGGTTTTAAAGAGACAAATGCAGCCATCATCCACAAGCCCGTGACTGCAGCACTGCGAGCCAGCAGACCCTCAGTAATGCCATGGTAGAACCGTTCTTGGTTCCCTAAAGAACATTTTAGTCAAGAGTTCTGAAAAGAACCATTTTTTAGTGTGAAGAACAGTTAACCTTCTTCCACTGTAAAGAACCTCACTCTTAGAAAAAAGGGTTCTATTTATGTAGCATAGGGTTCTTTACTCAACTCCAAATGACATTTTATGCTAAAAAAAGGTTCTATAATGACAATAAAGAACCCGTTTGGCACAATAGGCTATTTTTCATTCATATATTACATTATTCACCAATGTTTTGTAGTTGTAATTAAATTATTGTTTATTAAACTTAATATCACATTTTAATGAGGAGAAAATCTGAAATGGCACTCTTCATGATATATTGATTAACTACATAAAATGATATAAATATATACATTTTCTAACCCCCATATCTTGAATTTTCATATAGAAAATTTTAGGGGTTCCAAATACGTAGCGCTTTAGAACCTTTTAAGGTTCTATATAGAACCTTTTCTTCTAAGAGTGTGTGTGTAATGGAAGTTAAAAGGTTCTCAAGGGAACCATATAAAGAAGCATCCCTCAAGCCCTCTCTATAAGGGTGCAGCTGGCTTACTTCAGCATGGACTGCTCTTTCTCCTCTTCTTTCTTCTGTCGGTCCATGACCGAGAGGATGATCTTCCTCTCCTCCTCGGTGAGGTGGCTCAGATCCGGCATGTCCGGCGGAGCAGGAGGCGCAGGGGATGCGGCTGGGGCCCCCCGAGCTGTCATCTTCAGGTGTAGCTGCTCCTGAAAGAGCGATGGATGAACATTAAATACATCTGCAGAGAATCCATGCAGCTGCTCTTGTCATAGACTCATGGGATGCATGACTGTCTGGATCTCGCTCATAAAAATAACAGGGATGCCTATATATATATGTGTGTGGGTGGGTGTGTTTCATTTAATTGTTTTTATTTGTTTCAAAGTATATAAATGCCATTATGTCCTATGTTTTATGACAACACATTATTTCATCTATGATACCATCAGATTCATGTAGGCTACACTGAAGATGCAGTACATTACTAACGATAAACAATATAACCCAGCGAGAGCATGGGGAACGCGTGTAGTAGCCTCACGCTGGCTCATATAAACAAGCATCTTCTGAGATGTATAACCCTTGGGGATTTCTCGAGTTACATGCCGGTTTCCGGGAGCCGAATTAAGGCACCCCCAAGCATGCCTGTCGAATGTGTTTGGAGAGAAAACGAGTGCTTGCCTTTTTATTTCGCAATCATGGTGAATGCAGTCTAACCCATGGCTGCTGCTGCGAATGGAGAGCTCTCGCGCATCGTCCAATGGCGGGGCGCGCGATCCCTTATTGCGGTTATCGGCGTCCTCGCTCACAACCTTCCCCACGATTCCCTCTTAGTTTGCTGCCGCTAACTCCAAGAGATTTCTTGAATGCACAAAAATGGATGCGGTAGGGGAAACGGTCTGATAGGAGAGCGAGGCGGAGCGACGGTCTTACGTAGGATGAGGATCAGATGCTCCAGTCTCGCGGGTGGGGGCAGCGGAAGTGCGCGCGCCCGGACACATTCATACACTCATTTCATTGACAGGAGGCGCGATAGGAGCTGGAGCTGCTGTGATGTAGGCTATGGTGACAGGTCATATTTTTTTATGGAGTATGTCTCAGATAGTATTGTATTAAAAACTGTCTCAGGGACGTGCAAAGAGTTCCTCAAGGAGGGCTTAAACGTAAAAAGGGACATATAGCCTATATATATATATATATATATATATATATATATATATATATATATATATATATATATATATATACACACACACTGAAAAAAATTATATGCTTTATCTTATCAATAAAATAGAGGCAACATATTACAAGCAATATTATTAATTAAATTGTACAAATTAGAATTAATTAGAATGTTAATTTGATTAACTATTTCTCAATTCTAATTTGCTCAATGTAATAAATAATATTGCTTGTAATCTGTTACCACAATTTTATTGATTAGATAAAGCATATTCATTTTACAGTGTGAATACTGGTAAAGTGGGGCACTTTCTAATCATTTAAATTCTGCATACTTTTTTTTATTATGATCTAAATGCATTAGCCACTCACAGTAATATCTATTTCATCATTCCATATGTTAAACATCAAGTGAATGCAAACAACTCAATACTTGGTAGACACACTGGCGGTAACATTTGATGGGTCGTTTTTGTGTTTGAATGTGTCATTTTGAGCAAAAAATTTACTCGAAATGTCACAATATGGCAAGTTACTAATACTGACAACAAAAATCAATGACAAAACAGTGTAAATACAGCTGGAAAACAGTGAAAAATGAACCTCATTAATTATTCAAGATCCAGAGCATGATGGGAACCCCAATATCAGAAAAGTTGAGTAATCTTTACTTAATTTTATTGAGTTGATATTTACACTTTCATTTCTACTCGCTTGAATTAAGTACTGATATGGAATTTACTTAGTTTTTAACTAACTTTTTCGTGTAAATTACATTGTTTTTTTCACTAGTATTTACTTCACCAAAAAATCTTTTTTTTTTTACACTGCAGTTCATTTTAAACATCAAATCACATTCCTTTAGATCAAAATGTGCGTAAATGGTCAGGAAACATAAGTTCTGTCAAATTTATCCAAACCCAATGTAAATTGTTTTTGTATTCATTTGTTAAGCAATCAGTTATAACTTAATAGCCAATTGGCTAAGGCTATAGGTGTCGCATTGGAATATAATACAAAACCATACGTACATTTACTATAAACATAAATAGTATGTTGTAAATAGCCTTATTGTGGCCTATAAACTCATTTTAAACATCAAATCATATTTTTTTAGATCAAAATGTGCGTAAATGGTCACAGGAAACAAAAGTTCTGTCAAATTTATCCAAACCCGATGTATATTGGGTGAACATTTACTATAAACATAAATAGTATGTTGTAAATATAGTGTATTAAGTCGTCGTTAAATATAGTCGCTCACGCTTGATCGCAAAGCCAAAGCTCACATGCGCACAGATTTGTAGAGCCTGTGGAGAGGTCTGATCTTTGAATGACGTCATATGACATGTGATGGAGATCCACTGCTGCGACGCGTGTTGCTCCGCCCACTTTTCTGCGTCATCACGCTCTGTTATTTACCTTCTCTCTCAGTGGAGAGGAGAGGAGGTCAGACGTTGAAAAGAAATGATAGCTCATAATAATGGCCCAGCAGTGGCCATTGAACGTAATAGGGGAATTGGTTACTTGACGGTTTTTCTTAAATAACGGGGTTAGTGTGTCGCTGTCTGCACTTACATTGTTTTTGACTGCCTTTTGCGCAAGCTGGGTGTCCGTCTTGAGTACGTAAACAAACATGACTGCTACCATTTCCAGGCAGAGAAATGCTGCAGTCGCTGCAGACTCCTCTGCTTCTTCTTTTTCCATTACAGCAAGCCTCCTGCGACTCTCTAAGCACATCAAATATGAAAATCTTGCAGCTGGACTCAGTGGGGGTGTTATTTCCACAATGGTGTTACACCCCCTGGATCTAATCAAAATCAGGTTTGCAGGTATGTAACTACGTTCTCCTTGTAAAAAATGTAGAGTGTCTGTGTCTCAAAACCTATTGAGCTGTTTATCTAGACAGGCATCATTAGGTGAATGCATTAACTGTCTAGAAAAGCTTTTTAATTAAATAGAATAACACAATAACTGGTTATATGTTATAACAGAGCACACTCCGTAAATGAAAATAATATATTTAATTGATCAAATGTAGTATAAAGTGTACATTTTTTGGTCATTATTATGTTTTAAGTTTTAAAAACAGAGTTTTTTTTTTACAGAATAATAAAATTTATTTAAAAATGAGATTATTAATGTTCCACCTCTATTGTAATTATTTCTTATAAATGAATGAAATATTATATAAGTTGGCATGAAATGGAAGTTGCGATAGAATTTTCTTTCCGAGTGATCTGAGTGAAACAGCTTATCGAACTGGGAAAAAATACAGGGCAGGGCTAGATTATGGATGAGGAATTGATTGGATCATTTTGGTTTGTTATTTCTGTGATCTCATGTGAGTGACAGGTTGTCCCGCCCACACATTGATAAACACATCAGAGAAGAGATGTTGCAATTGAGAGGGGGAGTTATTTGTATGAATCATTATGAATAAAAAATAATAATGATGTGCACAGATAAATTACTGTATTTATAATAAATACTGCAGTATTCCAAAACAAGAATTGTCAATGTTGATTTCATGGTTACTTAACCCAGTTGTGCTTGTTATCAAAAAAGTGTTACTTTATACAAACATTATAGGAATTGTTGATCCAGTTTCACAATCTCCAAAAGCATGCTGTTTTCATGCTCAGTAGGTTTTGAGACACATCCATAAACACTAGAAAAACAAACACAGAGGCCACAACACTCTTTTAGTTGTACTTTTGTACTGGCCTCAGTGCCTTTTTAAGGATATTTTTAGATAACATTGAAGCAGAAGTGGGAGTGTGTTATTCCCCCCCACTGTTTCTTACTCTTTCCAGTAAGTGATGGTTTGAAAATGCGACCCCAATACGATGGCATGATGCACTGCATGAAGACCATCTGGAAGCTGGAAGGAATTAGAGGTCTCTATCAGGGTGTGACCCCCAACATCTGGGGGGCTGGGGCATCATGGGGCCTGTACTTCCTCTTGTAAGTAGTCGAAGTTGTGTTAAAAGGGAAGCACAGAGTGGAATTTCCTGTTTGAACAACCAAAGATGCATTGAATTGATCAAAAGTAACAATAAAGACATTTACAATGGTACAAAAGATTTGCATTTCAAATTATGTTGTTTTAAAGTTTCTTTCCTCGTTGTATTGCATTTTCCACAAAAATATTATTTAAACTGTTTTCAACACTGAGAACCAAATCATCATATTAGAAGAACATGTGACAGAAGACTGGAGTACTGATGCTGAAAATTCTGCTTTCTGATTTTGATATTATATTGGAGTGATTTTCACAAGATTACTCTGTTGCAGTATTTTAATCAATGCTGCCTTGGTGAGCATGAGAGCTTTAAAAAAATTCAACTTCAAAACTTTCAATAGTGTTAATGACATTGATATTGACTATTTTAACACAAAAAAAAAAAAAATTGAAAAGGCTTCAGGTTCACAGGCCAAAAAAAGAAACAGCCAATAGTGCTGTGTCAGTTGATACTGGACGAGTTATGAAAGTACACCATGAAGTTGTCTGACCTAATTTCAGATCAGGATCACTAGCAAACAAAGTGTGCATGTGCAAGAACATTATATGGGCAGCGACACTGAAATAGAAGTACCAAGAGCCTTGTTGATTTGTTCTTTGCCCTTCACAATCAGTCGAAAAGTATGCTGTCATTTTAAGAGGAACTTTTAATTTCTTCTGAAAAATTAACCAAGGTCATATTTCTCAGGAGATAAAATCAGGTGATATGACCATAAAAATAAATGACAACTCCACAATCTTATATCCAGTGTAATCGTTACTTCTCGGCCGCTCCGAGCGGGATACCGATATTTTTCCCCAAATTCCGTTTTGTTTTGTAACTAGTCTGTTGCACTCATCTGTCTACAATCTCACTCCCATCTGGGTCTTGGCACCAAATGTAACTGGTCATACTCAGCCCTCATCGAGTGGGATACAAACCGGGGTCTCTGGCTTTGGAGGCGGGCATAAAGACCGCAGCCTCTGGTTACATTCGCTAAAGCGCCTCTTGAGATCAGGGGAGTGAGGTTTACGTGCACAACTTTTACTGGCCTACATCCGTTACACTCACCCCCCTCAAACTCACTCCGGGTCACGGCACCAAACGTAACCTGTCCTACTCAACCCACTCCAAACAGGATTCCAATCAGGGTCTCTGGCGTGAGAGGCGGGCATAAAGACCGCAGCCTTTAGCATCAGTCGCTAAAGCTCCTCTTGAGATCGGGGGAGTGAGGTTTACATAAAAAATAAAAAGCCTACCCTCACTAAAATCCTCATGGGGATTCAGTATTAATTATGCTCAGTTTACAGCACTGTAATGCACTGTACAATAGATATCCACATGCTATATGGCCCTCAGGAATAAAATGTGGCCCTTTTTCATCTTCCCACAGTTATAATGCTATTAAAGCGTACACACAGGAGGGACGGCAAACAGAGCTGAGTGCTGGCGAACACCTGGTGTCTGCAGCGGAGGCGGGTCAGTATGAGAAAACAGCCACCTGTGAGCTTGACAAAAGTAAACACGGCTAAATCTGTAGCTCAGTTAAGAGACTGGAACAACTGGAATGTCAGAGGCATTGGAGACTGTGTGTTCTTCTGTGCAAGATGAGTCTTTCCTGTTATGGCTGTTATATCCCGTTCCTTTTGGCTGTGCCTTCTACTCTGTAACTACAAACTGTGAAATGAGTGTACTCAATTTATACCAGGCTGTAGCTATGCCACACCAAACTCAGACACTTAAACTTTGTTGATTATAACTTGATTTTTACACAATGTTACAAAGAAAACAAACGGGATGGAAGTTAATTTTCATGATAACTTCAAGTTCGTTTTGATATTGTTAACCACTTTTCAAAAATGTTTTTTGGTATTGTGGTTCAATTTTAATTAAAATGTTTAACAGGATGAAATATTTTCTTGACATAAACTAGTTAATACCATAAATCTTCCTGGGGGATGTCATTATGTTAAAAGGATCTCCGGCTAGTTTGACGCTACCATTTGCGCCACAAACCTGATATAAATAACACTACACACCCGATGTTTTTGTCGCGAGATATTTAGCGTTATCAAGTTAAATTATTACCTCAATTAGCGAGCGAAATGGTTGCCATTCATCCTTTTGAGTTTGAGTGTCGTACATACGGAGGACGGTTCACAGGATGCTAATCATCTCGTAACCGTAGAGGAGCAGGAGGAGAGAGTAGGGCACACGCATCGGTGTGGCTGTGGCAATTGTTTACCAATGCCTACTGAAGTGGAGAATATAAATCAATATTTTGTGTCAAATTATTGATTTATTAGTTAGGTTTCGCGTCAGGCTCCCTCATCAGCCTGCAGGGGTTGTATTCAACAACCGTCGCGCTAAACATGCTAACCGTTAGCTTAGTTTGGCCAACACTGAAAGTTTTTCCCTGATAAAGAACCTAGACAATAATACATTGTAAACAATAGACAAGTAGTAGTCTAGACAGTATTGGCACAATGTGGCATTTTATCTCGGGTCCGACGATGAAATGTAGAAAAGTGTGTCGAACTGCCCGCGAACGCTTGCCTCTAATGAGCGTTTTAAAGTTTTTAGTTTAGCGCTCAGGATCAACAATCGACGGCCCATAGTACAAAAAAGCCGAAAAAGTAGTGATCGTGCTTTTTTTTATTATTTTTCTTAATCATGAAAACGTTTGAGGTATTTTTAACCGAATAAGCACCTTAATAGGGAGGGGTATTGACATCATATCTAGACCAATAGGCTTTATGTCGAGCATCACGTGACCAAACCGGAAAACTGGTCTCATCGCATCCGCTTGTCAGAGAAAGTGTTAACGGCCGTAAGAACTGACTACGATATCTATGTATTTGTAAGGTAATCAGCTAATCTACCTATTTCACTTTGTTATTGGCGTTTTATTCCATTTAAATATCTAAACGTTACTGTGAAGAATAAAAAATATAAAACGTTTAAATATCAATCTGCACATGTGAGGGATATTGGTTATGCTAATCTTTGATCGCTCCTTTTAAGTTATCTTGATTAAAACCGCAAAAAAATTCATGAAGCACATTCAAAAGATCTGGACCGGAAGCGATGAGACCCGTTTTACAGAGAATGCGGAAGTAAGTTGTGCATAAAGCCTATTTGGTTAACTAGCCGAGATCCTTTTTAAAAAAATTACAGAATGAAAAGTGATATTGTAGATAGGCCTATATCCTTAAATAACAAACTTAAAAGAATATTACAAAAAGCTTGTTTTATTTGAAAACCATTTGATTAGAGAAAGAAAAAAATTGTATAGGCTATTAGTTTCAACTTTTAACCCTAAAACTGTATTCTGGACAAATGTAGGCAAAATAGTTTTGATTTATTTTTAAAAAATACTTCCCTTGATCTGAGCGGTACAAGACTTGGCTACTTTTACTAAGTTTGCCTCCTGAATACACACATTTTTTTTTTTACTCAATTCTACAATGTTAAGTGGGTGAAAAAAAACAACAACTCCTTAATCTTGTATTTGGGTCAAAAATGGGCACCCATAGAAATGAATGGGAAAAACTGTAATTTAAAGCATTCTAAAATAAGACAAAATAAGACATCAAAGTCACTTCATCTTTAGGTTTTAGCTCTTATTGGAACTTATTGGAATGATATTTTAATGTAGTTAGAAAAATAAAACTACATAGTTATTCATTTACTTAGAAAATGTGGTACTTTTTGAAGTAAATAAATTGAAAAATACCCCCAAAATAAAAAAAAGAAAATAAAAAAACACCATCAATGGATAGACAAAACTTTATCGAAGACAGTGATATAACATGTATAATAAATAAAAATTAGGATCACACCTGAGTCCTCTGTGCCCACATTTGTCCACAATTACAGGATTAAGGGCTATAAAGTGAACATGGTTTGAGGGCTACGTTGAACTTTTGCATGAAACTCACATTTTTTGAGATTCACCCGTAGTAACTAAAGAGTTCAGAGAGTCTCTTCACTCACACTAACGTCATCAGCTTTCAGTTGAGACTTCTCTGTTTTCATTTTACTGTGAAGCATTGGCCTTGATTCTGATTTGCAGTCTCTGCAGATTTTAATCACATTAATGCGTCATTTGATTTCTTTGAAGAAATATGGTGAAAATGCTTTGCAATTGCACAGTTTATTCCAGCCCATGCAGGAATAATATGCATTCAGTTTTGCCACTCAATGAGCATGTTTATGTTAAAATAATGCTGTTTCAGATATATCTTGAAAAACCTTCATGGAACAAAGTCTGTCTTAGCGACTTTCCTTTAAAATTAACCTGTATGTTGACTTAATTGTATGGAACCCTGTTTCGGCCTCAGATTAAAAAACAGTAATTGCAACTTTATTTATTATAATTTTAACTTTATATCTCTTAATGTGATTTTATCTCTTTTAAAATCTTCAATTAGTTTTTACTTGAAGATTGGAATGGGCTAATATTTGATTATATGGGCTGTATATATAAATTACAGGTAATGGGGATATGAATATATTGCATAACAGGAATGACCAACCTCAACACAGTTTTATATGTGGATATGTTGAAACCGACCCCAAAAAAGTGGAAAATAGAGAAGCTGCAAAACTGTGGTCTCGGCTCAAGAAGTGAAACAAGAGTATTGAGGGAGAAAATAGTCCTACACCATCAGTACAATACAATGTTATCACTAACTAATAGGAAGTTAGGACATTTTAACTTTAACAATATTACCAAAACACATTTTATATCAACCTCAGCCTGCATAGTCTGAAATATTATTCTGATTGGTCTCTTTTACACGTAAACAGATCTCATACAGAGCACTAACGACGAATGACTTCGTTAAATGTTGGTGTGAAGGTACCCTGTTCCATGTTTCCAGGCATTCTGACGCTTTGCCTCACCAACCCGGTCTGGGTGACAAAGACCCGGCTGGTGCTGCAGTACAATTCAGACCCGTCACGGAAGCAGTACAAGGGAATGATGGACGCCCTCGTGAAAATATACCGTCACGAGGGTATCCCGGGACTATACAGGGTACATCTACAGATTTTAAACTAACCTGAGATCCTGTTATAGGTGTAATAATAGAGCCTTAATGTGTGCTAATGTATTACAGTGAAAATAAAAGTCACCAATTCCAAAGTAAAAGTCTCTCCCGGTTTCAGTCAAGGCTTCTTTCAGCGCGCTTCTTTTTCATGTGCATAGAAATACGTTTTTCTTTTTTTAATTATTGTTTAATAACTTGGTCCCCTATTTTTATTGAATATCAAGTTTACTCTGATGACTTTCAATAGTGGATTTCCTTTTACTCTCTAACATTGTAGTTCTTTGTAGGGCCACAAGAGGGTGTGATTGAGCTATATTTGAAGGATTGATGCAGCAAGTTAGCCCTAAATACAGTATATGCTAAAATCTTTGTGAGACACGTCAAATTTTCCTAACATTATTACATAGCATAGAATAGGTCACTCTAGTTTAATTCTAGTCTAGTTAGTTGCTCTTAGACTATGATGTAACTGTGTGATTGTGGCTTTGTTTTGTGAGCCTCATTTTGTTGTTCTGCCACTGCAGGGTTTTGTGCCTGGGCTGGTGGGGACTTCCCATGCTGCATTGCAGTTCATGACCTATGAATGGCTAAAAAGAGAGCAGAACAAATATAAGAAGATGCCGTCTGAATCCCTGCTGGTGAGGAAATAAAACCACACTTATGAAAATTATGAAGTTTTTCTATACCTGTGGTAAACTTTCTTGCTTATTCTACCCAATTTTGACAGGATAGGGTCATACAATGGTAAATTGTATATGTATGTACTATGTATGTATATACAATGTACACAAACTGTTTTTGACCATTAAATTGATATGGTCGAATCCTTCATGATAACTAGAAATAAAAACATATTATACATTAATGTTATAAATATTGTTTGTAGGTGATTTAAATATTTCAAAATATCGATTCTACGTATTTCCATGACTTTTCCAAATTTAAATCTAACATATAGAATGTAACATTTTCAAACGTGGAAATCTTTTTAGAATATTAACAGCTAATAAAATTCCAAATTCTTGAGCTCTGCCAGTGTCTTGAACTATAAATTAATTCATTTTATAAGGTTAAAAGGCACCACATACAGTACAAAGAATGACCCGCACGATTATGTGGCTTTTGACTGTATTGTAACATTTAAAAGGAGAGGTTTATGTGTACTGGTCATCAGTAGTGATCTTTGTTTCATGGATGTGAGTCAGTCTCTCCCTCCTGTCTGTCTCTGCTTCAGTCTCCACTGGAATACATCACCATGGCAGCCATTTCCAAAATATTTGCTGTAGCAGTGACTTACCCATATCAGGTGGTGCGCGCTCGCCTGCAGGACCAGCACAACAACTACAGTGGAATCGTGGATGTCATCAGGAGAACGTGGAGGTATGAAATCACACGGCACATAAACTCTCTTCAAACTCCATCACAGAGCACTCAGAGATTGCCTTTACCTAAAAGCCCAAAAAAAGAAAAAAAAAAAAAACATAAAATAAAATTAAATTGGATCAATTCGTTCATTTGAATCCCTGCTGATGGGGAAATAAAATCAGCCTTATGTTTTCAGGATAGGGGGAGGGACTTTTATATTTTAAAAGTGTTTCGGTAACACTTTACAAGAAGTTAATATTAGTTGTTGTATTAACTACCATGAACTAACAATGAGCAATACACTTGTTACAGTATTTTTTTAATCTTTGTTAATGTTAGTTAATAAAAATCCAGCTATTCATTGTTTATTCATATTAGTTCATGGTGCATTAACTAATGCTTAAAAAATATATAATAAAGGTAGTAGGTAAGGTAGTTAACTAATGTTACCAATGAACCTGTTCCCACTTTTTCAATTTCTCTGGTAGAGTTTGCAGCTTATTTTGGCCATGTACTGCCCAATTTTAAAAGGAAAGCTTCATATGACTGAGATTGGACTGTACAGTATCATGTGTGGCCTGGCCACTGCTTTTGACCAATAAATCAAAATGTTCCTGTCCTTGATGAGGTATCACTGTAGTTTAGGGTCCAATTCTCACCATTAACTAGTTTTTTTGTTTTGTTTTTATACATAAAAATACATTTAATTAAATGTTTAATGCATTGTTTTAACTCTCCATAATTAAATAATTAGGTTAAAAAAAACAACAACATTTAATCTATAGTACCATTCAAAGTTTGGGTTTAGTAAAATGTTTTTAATGTTTTTGACAGAAGTCTTTTATGCTCAACAGGGCTGTATTTATTTGATCACAATACCGGTAAAATAAAAAAATAAATAAAAAAAACGTGAAATATTACTATAATTAATAATAATAATACAATTTAAAAAGTTTAAAAGAACAACATTTAATTGAAATAGATTTTTTCTTTACATTATACATGTTTTTTACTGTCACTTTTGGTGAATTTAACGCAGCATTCCTGAATAAAAGTATTAAATTCTCTTAAAACAAAAATATTTTGAATGGGAGTGTATATGTCTCATTCTTTTTGTGCTAGATTAATATATTTTTTTAATATTTATAAGTCAGTGCTTTATTATAGTATTCATGATAAAGATGATCAAATAAATAATAAATTAAAATTGTACAAGTACAACATTTTTTTGTAAAATCTAGTTTAAAATACATGTGCCAGGTTCATAGAAATGTATTCTTTATATTCATTTTGGTTTCTCATAATTTTGAAAAAGAACATTTAATGACTCCAAAAATGTCATGTGGCGTAATCATCCAATAAAACTAATATTTAAACTGAGTAAACTGAGTACATGTGAGAATACACATCTTAATAATTATTTTATGAAAAAGTTATTAAATACATTTTAAGGTAATAAGTCATTATGTTTTATGACATTTCCTGATTTAAGGAAATTGCAAATCCTCATGTTGGTTTTCCCATATGACTTTGATTTGGCATAGAATTATTTTATATATATATATATATATATATATATATATATATATATATATATATATATATATATAATTTCTAATAACGATAATAATATCAATTGACAATTTTAAATAAATACAATAGATATTTATTTAAATTTGTGTTTGTCTCTCTCTAGCAACGAGGGGATCGAGGGCTTTTACAAAGGGATGATCCCCAATTTGGTGCGAGTCATTCCAGCGTGCTGCATCACCTTCTTGGTGTTCGAAAATGTGTCACGGTTACTTTTGGATGAGTATCACTAAACCTTCAGGAGACACATGCGGGACCAAAACAACACAATATGCCAGGATTATATGTGTATATGTGTTAGAGGCGAGCAGGAATATGAAACATTTCCTGTTTAACTCCGAACTCAACAAAACTACAACTTAGAGTGTGCACTAAATGGAAAAAAAGAAAATAGAGGTGCATATATATATGAGAAGAGATGTTGTATTGTCGAGTTTATCAAGAGATTTCATATTTGTGTAAATATTGAACCACGAAAAAGTGTCTGAATTGATTTCAACTAGTCAATAGCAAGAACTGGTCTTGGAAAAGTGGATTCAAGCCATCCTGTGACAATGCAACCAAACACAGTGTTCACCAAACACAAAACTTAAGATGTTTGTCTTTTTTTTTTTTTTACAATATTTTCACTAAACAGCTGCTATATTTGCTGACCTATGCGAGAGAATGAACCCATTTACCGCTGGCTGTAGTCCCTGGGTTGAAACTCACCGGGCGTGCTCAGGAAATGATGTAACGCTGCAGGATAATGGCACACAGGCCTGGGAGACGGGAGCAGATTTTAACCAGATGTGTGTATGTAGATGACATCTACTGGAAGAGAGGAACTGGAATGAAAGGAGACACATGAAAGAAAGAACTGTGTTAAGTAGCAACTGAGAGGAAATAGTGTTTGTATATAGAAATGTGCTATTGTCAATGACGCACAAAGAAGAGCTGATGTATGTACAAGCCATTTTTACACATCTAATAAAGGAATATATGGAACAGACAAAGGACCCTGAGCTATTGCACACACTATGCTTTTGACTTCTTTAAAAAAAATGTCTTAATGGCATAGCATTCAATGCAAAATGTCAAATCAATTGCAATTTACTCTGCTCGAATCTCTACCAGTACCAAACATTATTACAAGCTTGCTGCTTTGAATCTTAGGCAAGCAGATAGTTTTGAACACTGGTACTGGTACAAATTTGTAACCCTAAAAAGTTAAGAACTGGAGTTTTAATTCAATATGTTTACTTACAAAATATGCGTGCAAAAAAATGCCAAAGAAAAATTAAGTATTTTTTTTTTTCAGAGTAGTCTTGAGTTTTGGTTTTTTTTTTTTTTCAATCATTTGGTGTGTTTTTTTTTTAGGTAATTTATCAATTCAGTTCTCAAGTGCACACTGGTGTCACAACATCATTAAATATCAACATGATCCTTGATCTTTGAAAACCACAAAATGTCAAAGACAATACTAATGGTCTTTTTTAATGCAATGACTATGCAATGATAGTCATTGTCACATTTTTAAGTTTCTATAATGTTGTGTACTCAGAAAAAGTACTCGGATTTCTCTTTATTGAATTCTCAGCAGCACAACAGCTGCAAAACTACTTCAATACCACACCAGACATTCCAAGCCTTAGTCATGCTACAAAGTGCAGTTCACTGCATTTTCCCATCTACACCCCATTTTAAGTGGTGCTTTTTGCCTTTTCTATTCGATTTTTAAGCTAATTAACAAGCAGTTGGTCTCGACTAGTTTTATTAACAAGCTCTTTAAAATGTACATACGTGCTTTTAAATTGTAGCTGCATTTTATTTGATCAGGAATACATTAAAAACAGTAATTTTGTGAAATACTGTTGTAATAAAAAAAAAAATATGAAAGATCTTTAAAGTTCAAGGAGATCTCCGGGTGAACAATGAACCTTTGGTCTAATAAAAAATCGGTACCTAGTCAAACGTTGTTTTCATGATAATCGACTGTAAAGAGTTTTATCTCTAAAAACTGTTTAGCGTAATGCTAGCATGGGGGAATTGACTAAGGAAAAGGAAATCGCTAGTTTATACCACTAACAAGGCTCAAAATAGCCCCACACTGACACAGAAACATAATAAAACTCCATACATGCAAAACGAAGCATTGAGAACTTTGTAAGTGTACAGACCGTTTAATAAGAAGATACTTTTTTTTCTATAGGTTCACAGGCTATGTGACGTCAGAACTCGTAACTGGGAGTTCATCTTCATCGATCTAGTACGAGTTCACGGATCACGGGTTTGACGACCGTTACAGGTTGCCTGGAACGCGGCGTAAACTACTTCCTGACGTGAGTTTAAAACACTCTTGTCCCATACACCGCACGACCCAGAGTGTTATCAAAAGGTGGACAGGCTTAAGAAATTCGTGAGATCAATACACTCTTGTCCCATACACCGCACGACCTAGAGTGTTATCAAAAGATGGACTGGTTTAAGAAATCAACGTGACGTAATCGGAAGCTTGACGAGTACACAGGCAAGCCCCTATTGCTTTACACATCTCTCTCCATGACGGTGAGAGACACATTTTTACAGCAGTAAATAAACTAAGAACATCTGATCTAACTTGAACATTAACACACATATCTTTAACGTCACAAAAACTTTAAGTTTTTACTGCAATAACACATAAATCAACGCTCAATAAAAAATTACCAACAATGCACCTAGCTGCTAGCGCTGACGTCACCTTGGCTACGGCAGTTCATAGGCACAACCGGCGCTGCGTCATCATAAAATGTCCCCGCCCACTTTTGGGGGAAAGAAACTAGACTTCCCATAGACTTCAATACAAAATAACGGCAAAAACCAACGTCCGTACACAGCCAGCCTGCCTGCCATAGAGCGTGAAAGATACATTTTTTATGCCCGTTATCAACAAGCCCAGGCTACCTGTCATCATAATGATTAATTCATGAGATACAAGTTTTTTTTTTACTTTAAAAAGCGAAATAAAATCATTCACTCGCTTACCTCGTGACTCGACGAGGTAAAAGTAAATGTCCGGGTAAGACACCTCTGGCCACTGGGTGGGGTTGTTACCCCAATTTGACACTGGGAGAATAAAGGGACATGCTTTTAAATTGGCCAAATTAAGTTTGTGTATGTATTTTTCACGCACTATGGCAGGCTGGGTGGACATATAATTACTTGACATGTTTTATATAAATGATTTCTTAAGTTATTTACGCCTGTCGGCTGTGTACAGACGTTGCTTTTATTTTGTATTGAAGTCTATGGGGATTCTAGTTTGTTTTCCAAAGGGGGCGGGGACAAAATTGACAGCTAAGTTCCCGGATGTGCCGGTTGTGCGTATTGGAACGAATGCATCAATAGAGCCGCCATCTTGAAACAGGGGAGGCCCTCGTTTTGCATGTATTGAGCCTCATTATGTTAGTGTGGGGTTATTTTGAGCCTTGTTAGTGGTATAAACAAGCGATTTCTTTTTACTCAGTCAATGCCCGTATTACTAGCATTATACGCTAAACAGTTTTTAGAGATAAAACTCTTTACATTAGATTATCATGAAAACAAATCTCAGAGAACGATTGACTAGGTAACTTACCGATGTTTTATTAGACCAAAGGTTCATTGTTCGCCGGAGTTCTCCTTTAATATATTCATGTGATGGCAGAAATATTCATTTTGAATCGTAATATATTAACATTAAATAAATTGACATTTGTTTCTATATTACATTTTTTATTAGTGAGGTGAAACTTGACCCTGACTTTTCTTCATAGCCTTTGGTCATTTAAAAAAACACACACAATGGACACAAAAAATATGTTGCGTTCTAGTCATCCAGGCACAAAGAAAAAACAAATAAATATTAGCAAAGCAAGGATCATCTTTGTTGGACTTTCAATGTTAAAAAAATGATGGCAATAATAACATACAGTGATGACATCTTGGGTAACAACATGGTACTGTTTCAATACCATATTCATTTACTATGATATTTAAGTAGTAAAAGATACTTTTTCATCATTCAAATTTGTATCATTTTCACTAACAGGAGACTTATTCCTCTCTAATTGTCTGTAGTATCTAAACTGAGCATACTGAATCCCTCAGAGAATCATAATCTAATACATGAGAGTTGCACGGACTCAAAGCAACACTATTAGCTTTTATTTGTCCAATTTCTATGAGGAAGGTCCTTTCTGTGAAAGGAACATGATGTCGCTGTCTTCTATTGCCATGGTGACAGTGATCATGCTCATTTTGGAAGCTCTTCGATGATCACCCTGGATACAGAGTTCCATCCTGTAGAGGCGTCACCGCGAGGGTAGTCGGCACAAGTGCCCACCCATATCCCAACATCCACCAGACCAGCCTGGATCCCATCACAGAGCCCCTCGACTGGCAGAAAAAACACAAGCAGTGACGCTCGTCAATACTATAATTAATAATTATATAATAATTATTAACTAATAATTATATAAGCATAATATAATATTAAACCAAATTATAAACACACACTGTATAGCAGAAACAATGATTTAAGGAAAAAAAAACTTACTTGAACTTACTAAAGAATAGATCGTTTTTAAGAATTTTAACAAGTCACAATTATAATTATTTTTTTAAATCACAAGATAATTAGCGCTATATTTCCATCCAAACAGTTTTTAATTGGGATTAGAGAGAATTTCAACAAGTTTTTTTTATTTGTGATGTCTGTTAAGGCATATATTTCACTGGAAGTGTGTGTGTGTGTGTGTGTGTGGGTGGGTGTGTGCTATATATACAGATAAGATCAGTTAGTGGATGTTGAGATGTGAGCTGGTGAGAAACCACAGAGAGCTCTCAAATTCCTCTGGTCTCTCTATAATTGCAGCATAGATGGTTATGAAAACTGAGAAACTGCCTTTGACAACACAAAAGAATACTCATAGGAATCCATGTGACAAAGAAATGTGCATGAGAGTATTTTTCTGTGTTTAAAAATATGAAATGAGTACAATAGGGGATTATGGTTTTGAAAAAATGGTATTTCAAACAGAATGGTTTTTTTAAAAACAGTTCGGTCATAATTAATGATCGTGCATAAATTGAGTTTTAAAATAAACTGATTCTTGTAAATACACAATATATGTGGAGTGTATATTTTTAAATGCAATGTATATTTTGGTGGTGTAGAGTCTATTTTATGTTTAGCCATATTTTGGAAACCACAAAGACATAAATAGATGTGACATGCATAATTGCAGAGTGTCTGAATCACACATGCAACCATAAACAAGTATAAATAATTTTATAACATCAAGCTTTTTATTTTAGAATATATGTGAATTAATATATATATATATATATATATATATATATATATATGAAGAGTTCAGATGCAAAAGCCTCTAAATGCCATTTGAAATTTTCTTCTAAAATGACCATTTTTATCAAGCTTGTATATTTAAGTTCAGTAATTTCACTTAAATGACAATTAATAGGTCATCTTCATTGCCATTTAAGTGAAATTACTGAACTTAAATATACAAGCTTGATAAAAATGATCATTTTAGAAGAAAATTTCAAATGGCACTTAGAGGCTTTTGCATCTGAACTCTTCATATATAAGTAGTCAATTATTATACGTTTAAAATATGTTAATTTTATTGCCAACATTTTACAATATTTCTAATGCACAGCTTTCTAAGCAGTGTTTATCTTATTTGTCTATGTAAAATTTATAGTATTTTTGCAATTTACTGACTTCTAAAAACCCCAAAAAAATCTTGCAGATCAGATAAAACATATCCAGATAGTTTGTAAATGATACCTGTGGATGTCCTGTGGATGTTTATGGTGGAGTTGAGTTCAGGGCTGCCCTGGTCCAGGTAAATGATGGACTCTATGGGTAACGGTCCAGTGCATTCAGCCCCATTAAAGGTGAAGTACCAGCGCTGACAGCAGGCCGTCTTACACTTAAGCCGGAGCGAGCCGCTGAACAGCACACGCAGAGCACTGTCTGAACGCTGCTTGGTGAACGTGCACTCCTGTGACGGAGAAATCAAGACATTTTCCATTGTTAAATCACTGAATGAATGTCTGAAGAGGCCACCTATATATGTCTATGGTCAAATTTAGCCTAGATTAATGTCTGGCATGGCCCTGTTAGCCCCTTCTTAAAGCTTTTTCACTAGCGAAAGTTTTCTATTTATGTTATTGCAGGCCCATCAGCCAATCAGTGTTGTGATGATGTCATTTCCTGAGGCTCCAGAATCACATACCATTTATGACTGGTTCAAAACAGAATGGCAGAAAAACTGACAGAGTACACATTCAATTGAACATACTTACAGCTATCTTGCCGAGATCAATGCCGTAGTTTAATGAATTCCAAGCACACTGTTTGAAGTTCGGTTTCCAGGGATCATCAAACCTTTCTGTCACACACTCTCCCTTCTCGCCTTTAAACCCATCTCTCCCAGGGATTCCTGGTGTTCCTGGAATGCCATTTATCCCCGGGTTCCCATCCCTGCCTTGCACTCCAGGTACACCCTGCATGCATGGCTGGTACTAATGACAAAAACATGAAGAAAAGTGAAACTATTTCAGACTTTTGGCTTCTTCGTGAGGATGACAGTGATTCACCATGATGCACAGTCTGCTGCGGGTGGGAGAGAACCATGAACCGTTCTTGAAGACGGATACATTTGTGCCGAAATGGCAAAAACAATGAAAACGTAAAATTGGATGAAGAACTTGAGTTAAATCCCCTGACCACAGTCACAGCCTTGATTCACCCAAAAATACTCAACCTCAAGTTGTTCCAAACCTGTATGAATCTCTTTCTTCTGCTGAACACACACACACACACACACACACACACAAAAAGATATTTTAAAGAGAAAGACTGTACACTCTCAGAAAAAAAAGGTACAAAAGTTGTCACTGGGGTTGTACCTTTTCAAAAGGTAAACTTTTGTCCATTTCATGAGCTAATAAGAACATTTTAGGTGTTAATATGTACATTTTTGGGTGCTAAAATGTACATTTTAAGTGTTAATATGTAAATTTAGGTGCTAATATGTACATTTCAGGAGCTAATATGTCCATTTCATGAGCTAATATGTCCATTTTAGGTGTTAATATGTACATTTTGGGTGCTAATATGTCCATTTTTAGTGTTAATATGTACATTTTAGGTGCTGATATATACATTTCAGGAGTTAATATGTACATTTCATTTAGGTACTAATATTTACATTTTTAAGTGTTAATATGTACATTAGGTGCTAATATGTCAATTTCATGAGCTAATATGTCCTTTTTAGGTGCTAATATGTACCACTAAGTTACCAATATGCAGCCTTTGGGTACAAAAGTGTACCTTTTGAAAAGATACAGCCCCAGTGACAGCTTTTGTACCTTTTTTTTCTGAGAGTGTAGCCAAACAGTTGATGGGCCCCATTGACTTCCATAGTATTTTTTTATATATATATGATAGAAGTCATTGGGGCCCACCATCAACTGTTTGTTTACCAACATTCTTCAAAATATCTTCATTTGTGTCACAGATTAAAACAACTTGAGTGTGAGTAAATGATGAATGAATTTTGACAGAAAATAAAGTGCAGTTGGGCTCATAAATTTTGACTTATTTTTAAAACAATATTTTTATCATTGGTTATCGTCCTCCTTGGTTTGAACTGGCCATCAGTCTTTGTCAGATTTCTTGAGTTTTCATCCAGTGAGTAAATTTAATCCAATCTCTTGGGGCTTTTCAATTCAGTTCTCTATTGCCTTGCATTGGTTTCATCTCTCACAGGTTTTATGGAATCATATGTATAAACACCAGTGGGACAAAACAAATCCAAATGAGTCTTAGTGTGGTTTGTTTGCATCCGCAGATAAGAATATGCAAAGTTTTATGTTTGGTTAGATATTACTCGCTTGCTTTTTAAAGTTAGCCAACCAAAGGCATTTCAAAATTCACCAAGTGTACTAAATGCAGAGGTCATCTTGGTCACACTTGACTTGGCCATTGTGGAAATCAACAGAATTTCAATTTTAGCATCTGTCACCACTTTTCCAAAGTCTCTGCTCCATTGAGCAGCTGAATGAATCAGATTAAATTAAATAAATTGAGTGGAACTCTTACCAGTGAATAAAGACTTGATTTATATCAATCAGAAAATAAGAAAATACAGTTTGCAAAGTAAGGATCATTACTCCTATGGTGAGTCTCAAATTTGGTGAAACGTGTGTAAGTGTTGGAGCAAAAAAAAAAAAAAAAAAAAAAAAAAAAAAAAAAAAAATCAACACAATACCAATTCCAACCATAAACTATTTTAATTATAAACCTAGCCTATTCACTGAATACATTAAGCGGCTGAATTCTGCCTTTCCCATATGAGCTAAACTTCTATTGAAAATAAACCAAACTAATCCGTAACGGAGAACAGAAAATCTAATTACAGGGTTAAAAGTAACTTTAACAAGGGCTATAATTTATTCTTTTATCCAAATGAAGTATATCAGCCAACTTCCATTTTCCGAATCATTTGAAACACATTTTAAAAATTACAAGAAGGGTAAAATAAAATATTTATCATCTGAACCGATGCATCTTGCCTATCTTTGAACTGGGTTTGCATTGAACATTTCTTTAAAACGATTGCCTACCTTGTCAGTAAACTCCGCGTCTCTTTGCCGGGCGATCCTTTCTTTAGCCTTCTCGGCGAAACAGAATGGCAAAGTTATCCAAAAGCAAATGAGAACCTGAGGCAGTATTTTAACCATCATTACTAAACTGCTAAGGTTTACAGCGTGCCTGCTGTGATCCAACTGTTTCCAACTAACTTTCTCTAAGAGAAGGAGGCTAGTTATTCTGTATTCCTGCAGGGGGCGCGTGACAGCGAAGGAAGATCAAAAGTAGCCTAGACATGTAGGCTATACTTAGATTTCGAGGATCAATAACTGATACATAAATGAAAATACGCCCAATAATCTCTATTTCATGCATAGCTTCATCGTCTAATCACAAATGATTGATCCTTCCACATGTGCGATGAGAAAACTAACATGTACCACGTGGCAACACACCTAATGATAAACTTGAGTGCAGTCTAACTGCAAACAGCTCACTGACTTCACACACCATTGCTCAGATTTTAAGATCAAAAAGCATGTTAGCTTATATGTCCATTCATTCACAATGTAGTGTGACGACAGTAGTACTATAGGCTATCTATTTACACTTGTGAAACAATGTAAACAATCTGCATGGCACAAACAACATCTACTTCTGTTTACACCCAGTGTAAATAGCATCCACTTTTTATGCTAAATGTAAATGTGACCATTCAGAATAGGTTCATTTCTTTTAATTTGAACAGGAAGTGATCAAAAAAATATAACCTGGATGTATAGCAAAGTATGTAGCCTAGTCAAGAAGTATCAACCTAAAACCAGAACTCTGTTTAAAGTTCAGGATGTTTTTGAGGTAATAAAATGTCTTTGGGGTCTCTAAAGGTGACTTGAAGCTTTTTTAATCTGCTATAATGATTTTAAATAACACTCTTTAAGGTGAAAAAAAAGAATAGTTGTTCTTGAACAAGTAGTCTATTCATTCAGTGAGGGCCGTATGTTTCTTTTCCTTCTCTTGACCTGGAGGCACCACAGAGACAGGAACTGAAGGGGGTCTCAGACCACAGCTGAGGTATTTCCCTGTCAACATCCCGTTAGCCCGCCTCATGCCATATGAAAACACAGACATTAGCCATATTCATAATGCTCATCTGAAGAAAAAAAGCAAAAATTTTGCCTCCAATAGAATTCTGTCTCAGTTTAGTCTTGAGATGTGACCATTAGAGAAATTTAAGTTCAATTTTAAACTTTCACTTGTTGTATATTAAGTAACTGGTCATTATTTAAAATTAAGCAATAACTTAAATGCCTTTACTATCTATTGTTATTTGTAGCAAATACATATAAAAACATTTTGAATACAGCTGAAATAATACTGAAATAATAATAATGAAAAAAATTAAAAAACTTAAACAGTAGAAATGTTGCATTGCCAACTATGTAATAGACAATAATAGACTATATATATATATATATATATATATATATATATATATATATATATTATACAGAGCTTAAACTAAAATTAAAGTGACATTTAAAAACATTTAGTGTTTTTTTTTAAATTTAGCATTATTTATAGATTGTTTTCCTCATAGCAACAAAAGTTTTGATCTGACAATGTAAAAAAAAAAATCCAGGTTTTACTATCCTTGTGAGGCCACACACACACATGGTTGAGTAGACATACAAAAAAAGTTTTCAAGAGCTAATATGAACATTGAACATAAATGTTTTGTTACTCTTTTCTTTGAGTATATATATATCAACAATTTAACAATTTAAATGACTTAGTAGGCTATTATTATATATATTTCTACATCAGAGAAAGGAACCAGTAGATGGCAGAAGCGCTTTATTATAAAACTCATCTTGTTCAAAAATGGCACACATCCACACCACCTATAAAATGCACTTTCAAAGTGATGACTGTAACATCAAAAGATAGGAGCAAAGCATACTACACCAGTACAGGCAAGACTTCATTAATAGACAGAACATTTTTGTTTTATTTTTATGGATTTAAGATAGCATTGCCTTCGCTAACAAATATTCCCAGTTCTGAAAGTTTTATTTCTGAATGATCTCTGAATGATCAAAATGTGCAATTTATTACATATTTTAAATAATAATAATAAAATAATAATCTTTGTTATAAAAACATTACGAGAATATTCCATTTTTATCATTTTGCAAATATTATGAGAACGTTATGAAAATTAACCATGATTTATTATTAAGATTTTTTTTAAAAAATCTGCTTTATAAATCCCACTGCACATGAGCAATTTTTAAACCTATATATCGTGTGGAGTCTAACTCTATGAGCCAAAACTCTCCTGTCCACTGAATGACTATGCAAGGACAGAGTGGGAAGCCGTTGCTTAAGAAAAGTAAAGCCTTGTTGTAGGCTAATATTGTTTCTTTGCAACAAGCAGACAACAAACAGCTACATAATTTGCATTTAAATCACAGGCGCCCATTTTAGACAGCTTGTTAGACTAATTACACGGAAATACAGCCTTCAGTTTGCTGAAATTCAAAGTGACTTGGTTTGTTAAATTCAACGAAGGGAAAGCACAATAAGGATAATTAGAAAGTAAAAAACAAAATTACATTAGTTCTTTTGTTACCACGGAGGAGAGGTGGAAAGTCTCTCACTAGAGCAGAGTTTGTTCATTTGAGTAAATAGAATTAGCGTAAAAAGAAATTAGAGGCAATTAAATAGGACAAAACTCCTAGCGGCCTTTTTTTATTGTTCTTTTTTAATTAATATGATCGGTGCACTTCTTTAGAGTTTGATTGTTTCCAAACTCCTGCTGAGAATAAACCCTTTCAAGTCTTTTGGAACTGCTCATATAATTGTGTTTTCCATGGAGAGGATGGACAACACAATTACAAGTGTTGTTGACACTTTGAAAATGCCATTTTATGCTGTTAGCCCAGTCTTACGTTGTTGTGCTCAGTGCAAAAGCATAGATAAAGGAAGGATTTTAACCATTAGAGAGAATATTGTGTTGAATGTCTCGGGTTAATTGACTGTAACCCTGCTCCCTGAAAAGGAGGGAACAAAATTCTGCGTTGAGCACTACGGGGGAAATACATCTTTGTATGACCAGCTGGACCCCTCACAATTGTGTAGTTTGTGCTCACTGCTCACAAAGATGCGAGAGATCTCAGACAAGAGTTAGTGTTGTTGACTCAAGGACGTGTGAGCCAGGAGTAGCATGAACATCCAAACTTAGGGATAGTTCACTTTGAAATTAATTTTTGATATGTTTTAGGGGCATCCAGGATGTGTCTTTGTTTCCACAGTATTTTCAATTTTGACATTTTTTGGTCAAACTGTTCTTGTCTGCCAGTCATATAATGGGGGTCCACCTCAAAGAGCATGCACAGAGAAGTCCAAATTAAACATGATTTAATGACTCGTGAATGATGGCCTAAGACACGAGAGGTTTGTGTGAGAAAACGAACCGCAATTTATATCGTTTTTACCTCGTCCAAGTGTTCTGAATCAGTTGTTCAATGTCCAACTGATTAACCGAATTGAATTATGCCCAACCTTCCGCCGGAAGTGATCGCTTGAGCGTCGACGAACATTGTTTACACTTTTCGGAAGTTTTACCTTTCACTAAACATATTTAGATATACCGAAATCGTCTTCCATTGCAATTTCCTGTATATCTAAATATGTTTAGATCTTCACAGTGAAAGGTACAACTTCCGAAATCTATGTGTAAACAATGTGTGACGTCGCAAGCGATCACTTCCGGTGGACATCGTTCAGTTGAACTTTGGATAACTGATTCAGATCCCTTGGTCGTGACTGTGATTACACGAGGTAAAAACGATATAAATACTGTTCGTTTTCTCACAAAAATTGATTTTGTGTCTTAAGCCTTCAATGTGTATTTATATTTACGAGTCATTCAGTCATGTTTAACGTTTAACCTCGACGTCTTCTCTGTCAGGTGGACCCCCATTGACTGACAGACAAGACCGGTTTGACTGAAAAATGTCAAAATTGAAAATACTGTGGAAACAAAGACACCTACATCCTGGATGCCCTTGAGGTAAGCTAAAACATATCAAAAATGTATTTCAAAGTGAACTAATTATTTAAACTTTAAAAAAAATATAAACTTTTTTTAAGTCTGGTGAAGCTGGAATCACAGCTATTTAATGACTTGTATGAGCCTTTTGATATTCCTCTCCGAATCAGACAATTTTTTCTTGAAATTTGTGCATTAAATGATTAAATAAATCTGTAATACATTTGTGTAGGTTCTGTTCTGTTTACCCTAAGGCGGGTTATGCGCCCTAATCCAAACTGTATGGTAATTGTCAATCATCTTTGACAAAAGTGGTCCTGACAGAAATGAAATTGCGCACAAAACAGTTATGAATTTGCCATGAGAGGGTGTTGGAGGAAACTCAATTTAACAAGCTTATAAAAGCTTAAAGTATAAGGCAAGAGAAAGCAATCTCTTGCAAGCATTCTAAAATATCCCACATTGCCATATTGTAACTGGTTTAACTGGAACCGTTTTAGGACCAAAAGCAGATGAGATTAAGATTCTTTGCTCAAGGGCACGACAGCAACAGTCAGAAAAACAGCTCATGGTGGGATTTCCTGTTCACGCTCCATAACCACAAGCTCTTGCTTCAGAAGCCGATGCTTTATCAATTAGGGCCATGCCCATTAGTCTATTATTCACTGTCTGCATGATGTTCCGACATCCTCTTTTCCAAGGCCAATTAGCCAAAACACAGTTCCAATACATCACTGTCTCCCACAGATTCTTCTCTCGCAGACTGTTTTTCCACGGTCCATAAGATCAGCAGAAACGTCACAGCCTCAACCATGGCCTTAATTAGTCCTTCTGTAGTTGAGAGAGAAATTTTGGCACCGCTAGCTGGGGAGAAACAGAATAGAGGGAGGAACGTTTTAAACCAGCTCTAGACATTATGTTACGGTGCTGCTGAGGCTTTGTACTTTGAAGTATGATTGCTGTAGCTGTCTTACGGCCATTAATGGAGCTTTCCAGCATGAAGTCAGAGCTCAAACTGTGTTCACTTTTTTGTTAGGTTTGTTTTTGTCCATGTAGGAAATGTAGTTCTCCCACATCTTTCTTTAGTAAGGTATTTGTTTCATATTTTTTTGTGTGTTTTGTTGAAAATTCTTTCATAATTTACTTAAATAACAACACTCGGGGTGTGAATTACACAAGTTTTGGTGTGGAGAACAAGCCAATGAAGGCTAGAGCACACAGCCATTCAAAAGTCAGTAAATACTTTTATTCAGGATTGCAAGAATCAAAAAATGCATTAAAAGTGGCAGTAAATGCATTATAATGTTTGAATGGTTTCTATTTTGAATAATAACCTTAATCAAAACACTATAACTTCCGTTCCTCTTGGAGCGACATAACTTTTCTTCTCTGATGACGTGTTTACCTGCGTGACAGCAGAACAACCTCACTCACATGAGATCACAGCAATAGCAATCAACATCCAACATTCAAATAAATTCCTGATTGACAAAATCAAATCTTCCCTATATTTTTATTTTATTTACTCGGATAAATATATATATATCACAATATAGAACATTTTGGAAAAATGCAATTCCATGCTTATTTTTTAAGTAATTTTCTAATTGTATATATTTAATTTTTCAATTAAAATATGTAAATATAATATAGAAAATCAGTTTAGAATTTATAATTCAGATTCAGTTCCTGAACCCTTTAGACACACCTGTTCTGTTTTCCTTTGTCTCTTAGCCTTTGGTTCATTCAGTTCTTGATCTGATATCATTGTTGTGATTTTTGTGCAACACCCTGTGATTCTGATTTGTGTTTCGTGTTGGATTTACGATTATAGAGTGTCCTTGTCATTTTGTCCGCCACTCACGTTTGACAGTAGAAGTGAATTGGAGGTTCCCTGTGGTGCTTTTGTGTAAGGGTCTGTTTTGGTTTTGCGGTACAGATCTGTTGCCTCTTCTGTTTAGCACACATTAATGAACTAGTGCTCAGACACATCATGAAATCTCATCATTAATGCTGCTCTGCAGTGACTCAACCCCCCAAACATCAGGGCACATGTACCTCCACTGTTGACTCTTTGAAGCAGCCAAGATGTTGCCATGGGCAACCAAGACTTCACACAGCTCTACATACTGCCTCTCTCTTACTGAAAATCAGTCATGTCACTTATACATATTTTTTTTTTTTGCTAAAACATAATTCTATTTGTTACACAGTGAGCCTCTGACAATCCGTTTTCCATTTAGTTCTTGTTTTATTTTATTTTTATTTTTATTTTTTTTCTAGAACAGAATTGATCATTTTTTTTCTTTTAACGGATTCAGCCCACCATGTCTTGATTTGAAGCTTGCAGTGTGCAAAAACATTTATTTCCTTTCAAAGCTAGGTAGGAGTATGGTATGTTAAAGGAATAGATTTTCTTGTTCTTTTCCATCGGCTGTGGCCGGAACACCAGAAATTACACTTTTTGTGCCCTATCTTACGGAAGCATATTGGATTCACTTGAAGAAAAAAAAAACTACTCTGTTTTTCTGAATTAACAAGTTAATTATCTCCGAATTACGAGGTAATTTTTTATGGAAAAAAGTTTTTGCTCTGTTTTTCTGAATTAACGAGTTAATTTTTAATGAGAAAAAAAAAAATTGCTCTGTTTTTCTGAATTAAAAATAGAGCAAAACTTTTTTTCTCCTGAAAAATCAACTCATTAATTCAGAAAAACAGAACAAATTTTTTTTTTCATGAAAAATTAACTCGTTAATTCAGAAAAACAGAGCAAAAACTTTTTTTCTCATGAAAAATTAACTCATTATTTCAGAAAAACAGAGCAAAACTTTTTCTCATGAAAAATTAACTTGTTAATTCAGAAAAACAGCAAAAAGTTTTTTTCTCATGAAAAAATAACTCATTAATTCAGAAAAACAGAACAAAATATTTTTTCATGAAAAATTAACTCATTAATTCAGAAAAACAGAACAAAATATTTTTTTCATGAAAAATTAACTCATTAATTCAGAAAAACAGAATAAAATATTTTTTTCATGAAAAATTAACTCGTTAATTTAGAAAAACAGAGCAAAAACTTTTTCTCATGAAAAATTAACTCATTATTTCAGAAAAACAGAACAAAACTTTTTTCTCATGAAAAATTAACTAATTAATTCAGAAAAACAGAACAAATTTTTTTTTTCATGAAAAATTAACAGGTTAATTCAGAAAAAAGGAGCAAAAACTTTTTTCTCATGTTTTTCTCATGAAAAATCAACTCATTAATTCAGAAAAACAGAGCAAAACTTTTTTTTTTCTCGAAAAAAAAAGTTGACTGCAGCTGGAGAATTGAGATAAATAAATTCTGCTTTCACGTCTGTTGTAAAATGAATTGACATGGCATTAATTTTTACGAACAGAAAACTGCAATCAAGGCATTTGTCGATCGGAAAGATATTTTTTGCCGTCCTTCCTACATGATTTGCCAAAAGTGTAACTCATCAGCTGGCTCCGATGGTCACTAACAAGATGGGACGTAATGATTGTGGTCGTTGTGGTTTCTCCTTTGGTCGCACTCATGGAGGACCAAGTAAAGCACTTGTTATTTTACTTCTAAAATTAGTTAGTTGCCTTTCTGCGTTGCTCTGATTGGTTGTTAGTCTACCGACTATCCAATTGAGTGCAGAGTTGTTGTTTTTTTCCTGGTTGGGTTAAGACACGCCTCATAAAGCCCAATGAAGCAGTTTCAGACTCACATGATTAGAATATGAGTATGACGAAGTCTGGTTAGCAATTGAGTACAAAATACAGATAAATAATATTAACGATACCTCATACCTCGCAAATATATAAAAGACATTAGATGTGTAGCATTCTCCCCACACAAATGATCCTATCATCACTTGTGGCAACGTGTGATGAAGGATCACATGCTTCAGGCTGCCATCACTTCATATTGAAGGTCATTGCAGAGCTTTCAAATAGAGCTTTGTGGACCTCATGCCCTGAAGCACGAATGACGTGCAGAAATGACGATGGCTCGTCTACAGTAAGAAACATCAAAAGAAGAGTCCACAGGGAAAGGACGCACAGTGACTTCTTGCTACTGCAGAATGAAAGGGGGATGTTTACTCTTTTTATTACGTTGACATAACTCAGATGATGTCTTCTCAGGAGAAGCCCAAAGCAGCATTTCTGTGAAATGTAATCACCTTCTTATTATACGCAGTCTAAAAGGTCTTGCAATATCTAGAAAGATCTGAAAAGTGTATATTGGAGAGGCTGTGATTTGATTGTAATGCTCAGTAGGAGCCTTAAAAAACGATGCAATACACAATTAAATGAGTTTCTGCTCTGTTAAGAAAAGCAGCTGCAAGTTCATCATGTTTACCAGACTGTTGAATTCTTGAAAGTTGAATTTGAGGTGGAAAAACAAGTTTTTTTATTATTATTATTATTTTTCAAGGTGTTCCTTGTCTTCAAATTGTTTTCCTCTGGCACCATTTTTATCATGAAAGGCTCATTTTTATATCCAAAATGAAAAAGCATATTATTCAATTCATTTCATGGCCGTATTACTGTTCTAGCAAGAGTCTGAATCCCCTAATGTGGTAACCAAGAGCAACCTTTTTGTATAATATAAAGCCCTGGTGTTGTTCACGAGTAATAATACATGTTTATCATATCATAATGATGAGAATATGTTCCAGCAAAATCATATTTATGCTCTGAACGTATAAGTGGTCGAGCTCTGACCCCATTAGGATTTAAACTAGGGCTGTCAGCATCCAAAATAAAAGTTTGTGTTTACATAATATATGTGGTGTGGGTGCACTGTGTATATTAATTTTATGAAATATAAACACACACACATGCTTGTATATATTTAAGAAATATTTTCATGTATATACTCTATATAGATTTATATATAATTTATATGATATGTAAATATAAATATTTTATATTCAAATAATATTATTTTCTTCAATATACATGCATGTGTGTGTGTATTTTTATATATATATATATACAAAATAATTATACACAGTGCACCCACATATATTATGTAAAAAACAAACTTTTATTTTGGATGCGATTAATCGCGATTTATCGTTTGACAGTCCTAATTTAAACCAAGGACTTATTTAAAAAAAAAATTTAAAAAATATTTTGATTTAAAAACCCAAACTAATGTTTTTACTCACTTCACGTTTTGAGTTTTGTAGGACGTTGTAGTTTGTCAACACGCTCTAAAAATGCTGGGTTGTTTTAACCCAATTTTGGGTCAAATATGGACAAACCCAGCCGTTGGGTTACATTTTTAAATTACATTTTTAACCCAATGTTTGAGTTTTTCCATATTTGACCCAAAATTGGGTTAAACCCAATTTTATTTGGTTAAACCCAATTTTAGAGCGCAATGAGGAGGAGCTTTTGGAGGTTTTGTCGCTCTGATGCTAGACTAAATAAATATTGAATGGCCAGCCAATGAATCAGAGAGTTTTTCCAGGGAAAGTTTGCTTGATGAAAGATATCATCCAGAACACCACCTCCACATCGCCCTAACCCAAACCCAAACCCAAAATAAAGTAAAAACAACTGGTGGATTGAAGTGAATTAGAGTGGAGATTGCAAGCTAGGTCTTCTCGTCCAACATCATTAATGCAAAAGACATGGAACATTAAAAAAATGGTCACAAGAATGAACTTTATTCATATATTTTAATTATACATGCATTCAAATACATGAAAATTAGAGATTATACAGCATAACACAGATGCACAGAGCATTTATCACAGTGCTGTTCACTCAAATCTTAATTACTTACTATTTGTTTGCACTGTTTCACACAATACAATGAAAAAACTTTCTTTATATACATATATATATCTGTAGTGGGTGGCACTTTGGATGATTGGAATTAATGACACTTGTCTGATAATTGTCTGTGTATGTGAAACCACTCCAGAACAAATTATTTTGTGAGTGGGATTCAAGTTGTTTTCTGTTGAAACAGTGAAGGGTGTTCATTGATTCTTCATGGAGAGCCAGCAAACCTGAGCACCTGAGCAGTTAATGTACCACAGAGAGGACGGATCAGACGACCTCCGGGTCATTTAGACAACACAAAACACATTGAAGGCACATTCTATTAACACCATCATGAGCACATCATCATGTAAGGAGGGTTGGCATTGCGCTTGAGTGAATGGACGGTGATTTGAACTGAATCACTTTAAACAAAAATGAAGAGAAGAGGATAATAAATTGGCAAAAAAAACCAAACTAAACATATTTGGACAGTCTGAGCACTTTTAAATTCTGGCCATAAGTCAGATTAAGTTCATAAGTTCAGTTGAATTCCATTATAAGTCAATTGGTGTATGCACTTTCGATAAATAAGGGCCATTATGTTACAGGCATATGTCAAGAATTTCTATTCAATTACAACTATATTAGAAAACTCCCGATGCCTTTAAAAACGAACAAAAAGATGTGTTAGTGACATTAGACCAGAAATGTTGTTTTAAAAATCTATTTTTTCACAGTCAGTCTGTTTCCACTCTTTTATTTGATGTACTTTATGTTATGTATTTATATGTGTAATCAATTTCAACTTAGGAATTAATAGTGTTGCTCATTCTTTCACCGCCAACAGCAGAGCACATGCACATGTAAACTGCATGCAATATTACATTTTAATTCTACCTATACAACATTAATGCTTTGTTTTGCATTGTTAATTTGACAAATGATTGCACTTGTTTTTCCCATAGGCTTTGATCAAGAGCTCCTCCGTGTCCCTAGATTGTTATTAAATCATATTGTTCAACGAGGATTATATTGTTCCATAGAACTAAGGCCTCCTTAAAGGGATACTCCACTTTTTTTTTTTTTTTTTTTTTTTGGAAATAGGCTCATTTTACCTCTCCCCCCAGAGTTAAACAGTTGAGTTATACCATTTTCAGATGTATTCAGCCAATTTTCTGATATTTGGAAGAATATCAGTAACCAGACAGTCTCTTTTCTATGGAAGCTTGTTTCCGCCACTGAATAAAAAATAAAATAAATAATTGTGACTTTTTATCTCACAATTCTGACTTTTTTTTCTCAGAATTGCGTGTTATAAAGTCAGAATTGCGAGATATAAAGTCAGAATTGCAAGATTTAAAGTCAGAATTGCGTGATAAAAAGTCAGAATTGCGTGATATAAAGTCAGAATTGCGTGATATAAAGTCAGAATTGGGTGATATAAAGTCAGAATTGTGAGTTATAAAGTCAGAATTGCGAGAAAAAAGGTCAGAATTGGGTGATATAAAGTCAGAATTGCGTGATATAAAGTCGCAATTCTGAGAAAAAAAGACAGAAGTGCGACTTTTTATCTCACAATTCTGACTTTTTTTCTCACGATTGCGACTTTACATCTCGCAATTCTGACTTTCTAACACATAATTGCGAGTTTATATGTCGAAATTCTGACATCTTTTCTCAGAATTGTGAGATATAAACTCGCAATTGCGACTTATCAGGCCAATTCTAAGGGGAAAAAAATACTAGTTTAAATCTCACAATTCTGACTTTTTATCACGCAATTGCGACTTTATATCAAGCAATTCTGACTTTATATCTCACAATTCTGACTTTATAACTCGCAATTCTGACTTAATAACACGCAATTGCGACTTTATATCTCGCAATTCTGACTTTTTTTCTCGCAATTGCGACTTTATATCACGCAATTCTGACTTAACTCGCAATTGTGAGAAAAAAAGTCAGAATTGTGAGATAAAAAGTCGCAATTATTTATTTTATTTTTTTATTCAGTGGCGGAAACAAGCTTCCATACTTTTCTCATTGAATTCCATAGTATATTTTTTTCCTACTGTGGAAGTCAAAACTGTCTGGTTACTGATATTCTTCTAAATATACGAAAATCGGCTGAATGGATTCGAAAACGGTAAAACGTAACTGTTTAACTCTGAGGGAGTGGTAAAATGAGCCTATTTCCAAAAAAAAAAAAAGTGGAGTATCTCTTTAAATCTTACAACATCTACATATATTTATAATATCAAACATTTTCTCATTAAAAATTCTATTTTGCATCATTGTGCCCTGAAGAGTTACTTAATACTCCAGCTGATTTCAAGTGTTTGCATTCTAGAGTATGAGTAAGTACATGGTATGCATCGTATTATTCACACTCTAAAAAATGCTGGGTTGTTTTAACCCAATTTTGGGTCAAATATGGACAAACCCGAAATGTTGGGTTAAAAATGTGATGTAAAAATATAACCCGACGGCTGGGTTAGTCCATATTTGACCCAAAGTTGGGTTAAAACAACCCAGCATTTTTTAGAGTGCATCTACACTGAAAAAAATTATATGCTTTATCTAATCAATAAAATTGTGGCAACATATTCCAAGCAATATTGTTAATTAAATTGTACAAATTAGAATGTTAATTTGATTAACTATTACTCAATTCTAATTTGTTCAATTTAATAAATAATATTGCACTCTAAAAAATTCTGGGTTGTTTTAACCCAACGTTGGGTCAAATATGGACAAACCCGAAATGTTGGGTTAAAAATGTAATGTAAAAATTTAACCCAACTGCTGGGTTAGTCCATATTTGACCCAACGTTGGGTTAAAACAACCCAGCATTTTTTAGAGTGTGCTTGTAATCTGTTGCCACAGTTTTATTGATTAGATAAAGCATATTCAGTTTTACAGTGTAGATCAACAGGGCGTTGGCACATTCTGCTCTCAGACTTTACGAATCGAAAGATTTCCTCTTGTGAAATATAATTTTTATGGTTCGGCGCTACCTCGACATTCCAAAAATGTTCCTCAGGCTATAGCAGCAGATGATCTCCTTGAGCGTTTTCCGCATTTCCTGACTCCTGAAAGCGTAAATGAGTGGGTCGATGACAGAGTTGCACATGATAAGGATGAGGTACATGTTGAAATGAGACATGAAGCACATGCAGTAGAGGTTTCTGGGGCAGGAGATCATGAGGATGAGGTGGAGAAAGAACGGAGCCCAGCAGACGATGAAGATCCCGAGAAGAATGGTCAGCGTGACGGCCGCCTTCATGCTGGCCCTCTGGTGGATGGAGTTGTAGCCCGGTAAGGCGGCGATGCGTTTGACGTGAGAGCGCGCCAGCATGAACATGTGGCTGTAAAGCGAGGCCATGAGTGCTAGCATGATGAAGAACATGGACACCAAGCACACGATGACGGACGTGTTGTCGGAGTAGATTATGAAGACTATTCCGCAGCCGGTGCAGAAGGTCCAAATCCCCCCGATGATGAGCGCGGCCCGGCGAACCGTCATGATGTTGTGGTATCGGAGAGCGTAGAAAATCGTGACGTAGCGATCGACGGCGATAGCTAGAAGGCTACACATGGACGCCACCACAGAGATGCAGATCATAGAGTCAAACACATTGTCCATCTGTCTGATGAAATGGTCCTCCACGACCAGTTGGCGGTTCGTGAGTAAATAGATGACTATGGTCTCCCAGGCGTTGGAGACGCTCACCAGCATGTCGGCCACGGCCAGGCTGCAGACGAAGAAATACATGGGCGAGTGTAGGTTTTTGTTTTTCACGATGGCGCAGATGACCAGGATGTTTTCCAGTAGGCTGACGATGCCAAGGATGAGGAACACCTCGGTGGCGATGTTGAGCTGCTCGCATGCTTTTGGCTTGGCATGGGACGAGGTCTCGGTGACATTGAGGATGTACGAAACCGGACTGGAGTTGACGTGGATGGCCCAGAGGGAAAGAGGGGTGGGCTCTGAAGTGTTCATCTTGAGGAATTCAATGGGATTGTTGGAGACTTTTCTTGGAGTCACTGTGACGGTGTTTGGGGCATCTTTAACCTGCACAAAGTGAAACAAATAATGTTTAATCTAGGAAGAATTGACTCATTGGCATTATTGGTTCCTTGAAGAACCTAAATTGCTTGGCTCTCTGAAATGCTACATTCTGATAGGCCGGGTACATAATTCTGAAGTTATAATTCATAATTCTGAAGGAAAAAAACACACGTTTATTATGCCTTGTGAATAATATAATAATAAAAAATATACTTTGGGCTTAACAAAGAATGAAAGCAAGGAAACCTAAATAAGACATTAAAACATGTTTCATTTTATTTAAAATATGACAGTGCCAATGACTCTCTCTCTCTCTCTCTCTCTCTCTCTCTCTCTCTCTCTCTCTCTCTCTCTCTCTCTATATATATATATATATATATATATATATTACACTCTCAGAAAAAAGGTACAAAAGCTGTCACTGGGGCTGTACCTTCTCAAAAGGTACACTTTTGTACCCAAAGGTGGCATATTGGGCTTAGTGGTACATATTAGCAACTAAAATTTACATATTAGGACCTAAAATGGACATATTAGCTCCTGAAATGGACATATTAGTACCTAAATGTACATATTAGCACCTAAAATGTACATATTAGGACCTGAAATGGACATATTAGCTCCAGAAATGGACATATTAGCACCTCAAATGTACATATTAACACTTAAAATGTAAATATTAGCACCTAAAATGAACATATTAACACTTAAAATTTATATATTAGCACCTAAAATGTACATATTAGGACCTGAAATGGACATATTAGCTCCAAAAATGGACTTATTAGCACCTAAAATGTACATATCAGCACCTAAAATGTACATATTAACACTTAAAATGTACATATTAGCACCTAAAATGGTAAAAAGTTTACCTTTTGAAAGGGTACAGCCCCAGTGACAGCTTTTGTACCTTTTTTTCTGAGAGTGTAGGGCAGTCAAATGATTAATCATGATTAATCACGTCTAAATTAAAAGTTTTTGTTTACATGATATATGTGGGTGCACTGTGTATAATTATTTTGTATGTATATAAATACACACACATGCATGTATATTTAAGAAAAAATATTATTTATATATAAAATATTTATATGTAATATAAATTATATAATAATACATATTATTATATATATTATAATATATAATACAATTAATTAAACACCATAAGTCATGCTTTTTTTCTATTATAACTCTGAAAATTCCAAGTGCTTATTTTGATATGCAAAAATGTTACCCAATCATAGCAGTGGGCATTGAATGTGGCACGCCTTTCGAGTGTTCGAAAGAGAGGATCAAAAACAGGAAAATACCTTATTATTACTTATTTTTATTTACAAATCTTTCTAACATTATAAGTGGACCTCAGAGAACATTATAAAAAAGTATGACCCTTTAAATATGTTACAGTTTAGCAATAAATGCACACTGGTCTTAAGGGGGGCTTTTTCTTATCTAATCCTAAGTGTTGAGAGGGGTTTATATAAATCCTTAATTTACTGAAGGTAAGTACTGAAGCTTACCTTAACAAATGTCACTAAAGAGCATATAGATGACAAAGAATAGGGATCCATTCAGGAAGAAAAACAAAAAAGCATGCATGCGTCTCGTAACAGAAGCTATTGACAAAATCTGGCATTTTAAATAACAAGACCTTTCAAAACCAGACCCAGAGGTTAGCTAATTATGCCTTGCACTAATTCATCATCTCTCGCTTTATTCTCTGAGAAAACACTTTGAAAGGTAGAAAAAACATGATCATGCTCCAAGGTCTTCAACGGCATGAAATCTAATAGACACATCCTCAAAAGCATATGATCATCTGTTCATGACGGATGGCCAGCAGGGTTTTGAAACAAGCCCATTGTTCATAAAAAACAACCCTGCAATTTATCAGTGAATTACTTTTACTGAGAATATTAATTGTGCCTACTGGTGATCATCAGTCATGTGTCTGGATGAAGGGATCTCAATGTGATCGTCTGAAGGCTTATGCACAATAGCGTGTCATCTGCTGATAATTGAACGGTAAATGAGTCATTGCCGACACAGACTGAATGAAGAGCTTTAAAGTAACAAAAACAGTTTTATAACTTCATCAAATGATTGTAATGATGGGTTGTGAGTGGGAGAGCAGAAAATAATGTGTTCAGGGTTGGACACCGAAATACTGAAATGACAAGTGAAAAGTGTATGAGTGTGTGTGAGAGTGCAAGCATGAATAATGTCTCAAATTATGTGGCTTGTTGAGGTGAGGTGAAAATCACAGGCACAAATCACATAGCTGATTGATTGACATTGACAGAAATGGGACACACATCTATTATGAGTGATACGCAACCACCCAGGAGTGAGTTTTTCCCGAGAGCATCTTCGGTTACAAGTTCAGTCGTTATCAGCATAGTTCATCAAGTCTGTGTTTCCCGAAACCATCACCAGCATCGCAAAGTTGTGGTTGGAACGGCAGCTCTCGACCTGTGGTTAGAAGCAGTTTCTAGATTGCATGACATGTGGACTTAATAAATACGTATCTTGAGCAAAATAAGCAAGCTGACATTTGGTTCAACCTGTGTCTTTTATTTAAAATCCATACAAATGTCATTGAGTTTATCAAGCACCGTTTTTGAAGACTGCGCATGTGCGAACGTGCTCTATGTAAGATCGAGCCAATGATTGAATCTGAAAATAAAGTTAAAACTGAGAAAAATTAGAAATAGTCCTCAGATGTCATGTCTGTAATATATATCAAAATATCTAATTTATTTAATCTCAAACATTTTCATTAAAATAAGTTATTATTACTCCACCACATTATTGTCGTCATAAATCATCGTGGTTGAACGACCACTTTGCGACAATATCGGGAAACAGTCATGACTACACTCTTAGAAAAAAGGGTTCTATATGAAGAGTTCAGATGCAAAAGCCTCTAAGTGCCATTTGAAATTTTCTTCTAAAATGATCATTTTTATCAAGCTTGTATATTTAAGTTCAGTAATTTCACTTAAATGGCAATGAAGATTACCTATTAATTGTCATTTAAGTGAAATTACTGAACTTTAATATACAAGCTTGATAAAAATGATCATTTTAGAAGAAAATTTCAAATGGCATTTAGAGGCTTTTGCATCTGAACTCTTCATATGTAGCATAGGGTTCTTTACTCGACTCCAAAGGACATTTTATGCTAAAAAAGGTTCAATAATGACAAGAAAGTACACTTTTGGCACAAAGGCTCTTTAAAGGCTATTATTCATTCATATATTACATTATTCTGCAACATTTTGTAGTTGTTATTAAATAATTGTTTAACCGTTTGTAGTAACTTAATATCACATTTTAATCATGCAGATTTTTAGATAAAAACTGAAATGGCACTCTTTGTGTGATATTGATTCATTTTCATTCATTTTTTTAACCGCCATATCTTGAATTTTGTGATCATTCACATGCATTGCATTTTAGGGGTTCCAAATACGTAGCGCTTTAGAACCTTTTAACGTTCTATATAGAACCTTTTCTTCTAAGAGTCTAGCTAGTTGATTTCTTAAACAATGTGTATGGAATCTTGGGATTAGCCCAGATACAGGGAATATAATTTTAATAACTAATCGTCAAACATGATCATGAATCACTTACAAATTGTAAAATTACCCGTAAGAGAATACGTTGCCAATGTTCTGTATGAACGATTGAATGCGACAAACAATTGTACTATCAAAAATCAATCACAGGAATTATAATTAATTTCTGATGGTGTGCTGGTGCTAAACACTGAGCTTAAGATCAATGTTTGTTTGTTAGATGAAAGCCAGAATATTTCAATGCATTCACTCTCTGTTGTCTTTTGTTGATAACCATAACGGCAGCTTGCTTTCTAAAGAGAGCTTCAAAATGTCCTGGTGTGACACTTCATGAATAAAAGATGATGGGAACACCTAGTGCTCCTCCAATCTAATAATGCTGAGACCACGTTTCTGAGTGGCTGGATAATGAACCGATGTCTTGTTTGTTTTCACAATCGCTAACCCTTTCGTTTTTGCTGTTGAATACAGAAAGGGAAAAGCCAGACACGCAGTATAGAATGGATGGATCACACAGCCAAGTCTTATGAACAAGCATGAAAAATATAAAGGTAATCTGGGTTCATCTCTATTCAAAACACTTTAAGGTGCGTGCTCATGAGTGTTTGTGGAAACTACCAACAAGACACCTGAATTTCACATAACATGAAAGAGGAATGGACAAATAACTGCTGTCATGCATAGTAAAACAGAAACATTTAAGAGACTGTTTTTGGATCACAACATCTGAAAAGACTGATGTCTTGTCTGTTCTAGGTTACACTCTCAGAAAAAAAAGGTACAAAAGCTGTCTCTGGGGCTGTACCTTTTCAAAAGGTACACTTTTGTATCTAAATGCTACATATTGGTACCTTAGTGGTACATATTTGCACCTAAAATGTACATATTAGCACCTAAAATTTACATATTAACACCTAAAATGTACATATTACCACCTAAAATGGACATATTAGCTCATGAAATGAACAAATTAGCACCTAAAATGTTCTTACTATCATCTAAATCACCTTATTATCATATCATATATTCATATTATCACCTAAAATGTACATATTAACACCTAAAGTTGACATATTAGCACCTAAAATGTACATATTAACACCTAAAATGGGCATTATAGCTCATGAAATGGACATTAGCACCTAAAATGTACATATTAGCACCTAAAATGTACATATTATCATCTAAAATGTACATATTAACACCTAAAGTTGACATATTAACACCTAAAATATACATATTAACACATAATGGACATATTAGCTCATGAAATGGACATTAGCACCTAAAGTGTACATATTAGCACCTAAAATGTACATATTATCACATAAAATGTACATATTAGCACCTAAAATGTACATATTATCACATAAACTGTACATATTGCACATATCACATATCCTCAACCCTATTAGCACCTAAAATGGACAAAAGTTTACCTTTTGAAAAGGTACAGCCCCAGTGACAGCTTTTGTACCTTTTTTCTGAGAGTGTAGTTAATGTTCATGTTTTAGTGATACTGTGTTCCCCTCATGTGATCTTGTCATGTGGTTCCTTTGGTTCATTGTTTTGATTGTCTTGTTTAGTCATTAATGCGTATACTGTATATTGCTCTGTTTTTCTCAAAACAATTGTGTCTTAATTGTCTGTTTAATAAATTAACATTTATGTACTGAAATAATATAATAGATGGAACAAGCAACATTTGCAGCAGTGTGCTATAAATTTGCTATTTAGTAACAAATTGAGCATCTCACAATCATAAAAATGTCAAGGACACAAATTCTGTCCATTTTTCTCACACAACACTAAGGGGAACACAGAGTCTGTGGCATTTATCAGTGTTCTGATGCAGTTATCTGTAGACTTTTGTGGGATCTGTGTTCAGTCCCCTGGGCTCATTAAAGCGGGGAGTGTCTGAGCCAGGCTTGTGGATTTAAACCCCATGCCAAATAAACAACTTCAGCTATATGTATGTTTATTGCATTTTCTATTAAATAATCTCCGAGAATCCTCTTGACCTTCAGTCAAGACTTATGTTCCTGCTGTGGTTTTGTAAGCATCACTGCAGTGGGCACACACACGCGCAAAGAGACGAGGCATGATGCACACACACCCACGCAGCTCTGACTCAGACACAAACACGCTCTGCAATGCCTAATGCTGGATGTGCCTCAAAACTTATTGATCTGCCTAGTCGCATTTTAGGCATCAGAGGTGCTTTCCAAGTCAGTAAATCTCACATTCATATTTGTATCCACTCAACACTTGTGACTCAACACTTGTAAATCTCATCAAAATATATGTATCCACTACACTTATAAAGACAATGCAATACAAAAAAACACCATAAACAGAAAAGATATATAGAAACTGAACTGACTCAGATTGCAACTATAGCCAAAAATGTATTTTTGCACAAAAAAATTGCCATTTGCGTCAAGATCTATTTGAAAAATATCAAATCAGCCCAGAATTCCCAGTGCGGCATTTTGCATGTCATTTTTGTACTGAAATAGTTAGTAAAATTATGGTTCCAGCAAGTCACCTTTTACACTCAAGAGTACTGTCAATGGCATTTATCATTTTTCATAATTAAAGAACTAAATGGCTGTTATGGCTAAGTTATATTGTGCAATGTTCATTCGTAGCATCTTGTTTTTGTAAAAACAATTATGCATTATTTTACACATCATATACCAACAGTCAAAACAGTATAGCCTACATAATGAAGCAACTAAACACCTAACCCTAGATGTTAATTAATACTACTTAATTATATAATCACACTTTAACAAAAGCACCTTATACAAAATAAAGTGTGTATACCTAAGCCTAAAGGCCTAGTTAAATACAGAATGATTTTAAACCGAATGTCATATCACTGATTTACTCCCAAAGAGAGATTTGAGCTATAATCGATTCAACTCTGTCATTTAAAACAATTCTTTTGTTTAACTCATGCTTTAATCGTCAACTCCCCCAAAGGGAGAAGCGAGTTCTACAATTGAATAACTAATATTTAGGCTAAATGATTCTATAATGTGCAGGTATTGATAGGCCTATATCGCGATTCGTTTTCCGTTTTAGTCAATAGGCGTACTGATAAGGTCTTTCGACAATTTACATGTTTTATTTGTGTATTTATCAATATCATTAGCCTAAAGTCGAGTTAACTAAGAAGCAGGTCTTAAGCCGCGCGTGCAATAACTTTGAACGTCATTGGTCATACAGTGCGGACAAGTGATGACGAGAACCAGGCGAGAGTTCTTACTGTACTTCAGGCATACCTTGACTTTAAATGGAGTAAATAGTAGGCTAAGCGTATCCTATTTCCAATTTAACACTGCAATAGATCCAGCAATTCACTGTCACTGTAATCTACACATCGGACAGCCTGCTTGCTATTTGAGATAGCTATAATCCACAGGCACGCCGTGACTTAATGAAGCAACACCCTCAAGTATAGCAACGCGATTCCCACTTACAGTATCTCCAAAACAACAACAAAGATATATAAAACAAAACAATCCGGTTCATACGCTTTACACAACATCATTAAACAAACAGCAGAATCAGATAAAATGCCACTTTAGTTCAATTAGGCTATCATGCTATTAGTTACATGTTGGAGAGTTATCATTTCCGACAACTACATAGCCTGCATTCAACATTATCAACAAAGGGTTACTTCTTATGATACAGATAGGACATAATACTTTGCTTTCAGGGTTTTCCACGTTAAGAGTTACACATAGTCTTATTTCATTAAACTGTACGCGTTGAGTGAATCCTGATGAATGAACATGAATGATATTTCAGCACTAGTTGGTGGACAGCGCCGAATTAATGATCGATCTGATCATTGTCACTTATTCAGTATGAAAGGATGGGTGAAATACAGCCACCCGCCATGCAAAATTCACATGCATGCTAACTAAACACATTCAGCATCTACCGGAGCACTATCCAAACGAGATGGTGGCGCCGTTTGGCTTCAGACATTGTAGAAACAACGTATTGCGAGAAAATATATTTAGCGCAGTGGAACGAAAGGGAAAAAAAGATATTTGTCAGAATAATGTTGCATAAGTTTTGGTGGGACGTAGCGCACCACAGACACATAGGCTATAGATAGAAATGACCAAGCTGAAGTTTAGGAATTGACTCACTTGTTTGGAGAAGAAGTTGTCTGTGCTGAATCTTATCACCAATAAGAATCTCAAAGACTATCTGTTTATTTCAGTCCAGGGCCGTTTGTTCGCGCTGGAGGAGGATGCCTGAAGATCTCCATGAAGAACGGAGCTCTGCTGCATCAGATACATATATAGGATCGGGAAACAGCGACAGCTCCACCTCCAGAGCTCCTGAAGCTCCCCATGCTATACCACGCTGATTATATTCTAAACACAGGTCTAAAACCTGTATATCAAATATATTTAATATATAAATAAAAAACAGGAATAAGTCAATTGAGATCCAGTTTTAGCAGATCCAGTTTTAAAAATCCAGTTTTAGCAGTCTATAATGAACACGTTTGTGCAAAATGAACACCAAATGCAAAATATGATAAATACAAAAATGTTGAAATAATAATCCAAACAAGTTTCGTTATTGCCAACATGTTGAATAAAAGAAGCTGAAGAAGACTGCATGGGATACAAACAATTCAGTCACTGAGAGATTAATGTGGAGTCAGAGAAAATTCAAAATGGAAATTGATTTGTCTTGATAATTTAAAAGTAGACATAGCTGGCAAAACACAAATGTCTGACTGCAACATTCTACTATTTCAGTGGGGCAACAACAGTAATTTGCATTTCTCTCTCAGCTTATTTTATCTGTAAAAAAATGCAATGTGAAAGCAAGATGTAGAGAACCCAAGTGCAGTTTGTTACAAAAAAATAAAATAAATTTTTTATTCAAAACAAAACATGGCGTGGCATAAAGATGACGCTTATAGGGACCTACTGCAACAAGAAACAGTAGCTGTGTCTGAAATCGCTCCCTATCCACTATAGGCTATTCATACTTTGCATGTGACGTCACAAGCTGGGCCGTTTCAATATATTTGGGGACCCTAGACAAAAGAGTGAAGTGAGATCCCAAGTCCTCCCTCAGGAAAAATTTTAAAATTCAGATGGGATTTCTTGTATTCTGGAGTCATGAATTACTCCGTAGTACCCAAAAACAAAGTGGCCACTAGAGTGTAGTAAAGGACAGTGTCGTCAATGAGGCATTGTTGATGGGAATTCTGATTCAAATTTTGACACAATTTGATTAATGTTTATTTTTTGTCAACAAGGATTCGATATTTACTTTACAGGAAAAGAACTTCACTTCCCATAATGCCACAGACAGTAACGTCATACGCAAAACTACCTGTTGCGTACGGTACAAAGTGTTGCGATGTGGAAAAAAAAGCGTTGAGATGTGTTGATGGAGAAGAATAGAAGGACAAAAGGGCATTTTTATCCAGATGGAATAGAAACATAATCACCAACGGAAATTGATAGCCTTTGTACACCTAAAATGTAACCGGACTTGATCGGACTTGATGGATTACTTTGTTTGGACCTAACTGCACGGGAGTCATAGGACCAGCTCATTTTGTTTGGAATTGACAAAGTTTTTACCGTGACCGCAGACGTCAAGAGTAAGTGACAACACTTCTCTAGCTTTTGCCATGGCAAAAAATCTCATGTGATCGTAAATCTGGGCTCGTGCATCAACAGGATTTAGCTCAAAGGAAGTTTTCGAACGCTGTAATTAGCTACAACAGTGAAGGGGCGAGTTGTCTAGTGTGTATTTTATGCTTAAATTCTGCAAACAGAACAAGTTTTGTGTATGACTTTTAAGTTAGTTGAACTTTTTCACCGTCTAACAACGCTCACATCTACCGTTGTGGGTCACAGATGTCAAGGTTTATGTTCGCAGAGATGTGAAAACACGTCAGACAGTTGTATTTGGAGATAATAGTGGTTTTTAGGAGATAATAGAGATAATAGTGGTCTTTTTGAAAATCCTGAAGGGTATGAGCGCTTCATGGTGCATGGCTCACGGAGACTGTAAAAAATATGGACAAGCGTCTGTGACGTCACCTATAGACTCTCTGAAGAACGGGTTTGTGGCTGTTTATGGGGGGGTATGGGCAGTGCCATACTGGAAAATCTTGGGAAATACAAAATACAAAGGTTTCAGAAAGGATACAGAGGTGGTATGATTGATGAGTGTCAGATATGGCCGAGACGTCAAATTCACTCGGCGCAGCAGCCCTTTATCAGCTGTCAATCAAAGTTAACCGCCCTTATTTGTCATATATTTTATATCTGTACACTTACAAAGTTCTCAATGCTTCGTTTTGCATGTATGGACCCTCATTATGTTACTGTGTTAGTGTGGGGCTATTTTGAGCCTTGTTAGTAGCCTATAAACTAGAGATTTCTTTAGTTTAGTTTTTACTTAATATGTGCCCCATATGCTAGTATTATACGCTAAACAGTTTTAGAGATTTTTTTTTTACATTCGACGATTATCATGAAAACAAATCTCAGAGAGCTGTTGACTAAGTACCAATGTGTTATTAGACCAAAGGTTCATTTTGCGCCGGAGTTCTCCTTTAACTTTAACTATGTTTATGCTAACTTTGTCTGTATATGCTAGTTAAACCCCAATAAGACACAGTACTCAAGCGCTGCTGGCTTTCATTGTACACAAGCTTCACATGCTCAGAGCAGCATGCAAATTAAATGCTATGCTATGTTATACTATGCATTGATTAACGCATGCAAACTATAATCTTTTATGACCCTGAATAACTTTAGTGTCACAAGAGCATAACTCTATTGCTGAATTAACATGTGAAGTGAATGAATGTCGTGTTGTAGTATGGAGGCACTAGAACTGCTGCAAAAGATAGAATGTACTATAGCCCCTAACGCATTCTTTGTATTATAGGCCTACCTAAATGTTAAAATCTCCAACAATCAATGCTTTATCGACTTTAGACAATAGGTCTGAGAGAATAGGAAATCAATAAAGGGCCCTGGAGGAATGTATAAACGGTTGCCAAAGCAAGAGATAGAAGGGATTTTATTTCTAATCTGAGTGTAATATTTAGCATAAGCCCTTCAAATGATACAAACCTGTGTCCTATTTTCTGAGTAACATTAAGGATATCTCTATAGATAGTTGCAACACCGTCGTCACGACCCCTCAGAGGGGGCTCGTGTTTAAAACATCAAAACTAATATCTGTGAATATTTAATTTACAATGCCTTCGGTGTGAGCTGACTGACTAATGTTTAAAGCTGAAGGAGTTTATATGTATGCAGTGATATAGGCGTTGTAATCTTATAGGTAGATGTGTATGAGAGCTTGACTAACGTGACCTGCCAGAACTGAAGCTACGCTTAATTATTAATTACCTTTTTATTTGCAAGCCTATTTGAGGTCGTCCAGATTCATCTGATGAGTGACAGCTTAACATCAGGATCAACATGTGAGGAATATGCTTTAACACAACCCATGACTGTTTTCACTAATGGGAACAAAAGATGCATTGAGAAAGCAATATCGGGACGATCTCTGTTACCACTGCCTGAACAAATAAATTAAAAAAAACCCATATAACTGTTGGAGATCATTACTGATGACGGAGGCTGAAACAAGAGCTGTCTATAGGGATGTTAAATGCATAGCACTAAATGTAAATTGTTATTGTGGTCCTCAACTGGGTGTCAGCTAATGAGAAGCTTGTGATGGCAGTCACAAGTTTGTTCTTTTTTTAACATTTAGAGTACCATGGTTGCATAAACAACTCTTAAAGAGTTGTTATTCCTTTAGGGGGAAAAATCCCCAAAATGAGAACTGTGCCTGTCAAAATTACAAAAATGAAACTTGTTTGGAAGGAACAAATGTTAATGTAAGATTGCGTTAAACAGATTTCTCTGTGGCATATGGGCTTTTGGACCCTGAAGCACTTAATCAAAATGAGAAATGTGTTGACAAAATAACAGCTTGCAAAAACAGTGAATTTAAAAAAAAGTGCTTTTAGGAAAAATTGTGTATTGCACTCTTTGTCTGTTTCTTTGTGGAGACCCCAGAAAGCTCTTTAATGTTGTGTCATGGTCTTCTGTTTGCCATCAGTTTTTTTTTTTCAGCCTAATATGCTGCTACACAGAACATCTTCCCTTCAGAGATGGCTACATTTTATTTTTATTATATATCTGATAACATTTATGACAATATCATTGTTCAGATCTTTCTCTGAGGTACTGAGGAAGTTATTTTTAGTGTTCCCTCGGGACGACAGACAATTTCTTCCATCGATAACTTCCATTTCCTTTGTATTTGATTAATTACTTCATCTTTAAGAGCATTACGACATTATAGACTGCATATTGTCTTTATAGATGCGATTACATAACAAATAAATGCATGTTTTGTGATAAAATCGCTTGCAATTAAATTAACTTACACTGAGGAAAAAATTAAAATTAGGAACAATTTTTTGAAAACTTATAGACAAACGTATTAGCTGATCTTATCAATATATTTTATTTAAACAAAATGTCTTATTTAGAAAAGTACTAAAAAAGTAACATGCATTTTGCATGATCCCTTTTATTTTGTTAAAGTTATTCAAGCTATCTGAGGGGTTTAGAAACTTTAAAGCACAACTGTAAATGTGTTTGTGTGTGGTTTCATGAAAGATAACGAGTTATAGTCAACAAACTGACAACAACATGAACAACAAAATCAACAACTGTGTAAACCATATTAATTATTCATGTTGTGGTGCATGCTGTGAAAAGTGCGAATTGGATGCATTTAGACAGGAAAGGCATCGTGTTATGTTTGATAGACACAATAAGCTCAACAAAATGTGTTATTCAAGATATTTTTAAATGGGTTTAAATTGGTTTGGTCCTATATATATATATATATATATATATATATATATATATATATATATATATATATATTTTAAATATATATATATATATATATAAAATCTAAAAGCTTTTGTTCCAGTGGCTACCGCTTGTATATGACCTTATCATTGTGCATGTCTCTGATCATCAGTACCATGACAGAAGAACTACACTCAAAGGAATCATTATAAATGTGGCATTAGGCACTAGATCATTAAACATGCACTGCTGTGTTAAAGTTTTTACTGAGCATAAAATAAATGAAGCAAAGCTGCTGTTGTCACACCGCCTGGACTTTGTCCGCGTCCCGCTCCTTGTCAGTTGTCATGGTTATTCATTTAGATTTCATCATTATGTCCATGTGTGTGTCACGTTATCTCCCCTATTTAAGTAAGTTCAGTTCAGTTTGTGAGTGTTTGTCGGGTCTCGTCTCAGTGTAGTTGTGTTTTGGATGTACCTTGGCAGATGTCTATATCATGGATAGTGCTTATTAGTGCTTAATGGCACACAGAGATGTGTTCTTAATCAAAAACAACAGCTTTAATGAAGTACTTTGGGTGTATGCAAAACAGGTTGTTAGATTTAATTTGCCAGACACACTAACAGTGTCTTTTGGTTCATAAAGCTGTTCATGGAAAAGAAAAGCAAATGGTCTTCTTTTTAATAAGATGTTTCTGACAAAAGGAAAATAGAAGAGTACAACAATTAAAAGTTATTTACCTGCCCTACCAATATTTTTACTATCCTCGCCACAAAAAAATTAAATAAAAATTAAATAAATTGTTTTATATATTTGCTTGTTTAATAACAAAAATAAAAATAATAATAACAAATTTATTATTATAATTATTTTTTTATAAAGACGGAACAGCTATAATGTAATTACATTTACAAATACACTTTTGCCCAGTTGATTCATTAGGATCTAAGCAAAGAAGCGACCAATCACAGCCACGTTTTCTTTATTTATATACATTTACACGAGTAGTGTAACTCGACCGAGAACCACTTTAACCACTTTAGTTTTTTTTCTTTCTCTAACTAACTTGAATGGCTCACTTTTCCAAATGTAGGCCTAATGAATATGCTTTATCTAGTCAATAAAATTGTGGCAACAGATTACAAGCAATATTATTTATTAAATTGAACAAATTAGAATTGAGTAATAGTTAATCAAATTAATATTCTAATTAATTGTAATTTGTACAATTTAATTAATAATATTGCTTGTAATATGTTGCCACAATTTTATTGATTAGATAAAGCATATTATTTTTTTCAGTGTAATTATTTAGTTCATATCCTACATGTATCTAAATTAATGATGACAGAAGATGATACAGTCATTGTGATCCATGCGGAATCATTTGTTTGAAAATTAGTGCTCAATATGAGTGCACAGTGTGAATAATGGGCTTCAGGATCCCAAAGGAAGTTGATGAAATCACTTCATCATATTACAAGAGCATTAGCACAGCAGAAAATTATCAGTATAATTAATTAGTTGCCTGGCTGACCGCTTATTAGAAGCTTGACAGGAATGCATGAATGCTGACGAAGGATTATAATAATTGCTGCATTTATAAGAGCTTTTTTATTTATATCTGCAGGGGAGAACGCTATTTCCCTTTCTTCTGTTTTCTGAACATACTAAAGCCCTTCACAAATCTGGATGCATGAGTAATAAGCAGAAAATCCTCCCTTATAATTCAATTAAATGGGCTGTACTGCTTGGTACTTCATATTTTTTTCATCATATGACAACCATGAGAAGAGTTTTAGAAGAGTTGTTTCTTGTGGAATAACCTGCAAAACTTGGATGGTTGACCAGATGATAAAAACTCCCATCAAAATAGTAGTATGCACCGTCATCTCATTTAAAAAACTGCATGACTTTCTTTCTTCTGTGAAAAACAAAAGACGACATTTAGAAGAATTTTGTTAACCAAACAGACTTCACTTTTCTCATAATATCTTCTTTCAGTTAAGTGTGACAAAACTTCATAGTTAGATATTCGGAGTTCGCCAACAGTTTAGATATGCATGATTTGATAATCATATTCTGAAGCATAATAAATGGAAGGGAACTGGTTGAAACTGTTCCCTTTGATCGATTCCACTGTAACTTGCCTGTGACGTTTTCCCAGGACTTTAAGCTTTCATGTGTTCCCAAGGTCTCCAGTGGCCTCATCAAACCCCAATGAGAGAGTGTAAGTCTAACGCACATTGAAAAAGCCTGCAGGCAAAATCCAGACTGTGAAAGTGACTCATAACTGAGCCAGTGGAACTCCTGTCAGCTGACTAAAGATGATGATGATGATGAGGAGGAGGGGAAATAGAGACCTTCTTTTCTTTGTTGTGAAAATTATTGAGGGTTATCTGCTGTATATGTTTCACATTCCTGCCTACTGATCTGAACAGAGTGTGTTTCTCCCATAGACTAAAAAATATGGACAAAGCGTCTGTGACGTAACCCGTAGACTTTCTGAAGAACAGTTTTGACAGGCTGTTTATGGGGAGTATGGGTGGCGCCATTTTGGAAAATCTTGGGAAATACAAAATACAAATGTTCAGAAAGGATACAGAGTGAGAGTTGGTATGATGTGTCAGATCATGGCCGAGACGTCAAATTCTACTCAGGGTCATATGTGTATTCTTTAAGTCTAAGCAAACTTAATTCGGAATCGTCATCATCCGACATAGCTGACGTTCTGTTGTTATGCAATTGTCACTTGTAGCCTACTTGCATTTTTTTTTAGTTATTCAGAAAATGCTTAGCCTAAAGCGTTGACATTTTGCCTCAAAAACCTTTGACGTCAACAGCCATTGCCCATGTCATTTCAATGTATTCATCCAGATTAAAATAGATTCAACAAAAATCGCTTATGAAACTTTCATAACACCCAGATATATTAATTTTATGAAAAAGCTATGCAGTTATCAGATTCATATATCATGTTTACAATGTATTTACAATAAACTATAAAAAATAAATTGTACATGAAGAATACAAGAATGTAGAGTAGGTGCTTTTGTACTTTTAACTCTTTCCCCGCCAGCGTTTTTAAAAAAAGTTGCCAGCCACCGCCAGGGTTTTTGACGATTTTTGCTAAATTTCAATGGCCCGTTAAATATTTTCTTCCATGAATATATGAAGAAGCTATATATCAAAATAAAAATCTGAGCCTCTGCTTTTAGACAAAAAAAACTATTTTATTTTATCTTCATTTGTTCTTTTTTTATTGCCACTTGAACGGATGTAGGTTTTGTCAAAAACACAACATTTTGTACAAAAAACAGAGAAAAAGGCATTTTTATCAAACAAGTGCATTTTCCAGTAGAATACATTCAGATGTTGTTTTCTTCATATATAAAACTTTCCAAAATAAATTTAAAAAATAAATAAATGTAAAATATATCAAATTTAGGAACTGTAATTTGCTTTTGAGTGGTAAACAGAGTAACATTTCCCAGGATGTAAGGGGGCACGTCAAGTCAAGTCACATTTATTTATATAGTGCTTTTCACAGATTGCATCAAAGCAACAATGATAACATGAAATAAGTACAACACAGATCTATTGTTAAATATTAAATATTAAATAACCCCAACTAAGCAAGCCAAAAGCACCACAACTTTTGCAGTCTCCTTCCGCAACCCCTTACCTACACAAACTCTGCATGCACAACATGCATGCAACATGCATGCAACATGCATGCATCTCTCTCACTCACTATTTCGTCCCGATCAGATTCAGAATTATCAAATAGTGATCGGACTCCGAGACCATCAACACCTCCAGCACTTGATCAGCCATGCCATATACCTCTGCATTTGTCTTATACATATCTGATATTATTGATATTTTGAGCTACATTCTCACAACTCCACTTCACGTTTGAGACGCGATTGCAATCTGTTTCTTTGATCAAAGAGTTGCATACTCTTTCAGAGCATGTGCGCGGGCCTTCTTTACCGTATACCACCTAAAACACGGAAACCCGGAAAATTCCGTGTTTGGCGGGGATGCGTTTTTTCTTGAAACACGGAAAATTCCGTGTTTGGCGGGGAAAGAGTTAAGTGGATGTGTTTTCTGTTTCTGTGTTTTCCTCTTGTGTTTAAACGCGTGCACACGCAATTAACTAGACTAGATAAACCTGGATCAAATTAGTGCGATTGCGTGAACTTCAATTACCTTAATATGAAACCCCTTTAGCCCCAATTTATTTGGTAGGTTCAATCAAATCTGGCCTGAGAAAAAATAACGTGTAACATCGCCGCCTAGAGTCTGCACAATAAATTGCAGCTAACTAAATTTACTAAATTTTATTGTAAATAAACTATAATCTATCGATATATTGCTCAGTTTAAGATTTAGTTAAAATATAAGAATTTTTTTAAGAATTTTTTTTTAAGAATTTTTATTTTTTAAGAATTATTATTTAGCCTACGTCATTATTGCTCTCTTTAAAATTCTTACCCGATCTATTAAGAAATCGTCCAACATCTAAAAATGCGAACAAACCATGCATGAGCTAAGAAACTTTTCATGTTTTATCCGTCTTATTATTCCCTATTATTATTTTTAAAGATTTTTACAACATAGCGTAATATCAAATATATGCAGTATTGATTATTTAATACTATTGCTAATACAAATCGTTTTAAAAAGTAAAAAAAAAATTAAAACACACGTACACACACAACAACAACAACCTCTTTGCTTTTATTATGGAATGGTTCCGTTCTGTGAGGCTTCTTTTCACACATGAAGTGTATTTTCACTCAATACCAGTAGGTGGCGGTATTTATCTTTAAAACCCCTGTTAGCCTATCTTACCTTTGTAATGCCAGGTTAACCAATTCAAAATTAAAAACTCAGTTTTAGCTCAATTTAGCATCATTTCTTAATATTTAATATTATATTGTAGTACAGGTTTAAGTAAAATGTTAATGTTCCTTTTCACTATAATTTCATGGAAAAGCAATTCAATCTTAAAACTCCTTGCATTTCATGCAGTTTTGAATGTCATGCATGTAGATGAGAACACAATATTCACTTTTTGGGTTAACTATTCCTATAGTTTTAACTCTCCCCATGCACATGAATCAACTGTTGACAAAATAAGAAAAAGAAAAAAGAAAGATACATTACCACTTGGATTCATTTAAAGAAACCAATCAATAACATATTATGCCAATGTGTTTATCAGCATCAACCAATGGATAAATGTGAACTCTTTCAGTTCTCTGCTGATCTGAAAACAGAAGGAAATTCGTTAGCCTTCCGTGCTATGGCTTGTCTGAATATGCAAAACACTCACTCGACTAGCTTGAGGCTAGTTTAAAATGTTAATAAACATATGGATATGACATGTTTTATTCTTTCGATAGGGAAACTGTATCATTGTGAGAAACGATGCTTGTCAATGGTGTTATGTTTCTTTTCTATTCACGTCATAAGAAAAGAATAGAGATTCTGACCAGTATCATTCCTTATGAGGACAAAAGGAAAATATACAATGAGGAAATAATGTTCTAAATCAAGCCAACTGTTTTTTTTTACACACTGTATCATAATTTTGTATGAATGCTGGGTGAAGTTTCGACCATGCTTGGGTGGAGATGTCATGCCTGAGGATTTCTGAAAGGAAATCTCCCAGGTATCAGACCCTCAATTGCAACACGGGAATTATATCAGTCTGTCCTTTGTTCTGCTAAAATGAAGGATTTTCAACCGTTTTCAACAGACATCCTTGAGATTTTCTGTTTCTGGGGGTGAAAACTGCATTATTCATATCACAAAACAAATATAGACCTTATGTAGCCCCGCCCCTTTTCAGCGTTTAGCTCGTTGTCTTTTGACTTCCGGTCTGTATTTTCACAGCGATCTTCCAGTATATATGAACTGCTCGTAAAAAAATCCCGTTCGACATTTGTTAAGATTTACAATGCTTATGATAAACATTACAATGCTCATGATAACTTTTGTTAAATCTACAATAAGTAAATCCACTTCACCAGCGAACAGCGATGCCATAGAAATATACAGAACCGGAAGTTCAAAGTCAATACTCTAAAGATGTCGGCGCCCACGTTTCTCTGGTACCATTACCAAACTATTTATTGTGAAAGTGCTGTGTGGTTGCTAGGTTGTTTTGTGCGGTTGCTATGACATCTATTGCAATATTCTCTCTACAACTTTACATTTAAAAGTAAAGGTTCTAAATTGGCATCTATGATTCGATGAATAGCCTAATCTTTTACATTAAAGATTGGGTATAGCAATTTTCAGAGAGTCTAATAATAGCGAGCTAGCTTTGAAAACATGAGATCCCACGCTCCCTTCAGAGCGTTTTCAAAGCCACGCCTCTTCCAAAAAATTAATTTTGAAGTGAAAAGATTATATTTTGAAGAATGTGGCAACAAGTCAATGGGAACCAAATTAGTTTGGTCATTAACATTCTTTAAAAAATCTTCTTTGTGTTCAGCAGATGAAAGATATTCATTTTTGAGTGGACTTTCCCTTTAATAGTGTTGAAGAAATAGAAAAGATCATTCCTTGCATGCTTTTCATTATGTGGGCGTAAAATTACCTTTAATGAGTCTATAATTTTTTCTCCACTTTTAAGAACTTTGATCAAGTCTCGACAAAGCTGTGGGGAAATTCTCGTGTGTAAATGTATTTTAATGAGCACTAATTGCGTCTCTCTCGATATTCTCAGATGTGGGGGAGGAACCCGAGTTTAACACAAGAGGAAGTTGTTCTGATCAGTCCCATTACAGTTACTTCCTCTGTTTTCCACTGGCATCCAACCATATTAACAACAATACATTGAGTTCACCACAATGGCAGAAGTACTGACAAATGTACCAGTGCTCCCTGAATGTGCACTTACACAAAATATAATATCAATGAAAAAGGTGATTTGTTAACAGGTGCACTTTCATGACTTCTGCCATTTTAAATAGTGTACTTTGTAGTAATGTCAAATTAAAGGTTTTACTTTTGTACATTTTAATCATTGTTTCAATAATCCTTTGTCCATGCTTCACACAAGTGCACTTTTTTTGATGTGTTGAAATAAAGCAATTGAGTAGGTTAATTTTAGTATGTTTTTCAATATTAGATTTAGTTCATCAGTAAAATATGCAACTTTAAAAAAAAAAAAAAAAAAAAAAAAAAAAAAAATATATATATATATATATATATATATATATATATATATATATAATACACATTTCAATAGAAGTATATTTTAATTTACCATAAAAAAGTAGTTATAAAATAAAGATATATAGGATTCTTAAATCTAATTGAGTCACTTTTCAAATTTAAACTAATGCATTTCTATTCAGTCGCAATTAACATGCAATTAAGTCTGAAAACATTTTAAATAGTGTACTTTGTAGTAATGTCAAATGAAAGATTTTACTTTAGTACATTTTAATCATTGTTTCAATAATCCTTTGTCCATGCTTCACAGAAGTGCACTTTTTTTGATGCACATAGATTTAGTTCATCATTAAAATATGCAACATTTTTTTTAAAAAAAATATATAAAATACACGTTTCAAGTATATAAAGTATATTTTAGTTTAGCATAAAAAAGTATTTATAAAATAAAGGTATATAGGATTCTCGAATCTAATTGAGTCACTTTTTAAATATAAACTAATGCATTTCTATTAACATGCAACATGCATTTCTATCGCAATTAACATGCAATTAAGTCTGAAAACATTACATTATTATTTTATTAATAAGAATTATATATTATTATTTATATTATACATATATTATTATTTATATTATTTATATTTATACATATATTATTTTTATAATAAGAATTATTTTTAAGAGTATGCATACTTCTTTTTCGAGGTCTGTTATTATCAACAATTTCAATTCTTCTGAGAGCTTCCTGTGAAGTACAATTGAAGCGTGACATGCTGCCAATGCAAATGCATAGAGCGTTGCAATACAAATTCATCATTGTTGACTGCAGAGCCAGAGACGGGTTTATGGTGCTGATGATGCAAAGAAAATGATCCTCTTCACCCAACCTGTTCAGCAGCTTCCCACAGGACTCGATTGAAGACACACTGGCAGGCATGTGTAGAGAAAAGCGGTGCTGTCCCTTTAAGGGCCACTGGAATGCAAGTGTACCCCTCCACCTTCTGAGCCCTGATTGCACACCTGTGCAGTAGCTGGAGATGCGATCGCTGTCCACTGCATTCCAGCCACTAGCCCACACTCCCGCTGCATGCTGGGGCTTTACCTGCCAAACGGGTGTGTGTGTATGCGCGCCAGTAGTCGGGCAGGTCCTAACAGGCATCCTATTCCCATCTCAGAAATCCATGGCATGCAGAATACCTCCCTCTTTTTCTCATAGCCTGTCTGTGTTTTCAGGAATGCAAGAACAAAATCGTGACACCCCGCACACTTCATGCCTGTGCCTGTCCGCCACTTGTCAGGTTACTAGCTACTTCAGCTGTCAAACTAGCTGGGGACGTTTTAAAACTAATTAATACAATTAATTCATTCAATAGTGGGCTTTGACTTTTGTTATGGGTTACAGAAGTGTGTTTAACTAGTCTTAAAGAAGAAGTTTTGCTTGTGTGTACATACAGTGTGTAATCCACTCCTTTTGTTGCTTTCTGCACATCCTGTCCTTTTACTGCGGGCAGTCCGAGCATGGTGAGACAGGCTTGTTGGCGATGTTGCGGTTTTTCTGCATTAGCTATAAGTCTTCAGGGAAAGCCTGAAGAATACCGTTTTGAGACCCCACCTGTATTTATTTAGCAACTTCATTAGCACACAGTAGTGAAAACACCAGGTGCTCCCGATGTGAGATTAGAAGGGTTGCAATTATCAAAGATCAAAAAGATGGTCTACTATTATGCTTGATCTGACATTTTGATGTTGCTGACAACGATTTTATTAGTGGTGTTTGCCAAGCATCAGTTTTACTCTAACCCCTAAACCTAAATATTAAACTTTGGCCACTCATCTTGCAACACCGTTTGCGCTATGGACATGAATCACAAATGATGCTTAAAGGAGTAGTTCACTTTTAAAAAAAAAGAATTGCTGATAATTTACTCGCCCCCATGTCATCCAAGATAAGCATATCTTCTTTCTTCAGTTGAAAATAAATTAAGGTTTTTGATGAAAACATTCCAGGATTTTTCTCCATATAATGGACTTCAATGGGGACCAAACGGTTCAAGGTCCAAAAGAGAGTTTCCGTGCAAACTGTTCAAAGGGCTTTAAACGATTCCAGACGATGAATAAGGGTCTTATCAAGCGAAATGAAGAAATCTTTTCCAGAGTCAACTCGTTCATTTCGTTTGTTGCATGAATCAAATGACACGAAAAAAGATCTCGAACAGGGGAGTCATGAACGCGCATCACAGAACGACCATTTGAGCTTCTAAAACTTAAACTTGTTTTTATTTAGTTTTGAAATAACCACTCATTTTGCTTGATAAGACCCTTATTCATCGTCTGGAATCGTTTAAAGCCCTTTGAACAGTTTGCAGTTTGCACTGAAACTGTCTTTTGGACCTTGAACCGTTTGGTCCCCATTGAAGTCCAGTATATGGAGAAAAATCCTGGAATGTTTTCATCAAAAACCTTCATTTCTTTTCGACTGATGAAAGAAAGACATGGACATCTTGGATGAAATGGGGGTGAGTAAATCATCAGCAAAAGTTTTTTTTTTTTTTTTTTAAGTGAACTACTCCTTTACGAGTAGCATTTAGTATAGGAAAGCCCTGGCAACTTTTGCATGTGCATTGACTGATCAAATGATCTTTAAGAAAGGGAAAATCTGGTTTATATACCAAAATGTATATTATTAAATACTAAGATAAGACTTTATTTTAGTCTTCTTGTCACACATGTTGCATGTACTTACTATAGTAATAACAGTAAATTAAAAATTGAAATTAAAAAATTAATATAAAATGAAATAAAAACATATTAAAGCTTATAAAAAAACCTAAAATGAACAAAAATGGCAAAATAACACAATTAACTAAAACCTATAACCATAAATCACTAGGTAATTCAAAATAATACCATAAAAGTATTAATTGTACTACAGTAAATGTACTTTTACAGAGTTCAGTCTAATAACAGGTCAAGAATATCATCACATCTCTTTGAAAGAATCGTGCATTTAAATGACAAAGAAGTCAAAACTTTGCCTCTTTGTTCTGGTACTGTTGAGAGTATCAGTGGGCTTTTGTGAGCATCCAGAGAGCGTGAGGTCAGGCCAGGGGTCTTAAGGAGAAGGCAGACCGTGGAGATGTTATCAGACTCATTCTGGCCCCACTGCTCCAGTACCCTCTCCTGACCTAAATCAGGAACCCATTGTCTCTGGCCCAGGCTTTTTATTGCTTCTCTTGAATAACTGGGCTATGCTCAAAACAAAGGCCTGTGTTTGCTTGCCCAAGGTGTCAGTCCTCAAACTCCCTCACAATGGATGCCCAGACTCCAATGACCTAAGGTTTACCAAAGCTGCCGCAAATTGGTTTGTTTAGAAGGGGTAATAGCAAACATTACATTCTATCACAATAGGTTCATTAAGAAGACAATAACATTGGGTAAACAACTTAGCAAGCTCTCCAGTTGAGATTATATACTGCATTTCAATTAAGAAAAATAATTTTAAACAATTTACAGATTCACATGTGTAACCAGCAAGTTTCTAAAATATTCTAGGCTCTAGCTCAATTTTCAATTTGGTAATTTCATCCACCAGATTAAATAAACCCAATTTAAATTTCCTCAACAATCTGCATAACTTTAGATATTAGTCATGTCCTCAGCGCAAATGTGTGGCGTACTACATTATGTGCCAAATAACAGTGTAATAAATAAGCATTAGTGAAATTTAACTTTTGAGTAATATATCATTCCTCACATCATTTTTGGTATCAGCTAACTTTCTTTGTAATATACACTCTCAGAAAAAAAGGTACAAAAGCTGTCATTGGGCCTGTACCTTTTCAAAAGGTACACTTTTGTACCCAAAGGCTGCATATTGGTACCTTAGTGGTACATATCAGCACTTAAAATATACATATCACCACCTAAAATGGACATATTAGCTCCTGAAATGGGCATATCAGCACCCAAAATGTACATACTGACACTTAAAATGTACATACTAGCACCTAAAATGTACATACTAGCACCTAAAATGTACATATTAGCACCTAAAAGTGTACCTTTTGAAAAGGTACAGCCCCAGTGACAGCTTTTGTACCTTTTTCTGAGAGTGTGTTGTGTTTGTTGTTTGAGTAGTGTCTTATTTCCCATGTTTTGTCATCGAGTGATGTCACTACGTAGCCTACATGTTCACACCTGACACTTGGAATAAAACAAGATTTTCCAGCGCCTGAAAGTGTGGGAAATGTCACTTGAATTTTTCTCACACAAAAATTGCACTTACCTCTTCAAGGACCTACTATGACGGACTACTATTTGTCTTCAGGGCGCGTCAGGTCTTGATGATTTGAATTCTTAAGATTCAAAATAGGATGTGTGTTATTTATTGCGGAACAAGTCAACTGTTAGTCACTGTGTTTCTAATATTTACGTAGTTAAGTTAATTTTATGATGCAATTGTGAATTTTAAATCTTTTAAATTTCTGAATAGTGAATCTTTATTGCACCTGCTAAACTAAACCAGCATTTTGTGGATAAGAAAGAAACACTGTGGACATTGAGACACATTAGTTGTCAAATCATTTTCTTCCACCATATTTTTACATTTGGTCAGTCTTAAATATCTGGTTATTGTACCAAACGGATAAATAACAGACAACTTGTTTCCCGAAATCACACAAAGGCTTTCTCCGTCCATCCAGCCTACACAAACCTATGTTAGAAGTGAGGTGGGCCTTCTAACCTGTCTTTTGACGCGTCAGCCAATCAGCAAGCGTCCTGTCCTCACCTCGACCAATCAGAGCGCTGACCAGCCCCTACTCGAACCCAAATACTTTACACAGGGGAAAAAAAAACATCAAAGTTTACCTATAGGCCAGGTCTATAAGCAAACAATTCGAGCATTAAACGTGGATTTAACATGATATAAAGATTTAAAATATATTTTTGGAACTCAAAATTAGGCTACACGTTTAAATCTGTGAGAAGGACGGGACAGGGTGCTCAGGTGCTTCGTACCTGCTCCTTCAGCCCTTGAGAAATAGGCTAATCAGAGAGGGAAAAAGTCGATTTACCTGTAGCCCAGGTTCTGGCATCTCTCACTCACGCTCTGTCTTCTGTTACCTGCACCGACTTGAAAGTCCAGTTTCACAAGGAAGAACCGCGGAGGAAGAGAAATATGTCACAGGAGACAGACAGGTAAGAGTCATGACTGCGACACAATCTTCCATTACCTCAACACTAGTATCGGAACGTCAACGGGTGCCATTCTGCATGTTTACTTTACTTTCATAAAAGTTAAACATTCTAAACTCTTAACTGTGCTTTATAATTGATTTAGCTATATTAACGGTGCATTCAATTAAACAGCTTGCCTTTTTTAGATAAAAACCACCGCTGAGGGAAAGTTTTTTTTGCGGTCAAAACGCCATTTTTCACGGAGGAAACACCTTGAATAGGCTAGCCTACCTGAGATTCTTTCTCATTTATTTACTATTTAAAAACGAATATTTATTCGCTATATATGCCTATTTGTTTTTAACGAAAATAAAGTTGTTTTTTTTAGCATGTTTTATTTCGTCTCTTTCGCTCATTGAGGATCATGCTATTGTAGAAGTGTTTATCACAACATTCAAGATTTTTTTTTAACGTGAAGTTTGAATTAAGTCGGTTATTTTGATTATTTTAATCTATAGCCCACAGAGTTCATATGATATGAATCATATCTTGGCTAATCCACAATAACAACCCGTCTATGTAACGTTAGTTTGTGTGTGGTGATTAAAACATTTTTTATTCAAGAGACTACGTGAATGGACTTCTGGTTTCCCTTTAGGATTGTTGGTTACGCGTCTTACATCTCTCAGAGTAGCTAATTCATCTGTAGGTGTGTCAAATAATTAAAAAGAAAACGTAATTTTTTTGCTAATCCACTTTTACTGGGTGAATACATCTAAAGTTGGAAACTTTGTACATAAAAATATGTTTCAGAGTTTAGTTCCTCACACAACACTACAGATAAAAGTAAATAAAAAGGTAAATATAAAAACGTGTTTCCCTTATCATCAAAATGTCTCAACATTTTTTAATAGGTCAATATAACCTCACATGGTCATAACTTGATTTGCATGAACATACTTTGCATTTAAACATACATTAATTGAACATACATTCAATTTAACCTACACTGTGGTCCAAATAATCCTCTGAAGTTGTCAAAACTTAGGAACTTAACCTATTTTTTCAGTCCATATGCTGATTTTTTTGTTTTTGCAAAAAAAACATGTAATGATAAAGGTGAATTAGATTAAGTGTTCCACTTTACTCCATGCATTTTCCAGTGAAAGACCCCACTAATATGTGTTGTGAAAACACCATTTGCCACCACTACAGACTTCAATATCTTTAGTACATTTTTTACTAAACTAAAGTGAACCCAACCCAGAAAAAATTGGGTTGGCTTGGAAAAAATATCTAATACACACACCTTAGAATTGATGCATTAAGAAGATGTAGTAAGATGCTTCTCTTGAAAGCAGTGTGAATTAGCTGTTAAATCGATGAGTTTAGCAGAGGATGATGATGCATCAATATGTGTGTATGTATATCAAATTAGGGGACTATTTATAATAATGAATGTTTTTAAATATAGTTACAGCACAACATTTAAAGTCAGGATTTTCTCACACTGAGGGTAAGTTGGGTAAGATGATCATCCCATCTTACTACATCTTACTACAAGGAGCTCACTCTTGTTTTCGGAATAAAAACATTTAATATTTGTTAACATATGAATTTTAACACATTCCCACAAAATATCCCAATTAAAAACAAACAAATTGACAAAATGCCTTAACACAAAATAAATTCACAGATCACTATTATCTAATGAACCATTTAACCTCAAAATAGCTAATATGGAATAAATCTCACAAATGATGTTCAGATGAAATGTCAAGATTTTAAGACTTTAGACGTTAGACATTTTTTTGTTGCCTCAATTTTATTGTATATTTTATTCTATAATCTTTAGGCTAGGCTGAAGTATCCAAAAACTCTTTGAGGCCCTTACTGAATATCTTGTTTACTGAAGAATGAAAGCATCCAGATATAGATTTAGATCAAGTTTGGACATCAAATATGGAGACTCACACATCAAAATACTCTAAAACACGCAGTTGTACTTCCTCACTCCACGTGTCATACATTTCAGCCCCACTTGTCTGTCAGGCAGTAAAATGCAGAAGGACATTTGACCGTATCTGTGGTCAGTATTTGTTTGGTTAGATGTTCTCTGTCATCAACACACATCACACTCTCACAAAAGATGCAGTGTGCAGGGTTGTTTTCATCAGTATGCAAAATTGAGCTTTTACATGAAGCTTTATCAGTTGGATCATTTATGTTTGTTGTTTGTTCTGTTTTATGTCTGTGCGTGTCCCAGTAAGAGGCTGGTTGTAGTGGTGCCCAATGAGACGTCCTTCCACCAGCGTCGGGCCTACACCAGTGAGGATGAGGCCTGGAGGTCTTATCTGGAGAATCCGCTTACTGCGGCCACAAAGGCCATGATGAGCATAAATGGAGATGAAGACAGTGCTGCCGCCCTGGGGCTCCTCTATGACTACTACAAGGTCAGCTGTTAATGTTTTGTTGCGCGTTTTGAAAAAAATATATCGGAATATCGGATTGTAAAACCAACAAATATTTGCATCGGCCTTCAAAATCCTTTATCGGTCGGGCTCTAAAGCTCACAATGTTGTATTTGACGCAGCGCGGGAACAGTCATAAACATTTTAACTAATTAAATCCCGCATGTTCCAAAGCAAGCCATATTGGAACTATACTCATAATTTGTAACAGATTAAATTAGGTTTCACAATTAACATATTTATGCTGACTTAAGTATTTGAATAAATATATTTTGAAAATACGGTTATGTATATATAATTAAGATAGATGCAAATACACTGTAAAAAAGTGTCACCTGGTTACTTCTACACTTCCACTTTCCCTCATTTTTCATCCACTACTAATGAACAAACGCATAATTATTTAATTGTCAATTCAACCAAGGTATAACTTTATAGCTTCCCAAAACATACACTCTTAGAAGAAAAGGTTCTATATAGAATCTTAAAAGGTTCTATCAGCGCTACCTATTTGGAAAGGTTCTATACACTCTTAAAAAAAGGGTTCCTCTGGGTTCTATAGAACCCTGGGGTTGCATACTTGGCCAATAGAACCTTTTACCAAAAAAAGGGTTCTATATAGAACCATTTTGGAGTTCCATATATGAAGCGGGGGATGGAACCATTTCTGGTTCTAAATAGAACCATTTCTTCTAAGAGTGTAGAAGCATAGTAAGGATATGATGCTTCTTCTTTTTTTGCTGCATCAGATCAAACAGTTTTTTTAAGTCGATTATTTTCCCTCTATGAAGTGATAAATCTCCAATAAAGCAATTTAAGTGATAATATCAGCACTACTGTACTGTATATTGATGTTTTATCCTCTGCAGGTGCCCAAAGATAAGAGAGTTTTACCGATCAGCAAAGTGGTTGAAATTTCAGAGGAACTGGAAAAGAGGTCAGTGAAATTATTGAATATGGAGTTGAATAAATGGATTAAAAATGTGACTTATTTTAACTTTAAAAGGGACAGTTGTGGCTTAATGGTCAGAGAGTCAGACTGGCAATGAAGGTTGCGGGTTGGAAATGACTGAGGTGCCTTTGAGCAAGGCACATAACCATTGATCCGGGTGTGTGTGTGTGTCCATGGTTTGCTTTGCTGTGTGTATGTGTTCAATATGGCCTAAAAATGCATGTGTTCAATATGGCCTAAATATAAAATCTCCGATTTATAAAATCATAAAATCACCAGTGGAAATCCGACAGTGGAAGTAAAATCAGACTGTCACCATAAAATCACCACCAATCAGACAGTGGAAATAAAATCACCGATAAAATCTCCGATTTTATTTTTTTAAATTCGATTTACGATTAATTTACGATGTTTTGAGTCTCTTAAATGCTTAAATTGGCATTGCATTCAAGAAATCAACACATATGGCATGTCTATGATTGGCTACATCGCTCAACGCTGCAAACATGTTATAAATAGAAACTCTGGCCTGTTAATCATTTCTATTTTGTTTTAGTTGTTCTTGATTTGTTCTTGTTGCTTTTCTGCAACACAAGTCTATTACTTTTTATGTTTTAATTAGAGCTATCAAACGATTAATCGCGATTAATCGCATTCAAAATAAAACTTTGTGTTTATGTAATATATGTGTGTGTGGTGTGTATAATTATTTTGTTTATATAAATACAAACACATGCATGAATATATTTAGGAAAAATTTGAAAGTATATACTTTATATATATTTATACATGATTAATATTATGTATGAATATAAATATTTGATATATTAAGAACACATTTTTCTTAAATATATACATGCATGTGTGTGTATTTATATATACAAATTAATAATACACACTACGCCCACATATATTACGTAAACACAAACTTTTATTTTGAATGCGATTAATCGTTTGACAGCCCTAGTTTTAATCATAGATATTTCTAGTTTGCGGAAGTGAGTGACACTGACGCTACGGAAACTCCGGGGAGCCAAAAATGTGACATTGCACAAAAAACTCGATTTACTTATTTTTTTAAATCGTAACAAAAAATTAGAATTAATTAATTTAATAGATTTTTCGCCCAGGCCTAGTGTGCACTTGTCCTGTCCTTGTTCTTGTCCTTTTCATGTCTTCACAAAAAAAAAATAATGCACACAATAAATCTTTAATGCGTTCATATATTGTCTTAGAAACACTACAGTGGGAAACAGCAGTCAAATGGAGCCGGAGACAGTGGATAACCGTGTGCAGGTACTGAAATCAGTGCCTGTTAATCTGACACTCAACACGGACCACCAGGACACCAAACGGGAACAGTACGGAGAGAGTGGGGCCGCTGCTGTGGTGAAGGCTGAGGTCTACACTCCTACTTTCATGGCTTCGGGAGTTCACTACAGGACAGAAGGAGAGGAACAGATGCGGGTCATCTGTGAACAGGCCCACTCGTACGACACCTCGGCTGTGTGTCATAGCGGATACAGGAAGGATGGCCATCGCAGTAGTCCAGATAGCACCTATGAAGAAGACAGCAATGAAGTGAGATTAATATCTGCTGATTAATATCATAAAACCTGGATGCATTAAGCAAATTAATGGATGATCGTCATTTCTTTGATTTAGAAGTACCCCCCATCGTCGATCGGAGCTGATGACTTCATATTTGAGCAGTCGGATATGTTGTAAGTGTTATACACCTTACAATAGGCTTGTATTATCATGGTGAATCGGCTCTCACAGAAATGAAAAACATGTTGTAATGTTCTTCAACAGAGACACTTTCCAGTACACATTAGAGGCCAGCAGGTCGTTGCGACAGAAACAGGGTGAGGGGCCTATGACCTATCTGAACAAGGGCCAGTTCTACGCTATTACACTGAATGAGACAAGTGCCAATAAACGCTTACGACATCCCATCAGCAAAGTGAGGGTGAGTGGTGTTTTTCTATCAAACCAGATATTTGAAATAGCTAGCAAGGTATAATGTAACAATGTCATGCAATTGAATTATATTAATTTATTTGTCACATGTATTTTATTGACAGCTCTTTTCTGTTGATAAAACGTAAAGCTACACTGTGTAACTCTTTTAGTTTATTCTTAGCTAAAAACACTTGGTTCTTTCAAAAATATATGTGCTCATTAATGTATATTTACTTCGTTTGAGTAATAAAGTATTCTCGTGAGTGTATAATATGCTATTGAAAATACATACGGGTAATGTCGGTCGCCATGTTGCCCCTCCATCTTGCCAAAGAGGGACATACCCGTTAATTCAAGCTTCGCCTTTCGCGTTTACGTTTGAGTTAACACTCATGGACGAGGTCCAACTGGAAGCCATGTTAATCTTGGACTACTTTGGCCACCGTAGGAGTTAAAACTAGGGCTGTGAAACGATTAATCGCGATTAATCGCATCCAAAATAAAAGTTTGTGTTTACATAATATATGTGTTTGTAGTGTGTATAATTATTTTGTATATATAAAAACATACATATGCATGTATATATTTAAGAAAAATGTGTTATTAATATATAAAATCTCTATATTTATGTATAATATTAATTTTGTATAAATATATATAAAGTATATACATGCAAATATTTCTTAAATGTATACATGCATGTGTGTGTATTTATATATAGAAAATAATTCTACACACTACACACACGTATATTATGTAAACACAAACTATTATTTTGGATGCGATTAATCGCAATTAATTGTTTCACAGCCCTATTTAAAACGAAATCGGAATTGAGAGGAACGGAAACTAATATTCGCTGTATGGTCATATACCTTTTCACCTCTAGATGGGGGTAAAAATCACACAGTGTAGCTTTAAAGCTTTAAATAACTATTTTTAAAGTAGCATTTTAAATATATTTACCGTCCCTTTTGATCAAAGTATAATTTTATTCAGCAATTGATCAAAAGTGACAGTAAATACATTTAAAATGTCATAAAACAAAACTTCTGTTCTTGTGAACTTTCAGAATCTTGACAAAAATGTGTCAGGGTTTACACACATTTTTTTCCAACTCTTTTCAGCTGTGATAACCGAAAGGCTGGAGGGATTCCTGTTGAATATTCAGGCTTCTCACCAGGAATAAATTATATTTTTTAAATAAAATTTAAAGAGAAAATAGTCATTTTAAATTATAATAATATTTCATAATATTACTGCTTTCAATGTATTATTGATCAAATAAATCCAGCCTTCGAGAGCAACATTAATAAACAAAAACATTAAAAAATTCCCAAACTTTGGAATGGTAGTGTATGACTATACCATCCGTTCTTGTTTTGGTAATAGTTTATCAAAATGCTAGTCAGCTTGATCGTTCGGAATAGACATGAAGTAATTGAGTGGATTGTGATAACCTCTGTTAACATCCTTTCTCAGAGCGTCATCATGGTTGTATTCAGTGAAGATAAGAACCGTGATGAGCAGCTGAAATACTGGAAGTATTGGCACTCCCGCCAGCACACTGCAAAGCAGAGGGTTCTAGACATCGGTGAGGCTTCCTCTCCATTATTGTGCTCAATGTTTAATCTTGATCTCGAATCGGCAATTGCCGACTTACTCCAGTTCAAATATTTGCACATTTGTAATGTGTCCTTTGTCTGACACAACCATTTCAGGTCTTGTAGTTTCTACTAAAGAGCTAATGATCTGAATCTGGTGTGTTTGATTGGGGAGCCATTCAAAATGTGGGTCATTGAGGACCGGGGTTGAGAGACACTGTATAAACGAGTTGATGAGTTGAATTAGGTGTGTTTGATTATGGAGAATTGGGGATACAACAGGGCAAGGGTTGGGAATCTCAGCTCTACAAAAGTATTTGGACAGATTTCCTTTCTTACTAAACCTGTGGTTTTAATTAGTTATTAGATGGTTTCTACTCCACAACTGCACACTTAATTACAGGGATAGTACTGTTGGGCCAGTTGTTCAAAGGTAAGCTGATCGGATTTTGGTTATCGGATTGGATCAAATCTTGAAAATAGGTTGTTCAAAAGGGAAAGAAGGAATCTGAAATCATTAGATCAAGGAATCCAATCCTAGTTTTAATCTGGATTAAACCTTCAGTTTGTGTTGTTCAAAACTTGTCAGTGGGATTTGGATAACTTTGATCCCCCCCAAAAAAACAGGATTATCCTGATCCCAACAGGGGGTAGGATTTCAAGGTGGATTTCAGGAAGAAAATGTAGTAAAACTTTTATGTATATTTTGCACTTGACTTGTGTAACCGTTGTAACAGTGATAAAGTAGACATAGGCTAACAATTAAGCTATTGTATAGTAAAGTAAAAATAAAATAAAATAAAAATTTTCTTGTATTATATTTAATAAAAATTAAATTGTCCCCATTTGTGTTTTGTCTCAAAATAAGAAATGTGACCCCCATGTTGGCTCTTCTACTTGTTCTTTACATAGCTGGTAGCCCTTATTGTGATATGTTGTCCCATTTAGAGCACTGGTAATCCGGATTTGGTAATCTTGAGAACTGTGTATCTGGATCAGGGTGATCCAGTCCAATGTTGCTTTGAAAAACCGGTATAAAATTAAGATGGATTACCTGATCCTGGATAGGAAAAAAATGGGATTTCCAAATCCGGATCATTTTGATCCAGATTAAATGTTTTGAACAACTGGCCCCTAATTATTCTCCAGCTCCATGAGTCACCCCACTTGGGATTTGAACTTGTGACCTTCAGATCACTAGCCCAGCTTCTCATTCAAGTTAAATGAAAGAAAAAAAGAAAAAACCCAATGCACCAGCCCAAAATTGTTGAAGTCCACCTGGCGTGGGGCAACTATGAGCCCAAACAATTCCCATCTTATTCTCAGTCTTGTCACACCTTGAAAGAACAGTCATCCTGAGCCTGTTGCTTCTTGTCCTCCCCTCATCTCCAGTAATCAGACGCTTTGCTATGTCCTTTGTCAAGATTTGGCCTCAAGACTTTAAAAATCCTGGGAGCACCCTGAGGGAATATCTGAGCCGTCCTTGTTTTAAACCCTGCCCTCTTACATGAGGCAAAATAGAGGAATGATTTGGTGAGACACTTTACAGGAGGGAAAGCAAATATTGGTGGATTAGTGAGACCTTTGGGCACATGGTGTACGGCAGTATGCTGAAGCCAAGTAGGGGAGACAGTGACTGAAACCTGACACCGGCACAGTTGGGATTTGAATAGCAGTTGAGGCGGGATTGTTCCTCAAGCTTGGGGCCATGTCACTAGAGCTGGGATTTGAATGGGTCTATTTAATGGGGGGAGCTCACTTACGGGCATCAACGGGTGTGCTTGCTAAACCACCCTAATGCAGTCCATTGGGAAGAGTTTTGCCCTTCTTAATCCCCAAGTTACCCCAAAGTAAGACAGGTGTTGGGTTTACTTAACATGGATATGGACGCCCCTTTAATGACAGCTTATTAAATTACAAAGTGCTCCATAAGTGAAGAAACAATGGCTTATTAGCATGGGAAATCACCTCTATTTCTACCAATCATGCTAAGGGTTTGCGATTTGAGCAAATTTTGTTTCAAGAGTCGTGACAATCCCTGTGAATTTAATGAAAAACATAGATTGTAAGTGGGTAATGCAGTTCATACTGTACATGCAATGACTTTTTATAATGAGCATGTGTGTAACCTGCTCTATGGCTAAGAATGATTTCTCAAACCAGGGATGGGCAACTTTGGTCCAACTTTGATTTTAGATCCAACCCTGTTAAAAACTGTAGCTTTCTAGTAATCCAGCAGACATTGACTACGTTTACATGCAGCCAATTTTTGGGTTATGGTCGGGTTTAAGGGATACTCCACTTTTTTTTTTTTTTTGGAAATAGGCTCATTTTACAACTCCCCAGAGTTTTACCGTTCTCGAATGCATTCAGCCGATTTTCTGATATTTAGAAGAATACCAGTAACCAGACAGTTTCTGGTCTCATTGACTTCCAGTCCAAGATTCGGGTTAGAAAAGGGGTATAATATCCCAGTTTTTAAAATACAGGATATGAGCATATTCTGGTTCTTGCCGGTGTTTACATGGCCGTTCGTGACCGGGTTATTGCTAATATCGCGGTTTTTAATGGGTTATTGGCTGCATGTAAATGTAGTGATTAGCTTGTTCAGGTGTGTTTGATTAACTCTACTGGCCCTCCAGGACCGAAGTTGCTCAACCCTTCCTCAAATGATACTGTTTAGAGCCTGACCGATATATCGGCAGGCCAAACTATCCAAACTATCGGTATCGGCATTTATAATGGCCAATAAAAATGTCAATATTTCATTTAGAACTATGAATATAGTTCTGTTGTGACAATAACAAGTTTCCTTTTTAAAATGCATTATCATATTATTTTAGTTAAAACAAATAAATAATTACAAATAACTAATGTTAGGGAAATCTGTTAATGTTTTGTTGAGCGTTTCTGAAATAAACAAAAATAAACAAAAAAATATCGGCCGATATATCGGCTTTTAAAACCAACAAATGTTTGTATCGGTATCGGCCTAAACCCTTTATGGGTCGGGCTCTAATACTGTTTGTTGACAAGTGGGTACTATTTGTTTTCTAATCAATTTGAGTTTTAATGTTTTAGCCTGATGCACAATAAAACAGACACTTAGGAAGTAGTACCAGTCAAGAATGTAAAGTTAACTGCCCTAGCTAAGCTAGCATCGATAGACAGGCTGACTCCAGCCATTGAAACAGTAATGAGATCCCAAATCTATAAAGTCATGACTTGTAGACTGAATCACAGACATGTTTAAAGTGAGTGGTCATAAAGTCAAGCGGCTACTAAAAAAGCAAGTGTTTGTTTACACAAACAGATAAGAGTTATCTAGCGTGGAAGGGTGCTGTTGGCTTATCAAGCTTAACACTGCTTGCTTTGGCACTGGCAGACATTGTTTTAGTGTCGCCATTGTCCAACACTCGTCAGAGCTCTTCACTCACATACCCAGTTCTTGCAATTATTATATCTCTCTCTAAGTGTAATCATATACCAAACAAATTGTACGATAATGCAAGTATGTTGTGGTGCATAGCTGTTACCATACCTGGTAAACCGGTATCCAAAACACAACATATCCTGGTTGTGTTTTGTTTTTCTTTCCAGCAAGGATGAAAACTGACTCTTCCTGTTCTATCTACAGCTGACTACAAAGAGAGCTTCAACACAATTGGGAATATTGAAGAAATCGCTTACAATGCTGTGTCCTTTACCTGGGACGTGAATGAGGAGGCCAAGGTAAGTCATACACCACCAAGACTTAAAGGGATACTCCACTTTTTTGGGGAAATAGGCTCATTTTACCACTCCCCCAGAGTTAAACAGTTGGGTTTTACCGTTTTCGAATCCATTCAGACGATTTTCTGATATTTAGAAGAATGTCAGTAACCAGACAGTTTCTGGTCCCATTGACTTCCATAGTATATTTTTTTCCTACTATGCTTTTCCTAAGCTCTATTCTTCTAAATATCAGAAAGAGAGGAAAAAAAAGGAAAAAAAGGGAAGAAAAAAAAGAGAAAAAAAAAGAAGAAAAAAAAGGAAGAAAAAAAGGAGAAAATAAAGAAGAAAAAAGGAAAAAAATGAAGAAAAAAAGAGAAAAAAAAGAAGAAAAAAAGGGAAAAAAAAGAAAAAAAAAGGAAAAAAAGAAATATCAGAAAATCGGCTGAATGGAGTTGTAAAATGAGCCTATTTCCCCAAAAAAAGTGGAGTATCCCTTTAACTCATTGATTCAGACGTGGCACAGCAAATTTACAATGACTGCGTTCTCCGGTGTGTGTTTTGGTTTTATGAACATCCTGCTTGCATTAATGGTCACCATGGATGATGAATTGGCTGGGTTCGGTTTCAGTCCGTCTACATCAGCACATCTATGTTTTGTCACAAACTCTCATTACCACCATTGTGTGCGATACACAAAATGTTATTGAGACACAGGGTGGAGTGTTACGACATATGATATGTGTATTTTACACACATTAGTCTCTTGAACCCTCCCAAAGAGCCCTGTATAGCGTGACGTTTGGGATTCACAATTCCCTGCCTCATCTTCCCCAGTTCGGTCTATTAATTTTCTCCTGGACGTGTTCTCGGGTTTCACCTGTATGCTACTGACAGTACACGGACAAATGCACACAAACCTGAGTCCAGATCCTCCCTGCCTCACAGGTAGAGTCCTGCCCTCCCATTGTGGCTCGTCTGTTGCAAATCAAACACTCGCCTATATTCAGCTAAAGCACTCTACGCAAACATTTGCTTTTTATTGGGCCAACTCATACTGGTAATACCTATTAATATGGACTGGATGATGTCTTAGCGTAGCCGCCGCCCTTGGACATATTTAAGTGTATTCGTTCGAGTCTGAGCTCATGTAAAACGGGGTGTGCATGCAGTGGGGTGTGAAATGTTCTCAGTTTGATCTGATAAGCATCTCATACTCTGACCTAACACACTCTCAACTTTTATTACAAGTCCCTTCAAAGCTCTTCCCATCATGGAGGAAGCCATAAACTGAGTTTCTCCGTGAGCCATTGATCTGTGAGGTGGAAATGATGTCCTTTTTGGAGCGTGAAAAAAGCTCAGTTTCTTTTTCAAGTAGTCCACAGTAGTGCTTTAAAATAACTGATTTTTATTGTAATATATTTAAAATGTAACGTATTCCTCTGTTGGAAAAGCTGAATTTTCAGCATCATTACTCCAGTCTTCAGTGTCACATGATCCTTCAGAAAGATCCTTTTTTTTTTTAAATATTTTTTATTTATTTATTTGACAGGGACAATGCAAACAAACATAGTGTCAAGACAAAGCATGTCACTGAAGTGTTGCATATAAAGTTTATAGCTATTGCTAATTTTCAACTCCTGTCGCTGGAAGGGCTTTTATACACAATAAAATTTACATGATTAACAACTACAATTAAAAATAAAATAAAATAAATAAATAATAATAATAATAATAAAAATACTAAAATTATATAAAAATAAATAAATAAAAATAAATAAAAAATAAATAATAATAATAAAAAAAACTAAAATAATATATATAAAAAATAATAATAAAAAATAATAAAAAAATAAAAAAATATTAAAATAATAAAATAATGTGCTGATTTGGTGCTCAAGAAACATTTAAGTTGTAAACAGTTGTGCTGCTTAATATTTTTTAATGAAATATTTATTTTCAAGATTCTTTAATGAATTAAAAAAATTTATTTGAAGTAGAAATTTAACATTAGTAACATTATACATGTGTTTACTGTCACTTGACTGTAAAAAATATTGTTGGTTTAACTTAAAAAATTAAGTAACCTGGTTGCCTTGAAATTTTAAGTTGATTGAAATGGAAAAAGTGAGTTAATACAATGAAGGAGAATGATTTAATCATCAGAAACTCAAAATATTAAGTTATCTGAACTAAAAAAATAATTAAGTTGATTTGACTAAAGAAAAAATGTTGTGGTAACAAATCTTGAAAATATTTTTTTACAGTGTAATCTTTCTTTAAAAAAAATCTTTCTGACCACATATTTTTGAATGTCTAATTCAGATTCTAATCCCAATTCTAATTCAGAATGTGCTCAGTTAGATTTCCATCAGTGTGAGATGTTTTGGACAAAAACTTAAATCATTTCCTGCGCCATACAGTTCATGTGAAGTTCTCCAATCCAGTTTTCTTACCATGCTTCACCTAACGATGGCCTCTTTCTTGTCCTCTGGCATTAGCAATGGTTGATTATATGAAACGGTTAATAACTAACCACATAAATATTTAGAGAGCAAGACTCTGTTCCAAACCTTTGAGGAGCAGAGGCTAAAACTGCATGTAAAGATGACATTTAAGATTAAAATTTGGTCTTACGTTAATACAAAATTAATATTTACTTCAATCGGAGCATTTAGTATAAAAACGGTACAGGTTTTAAGGTGTAGTCTTAACGTTGCTTTCTGTAGCAGTCAGTGGTACTGATCGACGTGTCGAGGCAGGCACCTGTTTTGCGTGTGTAGGTGGCTGGTGGGTGAAAAACAAGGTGCTCTTTCAACGGTCAGGATTGTGTAGGTCAAAGCTGTTTGGAAATATGAATATGGAAGTTCTTATGCAACTGTCCGTTACACGTGCATTTGAATGCAAAGTGTTGAACGCACACTCTTAGAAGAAAAGATTCTATATAGAACCTTAAAAGGTTCTAAAGCGCTACATATTTGGAACCCCTAAAATGCAATGCATGAATGATGAAAAAATTCAAGATATGGGGGTTAAAAAATGTAATTAATCAATTTCACACGAAGAGTGCCATTTCAGTTTTTATCCTGCAAAAATCAGCATGATTAAATATGATATTAACAGTTTAATAAACAATAATTTAATTACAACTGCAAAATGTTGCAGAATAATGTAATATATGAATGAATAATAGCCTATAAATGCCAAAAGGCTTCTTTCTTGTCATTATCATAATTTTTTTTGCATAAAAGGTCCTTTGCAGTTGAGTAAAGAACCCTATGCTACATATATAGAACCCTTTTTTCTAAGTGTACATTCAGACACTTGTAAAAATGTAGTTTATTTGCTTATTTTGCAAACATACATTTTCATGGAGAACTGACCTGTTTTTGTCTTTTTTTTCTCTTAGATCTTCATCACGGTGAACTGTCTGAGCACAGATTTCTCCTCTCAGAAGGGGGTGAAGGGTCTTCCTCTGATGATACAAATAGACACCTACAGCTACAACAACCGCAGTAACAAACCACTGCATAGAGCCTACTGCCAGATCAAGGTCTTCTGTGATAAGGTGAACCATGACCTTTAACCTTTGAATCTGTTTTTATATTATTATTCCTGTATCTAGTAATAATAATTCCACAGATACAGCACATAATAGTGCTGTATCTGTGGAAGCAGTCAGGGAGAGCTGTTAAGACGGCAGTAATAGAGCACTATTTTTGTGGCTTGACCCCTTAGTTCAAAAACAAAATTGGATTTTTCCATTAGCTTTTGGATTATTGCAGAAAATAAGCTCTGTGACCAACTAAGATTTATGGGTAACGCTTCCTTTTACAGTCCAGTACTTACAGTGTACTTACCTAGAAAGTACTGGCTATAAGGTAAGTTCATGGAACAGGGGTAGGTTCAGGGTTAGTACTAGTTATTACCCAGTAATTGTAGTTACTAAAATAAGTACATAGTATTTACATGGGTAACTAGACTGTAAAAGGAAGCGTTACCGATTTATGATCCTTACATGTTTTGTTTAGCATGATAATTTTCAAAAATGAACACAACTTTTATGAAATACAATTGCTTTCTAAATACACCACCATTAAAGTTCGACAGCTCTTTCAGTCTTTATTTAGGAACACTTTCCCTGAAAGTTTGAGTTAAAATAGTTTGCAAGAGCGCAATTATAAAGACTGAATCTGTGAAAGGGGAGTAGTGAGTAGATGGGTTTATTTGTTCGTCGTGATGACGCTTAATTCCAGACAGCCTCTGTAGTCTCATTTAGACACAATGTGATGTATTTACAGTATGCTGTTGAATAAAATGTGAAAATAATCTTCATGAAAAACCCATTCAAAAACTTTAGGACGCTAAAAATGCTTTCTCGTTCCTTTATTTTGCATGCATGATCGCTTATTCTAATGAGCCGTGAATTGTTTTTACCTACAGCTTAAAGGGATACTCCAATTTTTTTGGAAATAGGCTCATTTTACCACTCCCCCAGAGTTAAACAGTTGAGTTTTACCATTTTCGAATCCATTCAGACGATTTTCGTATATTTAGAAAAATATCAGTAACCAGACTGTACCTGGTCTCATTGACTTCCATAGTAGGAAAAAAATATACTATGGAAGTCAATGAGACCAGAAACTGTCTGGTTACTGATATTCTTCTAAATATCAGAAAATCGTCTGAATGGATTCGAATACGGTAAAACTCAACTGTTTAACTCTTGGGGAGTGGTAAAATGAGCCTATTTCCAAAAAAAGTGGAGTATCCCTTTAAGTGGGTCAGTTGAATTTTGACATCATTAATGCTGTTGTTCTTGGTCTTCAAACTCAGTGACTGTAGTGCCACCTTGTGGTTGTTCACAGCACTTGCAGTCATCTAATTTCCTCTGTATGTCTTTCGGTCTGTGTTTGTGCGGCACAGGGAGCGGAGAGGAAGATCAGAGATGAGGAGAGGAAACAGAACCGCAAGAAAACAAAAGGTCTGAAGCACTAAAAAAAATTAAAAATATCTCCAATTCATAAAAAAAGTATTGACATAATTTCTATTGAAATGTGAAGTTTGTGCATTTGTTTTTAAATAATCAAGAGGCTTTAGATACATCACTTCTTAAAGGGTTAGTTCACCCCATATTGAACATTCTGTCAGTAATTACTCACCCTCATGTTGTTCCAACCCCGTAAGACTTTCGTTCATCTTCGGAACACAAATAAAGATATTTATTGATTAAATCTGAGAGCTGGATCAGTCCACCATAAGCCTCTTAAAGGGATACTCCACTTTTTTTTGGGAAATATGCTCCTTTTACCACTCCCCCAGAGTTAAACAGTTGGGTTTTACCGTTTTCGAATGTATTTGGCCGATTTTCTGATATTTAGAAGAATATCAGTAACCAGACAGTTTCTGGTCCCATTGACTTCCAGAGTAGGAAAAAAATGTACTATGGAAATCAATGAGACCAGAAACTGTATATATTTTATATATACAGTATAGTATATATTTTTTTCCTACTATGGAAGTCAATGAGACCAGAAACTGGTTGCTGATATTCTTCTAAATATCACAAAATCGGCTGAATGGATTTGAAAACGGTAAAACTCAACTGTTTAACTCTGAGGGAGTGGTAAAATGAGCCTATTTCCAAAAAAAGTGGAGTATCCCTTTAAGATTGAGCCACTGTAGTCACTCAGACTATTTTAACGATGTCTTTCATAACTTTTTTCATAACTTTTGATCCCTTAAGAAGCCTATGGAGGAGTGATCCAGCTCTCAGATTTAATGAAAATATTTTAATTTGTGTTCCAAAGATGAACTAAATTCTGACAGGGTTGGAACAATTACTGACAGAATTTTCATTTTTGGGGTGAACTATCCCTTTAACCATGATGTGTGATTGAGTTATTCTTACATGTTCAAATGACATCATCTCATTAGGAAAGGATGGAGGCGTCGGGGCGGTTAATCTCCCCAAAAAGTGTGACGCCATCTTCTTTAAAATGATGACTGATTTGGATGCCCAGCCGGTTCTCTTCATCCCGGATGTGCACTTTGGAAACTTACAGAGGGCAGGACAGGTATGAGTCAGCCTGAAAACGGAAAACACACTCTTTTGTGTTAAGCATCCTCTGCCATTTTGCCGACGACCATAATTGCAGTCTCCTAGTCTGACGAAATCTCAAAAAGGTTGAAGAGGCCTTAGCATTCCCTTCTGTGTCTAACGAGACTTATTAGAGAGGGACTGACCTTTCAAAACCTGACATGAGGCATGCGAGTATCTTGGATACTTAGGTGACATTTGTTGATTAGGAATGACGTCTGGTGAAATGGTCATTGCAGTGTCTGTTTTGAGACTTGATGTTTGAGTATATAAATGTTCAAAGGAGATACAACTACAATGTTTTTTACTCTTTGCAGGTTTTTGCATTTAATACTGAGGAAATTGAACGAGAGGGGTGAGTTTAACCTTTTTTATCAATATTTCAGGTGCAAACCAGAAAACATACAGTATATTCTTGAATCAGAACTGAATGAATGAACATCACCTCAGATTTACAAATAGCATTGACACAATAGCAGATTTAAGAATGTTATTTCCTCCATAACATTAAAGGGTTAGTTCACCCAGAAATGAAACTTATCCCATAATTTACTCAAACTCGAGCCATCCTAGGTGTATACGACTTTCTTCTTTCACCCAAACACAAGAGTTACTTTAAATATATCCTGGCTCTTCCAAGCTTTGTAATGGGAGTGAATAGTAACTGAGATTTTGAATACCAAAAAATCACAACCATTTCTCTTTAAAAATTTTAATTTTAGACTTGTTTTGTTTTGGAAAGATCCACATAATGTCATGAATAATTAAGAGACAGTCTCTTCTCATAGGATATGAAAACTAATTATGAGACACAGATGAGTCATGAGTCGCACAGCGTGTGACGTGGACGCAATGAAGATTTTAAACCCGGAAGATGAAAAAAAGTGGAAAAAAACCCTTAAATTTAACCAATTTAACCTTACTATTAAATCTAACAGATGCTAACATTGTCTTCAGTGGTGTTCAACACACATACCCTTTAAGAAACACTACGCACCTATGGACTGAACATTCACCATTTTCACAAATTCACATTTTGTAGTACACTGTAAAAAATTTTGTTTGTCATCGCAACATATTTTCTTTAGTCAAATCAACTTTATAATCATTTATTTAGTTGAGATAACTTATTATTTTGAGTTTCTGATGATTAAATTAATCTCCTTCATTGTATTAACTCACTTTTTCCAGTTCAATCAACTTAAAATTTTAAGGCAACCCAGGTTACTTACCTTTTTAAGTTAAACCAACATAAGTTTTTTACAGTGTAGTAATCACATTTTTTCTTTCGTCAAATCAACTTAAATAATTTATTTAGTTCAGATAACATATAATTTTGAGTTTCTGATGATTAAATCATTCTCCTTCATTGTATCAACTCACTTTTTACAGTTTAATGAACTTAAAATTTTAAAACTTTTTTAAGTTAAACCAACAATATTTTTTACAGTCGGAAACAATAACGGTATTGTTGCAAAAACTTGCAATTTTGAAACCCATTTTCGACAGTTTGCCGGCCCTCAAAACGCAGTTGTCGTCACAGCCAAAAACGTATAAAATGTTTTCCGTTTTTAGTTGAAAACAGTGTTGTGTAAATGTGATGTCACTGTATTTGTTTAGAAGTGTGCTGGTAAAGAGGATGTTCCGATCATCTGACGACGACTTCTGCCCACCGCCTCATAAACAGCTAAGAGAGGAGACACAGAAGAGAGGTCAGAAAGGTCACATATTTACAGCTTAAGTGTGTATTTTTTCAAAATGAAAAATATTTTTACAAGGTGGTGATTTCATATGAATTTATATATATAAAAAAGATCCCTTATTTTGGGCATGGATTCTGGGAAATCACCCTTATTTTCAATGTTCAGTATTGACAGCTATGCATATTTGGTGTTGTAGCACAGAAATTTCATACTTCAAATTTATCTTATGTACATTTTCAAGAAAGATGTAAGGTGATTGTACTTTACTATTTCCATGACTGTATGTTTTTACAGTGCTCTTGTATGTGAGGAAGGAGTCAGATGAGGTGTTTGATGCCCTAATGCTGCGGACGCCCACTCTCAGAGGACTCATGGATGCAGTGAGTATCTGTTGCTATAGGGGGCGCTCTACTCTTAATTACCCAAGCATTGTTCTCTGATATGTCAAATGCATTTTTGGCAAATGCAACAGTTCGTTGATTTGAAAATGAAACTTCAGTGAAAAGATTTCACCTTTTTCTTCCAAAAAAAATATTCAAAGTAAAATCAAAATAAAATCCTTTACCATTTTCATTAGTATAAATCCAAAGCTAGATCCAAATCTATACACTGAGAGACAAACAATAAGTAGAATTTACACAATTTTTATTTGACAAGTTTTTGCACAAATGTTTTTTAAGTAAATTTCACATTTATGGAATCTACTTGACTAAGCCGAGTAATATTAACAAAGTTAATAAGTACGTATAACTTGGCCTGTTAAATTATATTTAGTCATTTTTACAAATCCGATGTAATTAATATAGTTAAGTAAAACGATTTGATATTTTAAATGCATTTTACTTGTTTTATGCATTTTAAATTAAATTAAATGTCGCTCGTATAATGTGACAAAATAATACAGTGGCAATGTGCAGTTAAAAGTAATCATCTACCGAAACATATAATGCTTAGGCGCACAATTTTGCGTGTTCAGTCTCTCTCTTTGTCCAATTCAACAGGTTTTCAGCAACAAAGGCACAAAGAATGCATTTGAGAAACATCCTGAAATTAAGAAAAGAAAATAATCAGTAAATCAATGTAAGTTTGTGATGCTCTGATAAACGATTGATGATTTCTTTCATATGGACAGATTTCTGAGAAGTATGGTGTTCCCATTGACAGAATGGTCAAGATTTACAAGAAGAGCAAGAAAGGGTGCGTAATTGATTGATTAAAAGAACTACATCACAAGAGTACGTATGTAAAATTAAATTTCACATGACAACTAATGAGCCTTTTTTGACTTTGTTTATTCCCTCCATTGCAGGATCCTGGTGAATATGGATGATAATATCATTGAGCACTACTCTAATGAGGACACATTTATCCTGAGTATCGAGAACTACGCAGATGCATACAAAATCACATTAATGGAAATATGAACTTCTCATGTGTTTCTAACATTCAGTGTGTTTAAGCTAAAAGACTTGTTTCTTGGACTCCAACCTGGTCAAGTTCATCGTCAGCTGTCCACACATTGAATTGACGTCGGCAAATGCTGATATACCTCATTTTTAAGAGACCTCAAGTATGATTTTTTTAAAGGGTCAATAGGAGTTTCAATGCGTCCCAAACATTTCCAGGATTTCACAGGATTTCACTAAAGACTTTTGCTAGTTGAATGTGTGATTATTGCCTTTCATTTAAATGACCAAAGTAAAGACAATTTCACATTTCACTTGATTTTGGAGACCCTAAATTTCAACAGTACCTTCATAATATTTTAACCAGAGTGGAAATGAATATACGAAACACCTTCATCATAAATCCTCAAATTACAATGCTAAAATACATTTGCACGCAGCAAAAATATGATTTTAGGACTTTTCTGTGGAATTTGAGACTCTGCAGAGCTATTGATCTGTGAAAATTGTCCATTACTGTAAATATTATTTTTAATTTGTTTATTGTGTTGTCATTAATATTATTATTATATATATTTTTTTGCCTGGTAGATATAATTTAGGTCTGAATATTTACAAACATATTTTCTGATGCACAAAGAAAGCTTTTTTTTTACTATGCCACACATTTTTTGTATGCTTAATAGTGCAAAACAGGAAATATGAATGAATAATGTCTTCAGTATAGTAACTGTACAATACTGCATTATCAGAATTTTTTTCAAATGTGTTGCTCAGATACATTTCAGCCATGTTTTATGTGTTGCACTCATGTTTTAATGTGGAAATATTTTTTAGAGGTTCCATTTATTTCAAATGCAAGAGATTTCATGACCTTTGAGGAGGTTTGAAACAGCCAAGGTCTATCACGAACTATTCAGACAGTTGTATATTAACTTTGTAGTCCAGTTTCAGTCGATCAGTGTCACGATGAGCTGTTTATTTTGTAATGTTTGAATATCATTGTCTTCAAAAAGAAAATTAGATAAAGGGCACTTCGGATAATTATAATTTGTATGTAAATAAATGCATTTTTTATTACGTTTTGACCAAAGATTTTTCGTTCTGCACTTACTTTACTATCCCATGATGCCACGGGAGAGCCGGAAACCGGAGACGCGGGAGTTTTAAAGTGTAAGTACTATATAAAACACTTTTTGTTTATTTGTGGTGGAACTGTGTTTGTTTAACATCATATAAGTAAAGGATTGACTTGTTAAACGTTTAAATAATATAAATCGTGCGTACAATTGTCTGATTTGGCTGCAAAATGACACTTTTATCTTTGTCATCATGACCGAACTGAACGAGCTAACATTAGCTGCTAGCTAATTCCAGTCAGCTAACGTTAGATAACTCTGTTTTCTTTAAACCAAGACGTTTGTTGTTTCGCAGTTGGATGAGATGCTTACACATTTTTTTTTTATATAATTTATTTTAAAACGATTTGAAACAGGTGGAAATTCGCACTTAATTAAAGGAGTAGTTCTGTTCGAACTCGTTCATCAAAATGAACGAATCTTTTTCCGAGTCAATTCGTTCGCTGAATGAACCAAATGACATTTGGATGAACGAGTTCGAACAGGAGAGTCACGAACGCGCATCACAGAACGACAATTTGAGCTTATAAAACTTAAACTTTGTTATTTTATTTTTAAATGAGTGATCATTTAGCTTGATAAGATCTTTATTCATCGTCTGGAATTGTTTGAAGCCCTTTGAACAGTTTGCAGTTTGCACTGACTGAACGTTTGGACCTTGAATCGTTTGGTTACCAGTCCATTATGGAGAAAATCCTGGAATATTTTCATCAAAAACCTTCGAGTGAAGAAAGAATGACATGGACATCTTGGATGACATGAGGGTGAGTAAATTATCAGCAAGTTTTTATTTTTTTTACTGAACTACTCTTTAACCTTGATGTTATGGAAACTTAACCCTATGTTAATGAGAATTTCACTCTAAAAGTTTGTCAAACCAGGGTTTAAAAGTGATGTTCATGCAAGACCAGACACAGAAACATTTTGTTTCTTTAATATTTTTATTTATGATATAACCAAAACAGATGTCTGTGTTTATAATGTCCACACTCACACAACGTACAGGTTACCATATAAAATCTACAAAATGATAATGACAAACATTTAGTTTGACAGATAACAGTTACAGCATAAAGTGATAGAACACTGTTTGTTTTGCCATTTATATTTATCTGTGTTTGGCACTTGACCACATGTTGCTGTCTTGTGCGGTTTAGAATGCCAGATGCTAAATCATTTTTAATTTTTTTAAATGAAAGTGAATCTACAAACATGAGAAAACAATATTTTTTTTTTACCTTTTACTTCAAGTTTTTAATTCACGAATCGTTCTGATTAGCATGTGGCTGAAGAACGTTTGATCATTACAGCCTTGACTTCACAGCAAAGTCAGTGGAAACCACAGAGTTTCTGATGGCTATCCATCATACACGTGGCCTCAAATAAGATGTGGTTTGCTTGTGAGGGAGTGTTTGTGTGTTTATAAATGGACATTGGATTTGCATTACACAAAAAGCATGTCATCCACACCAAAGTCCCTTGGATTTTAAAACATAGTCACTTCTAAAACCTGAGGATGTGCAAACATATTCATACACACTTGTCTCTCCATAGTCACATCACTGACAGAATGCTCACAAGTCCTGACCGAAATGTATGCATAGACAAACACTGGATAAACACACGAGAACTCAAAAAGCACCACATTCATACATACATGGAAATGCAGAGGATACATTCAGTTTGACCAACATGCGTTATGTGCAAAATGATTTGAGCTGTTATTTTACCCGGGGTATAAAAATACAATACTATGGCCGAGATTCATTCAAATTTGAATTGGCTTTAGCATGTTGCTAATTGTAATGTGTAGTATTTTGTTGATGGTGTTGTGGGTAGGTCTGTAAATGTGTTGTCTGCTCATTGTCACAGTCATACATGCTTTAACTGTACAAATATTATTTGAAACAGAAGAAAATGTCATAGCAGTTTCATAATGAAAAGCATCTTCTGTGGTGTGATACGGTTTCATCACCCACCAAGTTACACCATAATTACCGTATTTCTACAATTTCTTTGTCTAATACTTTCCTCTTTTGAAGCAGCAAAAGTCATTATTTTTGTCATCCCTATGAAAATATTACTTTGTAAAATGACATTTTCCAACTACTGAATTTTTGTCAGTCTTATGCATCAAGTATTAATGTTTAAAAAATATTTGTAATAATTATTTTTAAACATTATACTTGATTTTGATCCCAACCATCCCTTTAAGATTCATAATGTCATCATAATGTTAGAAAAAAAAAACTTCAAGTAAAAAAAAACTCTGTCGCCCAAGCGCCTCTCTTAAATAGATGTACAGTCCATATGTGCTGAATGGAATTGAAGTACTAGGAACACTAGGAATGACAATAGTTATTATTGTGCGAGTGAAATGATTTAATTTAGAAAATTCTTAAAAATAATTCTTAAAAAAAAACTATAGTTTGGTGTTTAGAAAGCATATGCAATCTGGGATTTTTGACGCGGTTTCATATTATCCCACGCTTAGAAAAGTTTGCTTCAGCTAAGCTCTTTTTGAGGGGGTTTATTATTTCAGTACCAAAATTTTACAACAGGATGCGATGTCACTTGCATCGCTGCCTAAAAAGCCTTATGTGAGGAATTCACAGAGAGACACATGTACACCAGCTTCTTAGTGTGTTTGGCCTCTGTATTTGAGTTTCTGAACGTTACCTGGCGTGTGTCTGTGGGGAAAAACTAGTTGCATGTTTAACTTTCCATGCCCGGTGTTCAGTGGGAAACCCACAGACAGTCACTCAGATAGGGGTGTAGTTTTGGAGTCCAGGCTCTGACCGAACAAAAAGACTTGTGTGAGAGAGGTCATGAAAGTAGCGAGACGCTGTTGATTCACTGGCCGGCACTGCTGGGGTCGCACTGCAACAGTCGCACGATGGATGGGTCGTTCTTTGCTCCCTCTACAAACTCTTCGAGTGACAGCTTACCTGAGGGAGAACAAAGGGTTAAAGGTCAAAAAAAAAAAGCCCAGAGTTTGTCTGTTCGGCATGAGTCATTAAGCCATTCGAAAGCACAAGTATTTATACAGAGCTATTTTGTGCAAGAATCTGAATCTCAAAAATGCCAGACTTAAGTACCTCTTTAAATGTGATGTTTTCATAATTACTTTGAAATATGGTTAGTGTACAGTCAAAATCTCTGACAACAATTTATGGTTATATTATAATTAGGGATGGGGAATGATAAATCGCGATTAATCGCATCCAAAATAAAAGTTTGTGTTTACATAATATATGTGTGTGTAGTGTGTATAATTATTTTGTATATATAAATACCCACACATGCATGTATATATATTTAAGAAATATGTGCATGTATATATTTATTCACAATTAATATTATATATAAATATTTGATATATTAATAACACATTTTTCTTAAATATTTACATGCATGTGTGGGTATTTACATGTACAAATTAATTATACACACTACACACATATTTTATGTAAACAGAAACTTTTATTTTGGATGTGATTAATCGTTGCCCATCCCTAATTTATACATAATAAAATACTATAATTATATACAAAATATAATAATATACAAAATATACAATAGTGTAATTATTTGTTGTGACGTTTCAAATGAGTAATCTCTATCTATATCTAAACACTGTAAAAATATTTTCACGATTTATTGTCACAACTTTTTATTTTTTGTCAAATCAACTCGGATAATTAATGAGGTTCAGATAACATAATATTTTGAGTTTCTATTTACTAAACCAATCTCCATCATCATATTAAGTTAACTCACATCATATTAATTTCAATTAACTTAAAATATTAAGGCAACCAACTTACTTTTTTAAGTTTAAAACCAACATTATTTTTTTTACAATCAATCTATCTATACACACACATATTTATTTCATTTTCAATTCATTCAATTATATATATATATATATATATATATATATATATATATATATATATATATTGTTTTCTTCAGTAAAATATGTTAGTCACGTCAAATCAAGTTTTCTTTTTAAATCATGACAAACTATTATTAAAACAATGATTTGCACTTTAAGTGTATGAAATTCATCTTCAATGAAAATGTACTTTAAAGTAAAATTTTAACCTGGCATTATGACTAAGTGCACTTTTTAATTCCAAGTGTACTTCAGTGTGTTAAGAAACAGTCATGAACGTACGATTACATGCAGTATGTTGCCTTTTATATCATTAATATGATAATATGTAGAAAGCTCACCATCACGATTTGTGTCCATCTGGCGGAAGATCTTCTCTGTGCGTTTCTCAGGCGTGGACTCGTCCTCTGGCATCTTCATCACTGCAGATACCATCTTATAGATGGCCTGAAAAACATAAACAAAGGATTTCAGTTAGTTTGGTGTTACCATGCTGCTAAGTACACAGGACTATCAAGATTCTGAACCTGTTGCAATGCATTGTGATGCATTATGGGATTGCAATGCAATGCAACGCATAATGGGATTGGCTTATCTGGGAAAGATGCATGCAATGCTGTGTTAGCATTTGCTAGCTTTTGGTTTAGGAGTGCACCTGTGATGCTGTTACCATCGAAACAGGCACTAAAAGCTGCCTTTTGTAAATCTTATTAGAGAAAATTAGAGGACTCGGGGTATGATTTGGAACTGGAGGCATCACTTCGTAACTTTTTTAAAGTAACCATAGCGACTGCTTTTCTCAGGTAATTGAATGAATTGAAAAGGAAATGACAGCCATTTGTGTGCACTCAGCTATAAGATTCAGGGAGTGCACTTAGGAAGCTGACACATCTCACCCAATTGCTACTATGTTGTGAAATGTGCCTAAATACAAGCTCAACTCTGCCTGTCTGTGCAAAACATCATGCACTAATTAATATTGCTATATGGAGTAACCTGCTTTAAAAAAAGGTAATAATGCACAAGCTAAATGCATTTGCCTAGTTTATTCACTGAATAGAAATAGCTGAAATATATATTAATATACACAATAAGTTTAGAAAATATCTATTCTGTAAGTATTAAAATCCAAAGGAAATAGAATGTCTGTTGGAGGACCACAATAAAAAATTAGCGGTTATTACGCAGACAGTCTAATTAGAGTTAGTTGAAGAGTTACTTATAGTCAACAGACCATTTCAGTTCAAGGGACCATCAAAATAAAGTGTTACCATAATTCCAATTGTCGTATTGCTAACTGTCACTTATATCTCTGTAAAAAATATTGTTGGTTTAACTTAAAAAAGTAAGTAAGCTGGGTTACCTTAATTTTAAGTTGATTGAACTGAAAAAAGTGAGTTAACACAATGAAGGAGAATGATTTAATCATCAGAAACTCAAAATTATATGTTATCTCAACTAAATAAATTATTATAAAGTTGATTTGACAAAAGAAAATATGTTGTGATAACAAATCTCGAAAATATTTTTTTTACAGTGCACAAATGATAGCCTAAACTTAAAAAAATGAATGTTTTTGTTTCCTTGCTGAAAGAAGAAAGAAAAAGAAAATACATAAAAAACTTTGTTAGGAGACGTCTGTAGTGTTTCAGCCGAGAGTGATGCAGAATCACACACACCTGTACAATCTCGAGCATTTCCGCCTTGCTTATGTATCCATTGCCATCCAAATCGTACATACTGAAGGCCCACTTTAGCTTCTGATCCAAGCGGCCACGTGACGTGACGCTCAGGGCAATGATAAACTCTCTGAAATCTATTGTTCCGTCTCCGTTGGCGTCGAAGGTTCTGAAGACGTGCTCCGCAAACTTTGACGCGTCTCCGTAGGGGAAAAAGTTGCCGTAGATCTTCTTAAATTCGTCCATGCTGAGCGCTCCGCTGGGGCAGTCCCGCAGGAAGCCCTTGTACCACTCCTGGATCTCATGCTCGGTGAAGTCTGTGTTATCCAGCAGCTCCTGAATCACCTCGGGACGGAGTTTGCTGTTCTGCTTTCCCATGTTGATGGTCTGGTTTCAACTAAAGGAGGAAAAAAAACGAGAATAACTGTTTTTTAAATGTCTAACAGTAATGTAAGTTAAGTAAACGTAACTCAGCCTTGGCAAATAGGAACCTTTGTGAAAAAGAAACATACTTTATCATACACCTAATATGAAAATTAATACTAATATTTATATTAAATGCAATAAGCTGAATATCAGAGTGCTTTTTACCCTCTATATATAGGACTTAATTTCATCTTTATAAGTCACAGTTTAGTACATAAAATAGACAGTTACATTAAATTATGTAATATCAAGTAGCCTAACATTTTTATCACAATTATAAATAAGTGCTTTACATGTTTACTTTACATTGTGGAGATTTATTGCCATTTGTAAATTTGCAAAATTGCATTTGTTGCGCACATCGTCGACTTGCATGTTTGCTTTTTTTTTTACACAAGTACACAGTTCCCTGAGGTCTTTAGAAGACAGTTGTGACATTTTTTGTCAAATAGTATTTTTTTTTTAATAAAAAAATTGCAACTGGTTTCACTATTGTCACTTGCGAAAACCAAATGGCAGCGCTTTGGGTGAAAACGTGCATGTAAAGGGTGGGTAATATTATAATTAGGGCTGTCAAAATGATTAATCACGATTAATCGCATCCAAAATAAAAGTTTGTGTTTACGTAATATATGTGGGGGCACTGTGTATAATTATTTTATATATATAAATACACACACATGCTTGTATATATTTAAGAAATATTTTCATGTATATTCTGAATATGGATTTATATCTAATTTATATTATATATAAATATAAATATTTTATATATAAATATTTTTTTTTCTTAAATATACATGCATGTGTGTTTTAATATATATACAAAATAATTATACACAGTGCACCCACATATATTATGTAAACACAAACTTTTACTTTGGATGCGATTAATCGTGATTAATCGTTTTGACAGCCCTGATTATAATAGGCCAAGTTAAGATCCCCTTCCTACATCAGAAGGGGAGCAAAATCTGATTGGCTTAGTTTTTGACATGCTTGCAAAGAAAGGATTATCAAAAAAAAAAAAATACTATAACTTATCATGTTTTCTGGGTTGTTAGATGCACCAGAGAACATTTTATAGCAATTAAAGATGGAAAAAGTCAAATTTTCTTGATATGTTCCCTTTAAAAAAATTTTGAGGCCTCCTGGTTAGAAGCTCTGATCTCTATGGAATAAAATACTATCTCTTTTTATCTCGGTTGATTCTTTCTCCAAGACATCAATGGAAATAAATGGAGACTTTTTCTTAGCAGTATCTCAGATTTGTATCATTAGAAACCCCCTGTCGTGAAGAGATCTCAACAATATGTCCTCAGATTTGCCTAGATACCAAAGAGATCTCAATATGTACTCAAACTTTTCTCATCAATTTTTTTCCAGATCACTGATCTGACTTTTTATTCGCATACATTCTATAGCAATTTTCTCATACGTGTCTATTCCTCCTTTTTTAGAGACAAATATAAGATTCTCTGTTTTAGTCTCATGAGCTCTGCAATTAACATAACTTTGCATTGTCTAAACCCTGACGGTACGAGCCCCTAGTTGTAATTGTACTAGTATGCAAAACACACATATCCTCCACATATCGAAAATGTCTCTTCCTTTTCCCATCTGTCAACTGAACTTTCCGCTGGTAGACCGCAGTGCATGCTTTCACCTGCTGCAGTGTGTGTCTATGTGTGTGTGCAGCTGCACCAAAATCATTTCCTGATGCAAATCCGTCCTGCCATATGATCTCGAGAGCACATATCAGGGTAATTCGGTGAAATCATTGCTTTTTCCTAGTTCATTTTAATACACATTCAAATAATGTCTGTATTAACAATGCATTAAGTAATCACAATTAAAGTTATTTTTATATACATAATATTTATGTCAGGCACACAAATTGCATGCACAACGACGAATTATTCTCATTCATGCCCACTGAGATGAGAGAGGATGATGGGGGACAAAAAATAACACTAGGGAGATTATAAGATCGAGAAACTGAAACTCCTCTTGTAAACAGGAAGCAGTCCATCAGTTTGCCTTTCGCTGTTCCTCACGTAGCGCATGTGACCGTCCTGATATATATAGTGTCGTCTATATATCTTTTATTTAATAAAATGACGTGATAAAAGTGAGAGGAAAAAATAATTAAAAAACTTTAGTGCACATTTATCTGTCCCACATCTTACAGTATGTGCTTGTGGGAAAACTGTCAGTCATAAATGGTGAAATATCTTTGAAGTTGAAATTAATTTGTCAAATGAATGTCAAGAAATAGTTTTAAAGATATTAATCATACCAGTTTTGGTAGTTTCTGTTAAAAATAAATATGTTATATATTAGGATAATATTCATTTAGCTTGGCCCCTTATGTTACTGTTCAAATGTGTGGTGTAAGATATATTTTTATAGAGAATATAAATATTTGCTAAAAAAAACATAAAAAAGTAAATGTTGCATTGGCATCTAACTGAAATAAATTTCAATTTAAGTACGAAACTTCAAATAAAAATACATAAAAACATAAAAAAGTAGAAAAAAATGACAAAAACAAAATTATTCAAACTGAAATAATACTAAAAATAATACTAAAATGACTTATTTCATGTATACTGGCTCACCCTGCTAGTTTTTTTTTTTACATTTTACAGAACATATCCTAGTTTTAAATAAGTACTTTTAACGATATTTAGATATCGTTTTTCTAGACGATGATGTTATTGTTCAAATGTGTGGTGTAAGATATTTTTTTGTTGAAGAAATGCTTTCTATTCAGGAAAAAAGTACTGAATGGATCAAAAGTGACAGTAAATAATGTAAAAACATTTCTATTTTAAATAAATACTTTTCTTTTGAACTTTCTATAGAGAGCTTAAGTCCCTCCCCTTCTGAAAATTACATTTTAAGGAATATATTAAAATAGAAAACAGTTATATTTTAAATTGTAATAATTTTTAAAGCATTTTTGATCAAATGCAGCCTTATTAATCATAAAAAAAATCTTAATGACCCCAAACATTTAAATGGTCATTTTAATTTTATTTTAACTTTGAATTATGTGCCCATGGAAACCTAGAGGAAAATAGCATTGCGTTGTCAAAGGTTTTTCAGGTTTAATTTTTGACTGCTTACACATGACTGCACCATTAGACCATTTATAAACTGTTTTCTGAACAATTTTTGTATTCTCCCATGATCTTGAAAGGCCTGACCAAACCGAACACTCCATCCTTATGCCTCTCTCTACAAACCGCAGCCTTCAACCACACACTCATAATACCTCGCACATGAAGCACAACAGACCCATTTGTTCACAACAGACTTTCATGACGCTTCTGTAGATGGAACAGATGGATAAAAGCATTGTGATCAATCAAAGTGTAATTGCTTAATGGATATGCGGCATTTATATTACATTCCACCCGTTGTCATGGCAACAGACAGTCTAATCTCACTGTTAGTGAAACACAACATTCAGCTTTGTATCCAACATGTTCCAGTATTCCACAGTATTTTTGGATAATCTAAGTACAGAATACTAGATTCTTTGAAACACGTTAAGATTGAATAGCGTGTCTATTTGTGTCTGGTATCTTTTGGCCTTTTCGATCATTGGTGACATCACTTCTGATCCCTCCTCAGGACAAGCCATGTTCTTGAGAACCTGAGCTTAGCCCGTATGGCTCATGGGATCACTGATGTTCTTGGACAACAGCTCAAAGATCTCTTTCTCAAATTAACCCTAAGACTCTTAGAGCCTCCAATAGCACTTGGGTGACGTCACACTTGCATAACCCAGGCCCACAGACAGCTTGGCCATGTGGTGCTACAGGTGGACACAAGTTACAGATGTCCCTTCAGTACGCTGAGGACAGGTGACTTTACTCAAGAACAAATCACACACTCACCAAACTATATATATATACAGTAGTTTATATACATACATATAGCTTAGCTATATAAATATTGTGTACTAAAACTTAAAATCTAATTAAAGAGAATATAAATATTTGATAAAAAAAATAAATGTTGCATTGGCATCTAACTGAAATAAATTTCAATTTAAGTGCTAAACTTGAAATAAAAATATATAAAAACTAAAAATGACAAAAACAAAATGATTCAAGCTGAAATAATACTAAAAATAATACTAAAATGACAGTTTGCCAATGGGATAAAACGTATTTTATGTATATACTGTACAGGCTCACCCTGCTAGTTTTTTCACATTTTACAGAACATATCCTAGTTTTTTATCCTAGTTTTTTAAATTAAAGAGAATATAAATATTTGATAAAAAAACTTTAAAAAAATTAAATGTTGCATTGGCATCTAGCCGAAATAAATTTCAATTTAAGTGCTAAACTTGAAATAAAAATACATAAAGACTAAAAAATGACAAAAACAAAATGATTCAAGCTGAAATAATACTAAAAATAATACTAAAATGACAGTTTGCCAATGGGATAAAACTTATTTCATGTATACAGTATACTGTACGGGCTCACCCTGCTTGTTTTTTCACATTTTACAGAACATATCCTAGTTTTTTATCCTAGTTTTTTAAATTAAAGAGAATATAAATATTTGATAAAAAAAAAACTTTAAAAAAAATAAATGTTGCATTGGCATTTAAACTGAAATAAATTTCAATTTAAGTACGAAACTTGAAATAAAAATACATAAAAACTAAAAATGCACTGAAAAAATACTAAAAATAATACTAAAATGACGGTTTGCCAATGGGATAAAACTTATTTCATGTATATACTGTACAGGCTCACCCTGCTAGTTTTTTCACATTTTACAGAGCATATCCTAGTTTTTATTCTAGTTTTTTTTAATTAAAGAGAATATAAATATTTGATAAAAAACTCAAAAAAATAAATAAATGTTGCATTGGCATCTAACTGAAATAAATTTCAATTTAAGTACGAAACTTGAAATAAAAATACATAAAAACTAAAGTAGAAAAAAATGACAAAAACAAAATTATTCAAACTGAAATAATACTAAAAATAATAGACTAAAATGACTTATGATTTAAAACTAATGATTTGTGGCATCCTTACAAAAGCAGGAGCCATCATAGAGATAGAAATTAATAGTGGTCATTAAATGACAGAACAAGACACAGGAAGATAAGAGTTTGCCATTTCCCTCCACCCCTCAAAACCACAGAGACCGAATGAAACCACAAGCACCGAAACTGAAGTATGACTGTGGAAAATGTCAGCGCTGTATTCGTCTTTGTGAGGGGGCTATGAAATGAATGCATCAAATATTCTCATAGTTTCCTTGTTCTTTCCCATGCTCACCAAAATAAACCACTGGGTTAACTGTGCAAGAAAGTATTGCATTTCTCTTTATGAGTTATCATGGGTACATCTAGAGACATTAGTCAATGTTTAAATTTCCTTCACATATCAGAAGTCATCAACAGTGAGGACTAGGTTCAGTGTATGCTCAAATTAAACATCAAGTGAGCATTAACAATGAAAATGCATCAGGATCAATTCATTTTTAATGTCTCTGACATATACAGCTATTCATTTTATGCCAAACCCTTGCAAGACTGTTGGTTTCTGTGGCTCACTGCTGGCAGCTGTAACCTCAATCTGCACTTTACATCTGTGCAATGCCATCACCAAATTCATGCCACATCAATTTCAAATGTTTACATTTTGTCTCATTTAGTTTTCTCATGTTAGGATATGTGTTACAGATTTCAAAATGTAAACTGAAGAATAAATTTGGTAATAATTCCAAAATTTGGTAAAAATTTGGTAATATGCATTATTCTGTAAAAATATGTCAAATGCGGATGCTGTATTCATATAAAATAAATAAATAAATGTTTGCTGTTAATTGTAATTTTTTTGTCTAGAAAAGGATGATGAAGAATCCCAAAGGTTCAAAACAAATACGGACCACTAAATCAAAGCAAACAGAGCAAAAAGAGGAACTTATACACACAGTGAGGATGACAAAATAATGAACAGGTATGATCTCTCATTTTAAATCACAACTCAAAACGCATCTGTTTAAAACTGCCTACCACATGTGATTTAAATTTTGCTTTTATCTTGTTTTAATGTTCTATTATTTTGGCTTTGCTGCTTTTAAATGTCTTGCATTTCTGTACGGTGTCCTTAAGTGCCAAGAAAGGCGCCTCAAATAAAATGTATTATTATTATATTATTATATTAATAATATATTATTATTATATTTATATTATTATATTAATAATATAATAATATATTATTATAATATTACCGAATGAGTGTCCATGACACCTAATTACTGGCGGGAAACAAGGAAACACAAGAAACTAAGGCATACAAAATGCCCATGAAAATTGAACTAAACACACAGATCGTGACAGAACACCCCCTCCCGTGAAAGCGCTGCCGGTAACTTTATTTTGATAGTCCACTTTAGACATTCTACTAACTATAAGTAACTTTTCAACTACATGTCAACCAACTGATTAAAATATTAGTAGACTGTCAGCTTAATATCTGCTAATAGTTTATTTTGTTGGTCCCCCAACAGACATTCAACTGACTATAAGTAACTTGGCGACTACAAGTAAACTTATTCTACTAACCCAAAGCCTAACACCTAACCATAACCTAACAGTCTACTATAATATACTAATACTCTAATGAGAGTTAGTTGACGTATAGTTGAAAAGTTACTTATAATTAGTAGAACGTCTAAAGTGACTATCGAAATAAAGTGTAACGGCGCAGCCTAGTGCTGTGATGGTTTGATCAAGGGGATTGAGGGTGGAGGTTCTGGAGGTGGACGAGGAACCAGCAAGGTTCTGGAAACCAATAGGGGAGCAGATGGGAGAAACTAGGGTGGAGCGGAGAGCGAGAGAAGCCATGGAGGAGATGACGGTCCAGGGAGGAATGGACGGCCAACGAGATCTCAGAACGACCCAGAAGAGATGGCCATGAGGCAGGCGATCCACAGTGGCAGTGATGGAGGGAGAAGCCAAGGTTGTAGTTGATGGTATATTGAGGCCCAGGCTAAGTCCATGGGAACAAGAGACCCGTTCCTGGGGTGGAGGGGAGGCAAAGCTAATTGGTTGATGGGCCGAGGTGGAACTGAGGGCTCAGGGTCGAGGCAGAGCCCAGGACTCCTCATGCCAGGGCAGAGATTGGGTCTGGAAGCCACAAGGCAGATCAGGGCTGAAAGTGGAGCTGAGGGAATTGCTGGCTTCGGTGGAGCGTGTAGGAGAAGATTGGGTGGAAGGCTCCTTGATGCACAGGGATGGTGTTGACGAAGAACAATATGATGACTGAGATTGGTGATGAAGAACTTGGGCTCGACAGGACCAGCGGCGATGAGGACACACGAGGAAAGGACTAGTGACGGAGAAATTTTGTGGGTGGGCAACACTTACCTCCGTCGACCAGCCCTTATAGCACCAATATTCCCACTGGCATGGATGTTGTGGCAAGCTCACACACCTCATGTTTTGCATCCGGGATGGGGCTGGACGTTTGACCGTGGAGTCGTCTTTCTCTTTGCCTACATCAAAAGAAGATCCGTCGACCCATAGGAGTTTTCTCGTGGCATAACCAGCCGGATCTCGCCATCGAGTCTGATCCAAAACCCATGAGAGTGGTGTTGTTGCAGATGGAGGGTTGGCGTCTCCACGTACTCATCTAAGTTCCTTCTTCCATGAAACATAAAAATCATGACCTCGTTGGGTCTGTTAGAGCTCCCCATCATCGAAACATTGATGAAGGCAATCTCCATTTTCAGTATTCTGTAACATTTATCGGTCCAGATGATAAATAGTTTAAAAATAATGAAATATTTATTAAGAAACAGAATTAGCAATAAAAATACGCTTTTACATAGTATTACATTTATATAAATATTTTATATTATTTTATTACTATGTAAGATAATATTAAAGTGATTTATCAGACATTTACATTTAAAGGTAAGTTAGATACAATTATTTACGCTGCTTTTCTCAAATATCAGCATGATTGCAAATGTGATTTCATACAACAGTTCATTAAACAAAAAAAAGTTACTATTAAGTTAAGTTTTAGACACAATATTTCGTCAACAACACAGTGTGTGGTTTCATTTCTGAATGAATCGGTTGAGTGAAAGATTCAATGACCTGTCCCAGTGAACAGTCACATAATTTACTTAAAGGGATACTCCACTTTTTTTTTGGAAATATGCTCATTTTACCACTCCCCCAGTGTTAAACAGTTGGGTTTTACCGTTTTCGAATGTATTCAGGCGATTTTTCTGTTTTATATTTAGAATAATATCAGTAAACAGACAGTTTCTGGTCTCATTGACTTCCATAGTATATTTTTTTCCTACTATTTTCCATACATTCTTCTAAATATCAGAAAATCGGCTGAATGGATTTGAAAACGATAAAACTCAACTGTTTAACTCTGAGGGAGTGGTAAAATGAGCCTATTTCCAAAAAAAGTGGAGTATCCCTTTAAGATCTGGCCATGTTTTTAAGTGATGCAGTCATTAAATACTAATATTGGGTTTCTGGAGATATTAAATGTGAAATCCGCTAGCAGGAGTCTTGAACACACGTCAAACACTTTCCTTTAACTACACAGTTTAAATGCCTTTTGTTAACTAGCCAACAAATCTGCTTCAAAATCTCTCTCTCTCTCTCTTTCTCCTTGTACCTAAAGGATTAACTCAAGGTTCTGTTGGGCTAATCTGAAGCAGTAGGATATAAATATAGACGCATGTCTGTTATGTAAGGACCACTAAACATCTTGTACCAGGACTTGCTATGGAATCCATTGGTCCAAAATACAACGATGTGCTTTTCTCAAATTTTCTCAAATCAAATTTTGAGTCATGCATACATCAATACATTTTTTCCTGTTGAGTCTGCATAAATCTGTAACCTCAGGATCACCCAATATGAGAATAAAATATGCAATTAAACAATTAAATGTGTAAAACTTTCTGAAACAAGCTGGCATTCTTCATGGATGTAGTCAGTGAGCGTAATATGAGGATATGCAGGGCTAGGTTGACCTCTGCTGAGATCTTTGCCTTCACAAATTGGTTTTAAAACAATATGACATTGGATTAGCCTTATGGTTGTATATAAAAGTATAAGCAGTTGAAAGCTATGACCATCTAAATGTCTTGCTCGAGAAAAATTCAGTGAATGCACTTGAAAGTAGTTATAAATATCACACACCCTTGGCTGAAAATTATTTTACACTAGTGCCGAGGTCCATATTTCCTGTCAGAAGAAACAGCAAATTTATATTAATACCCTGACTTTTGACGTAAAACACGTTCAGTTCAAATGTAAACGTTCAACAATCAATCTAAAAACTGCTTGTAAACTGTCCTTGCTTGACCTCGACACAATCCTCCATCCGTCTGTGAGAACGGCATCGTGAGACACGCTCGACAATTCCAGCACATGCTCTTAAACGTAAATATTTGCAAAGTGCCTATTTTTGGAAACATTTTTTTCATACCATTTGCACTTATAAATCACGGCCCATTACAGCAGTTGTGACGGGACATGTCAGCAAACTGGAAATGCTTTTATATCACAGTGCTTACAAATTGATTGTGGATGAACTCAAGCGTGGAATCACTACGCCTCAACTCAACTTCTCATTACAATGTGGTATTACTGTCACTTACATTACAATAATAACTAGCCTCAGCCTCATTAAAAATACACACAATCCTCACGAGTCAATCCAAACACAGTGGGCAATTGACAATCCTTAGAGTCCACCGCGACTCAAAAGCTCTCAGGAGTGAGACGAGTCACAGTATATGCTTTTACTGGAGCCACCAGGTCTATATTTACACTGCCAAGTGCACAAATAAACATATATATGCACAAATAGCATATACTACTCATCTTACAAACATTTTTAATGACTATTTTCGCTGTTCACTTTATTATTTATTTATTTTTTATAATACAAGTATTCTATGTAGTTGTACAAGTATTCCAATTCGTATTTCTATTTTTGGCGTGCTATAATCGCTTTTCATCGTGTTTATGAACGCCGTTAACTTAACGTTACGTTACTGTATATATAAATACATGACCTAGCCCAACCCCGTCCCTAAACCTACCCGTCACTGGTGTTAATACCATTTATGAGTCTTCCCAACTCGATCTCAAGAGAATTCGTACGAATTTTACGAGGTGGCTAATTCGTAACAATTCGTACGACCTCACTCGTACGATTTTAGCTAAATCTTACATATTTTACGAATTGGCCAATTCGTACGAATGACCTACCCCTGACCCCGCCCCTAAACCAAGTATTCTATGCAGTCACTCAATTATTGCGTGTGTATGACACGACAATTCGTATTTCCATTTTTGGCGTGGTATCAACTCGCATAATCGCTTTTCATCGTGTTTATGAACGTTGTTGACTTAATGTTACATAGATGACCTAGCCCAAACCCGTCCCTAAACCTACCCGTCACTGGGGTTAATACCATTTATGAGTCTTCCCAAACCCGATCTCACGGGAATTTGTACGAATTTTACGAGGTGGCTAATTCGTAACAATTCGTACAACCTCACTCTTACGATTTTAGCTAAATCGTACATATTTTTACGAACTGGCCAATTCATATGAATTCGTACGAATGACCTACCCCTGACCCTGCCCCTAAACCTACCCATCACGTGGGTTTGGACAAATCGTACGAGTGAGGTCGTATGAATTAGTACGAATTAGCCACTTTTTAATCACTCGTACGAATTGGTCGTGAGATAGCGTAGGTCTTCCCCTACCATCCTAGGAAAAAAAATATCGCTGCCCAGATGTAGATCTACATTTTACTCGACATTTAACGGCGTGTACATACACGCGGAATCACTCGGACGTTAACGGCGTAGACATACACGCGGATAGCTTGACTTGAAAGTGGCGTGTATGTTTACGCAAAAGTCACGATGTCATGTTGCTATTTGAAATAATTGTTGAAGAATTTGCAAACTTTTGTTTAAAATAGTTTTAAAGCAAATCAAACAACAGGACACTGCTGTTCTCTAAAGGCATCCATGAAGAAACTTTAACATCCATGGAACCTTTTCATTGCATAAAAGGTTTTTAAAGTGGATAATGATTCTTCAGTTCACTTAATTGTTCTTTGAGGAACCCAGAATTGTTCAATCGCTGTGAAAACGCCATTTGTAGCCTACTATTTGATATGTCGTGTCAACTACCCACAGACTGTCTGAATATGTCATCATACATATTGTTCCAAAGGTGACAGTGACGAGGGAGAACTTTCACCTTCTCTGACCCACTTTGACGTAAACGATGCGTTTTCAGTTCCACCTGTTGTACTTTTTGATGTCGCCAGCTTTCTTTCCGCCTTTCTTCCCTTTCTATACCGTCTCTGTGTCGGCAGCTCTTCGCAGGAAGCTCTTTAAACACACACTCCCCACTATCTCTCTTGATTTTTCTCTCTCGGCTCTCTGGGGCTCTGCTAAACTCTAAAGCCGCGCGTCTCTGTTTCCACCATCGCGCTTTTCCAAGCGCCCACTTGCGTCTTTTTAGACAGATTGTGGGTCAAAACTCTGAATTCTTTCTGAACAGCCAGTCAGATAAAGATAAAAATAAAATTAAAATGAACGTCACTGTGTAACCTACATGCATGCCTCAACAATAAAGGGAAAAAAGAGTGTCTCAACTACTTCCTGCAACCTGAGATGTTTTGTTAAGTGTTCTCAGAACATGTTTTTAACTTGTGATACTTACAATGACTATCATATTGCTCTGTTTTTCAGTGTGCTTGTGATCAACCACTCAATAATGAGAATTATTTGGTTAAAAGGCTTATTTCCTATTTCACATGATGCATGTAACTGAATCAGTAGGTGAGCTGTTATAACTGCGTTACTTACTTTAAAAACCTTTGAATGTGCCAATTCTTGAATTGAATATGCCAAAAATGACAATTTATGGGCTTGTATCAATTACTTGGACTTTTTGCATTTTTTTAAAATTCATAATCTTGTGTGAATAAAAGCTGAAGGGTTATTCAAAATTGTGAAGAACTTTCTTTTATACATTTATATATACATTTTAACCCAGCATGTCATTGACAAAAAACTCTCAATATGCATGTAATGTAGATGTAGCCTCTTGCAGTATTCCCTCCTCTAAGCCTTACTGTATATTCCAGGATTTATCCAAAGCCAAATGGTCTGACATTCACTGTGGTCAGTCGCCTTCCAGCATGCTGTCAGATCCAGGTTTCTCAGTGGAAGAAAACCAAAGATACAGGTAACCTGATGTCCTCATCCTCATAGTTCAAACTGTTGTATCCTTTTCAAGTCATCCAAACCTCTTGGGATACTGAAAAATCTCTTTTCAAATTCATGTTCTCGTCCTCTTGTGCATCATATAACTGCACTGAGACTTCAGCTGCAAGAAAAAGAATAAAGCATAGGACTCACCTCAGGTGGTTGTTCTGTTGCTGTGCCGTGAGATTTTAGATGGCCATAACCCGGGGACCTCTGCAGGGAAGAGGCGTTGTGTGGCCTCGGTAGTGATATGCAGCCACAGGTCTCAGGAACAAGCTTTGATGCAACCAGCAGCTCCAACGAAAAACTCCACAAGACTCACCCGTAGCTGAGTTCAGAGCACCAAACTGCCTCCCACGGTGACGTCAAAGCTGCTGGTCACATGACCTGCCTGAAAAGCCTATGAGAGCCGCCGTTGCCCTGGCAACAGGAACTCAGCATTGACTCTTGCTCCTTGCGCTTCTTGACTATTTCTTAATGTCAGAAGAAAAATAGCTATTACTTTTCAAACTTAGTTAATACGTTTAATCCTGTTTCAAAGTTTTGCCAATTTAATTGCAACATTTAGTTGCAATATTAGATTTCAAAATCTTAAAAAATCGTTTATAGGCTATACTTTTTACACTAAACACACAAATGCTCATCACTTGTTGCATTAATGATGTTTTGTGTGTGTTTTATCTTTGCTCCGCGATGACTTTGTTGTCGTGATCACATTGAGATGCACAGGTGGAGAGCGTTAGCGTTAAGAGCAGACGTCTCTCACATTGGAGGCCATGCTTTACTTAAGCAGATTAAAGGGAAGTCAAAGCCTCCTCTCATTAGCCTTAACGAACAAACACTTTTTAAGGCTACATGCTGAGTCAGTCATCTGCTGGGCTGCTGCTATCTGCACGGGCACTCGGATCCATCCAACCCAGAATGCATGACGACGAATACACGGGTGCACATGCAAAATACAAGATATGGCATGACATGATTGGCATGGTTTTACTTCAGTTAGCCTAATAGCTGGTTTGATTTGCATTGAAAGATGATCTGGAAAGTACCAATCTCTAGGTGTGGTGGATGGTGTGTGATGATGTGGGTCTATTTTAATTCCAAAGGCCAAGGGAACTTTATCAGGATGCATATTATCCTGGATCCATGAAATAACTGGCTTTTAAAAATAAAAATCTGCCTGACTCTATGGGAATTTAACATAGGGGGGGCAATGACTTATGCACCCTGTATTTTAAGGAAAAACATTTATTTATTTATGATACATTATTCATTCACAAAGAAAATTTGTGTCCTTAAAGGTTGGAGTTTTCCTCATTTTTCTAATTAAGGCATTAAGATCAATATCCAAAAGATGATTTTTTTTATTCCTCTTTTTAGGCAACTTTAGCATGGGGGCAAACACTTATTCACACCACTGTATGTCTATTTTAGGTCCCAATATGTACATTTTAGGTGTTAATATGTACATTTTAGGTGCTAATATGTACATTTTTAGTTTTAATATGTACATTTTAAATGTTAATATGTACATTTTAGGTGCTAATATGTACATTTTAGGTGTTAATATGTCCATTTTAGGTGCTAATATGTACATTTTAGGTGCTAATATGTACATTTTTAGTGTTAATATGTACTTTTCATGAGCTAATATGTCCATTTTAGGTCCTAATATGTACATTGTAGGTTTTAATATGTACATTTCAGGAGCTAATATGTACATTTTAGGTACTAATATGTACATTGTAGGTGTTAATATGGACATTTTAGGTGCTAATATGTACATTTTAGGTGCTAATATGTACATTTTTAGTGTTAATATGTACATTTCATGAGCTAATATGTCCATTTTAGGTCCTAATATGTACATTTTAGGTACTAATATGTACATTGTAGGTGTTAATATGTACATTTCAGGAGCTAATATGTACATTTTAGGTCCCAATATGTACATTTTAGGTGTTAATATGTACATTTTAGGTGCTAATATGTACATTTTTAGTGTTAATATGTACATTTTAAATGTTAATATGTACATTTTAGGTGTTAATATGTCCATTTTAGGTGTTAATATGTCCATTTTAGGTGTTAATATGTACGTTTTAGGTGCTAATATGTACATTTTAGGTGTTAATATGTCCATTTTAGGTGCTAATATGTACATTTTAGGTGTTAATATGTCCATTTTAGGTGCTAATATGTACATTTTTAGTGTTAATATGTACATTTCATGAGCTAATATGTCCATTTTAGGTCCTAATATGTACATTGTAGGTGTTAATATGTACATTTCAGGAGCTAATATGTACATTTTAGGTACTAATATGTACATTGCAGGTGTTAATATGTACATTTTAGGTGCTAATATGTACCACTAAGGTACCAATATGCAGCCTTTGGGTACAAAAGTGTACCTTTTGAAAAGTTACAGCCCCAGTGACAGCTTCTGTACCTTTTTTTCTGAGAGTGTATGATTGAAGGCGACACTTACGGCTTTCTTCCCGCCGGAGACGTTTCAAAAATGGCGGCTGCGTGAAATCAGCGTATTGCATCTCATTTAAGACAATGAATCTCCAGAGGAAACATTTTTAATCAGGACAAAAGCAGGAGCCTCCAGTGTTTAATCTCACTGCTGTCAACACAGTGGATATATTGTATTAAGAGATCTCATTTGTGAGTTTTCTTTCATGGGAGCAGATAATTCTCCAGCTAATAGGATGATGTTCGCTGGATAAAAATTGGCCTTATCTATCCTGTAACGTTCTCCCAGTGTTCGGGCACCAGTTGGCTCAGAGCCGACGGCTCTATCAGCCAGTCCATGCACTGCCACGGGCTCTTATCTTTAGATAACGTCAGCTTTAGCGTGGATAATGAGAGCTGTATGGGAGGCAGAGCTCTCAATGATTATCTGTTACCTAACCGTGCACCCGCTTACGGCCCGCAGGCGTGAGGAGCTGCTATTTCAGTCAGAAGGTGAAGAGCTATCCAATGCTCTCCAGCTATCCTGTGTGTGTGTCCAGGTTTGTCCTTTACTCACTTTGTCCCAAAGACAAGGCTTTAGAGGGTTTATCCCGTGAAGACATTGGTAGACATCAGTTCATGTGGATCTTGCAATGTCAGCAAAAAGGTGATGGTGCCGCAGAGATGATTGACCATGAACTCAGAATGTGGTTCTCATTTATAGATGGTGTTGATGACATCAACTAAGCACATCTAAGCTCTAAATAGAGCATTTACATGCATTTTACAGGTTGGAAAAAACTATTTACCACTGGCTTAGGCAGCAAAGTACATAGATTTCTGCAAGGATGGCATATTTTTATTGGCTAAAACGCAGATATTAGTTTTTAGCACATTTATTTCCATCGCCCTGAAGTCAATGGGTTTTTGGTTAAAGCCCTGCAATAAGGTGTGCTAACTCAAGCTCAAGATATTTTCACGTTTTATTCGACTACACAAAAATACATCGTCCAAATGAGACTTTAGAGGCCGTCTGGGACATTAAACATCAACATGAGTCATGACGAACAACTAAACTCATCTATTTGTCTCTTCGTGTTTATAATCACACTCTTGCAAACTATTCACTGTAAAAAAATTGTTGGTTTAACTTTAAAAGTAAGTAACCTGGTTGCTTTAAAATTTTAAGTTGATTGAACTGGAAAAAGTCAGTTAATACAATGAAGGAGAATGATTTAATCATCAGAAACTCAAAATTATATGTTATCTGAACTAAATAAATTATTTAAGTTGATTTGACAAAAGAAAAAATGTTGTGATTACTATAGTAATCACAACATTTTTTCTTTTGTCAAATCAACTTAAATAATTTATTTAGGTAAAAAAAATATTGTTTGTTTAACTTAAAGTAAGTAACCTGGTTGCCTTAAAATTTTAAGTTGATTGAACTGGAAAAAGTGAGTTAATACAATGAAGGAGATTAATTTAATAGTCAGAAACTCAAAATAATAAGTTATCTCAACTGAATAAATTATTATAAAGATGATTTGACAAAAGAAAATGTTCTGATAACAAATCTTGAAAATATTTTTTTTACAGTGTTCTAACTCAAACTTTTAGGGAAAATGTGTTTAAATAAAAACGGAAAGAGTTTAATGGTGCTTAATGGAAATTTAAAAGCTTCAACCGACCGTGACGTACATTGTTTATAGCCTTTGTTTTGGTTTTTACTTCAGGTGATTGTATTTGGTCTTCAAAATCCATAAATTTTGTGTTCATTTGTGAAGATTATCAATGAGTAATGACCATAAACTTGAAGTTTATTTTCTGCAATAATCTAAAAGCCCAAGGAAAATCTTATTGGGTTTTGTCAAGGGAACTGCAGGGGTGATAACGAATTTACAGTTATCATCACTGCAGTAGTGCACTGATCTATTAAATGACCAAAGAATTAAATTACCATTCTGAGCAATGCATAATATGGATAAAAAGTCAAAGAGCCTTATCCAGAGAACAGAATGTCATAGAAACATGCAGGTTGGCTTTTTCAACCTGGGCCGTAAGAGTTCAACAATTGGGTTCCTCAAAATAAAACTACATGCCCCATGATTCTGCAATGTCCAACAGAGAGTGCACCAAAAGTGCCCATCAACTTTGCAGATTATACATCTGTAATAATCACTGTAACACCCCAAACCGTAATTCTTAAAAATGTAGTTTTGATCATGAGGATGCAAAAATAAGAAGAATCAGTAAACTGAACAATGCATTGTTGAAGGTCACCGCTCCTGCATGCTGAGCTGCGGGCTGATAGCCAGAGAGAGCTATAGCTGCCAAAAAAGGCACACAACTGGGCAGGATTAGGTTGTGTGACCTAAGTGATGCTTGCAGGTTGTGTGTGTTCAGACAGGTGAAGCTAATCAGAAACAGATCTAGGCTCCTCTTGTTAAAAAGAAGCGTGCGCACAGGGTAAAACAAACAAAAACTAATAGATATCACCATATACTTGCCCAGTTTATTGATTACATAGAATTGCAAACATTTGTTGTATTAGTGAAATGTTATATGAGGCATTATCTAATTAAATATGCAGTAATTTGTATACATATCCAACAGAAATCATGTCAAAATGTTGTTTCAAGGGGCTTTTCACCCATTTCCTCCACTTTTGCCGTTGTCTTTCTCTAGTTTGCATTCACTCATTTCACTCGTTATCTTGAATGTGGAGTTGGGAATACAAATAACAAATTTGAGAGACCATAGATTTGTTACATTGATGTGGATTTTCCTGAAATATTTTAGTTTGAACCATAGACTGGTGATAAGTGGGCACTTGTTTACTTTTTTTCTTTGCATGATTGTGTCTATGGGGTGCAATATAACATGTATTAGTGGATTTGTTTTTTAAAAAGTGTTATTTTTCATACCATTTTCATGAATGAATAAAAATAAGTGAATAAATGAATGAACGTTCAAACAAACTTATAAATGCACACAGCTTCATTCATAAAACAATTCATATTAATTGTTAGGTACAATGCACTAACTGCACGTGTTAATGTTGTTTTCCAGCTTTTAAGGTTAAGTTAGGGACATGTACTATGTGTTGGTTTAAGGGTGGGAAGGGGTAAGAGAAGGGTCAGCAGTGTATTACAGCCGTACTTACATGTAAAACATGTTTGTATGCATTAAGTGTCACAATAAGTACGATTAATTTAAATGTTTACTTAGTTTAGACATTTAAAGACCCAAAAAGTAGTAACCTTATACTTTTTACTGAAGGAAGATGCAAAGAAAAAGAAGGGATCAACAATGCATTTTGGGAAACGTTTTACAAAGCCATTAATTCAAAGCATTGTGCACATTTGGTTAAATCAGTCGAATTAAACCATGCACGTACATTTCTGACAGGTTACAGCAAAAATGATTTGAATGTGTGTGTTTGTGGTCTCTGAACACTGATTGAATTATTGTGCTGGACATTGTGACTTTGATATAATCAAATTATGAAATGCTGTGTTACGACTGCAGTGCATGTGAACAGAGGGGTTTTGTTTAAGTCATTATCTAATGATCTATATATAGATCTCCCAGGTGAAGCACACACACACACACACACACACACACACACACACACACACACCAACAATCAGAGATTATATATATAAAATCATTAAACTGAGCATTTGTTAGAATGCTTCTGATCCAGAACTGGAGTTGGAGCAAATGGAACTGGTGCTGCTGGTGACCCTATGAGGTGAACTGGTGCACTATTTTCATCATGCAGATAATCAGATAATGCTCGTGACCCTTGGTGATGTAAAGTACACACCCTGAAAAAGCTGCTACTTAGTTTAAACAAGAATTTGCATTAAGACTAATCTTTGTGAAACTGATAGTTCTGATCCTGTGAAAGCTCATTTATCAATACAGCTTTCATTACAAAATATACTGAAGATGCTCCAGTGCAATCTGTTTTTCATGTATGGGAAATGGTCAAAAAAATAAATAAATAAATAAAAATAAAGTTTAAAAATGTAAAAAAATTAAATAGAAATATAGAAAAATAGATAATAGAAATAATAGAAATGTTAACTGAAATATATATATATATATATATATATATATATATATATATATATATATATGAAAAATATATATAAAATAAAAATATTTCTGAAAATATTCTATATTCTGAAATATGTATTTGTTTATTTATTTATTTCAGGTATTTGCCAAAGCAACATTTCTCCTTTTCATTTATCTTACAAAAGAAAAAGGTTTGTTACAAGATACATACATAAATATTCAAAAATTAGTTGAAGATGACATACAATTGAGTCTCCATGTCTGCAGGCGTGCCTTTGTTAGTTGTAAAAGTACATCCACAGAATTGTGTTTGGTTTGTTGCTATTATATTTCCCTGCTGGACTGAAAGCTTTATTCTATGAAAGCCTTTGGCTGAGGCTGATGACTGTATCGATTTCTTGCATTGTCATTTGTGAAACACCATATTTCTGAATATCCCTGCAGAAAAGTCACTGTTATTTTATTGTGTTTTGTAAGTTTCATAGCCCTTGGCTCAGGGATATTGCATTATCACACGTAGTGGCAACTATCAATAGTATTTTCGGATAGTTGCAACTATCTGTTATGTTCCTAATCTTTGTTGTGATTAACACACAATGTTCTTCTGAATTGTATTTGAATCTCATGATTATTGTCCTCAACACAGGACGTGGCAAATTATTTTTTCTCCTCTAATTTCTATAAGAGTCCAGCGTCATCTTCTGGTCATTCGTGGTGAACTGCGCTTATGCAGTGAGTTTCTAATAAAACTACATTTTCTTATGATGGTTTTCCTTCCGGAAAAATTATATCTTAAAAAAATCTTAAATTTTGCATTATTTTAGTATGGTCTTTAGCCTGATTTTATTAATTTATTTGAAAATAAAATGACATCTTTCAAATGACCAGTGTAAATTAACAGCAGTTGCAGGACGTTTATGTTTATGATATTAATAATAATACGCTGATAAAGAATAACAAAATAAACAATAATAAGATTAAAAAAAAAATTGTTTAGCTGGTGAATTTGTTGGGTAAAGACTTTTATTTTGACATGTTTCCGGCACAATAAATGATTGTAACGGACAAATTAATATCTCTTATGGTCTGATAAAAATGTAATATCATTATGTATGTCACACATTTTTTACGTCCTTAAAACTGGTCAAAAATACACGTCGCGTAACGTTAAATGAATAGTTTTGATGGTTTTTGTCTATGTTTTTTGTTCAGGCATCAAGGTGTCCCTGTGAGCCATGATGACGCAGGTAATGTCAAGTCCTTTTTCACAGCGCAAGAAATTGAAAGTAAAAATCACTACAGATCCACTGCAATTCATTTGAATTTATCTTCAAAATTCGATCTAAAGACTTTTAAAAATGTTTATTTCGGCGGGAGATGTAGTTCCATCTTTTAAAGGCTTTACGTTGATAATGGTAAGTGACGTATTCGCCTTCATTAGTATTTCAGCTTCATCATCACACAAACAAACACATGTGATATCCTGTATGCTGCACTTATCAAACACTGAGCTACTTATAATTGTTTCTCTTGAGCATAGCCTGCAGTATCTGTTGGAAACGTGGGGCAGCTCGCCGTGGATCTCCTCATCTCTACATTAAATATGCCCCGAGTGGGATACTTCCACACGGACTGCCTGATTCCCATGGTTGGAAATAACCCGTATGCCACATCCACTGAGGATGCTGCCCGGCTCAGCATCAGCGCAGAGGGTAATGGGATACTATTAGCTTTAATCCATGAGAATCATATTTACCTCTTGCATGTACAGTGTCTTATGTTGTGAATGTGTTGGTGCAGTTTACTCCCACAGTGACTTAAAGCTGGCTGTCCTGCAGATAAGAACACCCATCATCCAGGTTAGTGGTGTGCATTTATCCAAGTTTACTTTGTTCAGGTTTACAATTTAGTGGTCGGCCGATATGGTGTTTTTGATGGCTGATGCCAGTATCATAGAGCAGAGTTTCAGATGCCACTTTGTGCGAGGGACCAACTACTAAAATTTTAAACACAGCTATATATTTTCGTTTATAAAGACCCCATTAATAAAAAAACTTTACATTATAACTATGTAAAGTATCATTTGGGAAATTAGTTTCTATTATGTTACATCACTACATCTTTAACTTTCTATAGTATTATATTAATTTAATTTAATACATTTATTTAAATCAAATAAATATATATGAGAAAATTATAGATATATTTATTGGGTCCTAAGAATGTTTGTCAAATGCACCTGTACGTAGCTCATAGAGCCCGACCGATATTATCGGCCGATATTAGGCATTTTCCAAACTATCGGTATCGATAAATGAATATTTAAAAAATAAAATAAAAATGAATGAAACACGCTTCAATCATCTCTCCTTGGCCTGTTATATTGAAAATGTATGTTTTACAATTTGCAGTATGATGTTATCTATTGCTAAATTATGGCTCATCATACACTAGCTAACCACAAAGCTAGCTAACGCCACTATCATCAGTGGAAGAGCGCTAACGTTAACATTAATGAGCTTGGAAAGCACAATGAACTTTTTCTGCCTAAATAAAGTAATGATTACTGTATTTATAACTATCATATCTCTAGTTACATTGTAAAATGTAAGTTATACTTGCGAGGAGTGAACATTTAGACATAGAGAAAAAGTATCAAACGTATCTTGTGCAGAAAAGTTAGCTTTTCTTTTACACGTGTGTGAAATCCAACAATATTTAATAATCGGCCAATATATCAGATTTTGAAACCCAAAAATATTATCGGTCTTCAAAATCCTTTATCGGTCGGGCTCTAGTAGCTCATAGCCAGTCGTTTCAATTTTACCAGATGACGTATGTAGAGTGACAGAAATTAGGTTAGAAACGAGGTTTTGTGATTGGTCCCCTCGCTGAGGCGAAAATTTTATGTATATGTATGTATATTTTATGTATATATAACTGTTTATTCAGTTTAATCATGTATATAATTTGAAAATAAAGCAACGTGAAAATAATTTGTACTTGATAAAAACACTGTAAAAGAAAAAGAAAAACTTTCAGCTGACGTCGCTAATTATAAAATGCCAAATATATATCACAGATACACAACTTTATTTCACTTGCACATGACTCTTTGCTGTTTTCTGTTCATTTTAGACAAAGGTCAGATCATTCCGAAAGCTGATCGTTTCCTGGATCAAGAGTAGTGGATTCCTCAGAAGTGTGCTGCTGTCCAGCAGTTACGCTCATCAGAGAGACGACCAACAGCTTCATGGGTAATGAAACAGTGAGGTCATCTTTGATATCATTATATTAGATAACAATTTCAAACCTCACGCCATGCATTTTAAGGTAGTGCACACACACTTTTTTTACTTTTCAATTAAACATGTTTTAAACGATGGTCTCGTTGGGCAGGACTCCTCTGCGGTACCTGCTGAGCCCGTCTCTGCTGAAGGAGGAGGGCCAGCGGGTGGAGGAGCTGGGCTGGAGGGAGATGGAGAGAATCAGTGTGTTCCCTGAGATCTCCGACTCGGAGCAGCGGCTCTACATTCCTGGAGGAGGAGTGACCAAAGCCCTTTACACTGACTGGTAAACAGTGCTAGAAATCGGAAAATGGTCAAATCTACGATCTTGAATTCGGCCAATGGAGTTTGTTGTCTTCCAGCTGCACAGAGGACATCCCTATGGCAGTAGTTCTGATCTTCTGCTCCGAGGGGGACAACATCCCTGATGCTTTTGCTCTCATCAACCATCTCAATGACTGGCTCCATCTGCTGGAAAAACCTGTAAGTGTGGGAGAAAGTATAGTGAACCTGAATAATGCTGATGAAACAAACAGGGTATCTGGTAAATATGGCAAGCCGTTTTAGCTTTTATTCATTTCCAGGATATCAATTCTTGATATCAACAATTACATTTTTGATATCAAGAATTCAATTGTTGATATCAGCAATTACATTATCAAAAATGTAATTCTTGATATCAAAAATGTAATATCAAGAATTCAATTGTTACTAGTTGAAATGTATGGCAAGCCGTTTTAGCTTTTATTCATTTCCAGGATATGAATTCTTGATATCAACAATTACATTCTTGATATCAACAATTTAATTGCTGATATCTATGGCAAGCCGTTTTAGCTTTTATTCATTTCCAGGATATGAATTCTAGATATCAACAATTGCATTTTTTGATATCAAGAGTTTAATTGTTGATATCAACAATTAAATTCTTGATATCAACAATTATATTTTCACTAGTAAAATATCACCATAAGCTGCCATTCAAAACCAATTGTTATCAAGAATTGATTTCTTACTACTTGAAATTCCTATTTCACATATCAGAAATACAATTATTACTAGTAACAACCTTTATTTATGATATCAAGAATTCAATTGTTACTAGTTGAAATGTTATTCTTGATATCCACAATTGAATTGCTACTAGTAAAAATGTTAATTTTTGATGTCAAGAATTCAATTTTTACTAGTGACAATTTTAATTTCTGATATCATGAATGTGATTGTTACTAGTAAGAAAGCCATTTTAGATATCTGAAATAATATTGATATCAGAAATACATTTTCAGATATCAAAAATTATAATTTTTACCAGTAACAATTGAATTGCTGATATCAAGAATAGACATTTCAACTAGTGACAATTTAATTATTGATATCAGGAATTCACATTTTTACTAGTAACAATGTAATTATTGATATCAAAAATTTTATTTCTACTATTCATCAACAATTCATTTTGGATGGCAGCCTATGGTGAAATTTCACTAGTGAAAATACAATTACAGATATCAGCAATTCAGTTGTTGATATCAAGAATTCAATTGTTGATATCGCAAATTCCATTTTTGATATATAAAAATTCAATTGTTGCTATCAATAATTCAATTCTTGATATCAACAATTAAATTGCTGATAACAAGAATGTAATTGTTGATATCAAGAATTTATATCCTGGAAATGAATAAAAGCTAAAACGGCTTGCCATAGATAGGTAAATCAGGTAAATTTAAAGGAGTTGTTCACTGTTAAAAAAACTTTTGCTGATAATTTACTCGCCCCCATGTCATCCAAGATGTCCACGTCTTTATTTCTTCAGTCGGAAAGAAATTTATGTTTTTGATGAAAACATTCCAGGATTTTCTCCATATAATGGACTTCAATGGGGTCCAAAAGACAGTTTCAAGGATGCACTAAATAAATCTCAAAACATGTTGAGCATGGCACATTACCTTAGAAGGATGTGGATACAGAATTTCCGAAGTGAAAGATAGTGTTGCTGTTTGTTTTGTCTCAGACGCAGGGCTCAGTGCAGTGGCGGGTTCCTCCCTCATGGAAGCTGCTGTTCGGCAGCGGGATCCCACCTCTTCTCTTCTGAAGCGTGGCTGAAACATCACGCTTGCGCCTGGACATGCTTTATCAACTCTGCTGAAATGGAGGCGTTTATAACAACTGTCAAAGTGCACAAAGCGTTCAATATACATTTTGCTTGTAAATAAGTGAAATAGAACACAAATAAAAACCCGTAACATTATTTTTTGCCAAATTGTGTGTCCCGTGCTGTTTTTTCTCTCTTATATTGCTAGTCACACTGATACTTTTTAATCTCCCACCCAGTTGATGACAGAATAGGTCTGGCTCTCTTCCACTGAGTTTCCCAGCAGTGTCACAGTCCTTGTAATGTGACGCAGCTGTGAGCAGTTGTGTGTGACATTCTGGGAAGAAAGTGAAAACATTTAAAAGCCCCAATGTTTTCATTGTTGGTGCACCCAGAATTACCATGCTAAAAGTGTCAGGTCATGTCCCATTCATTGCTATCTTAAACCTTCATAGAACACAGTGATGGAAATTGTGGGTTTAAAGGGTTAGTTCGCCCAAAATGAAAATTAAGTCATTAATTATTCATCTTCGGAACACAAATGAAGATATTTTTGATTAAATCTGAGATCTCGATCACTACATACCAGAGCCCGTCTAACGGAGAGCCTTGGCACTTCCTATTAGCCCCATTGTGTATCATCTTGGTTGCAGTTCCATTAAAATTCCACTGGAGGTGATCGCGGGCGAGAGCAGAATGAATGGGAGTCTATGGGGCTAAACGGCTAAATGTGTCTCTTTCACCTGCTTGTCGTTAAATTAACATAGATTTTATTGTTGATTCTGCAAGTTCAATATAGATTATAGGCCAAAAGTCGAATGAATGAGTACTTATGTCCTTTTGATTTCTTACAGGTTAGGCCGTTGTTGGCCGGAACACGCTAGCATTCTGCTACTGTGTGACGTCATCATATTTTTGAACGGATTTTTAGAACAGATAAGTGACCTTAAAAATGCAATTTTCAGCTGAGTGTATTTTCTTAGCCCTCTCTTTTGAATGCAACTTTCAAATTACTTGACAAAAAATTATATCCTGAGAAAAGTGGATTTCTGGGGGTGAAACCCCATTGACTCCCATTCATTCTGCACTCGACCGCGAGCGCCCCCGCATGGACACAGACGTGTTACTGCAGTCAGTCAAGAACCCGGAAGTAACCAGCCGATCACGGCTGCCTGAGGGAATGAAACTTGACGGCCCAGAAAGTCATTAAAGAAAATGTTTTAATATTCTATGTGCTTACAGTGGCTCAACTATAAGTTTATCAAGCGACGAGACTACTTTTTGTGCGAAAAAAACATAAATAACGACTTTATTCGACTTTTCCATTACTTCATTGTGGGCCTTGAGACGAGAGTTGAAGAGATTTCCAGAACGCATGCGCGAGAATTGAGATGACGTTCTTCTTCTTCTTTTTATTTATTTTTATTTTTATCGCAATTTCAAGATTTACAAACGAACATGGCTGCATAACTTCATTTTCTTATATATATATATATATATATATATATATATATATATATATATATATATATATATATATATATATATATATATATATATAGCCAGAGGGAGCAGCACTTAACAGAGCAAGAAAATAAATGTAGTCTAAGTACAAAAAAGGATATTTGTAAGGAAAATAAACATTAAAAATAAATAAATGGTCGGAATTATGATATAACCTACATGACAAATAAGGGGTGAATGCAGTCTTTGTTCATCCATTTATCTCAATCGGGAAGAGTTTTAGGCCAGGGTATCATATATTTTTTTTGCCTTAGGACCTTTCAAAGTTTTTAAGGATTTTATATACAGTTTAAATTAATTTAAAATAACTACAAATTCGATTTCAAGAGGACGTTCTTCTTCGACTACTTCTTGTTACCGGGCGGCTGCTCACCGCTTAGGAGTATTATCGCCACCTAGCGTTTAAGATGACTTACCGGAAGCGCAAAACTTTCTGTTTACAACGCGCGTGGTACCGTACAGACGCTTTTCAATTAGACAATTAACATCCCGCTGAACAGCCAGCAGTCGCTCAAGATCATTAAATGGGAAAGTGAAAAAGGTAAGCCGTTCATTTTGCAATATTGAAGCACTTTTACGTTCTCTGGTTGGTTTCTCACGATTCGGACATCATGGAAATGCACACTTTTTAACCATTGTATATACTGTAGCGAGACAGCTCATTAAGTGTCTACCGCACTTTAGGGCGCACCTTCAATGAATGACCTATTTTAGATCATTTTTCGGATTATGAGGCGCATAAGGATAAGATACTACAGTCAAACTTTTGAATGGGTTTGTGCTGGGAATGTAGCCGGAGGTGAGGCGTTTATTATTAGTGTGAGCGCGTTGGGGCGGGCACGTAACTTTTTAATTTTTTTTAACAAGTTTATTACATTTATTATTATAAATGTGATATTATTATTATAAACATTTATTATTATTAGTTTATGATGTGACTGGAGTAATGGCTGCTGAAAATTCATGAGAGAATTATGTTTTAAAATATATTAAAATAAAGTTATAATTCACAATATTACTTTTTATTAGCATAATATACTTTTATTTAATCATAACTAAGCATTTTAATGTGGAAAAATGGCATTTTCAAAAATATTCACAGGAATGTTTTACTGAATTTGTTGGTTTTAAGGCTGTCAAATGATTAATCGCGATTAATCGCATCCAAAATAAAAGTTTGTTTTTACATAATAAATGTGGGTGCACTGTGTATAATTATTTTGCATATATATAAATACACACACATGCATGTATATTTAAGAAAAAATATTATTTATATGTAAAATTTTTATATTTATATATAATATAAATAATTATAAATCTATATACATGAAAATATTTCTTAAATATATACAAGCATGTGTGTGTATTTATATATATAAAATAATTATATACAGTGCACCCACATTTATTATGTAAAAACAAACTTTTATTTTGGATGCGATTAATCGCGATTAATCGTTTGACAGCCCTAAAAAAAATATGAGTTCAGATGCAAAAGCCTCTAAAAGCCATTTGAAATTTTCTTCTAAAATGACCATATTTATCAAGCTTGTATATTTAAGTTCAGTAATTTCACTTAAATGACAATTAATAGGTAATCTTCATTGTCATTTAAGTGAAAATACTGAACTTAAATATTCAAGCTTGATAAAAATGATCATTTTAGAAGAAAATTTCAAATGGCACTTAGAGGCTTTTGCATCTGAACTCTTCATATATATATATATATATATATATATATATATATATATATATATTACAGTAATAAAAATAACATTTCCCTACATTACAGTAAGGATTTGGGGGGGGGGGAAACGTGCTTATTGTCATGAAAATGCCACCATGTGAAAAAGTAAATGGTCTAATTTACTTAAAAGACTACATTTTATTTTTTATTTCAGGGTGAATTATTTACTGGCCTTTCTTCATGAGATCTACCTTCACACTAAACACAAAGTGATCTACCAGTAATGGAAAACAGAATATTGTAAAATATGTCCAGTTTAGTCTATAGAGAGATGAGCAATAATATGAATGAAGCAACACATCGTTACAGAAACTAAAATGATAGCAGTTTTATTCATGGATGCTACTCTTGGATAAAGAAAAGTAAGACTCTTCAACATCAGACAATGCTGGTTTGGTCTGTTTGTTTTAACCAAATGCAATGTCTCATTTTGTACAATCAAATTGCTTTTTTTGTTTGTTTGTTTTTTACATCTCATAAGGTACACTATGTACACAATGCAAGCACTCTTCAGCATAATACATCATCTAACAATCTCACAAACTGGATTTTTCGAGCATTCAGCCCTGTAGATATGATAGGAAATTTCAAGTAATTTCATATAAAAAAATAGAGCATTTCATTTTGCCTCTGAAAAAAAAGTTGTCTAAAAATACAATGTGTGAACAGCATTAGAAATGCATAGAACAATTTCAGATCCTGCTGCTTTTTCCAACAAAAAGCGAAATAAAAAAAGACACAAAATGGGTCCGATGAAATTGAAACCAAATCCAAACCATGGCGATGCGCTGTCCTCTCGATATAATTGAGCTTCATCCACTGATATAGTGCTGGTGTGTGCTGTTGTTCGGAGTGGAGAAACCTTCTTGAGGAGTTCAGCTTTTAAAAACATAGGCCTGGATGGGGTGGGGGATTATGGGATGGAGATATCTTGCAGAGGTTGCCAAGGAGTTAGATGTCACTGGTTGTTCTCGCTCTGTCAATACAAATCACAAAATGCAGATATGTCAAATATGTTATATTTCAAATCACAATGTTCAAAAGGGTTTCTTCACCCAAAAATGAAAATGAAACATTTACTCTCCCTCACTTTGTTCTAAACCTGCATTATTATTTTCTTATTTATTTACTACAGATCAGACAAAAATGATTTTCGCATCCGAAAGTGGACAAGCTCAGAACGTTCAAGACCCCCTTTACACCTGTATCGCCCAAAACATCTTAATACCGGGGCCATAGAGATGCTGTGAAAGGCACAGGTAATTCACACTCACAATCTCTCCGTCTCTCGTTAATTAATTTGATGATAAATGTAATCTTACCCCTTTTATTTCACTTCAGAATTCTACTACCATTTCTAATTAGTTATTTTCCAGTCTATATATATATGCACAAACATCTATGACCGCTTTTAATTTTCCCATGCTGGCAAATAACTATGGTACTATTCAACATGAATTATATAAATAATTACACAGTAAAACGATCAACAACAACAGACAGAATCATTTTTGATGTGGATTAATGTAAACAGATATCGAATACCAGTCGTGTCTAAAGTGAATATAAACAGGCGGGATCAAAATAGAAATTCGGATATGGTCAAAAGATCAAATCTGTGCATTAAGACTTGCATTGTAAACGCAACCGGCTTTTATCGTGTGTAAATAAAATGCGACATAAGACTGACATAATATTTGCATGCATTCCATGGCTAGCCTTGTGGAATTTCACAAATTCTTGTGGCAATACATTTCTGCTGCAAGAGTAAATGACAAAATTTTCATTTTTTGGGTGATCCCTTTAAATAGCACATTCAATATATATAGTAGGGCTGTGAAACGATTATTCGCGATTAATTGCATCCAAAATAAAAGTTTGTGTTTACATAATATATGTGTGTGTAGTGTGTATAATTATTTTTTATATATAAATACACACATATGCATGTATATATTTAAGAAAAATGTGTTATTAATATATCAAATATATTTATATTTATGCTTAATATTAATTTTGTATAAATATATATATATATAAAGTATATACATGCAAATATTTCTTAAATGTTTACATGCATGTGTGTGTATTTATATATACAAAATAATTATACACACCACACACACATATATTATGTAAACACAAACTTTTATTTTGGATGCAATTAATCGCGATTAATCGTTTCCCAGCCCTAATATATATATATATATATATATATGCAATATCTGCCACTGATTGACAGTCTATTAGGAAATAAATGACAGTTAATATCCCAACATGCAGCAGGAGCATTAACAACCAATATGGAGCAAGCTCTTATTACCGTGACAAAATGACATTCAACATTGTTATATTGTTCCTTGCTCCTTAACCTTTTTTGCAAAATAAATAAATAAATAATGTTATAGTTGTAAGCATTTAATTAGGGCTGTCAAACGATTAATCGCATCCAAAATAAAAGTCTGTGTTTACATAATATACGTGGGTGGACACTGTATAAATACACGCTTGTATATATTTAAGAAATATTTTCATGTGTATACTGTATATAAAATTATATATAATTTATTATAATATATAAAAATATAAATTTTTTATATATAAATAATATTTTTTTCTTAAATATACATGCATGTGTGAATTTACATATATACAAAATAATTATACACAATCCACCCACATATATTATGTAAACACAAACTTTTATTTTGGATGCGATTAATCGTTTGACAGCCCTACATTTAATAAATATATTAATATAACTACATTTAAATAATATTTCAAGGGAAGTAGAATCACTGGTTAGGACTATTTTGTCCATCTTTAGCCATCTGACTGATACAAATATTTATCCACCCAATGACAAATAATTAGCAATAGTGAGTTCATTTCAGTTGTTGCAATTCCAATGATGTGATGAACAAAATATTGCAAACCTGAGTGTGATAAAGGGGGGTATGAAGGAGTGAGTGAGGAAAGTTTTATTAATGTAATACATGTCATGCATCTTTTTTGGTCAGACTCAAAATGGCAGAATTAAACAAAAATAGACATGAAAGATAAAATCTAATTTAGCGACAATTAACCAAGCATAAGTCTGCAGAAACATACCAGTGCTGCACGCAAACCACACACACACCCACAAAATTTGAGAAACATTGCTAGTGCGAAAACCTTCCTCATTTCAATATACCGTAGAAGTACCATCAGGTTTAAGCTCAACACAAATCTGGCCCTCAATGACTTGCGTATTTGGTTGAAATCTCATTCAAGTGGTAAAGGCGAATGTCTAAAACTGAGAAAAAAAGCAAAAACATCACACCATGCTGAAGCTCAGTCTTAAAACGCCAACAGACACAAGAACAGCAGCAAGCTCCAAACCAGCATGTCACAGCACACAAGGCTCACGTACAGCCTGAGGATTTTGGGGAGCCCGGTCAAGCTTGTTTTTTTACAAAAATCCAGCAGATGTGTCTTTGCTGCCTCATTGGGGAGGTTTCCCAACAGGGCAGCACTCGCTGTGTCACGTACAGCAAATACAGCCCAGACTGAAACCATAATACAAGACACAAACAAGCCTCAACACAACGCTGACCTGACCCGACATATGACCTCTTTACACTTACAAAATGGCTGAAGGCTGAATCTTAAAATAAGAAATGACACGTTAACTGAACAAAACTAAAACCAGTTTCTTGTATTTTTCCATTTTTAAACAAAATCTAACTTTAACATGCAAACTAATAGAGCCAGACCGATATTATCGGCCGATATTAGACACTATCTGTATCGGTATCGGCAGTTATAATGGCCGATAATTGAATATTTCAAAAATAAAACTAAAAACGGACGAAACACGCTTCAACCATGTCATGAGTGTTGTATAGTTTGTCCACCAGAGGGCGCTCTACACCGTCCCTGCTAACCACAAAGCTAGCTAATGCCACTATCAATAGTGAAGACCACTAACGTTAACATTAATGAGCTTTGGTTCCTCTCTGTTATGTTGCGACAATAAAAGAAACAAGTTTTTATTTTTAAAATGCATTATCATATTATTTTAGTTAAAACTCATAAATAACTACAAATAACTAAAGTTAGGGAAATCTGTTAATGTTTTGTTGCGCGTTTCCGAAAAAAAAAAAAAAAATATCGGTCGATATATCGGATTTTAAAACCAACAAATATTTGTATCGATATCGTCCTTCAAAATCCTTTATCGGTCGGGCTCTACACAGGGTTTCTGCGGGGTCTTAAAAAGTCTAAAATTTCAAAATCACAATTTAAGGCCTTAAAAAGTCTTAAATTTGCTGAAGTATTGTGTTCTAGGTCTTAAATCTTTTTAAATGGGTCTTAATTTTCCTACGTCCATGTAAACCTCATTGAAATGCTCCTGCAGCGCTTTGGAATGTTGTTTTTTTTAAAATTTATATTACGTAGTTGTAGTTCTTAATTCGCTGTATTACGACTACAAAATAGACCAACATGCAACAGCCAATCAGTTTTGAGGTTCTGTGTTATTGGCAGGTATCTCAGATACCACAGACAGACATAAAACGGATTTTATTCAGCTATGGGGACGTGGAAGTTTAGCGATACTTGGTTTGAAATATCTGAATTTAGGATCCGATTTTGCTGATTTGGATTTTGCTTTTTGAGACTCATTACGCGTTTCCTTTGTATGTTTTTTTTATCGTGATATAGGTCTTAAATTTCATTCATAATGGTCTTAAAAAAGGTCTTAAAAAGTCTTAAATTTGACTTTGTGAAACCTGCAGAAACCCTGTCTACAAATCAATGGTGTATTTTAAAAGCAATGATACATTTGTAAAGTACAGCTGTAAGTAAAGATCATAGTAGTATTCGTTATACTGAAATTAATTTTATTACACGAAAACATTGTATTACAGTGTATTACAATAATGAGCATTTAAGGGAGAATCTGCTTGTCATGAAAATGTCACAATGCAAAAGAACCTTAGTTTTTTTAAACAGGCCATCAGACTAACCCACTAGCCTACTCAAACCTGAAGTCTTGTCCCTGTCAGTCAAGAGATCTACCATACTCACCATTTTATGATGGTGGATATTGTAAACTTGTACAAAATAAATTATCCAAAATAATTATCTGCTATCATATTGGCCAACACGTCTATACAAAAGGGGATTATCACACTTATGCCACGCATATCAATCAGATATCTGGTGTAACTGCACAACAGAGGTATTTTGTGACACAAGTCTGCAAAAGGCTTGGTCTCTGAATGTCCCACAAGTCTAAATAGTAACTTCTAATAAGGCAACCTGCATCCGAGACACTAAATACCAAATGACATTGTGAGAACTGAGTGGGTTGAAGGATCTGTGGGATTACATACACATGATCAGACATGTTGAAATGATTCAGGGAGTCAGTGAAAAGTAAAGCACAATACAAATGACATTCCTTCCAGACAGACAGTTTCACCTTTTTCTTTTCTTATCAGGGTCGTTGATCCTGGGTTTTGTCTGTTTCTGAGTCTTCTGGATGGAGTTGGCCATTTTCTCATCTCTTGGTCTTTTGTGACCACTGAAGAGAGAAAAGAATGAATATAACATGACAATGTGGTATTTCAACAGATTTCGACAAGCTACTAACTAAGCAAGTCTCATTTACAGTAAAAAGTAATTTTTAAAGTAAATACAGCTAATTTTGCGCCTCCCCAACTCAAACGTCACAAATACAGCTCTTTACGAGTGTTTGTGAAGACACTACAGTACTGTCAATAAAATCTCCAACATATTACGAATACTTTTAGCTCTATTGCCATGCGTCATGAGTAAAGTATGCTAATAACACCGTCTAGAGCGAACGCGAGCATCTCGCTTATAATAAACCCACCCTAAGGATCTGCATTGGCTCAGCATTGACATGGTGTGCCAAGTTTGAATAAGCACATTTTGTAAATGCCTCCAGATACTGTGATTTATATTTTTTAGCAAAGAAAGTTTTATACTAAACATTCGTTATACATTGATTTCAAGTAATAACATGGTATTATTTTTTAATACCACACTGTATAAATTGTGTTAATGAAATAAATATTTTTCAAATTACAGTAAAGAAAGTTTGGTGGGAATGGAAAATGTGCTTATCTTGAAAAAACAAACAAACAACGCAAACAAGTAAATGGTCTTAGAGCCAGACCGATATTATCGGCCGATATTAGGCATTTTCCATAAAATCGGTATCGACAGTTATAATGGCCGATAAATTAATATTTAAAAATTAAAATAAAGCGCACGAAACATGCTTCAATCATCTCTCCTTGGCCTGTTATATTGAAAATGTATCTTTCACAATTTGCAGAATGATGTTATCGCTAAATTATGGCTCATCATAGACTAGCTAACCACAAAGCTAGCTAATGGAAGACCGCTAACGTTAACATTAATGAGCTTGGAAACCACAATGAACTTTTTCTGCCCAAATTAAGTAATGATTACTGTATTTATAACTAGCATATCTCTAGTTACAGCCCCTGCATTGTAAAATGTAAGTTATACTTGCGAGGAGTGAACATTTAGACATACAGAAAAAGTCTCAAACGTATCTTGTGCAGAAAAGTTAGCTTTTCTTTTACACGTGTGTGAAATCCAACAATATTTAAAAAAAAAAAAAAAAAATATATATATATATATATATATATATATATATATATATATATATATATATATATATATATCGGAATATCAGATTTTAAAACCCAAAAATATTTATGTCGGTATCGGCCTTCAAAATCCTTTATCGGTCGGGCTCTATCTAATATGCCTTGTTTTCTTAAAGGGATACTTCAGGATTTAGCATTAAGCTTTGTATTAGTAGAAAACCTGTAGTATTTTCGAATTACCACACTTTCCACCCTCATATATCCCAAGATGAGAGATTTATGTATTTTTTGTCGGGAATTTTTTGGCCAGAGGCTAAAGACTCTGCTGTCCCGCATGTTTTCAACCCGCCCGTAGAGGGTGGGATCTCCCTCACAGAATGCACAATAGTGTCAGCCATCTTTTCTGTTTTGGAAAAACACTTGTTACATACATTGTTCGGGCATCTCTGTCTGGTTCTTTATTGGGGGTCTCTAGGGCTGTTTTCTTGCTTGTTTTTGAGTCCATCCCATCCTCCAGATGAGACAGCTTGCTCCCATTGTAGCGTTCTGTGCATTTAGGAGGCTGAGGCGGCGGGGGAGACTCGGATAGGGGCTCCTGGTCCTCTCTAGAGAGTTCTCGCCACTGTTTCTGCACACAGCCATAAAAAAAAACTCAGAAACACAAACACAGTCTAATCCAGAGTACAGTCACTGGTGATTCTGTTTAAAATGCACTGGTGATGACATGCCTGCACAGAGGAGTCTCCCATGATGTACTTGGCACCTTCCAGCACAGCCATGTATGAGAAACGCAGCTGGTCGGGGGTCTGAATCAAACCCATCCGATACTTCCTCATGTCTAAAAGAATCTTTTTGATATCCACCTCCAATGGGTCTTTTCTCTTGTCCATCTGAACACATCAGTGATAGAAGAAAAGCAGTGGTTAATTAACTCTGGAAGAACAATATATCCAAGCCTCATGATGATAATATAATAGCGTATAGAGTATAACTTATGATGTGGCACCACCATATCATGAGACTCTAGTAAAGTCACTCTTATTCAAAGTTTGTTGTAACAACTTTCAATTACTTTTGGAAAAACTAAATATTATCAGTCACTTGACTGGATTTTTTTTCTCATGACTTAAAATACCTATTAAAGGCTAAAATGCTTAAAATAAGACAGCATACATACATGTATGTATTGTAGGGTCCTATGAAATCCGTTTTATTTTTTTTCCCCAAATTACGTTTTTTTTCTATTTTAATTTTTAGGTTTTAATTTTTTTTAAATATTTTTTTTAATTTTAGGAATTAATTACTTTTGGAAAAACTAAATATTATCAGTCACTTGACTGGATTTATTTTCTCATGACTTAAAATACCTACTAAAGGCTAAAATGCTTAAAATAAGACAGCATACATAATTGTATGTATTGTAGGGTCCTATGAAATCCATTTTATTTTTTTCCCAAATTCCGTTTTTTTCCATTTTAATTTTTAGGTTTTAATTTTTTTTAAATATTTTTTTTTTTTAATTTTAGGAATTAATTCCTAAAATTAATTCCGTTTTAATTTTTAGGAATTAGTTCCATTTTAATTTTTAAAACGGAAGTATTAATTCTGTTTTAATTAAATTAATAATTTATTGTCAATTTTTTTAATTTAATTAATTGCGGAATTAATTCCGTTTTAACTAATTCTGTTTTAATTTTTAGGAATTAGGGTTTTCTTAACCCTTGACTGTTATTTTATTTGTAAAAAGAGTGTGCTTTTAAAGTTAATGATTAAAATGTATTAAAAAATACAAATAAATTAGGAATGACCTTAATTTATTGAGGTAATACAGACATACGTTCTTCTCCCACACTAAAATAGAATTTTAAACTAAATATGTAAAATTCCGTGTCAACACTAGATTCCGCAATTCCGTCCATGTTTCCGTGATCACGGAAATCATAGGGCCCTAGTATTGTCTGTTTTGTAGCCATATACCTGAAAATCAGCCTTACAGTGACTTACACACAGCAAAACTGAAAATTGCTTTGATGGTAGAAAAAAAAATAGCAGAATTGGCCATTACAAAATCACAAAAAAAAAAAAACGTGGTAGTTAAAATCCTGTAGGCTCCTAGTTTTAGAGATCCAACTCACCAAGACAAGACAAGTGTCGACCAGAGAGAACGTTCCAGATCGCCCAATTCCTGCACTGCAGTGAACCACTGCTGGACCATGGTCCATCCCGAGTGAACCAGACTCTCTCACCTTAAGCAGGAAATTCAGAAAGCTGGCTGGGGATTCTGGGACACCAAAATCAGGCCATGTGGTATAATGAAAGTGATAAATCTCTCTTCTCTCCCCCGTCTAAGTGGATACAATTAATAAAAAGAAAAGTATATGATATTAAAATTGCTCAAAGCATTTAAAATCTGCCAAAAAAATCAGATAGAAAGAAGATTCTGTAAAAGCATGATCAATGTGAGAAACTTACATTTGCATTCTGGAGTTCCAGCACTCTGGTGGTGTAATATGACTTGACGTCCTCTGACACTAATGTTACCACAAATCGCGTGTCACGGAAGGACATCTCTCGTTCTTCTTGTGTCGGCCAATATTGTGCACACTTTTCCTGAATTAAGGAATGTGTGGAAAAAGCAGATTTAAAACATTTATTTAAAAGAAATGGTAAAAACTTCCTGATATAAAATTGTTTTTAAAACCTAAGAGGTTCTACAACATCCAAAACAAAATGAACATGAGATAGTTATTTGAGTTAACTGGCCAAAATTAGAATAGTCCAAAATTAGGATTTGGTAAATGGACTGCATTTATATAGTGCCACCAATGCGCTTTACATTTTTGATCCAGCTCGTCGGGAGCAGCTGGGGTTATTCTTATAAAGTTTTATATAAAATACCCTAATGTCATACAAAAATAAAAAGGATGGCAATTCAGCCGTAGCATTATTCGTAACTTGGCAATTTCACAAGGCAAAATATTTTTTGTTACATTTTTCTCATCTGATATTTATATTATTTCAATTATGGAAAACTAGTTTTAATAGTCTTAACAGAGCGGTATCTATTAGTTCTTCAGGATACTACTTAGACTTAAGTATTATACATATATACTTAGACTGCTGAGCTTTCTTATATGAATTAAGAGAAAGCAATAACATTATATTGTTGTATAAATGTGTATGGAGGCTGATAGTGTGGTGCTTTCAAAGTTTCGATGAATGTTTACCGAGCCTTTTTCTATTACTCTGTTGAGCATGATAACTGCTTTGGTCTTCTGCTCCCAGATCATCAGCCAAAAGTGACCACAGGTGTTTCTCAGAGGACCCTGGAAATAGAGAAACACACACAATAAGAAGGGATGGGCCACAATGGTCACAATAACATGGTTTATGCAATAGCTCCTTTAAAGGGATAGTTCACCCAAAAATGAAAATCACGTCATCATTTAGTCACCCTCAAGTTGTTTCAAACCTGTATGAATTTCTTTATGATTTCACACAAAAGTTGCCCAAAATGCACATAATAAGCATCTCTATTGAGTTTTAATAAGAACTTAAGTAGGCAAATACTGTAAAAGGAAATAAAGAGTCAAAAATATTTATAGAAGATTTAGGCTACCCGGTAAAAATTTGTTTTTAATTATTCAGTTTGGGTGAAAGTTGTGTATTATATAAAAAAACTAAAGTAAACTAGCCAAAAAAAAATTATATATAAACATTCTTTTAGTTTATGTAGCACATCATACGGCTGTTAAAGCAAATCAAACCCGAGTTGGTGCTTTATTTGTGCATTTTGTTTTTTATTATTTGTTATTTGTGCGTTTTGTTTCAGTAAAATAAGCCACACACACACAAAAAATGATATAATACTGTGATACAGATTTTTGGTCATACTGCCCAGCACTAATCTCTAGTTGTTAGCAATGCAAAATCATTAAACGCCATAAAGTCTGGCACACCGACATATTTGTTAAAAAATATCAAACCAAAACCTTAATTTTAAAAACCAAACTGAATTTAAAAAACCCAAATAGCCTTAAATTTGATAAAACTGAACTGAAGACTTTTTAAGGGACAGTCAGCTCTGCATGTTTGGAGCTTCACGAGTAAATTTAATGGTATGGGTGAAGTTTACTTACCTGGGTAAGTATGTATCTTCTCTGGGCTTCTTCCATAACCACCAGGCTGGCATTGATGTAGTCATTTTCTGTGTTTTCTAATTTCACCCGACTGTGGTCGACTGATTTGTTTGGGGGAAAAAGGCAAACAATATTGAATGCAATAATAAAGTTATTACATTAAACGGTGAGAAGCATCATGCCTAGGACATTACATACTTACATGGGCTCACATCTCTGTATCTATTTCTATTGCGATTCTCTGGATACTTGGCAACTTTGAAAGCACACTCGTGTGACTGGTTGCGTATTTCCTGAAAAAGAAACAAATGCAAAGCTTCAGACAACAGTCAAATTAGGTCGGAATTACTAATTAGATTCATCAAGTTTCTTTTGAGTTCATTTCCCAAGTCAACTGCCCATGTCGGGAAACACAGGACAGGAAAAGCACATTTAAAAGAAATTAGCTGACCATGTTGATTGTGACTGCATGCTTCCACAAATAGTAACATAATATTACTGGAAACCTTAAGGAAGCAACATGTGTTTAGTTAAGGCAAACTCTTTCAACAAACCACATACATTTATGAGGCCTATAAAAATATTAGGGCTGTGCAAAAGTTAATTGCGATTAATCGCATCCAAAATTAAAGTCTGTGTTTACATAATATATTTGTGTGTGCTGTATATAATTATTTTGTATGTATAAAAACCTATGCATGCCTGTATATATTTAAGAATTATTTGTGCTTAAATTCTGTATATATATATATATATATATACATAATCTATATTATATAAATATCAATATTTTATACATGAATAACACATTTTCTTAAATATATACATGCATGTGTGTGTATTTATATATACAAAATCATTATACACAGCACACACAAATATATTACGTAAACACAGACTTTTATTTTGCAAGCGATTAATCGCAATTAACCTTTGCACAGCCCTAAAATATGCTTGTTTATTTAGCACCACATGAGTAAAAGATTAGAAAACCAGTTAAAGGTGTTTTAATACTTCTTTGTTCAAGAGTGCATAGGATACTAATGTATGTGAAGAATAATACAGGGCAGTTGGATTTAACAGACTGTACTGTTTTATATTTGTTTATGTTTGTGTGCCAGTTAGTCAGAGATATTAGGAAAACGTAACAGATGCTGTTTACAGTAAATAACGTGTTTAGGTCAGAAATAGTTAACAGCTGTTATTAATATAACATTTACGGTGGGAATGTAACATTGTTATGTCTGTCCGAAAACCTTGTGTTCCCTAGTAACAAGACAGAATTTTTGTCGTTAAAGACACGTTAACATGTTTTGATTTCAATCTCAGCCTACACTGTGTTTTTCTGTTGTTATTGTGCCAAATTAATAAAGTATAATAATTTTACTTAAAGTAATAGTAAAACAAAAAGACTGCTGTGACAGTCTAGATAGGCAGTTAACTAGATTCTAGGATTCAGTTACAGTTTCACTCATAACACAGTTTACACCAGGACAACCATCATAACATCCTGGTTTTGCAGCTTCACTTTTATTTTATTCCCATTTCAACAACAGTAAAAACGAAGACCAGTGAGAGCACACTGAATCGAAGTTAAAAAGGAGACAGATAAAAGATATACAATAGCATTTCTCTAGCGGCTAACGTTTACTGTAGATTGCGTGGCTCGTTAGCATGCTAACTTAGCTGACTTAGCTTCACTTACTAAATAAAGGTTCTGCCAGCGGCCCTCTGAATCTATGTCCTCAAACTCTTGCTCCATATCTCCGTCAATTCCTTCTACTTTAAGCTTTTTTTTTTTTTTTTTTTTTTTTTAATTAAGAATGAACGTCACAACTGTAGAAATCACTCATTTCTCGTCCTCACACTGAACCGTCAGAGAATCTGAAAGTGTTCGTCCGTGTCGCTGACATTTGCGACGAGAAGCTCAGTTGTCTGCGCATGCGCGGCGAGGAGAGCGGCGCTGGTCTGCTCATGCGCATGGAAAGACAGCTTCCAAGATTTCAGAGCATGGCGAACATTTTTTTACATTTGTTCCAAGGGAATAATCCATTATGGAATGCCAAAGATAAAAATAAATAAATAAATATACGAAGAAATGTAAAAAAGCAAAATTATATAAATACATATTCAAAGACATGTAAAAAAAGTACAAATAAATGAGTATTTATACTTTTATTTATTTTTATGTGACTAATTTGACGTAATATGTCCTTTTTTGACAAAGGTAAAGAAAATACTCACATTTTTACTATCCACATTTAAGTGGAAATTCTGTGGATACTTAGAAATTAAGGCATATGCTAGTGCTTCCGTGTAGACAGACCAATTTGGTAGCAAAAAGTGTCTTAACATTTTAGTTTACCTAAATAAATAATTCATACAATGTAATTTTATTTAGGCAAATCTACATTTCTAAATAAAAAAAAAATCATTCTATATAAAATTTAATATTGAGCTGAACATATCGATGTTTAAGATTCAAGAATTTAGAATATATTTAACATGAATTTAAATCAAAATATGTCTTGTTTTGTTAAATGTGGTAAAATTGGATTATTTTTGGTAACTCGGTTGTATAGCTAATGGTGGCAGCAGTAACTCCGCTAGTGCAGTAGGTGGCAGTAATCCGCTCTCAGATGATTTTCATCCCCAATAAAGCAGCGAGCAACGATTTCGAGTAAAAAAACATGGCGCCAGTAGAGATAAACATTTCTCCTGAAGTTTGACTAAACGCCCATATGCTGTGTCGTTTAGTGAATTTTCTGAGATATTTTCTTGGTGGCGTCAAGTAGTAATTTTACTAGAAGATGTTCGTGGCGAAGAGCATCGCAGCGGATCATAAAGATCTGATTCACGATGTTTCTTATGACTTTCATGGTCGCAGGATGGCGACCTGCTCCAGTGATCAGAGCGTCAAGGCAAGAAAACACTCTTTTGTGTGATCTGTTTAACTCCACAGAACTGTATAGAGACTTTGTCCAAACTTATATTTAGCTGCATACCTAGAAAATAAACCCTACACGCGCCCGTGACTAGGCGGACAGCTCACCAGGTTTTGAGACATAGCCAGATATTAACTTTATAAGAGATTGAATAGGCTTTCCTGCAATTCTACATTAGTTTGGGAATACTTTCCCTTAAGAAACGGTCATATGTATGTAAATAGTGATAATGTTTATTATTAGTGCCTTTCCAGTGTTAAATGCGATCGTATTAACCATCAGCTTATATTGTTATGGATATAGCCGTAAATTTATGGATATATTTAGGCTATATATTTGTATCTCCAGAGTATACTTTATGAGAGGGTATAGTTAGATTCTATGATATTAGAGGTTTGCTCTATTAAATAAATGATTGATAGATTTGTATTGGAGATGAATATGTTAATGTCCATCACGTCGTATGATGCAGTAACTTTAACTATGACTTTAACGTCGACTTTAACTATGAGCCTCTTTGTGTCATGGCCCACGACAAATTTTGGTTATACAGAAGATGTTTACAGAAACATCAATAATATCTCAGCTTGGGATGGTCTAAACTGCTTGAAACAAAACTGAAAGCAAATTTCAAGGTATTGAAACAATTTCTTGTTTCAAATGATCAAGAACTCTCAAAGTTTAGGGTTAAATAAAGTGGAAATAAAAAAGAATCGGATGGTGTTGCGATACATGGTTAAACAAAAATTTGGAAGTCCAAAAATGATCAAGCAGCCTCTATTCATTACATCACATGAAATCCAAATGTGGAGCTGCTATTCAATTGATAGTTAAGGCTGTGGTTCTTTAGCTTATTTACACCCGTGTCATTCATTTTATTGACAAACGTTTGGCTCTATTGATCTGTTCTAGGTCTGGGACAAAGGGGATGATGGAGAATGGCACTGCACTGCTAGTTGGAAGGTATGAATTTATTTTTTACTTTTTATGTGCTTTGGGGTAAATATACCTCTTAAATAAAAAAGTAGCACTCTAAATGTGAAAATAATGTCTGTCTGTCTGTTTTAGACCCATAGTGGTTCTGTTTGGAGGGTGACATGGGCGCATCCTGAGTTCGGTCAAGTGTTGGCATCTTGTTCGTTTGACCGCACTGCGGCTGTATGGGAGGAGATTGTCGGTGAATCCAATGATAAACAGCGCGGTCAGAGTCACTGGGTGTGTTATTTACAGCCCTATAAATATAGTTTTGTCTGCTTTCTGGATTCTGTGTGTGACGATTTAATGCAAATGAATTGGTAATCAAATGAATGCATAAAACTACAACAAATGAATTATTCTTTTAAAATGCAATCAAATGATTTCACAATGTTAAATTCCTTTTCTTGCAAACACGGTGCTGTAAAATAGTGGATTTTGCAATTTTCCATGTCATAGGCCCTTGCTACTTGCTTTTCCTCTTGTTCAAAGAGTAGAGCATGATGCTAGCAATGGGTTTGATTCCCAGGGAATCAAATGAAGTGCATGAAGTATGGTATAATTCATTGATTTCAGAGTTGCCTTTGATAAAGTTTCTGCCAAAAGTCCAAATGTAATCATGTTTTTGTGTTTAAATCTGAAGCGCTTCTGTTAATTTCTTCTGTGCTTCTCCAGATTAAGAGAACCACACTTGTGGACAGTCGTACGTCGGTGACCGATGTGAAGTTTGCACCGAAGCACATGGGCCTGATGTTGACCACCTGCTCTGCAGACGGTGTGGTGCGCATCTACGAGGCTCCTGATGTGATGAACCTCAGCCAGTGGTCACTTCAGCATGAGATCTCCTGCAAGCTCTCATGTTCCTGCATCTCATGGAACCCCTCCAGGTCTCACACACACACACACACACACACACACTGACATATGAATATGATGGAAGTATTCTTGATTGTCACAACTGTTTGTTCTGCCTTTTAGTTCTCGAGCACATCCTCCAATGATAGCTGTGGGCAGTGACGACAGCAATGTCACATACAGTGGCAAAGTGCAAATCTATGAGTATAATGAAAATACAAGGTATTTTAACCCCTTTTTTGAAAATTGACACTAAAATGCACTATACAACCTTAAATGGTTGTAATTCAAGAATGCTTTGGAATATAGACGTAAGTTTGGTCTTGTTTTAAAGAAAACAATCAGCAGATTATTACTAAAGTGAAAGCACTTCAAAAAATTAAAGTACGAATAAAAAGTATTTACAGTACTTTATTAATATATATTTTTTAATATGAAATAAATATTTTACAAAATATGTCTTACTGCAAAATTACTATAAAATGAAAGCTATATATCTAACCAAGTTGTGTTCCAAAGTTGAATTAATGTTGAATTAATTTCTATCCAAATATAACTTCTGTCACTAAATATGGAACCTTGAGACTCGGACCTTTCTGACAATGTGTTTTGTCAAGATTAGAAAAGGTTTTCATAATAAATTATGAAAGATGATGCCCAAAAGGGGAGGGGCCTAATAAAAAAATACCGTTTCTATGGTAACGCAATGTCCAATTTCAAATCGGTTTTCACAGGATGAATTCTGAGTTCGTAAGCTTTCAAATGATACCTAATTTATGATAACTACTAAAATATGTGAAATAATAATAATAAAAAATTATATTTCTATATATATATTATTCTTTTTAGAGGACTTCTTACCTTACTTTATAAAATATAATTTTATCTTTTTTTATTGACAAATACTAATTATGTTTTATTATGAACTTTTAGCACTTAAAACCAAAGTTTCAATTATTAAAAGTGTGTGTGTCGACTTTTTGTGACAAAGGTCAGAAACTCCTGTAATGACGCCGATTTTTTTTTTTGAGGCACAATCTTGTCATAAATTCATATATTACTGTTCATTCATAATTTGTAAGAAAAAAAACAGACCTGAAATATCTATTTAGGAGTCTTAGACCTTTCCAACGATATATAGTTTGTCATGACTAGATTAGGATTTAATAGTAATATAGTGAAGTAAACTTAGATTGCCCGTATACGGGCTAGTGACAGTTAAGGGGTTTTTAATATTTGAAGTCTCCACCCAAAAACAAATATTCATCAGTTTTGCAACATTTTTTTCCCTTGAGGGGCAACCAACCAATCAAAGTCTTCAAAATACTGTATCATGCCTAATAACGGGGTCAGCCCGCCTCCTCCTCACTAAGATAACATTTTTTGTCTTTTCCTTGCTCAGAGTTATTCTCAGATCTCAGAAGCTAAGACTCCTATCTAGAAATGTTTAAAATAAATTAGGAACTTTCTGGTAGGATTCTTAAAAGCTTTAAGAATATTGACACAGGTCCATTAAGTACTTTCATTTCTGTTTCTGTTCTAATCATGCTTCTAATGGTTTATGTTGACTTGACTTTCAGGAAGTATGCCAAAGCAGAGACATTGATGACTGTGGCTGACCCGGTACATGACATCGCCTTTGCTCCTAATCTTGGGAGATCCTTCCATGTGCTGGCGATAGCGACCAAAGACGTCCGCATTTTCAAACTCATACCATTGAGGTAAATATGATATCGTACTCGGTATAGAGTAAACAAAGAATCTTTGTTTCTAGTTTGCACTGACAAAATTGGAGTTGTGAGGAGCTGCGGAGCCTCATAAAAATTTGGTCTAATTACCATATTAGGTCCCAACTTTCAAAAACTCAAAGAACAGCGAAATCTTTGATTCAATAGAATTGAACAGATTCAATATTGATTATTTTGGATATCAGTTGCAATAAATGGCAAATTTTCTCAAGGAAATCAAATCTCTTAACTAATGCTGTAAACTATGGGAGTCTATAGGCTTCATTAGCCTAATATGAAGGTAATAATGAACTGTTTTGTAGCTATACAAACACTTAAATTACACTTTTATTTGTTTTTATAATAATAAGATTATATGAAATAGCCTATAAACATTTAAATGGTGGCTGTCAGAAAAAAAATTGCCAGATTTATTCAAATATGCATTATAAATATGTATACATTATAAATATAATATACAAATATGTTCAGTTGATGTTCATGTGATTTGTCTGACAGGAGAGAGAGTGCCAACAGCTCTGGTCCCACTAAGTTTGAGGTGCAAGTGATGGCTCAGTTTGACAGTCATAACTCTCAGGTGTGGCGCGTGAGCTGGAACATCACCAGTACTCTCCTGGCCTCCTCTGGAGATGATGGCTGTGTGCGACTCTGGAAAGGTCAGCTGTCAACCCAATCTACTTCCTGCTGAGTGAATCTTTTGAAAAACATGTCTCAATAATATCTCTTGATCTTTGCTTTCGATATTCCCTTTACAGTCCAACTTTTTTTTAAATTATAAATACTTTTCATTTATTATGAAAATTGCAATATAATATTACAAATAGGTTTTAGATTTCATCAAAATGTATAAACTTTAAAGTAGAGCTGCACGATTTTTTTTATTTTTTTTATCAAATGTTCAAGACAGCCGAATCGTTGTTAGAAATAACTATCGCCTGGGTGTTTTGAATCAAGATCGTGATTTAAAAAAATTTATATATTTTTTTTAAAGTCAGCATAAAATGAAAATTCACCTCAATTTTCTACATCTTTTTGTGTATGATTTATACATGCATGTTATTTATTTATTTTTTTTAAAGTACCTTATTATCATAACCCAATCGTACGATAAAAGTGCCAGACTTCATAAACCCAACCCTTTTAAACTTATACCTCTAAAACTACTTTTACTTTCTGCTGGCTGCTCAGGCGGGGGAAAATTATATGGAATAATAATATCCCAACATGTTTAGTGATGTATATCACATAATTTAAATTATGCTGTGAATTCTGGTTCATCTTGTCTGCAGCCAATTATATGGACAACTGGAAGTGCACATCGATTCTGAGAGGAGACGGGAGCCCATTGAACGGCTCCTCTGGACACACTGCCGCTCTGAGCACCGTGGGCGTCCCTGGACCGGCTCAGGTGGTTGTTGGGGCGGCTTCTGCTGGCAGGTATGTGGCGATAATTCGATATAGATATTAGGGATGGGCAATGATTAATCGCGATTAACCGTTAGCAAAATTAAAGTCTGTGTTTACATAATATATGTGTGTGTATAATTAATTTGTATATATAAATACACACACATGCATGTATATATTTAAGAAATATTTGCATGTATATACTTTATATATATTTATACATAATTAATATTATATATAAATATAAATATTTGACGCATTAATAACACATTTTTCTTAAATATATGCATGCATGTGTGTGTATTTATATATACAAATTAATTATACACACTGCACACACATATATTATGTAAACACAAACTTTTATTTTGCTAACGATTAATTGCGGTTAATCGTTGCCCATCCCTAATAGATATTTTTGCTTGAAACGATTAAATTTTTAAATTGAAATATGAAAGTTGATGGAATTAAGATAAGTGTTCATCACAGATGTAGTCATCTTTCCCCATCAGCGTTTTTGAAAAAAGTTATCGGCCAACGCCAGCATTTTCACAAAAGTTTGATGGCCCCCAGAATATTTTGTTCTATGAATATGTGAATATATATCAAACGAAAGAACAGACCCTCAGCTTTAAAAAAAACAAACAATTTTTTTTTTATTCTGGGCTTAATGCATTCTTTTATCAAACTTGAATGTGGGTATGATTCATTAAAAAAAAGCAACATTTTGAGCAAAAATCTGAATTCGTGTTTTTGTCAAAGACTACGTCTGGATCTGATTTAGAACGACGATGTAAACATGGGGTTGATTGAGTCTATCAACTCAACTAAGCTGCACACTCCTATAGCTCGTCCTGGGTGACGTTTCATTCTGTAACATTAGTCAGTTTTGATTTGTATATCACTTGTAAAGATTCATTACAAGTGTAAGATGCGTAATAGCGCCCCCTACCATATAACTCTGGAAAATTTCCTCGAAATTTCCTTCAATGGTGGGGAAAGTATTAAAAAGTTCTGATTTTTTTAAGAAATCTTATTATATATGCATTTGAATGCATTTGCATTTTTTTCTTATTATATATGCATTTGAATGCTTTTGCAAATCTTATTATATATGCATTTGAATGCATTTGCAAGTTTGTGGTTTGTTCATAATTAAATGTCTTAATTTTAACAGAAAAAAAGCTCAGCTGATGCCAGGCTAACGGCATAACATGGTGATTGGCTGCTTGCTGCATGCACTCGCACAGGATTGGACAGAGACCTCATTGACCCCTCCTCTGCACGGTGTGACACCCGCACACTCTTCTAGCTACTAATCTGACCGAAGCGTGTGCTGACGGCACAATCTGTTGTGTGGCTGTTAAAGGAGCTGTGCTTTGTGTGTTCTCTTCAGTGCCACTCGCCTGACATTAGAGCATTTTTTTTTGTATCGTTGAAGAAATGACACTAAACATGATTCTAATATTGACGTTCTTATTAATTGTTGTGATGTGATGCAGTATTAACTATTTATTTTAATGTTTTGAAGTTTCAAAGCATAGTTGTCTGCACCCGTTTCCATTGACTATATGCTTTTAAAGGAACAGATCACTCAAAATGCCGTCATTGTTTATTTGCCTTCATGTTGTTCCAGAACTTTTACTGCTGATGCACAAAAGAAAACATTCTAAAAACCTAATTTTAAACAATAAAATAAAATAATTTGCTCTAGGTACAGCATGAAGGTGAGTGAAGAACACTACACACACGTCTGCGCTGTTAGTTTGAAGCTGATCACCATGTATTCTGTGGTGTGAACAGCAGAGGGAAACATTGGGTCACTCAAATTTTATTCTGTCTCCAAATATGCCTTTGAAATTACTAGCACATTACATTTAATTTGTCAAACTAACTGTATTCTAGTATTTCAGTAACTATTTTAAGGTATAGGCACATGCACATTTTGTTTGTGTTAAAACAAGCAACCTTTTGCATCTCGAAAGCCTAGAATTCAATGATGAAACATTTGCACTGCTAAATAATATCTATTTCCGTTAATAAACCACCGAAAGTTTTCAATGCACAATTTTGGTGCATGAATAAATAACTCTGTATATTGGCAATATCCATCCATGACATTATTTGTAGTGCTGCTTCTTTATTTGGAAACTCAAAAAGAGAAAATTGAAACAGTTCTAGAGACTAATGCAACTGTCTTCTTCTTTTTTTTTGTAAAATAAAGTTTTTTTTTTTCCGGTTCTGATTTAAGTAATAAAAACCTTTCTGAGGTTTCTCTGAATTGTGTGTTGCTCATTTAAAGAGACCTTATAAGAGTAAGAACTTACATGTTGAAGAAATAACATGTTATTTTAAATAGAAAATTACCCCATGACTTACCCTCAAGGTGTATATGATTTTTTGCTTTAAGACCAATTCAATCGGAGATGCTACATATTAAAAAATGTCCTGGCTCTTCTAAGCTTTATAATGGCAGTGAATGGAGGATGAATTTTTGAAGGCCAACATGCAAAATGCTCCACATGGCTCCAGGAGGTTAATAAAGGCCTTCTGAAGCGAAGTGATGCGTTAGTGTTAAGAAAAAAATACATATTTATGTCTTTATGAGACAAAATAATTAGCTTCTCTTCTGACAGACGGCTGTACGCATTGTTATACGCGAAAGAGTAACCCCTAACCTGACGCTTGACATATTGGAAGAACGTGAAAACACAGAAGATTGAGCAAAACAAAACACCGGTCACGAATAAAAAGTCTAAAATGAGAATTTTTAAAGAGAAATGTTAGTTTTGGTGTAAGAGAAGACGAGCTTGAGTTTTCTTGGACTTCAAAATCAGCACCGCCATTCACTCTCATTATTAACAAGTTGTTTCTTCTTTAATGTCTAGTTAGCTGACGTTTGTTTCCTTTTATTAACATTTATTCCCAAACTAGGTATTCATGTACTGAGAGGCAACTTAATTTAGATGATTTTAATTTTTTTTAATTTAGTATTTTTCATTTAAATATTTAGTATCACTGTAAAAAAAAATATTTGTTATCACATATTTTCTTTTGTCAAATCAACTTTATAATACTTTATTTAGTTGAGATAACTTATTATTTTGAGTTTCTGATGATTAAATGAATCTCCTTTACTGTATTAACTCACTTTTTCCAGTTCAATCAACTTAAAATTTTAAGGTAACCCAGGTTACTTACTTTTTTTAAGTTAAACCAACAATATTTTTTACAGTGTAGTAATCACAACATTTTTTCTTTTGTCAAATCAACTTAAATAATTTATTTAGTTCAGATAACATATAATTTTGAGTGCCTGATGATTAAATCATTCTCCTTCATTGTATTAACTCACTTTTTCCAGTTCAATCAACTTAAAATTTTAAGGCAACAAGGTTACTTACTTTTTTAAGTTAAACCAACAATATATTTTTACAGTGTAGTGGAAAATCACAGAAAACTAGTTTGTAGACCAGTAATTAGAAATTTTAGTGGATGGAAGAAATCTCCCAATTTTTTGATTGATTAAATTATGATAAACCCTATAAAATCATTTTGACAAAAATTGCTCTTATAGTCAACAGTCCCCCATAGACTTCCATTGTAAAAGCATTGTCGATAAACATGATTGTGGTTTTTACAAACTGAAGGATAAGCTGAAATTGATGTTTGTGGTCATTTATTAACATCTAATCTCAGATTCTGCAGATAAACCATCATTCCATTGAAACTGGAACATTTCTTTAACTCCTGATTATGCTATCCTGTGATATGCGTACCTGTTCCGGCTTCATTCATCATCATTTTCTATGTTTTTCCTCAATGTCCCTTTTTCTGTTGTCCTTGTGTGTCTGTGTTGTGGGCGTTTCTCGTTTCATAGGTACTTCTTCCCTCATTTGGACTCCCCCAGAGCTGGATCTCGTCTGGGTCACCTCCTGCCTCCTTCCTCTCTCATCGAGCAAATGAATGAGCCTGATCCCAACCATGCACCTCTGCTACGTCATCGACATATGGTGAACTCCGCCAGCCAACCCACTGATATTTTTCTTTTAAATGATCAGTAATGTCTTTATGTCCACATCATAATCAGAACCTGGAGGCAGTGTAAGTGTCTTTTTAGGCATTGGCATTAACATGCGACTTGTATCCGGATGTTGTCCACAAACACACTGAAAAGCAAAGTGTAAATGACGCACTTCTGAAACAAAGTGAGTGAAACATTGTTTAATTGGTATCATCTTTACTCTCAATCTGGTGTCATGCCACAGACAGACCTAATTTAAATATTATGTAGGAAACTGGTTATCCAGATACAGAGGCTGGTTAATGATCCGATGTGCTTGATCGGATCACGGTGATCCCGTGTTAATGCCAATGCTACTGACTGTAAACCGTTAGTGTCTTATGGACTCTTCAGGTGCATGTGCAATAATTAGTTATGGTTCTCTGAACAAGCATGAAAAACATTATTTAAACATGTATAATAATATTTATATCAGATTTTTTTTTTACATTCTTAGTGTAATGTAATACCTTACTGTAATATTTTTTTGGGTTTGGGTTACAGTAAAAAATGCAGTTATTAAACGTTTTTTGTTATTCAAATAATTTTTCAAGGACAGTAAAACAGACGCTACTGTGATGTACTACACGCTGCATACATAATTTCAAATATTTTTTGTATTTCAGTATTAAAATATTTGTATCTCCTAGTAATAAAATTAGATTTTTTTTTTTGCATTGTAGTATTAGAGAATTGTTCTTTTTTTAATGAAAATAAATAAATAAAATAAATCATAGTTTTAAAATTTAGGACAGTAAATGTTTAGGCATGTCCTTGAAATTAATCCTCACATATGATCCATATGTTTGTCTCATAATAATAATAAAAAACACTGTCAAAGAAATAATTTTGTACTGTGCATTTTGTGAGGTTAAATATGAATTTACTCTAGTTACAAATCGGCCACCCTGAGCCGGATCTAACAATTTGGGTCATCATAGTAGTTGTGGGTTTATTTCTTCTGTCTGTGGCAGATGTAACTGGTCAGGGCTTTGATCCTCAGGCTGCTGAGAGTGTGTTAATCAAGTATCGTGGCCTGATTGCACACCTGCCAACCCTGTGGCCATGTCTACATTGGGTGGCAAGGACTCTCTCATACACAACACGACCATACAGTAATGACAAACACACTTGTTAAATCTCTGCCATGGGGGTTCAGTCATGTTTTGGTAAATTAGTTTTTAAGAGGATAAATGACACAACACCTCTGCAAAATTAGCACCTCCCTTTCCCAATGCTGTCTCATCCCTCCAGACAGACTTACACACACACACACACACACACACACACACACACACACACAGGCCTCATGCAGTTAAACTCACTCCAGGTGGTGATGTCTGGCCTTCAGTCTTCACACACACACACACAGGCAGACATTGCTATACTGGTTGCTGAATAAATACCTTCTTTTTCAATCTCATTATTATACTATCAGTCTGTCTGTCAACCCATCCATCCTATCTATCTATCTATCCATCCATCCATCCATCCATCCATCCATCCATCCATCCATCCATCCATCCATCCATCCATCCATCCATCCATCCATCCATCCATCCATCCATCCATCCATCCATCCATCCATCCATCCATCCATCCATCCATCCATCCATCCATCCATCTATCTATCTATCTATCTATCTATCTATCTATCTATCTATCTATCTATCTATCTATCTATCTATCTATCTATCTATCTATCTATATCACAATTTAATTGTATCTTTTGTCAAATCAACATAAATAATTTATGTGGTTCAGATAACAATATTTTGAGTTTCTAATTATTAAACTCAAATATTTTATTTCAATGAGCTCAAAATATCTATCTATCTATCTATCTATCTATCTATCTATCTATCTATCTATCTATCTATCTATCTATCTATCTATCTATCTATCTATCTATCTCAGTGTGGGTAAGTTACTCTAAAAAAGTAATTAATTACTAGTTACTAATTACCTCTTCAACGGTGTAATTAGATTGCTGTACTAATTACTCTCTCTAAAAAGTATTACTTTTAATTACTAATTACTTTCAAAATCCCATATCAATCTCAAACCTTAAACTGACCAAGGTGGAGAAGGTTAAAATATAAAAACATACTTTTTAACATCAGACAATACATTTTGATGTTAAACCCACTATTGTTTTATGTCTGATCTCAAGACATTTCACACATTTTTCATACATACTTTACAATAATTCATACGAATTTGTAGGAGTGCGGTCGTACAATTTAGACACCTCATAAAATGCATACGAATCGCTGTGAGATTGGATTGACAGATGAATGAAGAGTAATCCCTAACTTTACATTTTCAAGGGAAAAGTAATCTATCTATCTATCTATCTATCTATCTATCTATCTATCTATCTATCTATCTATCTATCTATCTATCTATCTATCTATCTATCTATCTATCTATCTATCTATCTATCTATCATCTATCTATCTATCTATCTATCTATCTATCTATCTATCGACACATTGTTTGTTAAAGAGCATATTGCAAACATATTTGGAATGTTTTTGTAACTGTTTTTTTTATTATTATTTGGTTACTGTTTGTTTTATTGGAAAATCAATAAAAAACATTGTTGAAAAAAAAAGAGCATATTGCAGGTAAAAAAAAAAATCGAAATTTATATATTATATATTCATAGACAGTAAAAGTTAATGACGTTAATGACGCGCTCATTGGTACTCCTGTCCTGCAGATGTCGCTCTAGTGTGTTGTAAATGACTCAGAGCGAGACGGAGGGCTGGACTGACTGGAACACAACGGGAGTTTGTGCTCTGCTGAGTTTTGGCCATGAGAGTGAGACAGTCAGTCTAGACGCTCTTGACAGCCTCGTCTGGAGGAGAGACACTTCCCTCTGCGGCTCGGTCCCCATCACGACGACACATTTACAAACGTAAGCCATTTCTATCTATCATACGGAGTTATTTGATGATGGCCCGGGGTGCTTCGAGGGAGTAAATGTGCTGCATTTCTGCAAGGAAAAGCAATTGAAGTTGTTGCAGACAGTCGCAATGGAAAAGACGCGTTCACGTTCTTAAAGGGACCGTCGCTTATTGACTTATGCTGCATAAATGTTCACGACTGCGGTTAAATACGCGGTAAATAACGGGGCTGTGCCATTCTAAACTTTCTGGTCTAATAGTTTTTATTTTTATTTGCTGCAAAGTCATAACTTAAGTATCCCCGTCTAGTTAAAAGTTTCTGTAGAGAAGGTAAACACAGTACGAACTTAGAAATATAAGTTACCTGTGACCGTTTTACCTCAGTTTGTATTATGCAACAGAAATATCAGGATGCTGTCTCTGCATTATCTTTTTTAAGGCTTTGTAGTATTCACTTTTATGCAATGTGTCATGTTATGCGACAAACACACACAGCAAAATAATATAATGAAGGCTGCTTTCAAAATGTTTATTTTTTGTGTGTCTTTTTGACATGTAATGGCGCTCTTCCACTGTTATTCCCTTATAGGCGTATATAACATCCTCAGGGGCCAGTTTGAAGACTCATAATTCATCATGTCTGAGAGAGAGGTGAATCAGAGACCATGGCTGCAATCTCTTTCAGTCTCACAAAGATCCATAATACTGTCTGGTACCTTAAAATGTGGCTAGACACAGTAATTCTTGGGAAAACTTCCTCTGTCTCTCTCTTTCCTGGGGTCATTTTGCATGTTTGAAGTAACATAAAGTGGCATTATGTGGAGCCCCAGGCCCCAGATTTCCTCATTTGTTCCTAATGATGCACACAGTCCAGCGCCATAACACGGATGTGGCTTTGTTGCGAAAACTAGAGAGCTGCCTGAGTAGGCACTATTTTAAAGCATCATGGGAATACTGCTGGTACGGTTGTCTTTGTAGGCTGTAGACAGCAAGACAGCTCAATAGGTTTTGGAACATAGTCTGTGCTTTTCCTAAATCTGCCAAATTAAGTGATGCTCCTCCACGTACTGACCCCTCTACTTTCAGTCTCACTCAATGTCCATTTCATAAACACCCAGCAAAAGCACATCATGGAAACTTTTGGTCTTGTATAGTCGTGTAGAGCAGTGGTACCCCACCTAAAACAACATTAAAATGTTAGTTCACTCATTAATCGCTCATACTAATGTCATTCCAAGCCTGCAAGACTTAATCTTTGGTAAACAAATTAAGGTATTTTTGTTGAAACTTCCCTCCATTGACAGCTACGCAACTACCAATTTGACGCTTCAAAAAGTAGAACTAATCCATATGAATTGAGCGGTTTAGTCCGAATTTTCTGAAGAGATTGAATTTAGGCTTTTATTCACATTTAAACATTGATCAGCGAACATTAATAGCAAGATTACTCACAAGAATAAACCTCATTGGTTCTTGCGGAAGCTCAAATGTGCTGCGTAACACAGGAATCGCATTGTTTCTTGGATGTAAAGCGATCATACTTCCGTTTATTAGAACTGATGAATGTTTATATGTGAATAAAAGCCTAAATTTAATCTCTTCATCTTGTAAAGCAATCAGATTTGGTCAAAAATTGGTCAGAAAGCTCTCCGATTTCATCAAAAAAGATCTTGATTTGTGTTCCGAAGTTGAACCAAGTGAGGGAATTATGAAGTAATTAATGACAAAAAAAAAACATTTTTAAATGAAAATATTAGTTTATTCATTTACTGAATATTTTGAGTAATTGGATGATAACACTCTCAGCTATAGACCATTTTGCAAGATGTAAACAACACTAGTCCAGAAACACTTCCTGTTTCAGTTTGTAACTGTTTATTTTATTTCACATGTAAAGAAAACATCTTAAAGAAGTTTGTTTACCTTTTTGATTCAGTTTTATATGTTCTGTTGGTTGTATTTTATCCCGGCTTTTATGTAGTGTTAAAAAACTGACACAGGAAGTGCTTTTGGACCAGTTTTGTTTACATCTTGCAAAATGGTCTGTAAGTAAAATAATCATTTTAAGCCTAGTCCCAGACTAAAATCCATGTTTGTACATATCTTAAAACGTGTCAGTGCTGTTGTTTTATCTCAAGGTGCACAGCAGTAAGGCTCATTTATCAAAACTACTTAAATGTCGAGTTGAACAAAGGCCCAATCCTGGCTTAATCTAAGCCATGTTTGTGAAACCAGCCCTCAAACACACAAAGTTGGTGTTCACACTACACTTTTCAATCCATTGCCTTCCATTAAAACATATGCAAACCAAGACCCTGAAAATACAAGCTTATACGAAGAAGTAGTGCGTTTCGCTGCATTACAAAGTTCGAGTTTGGGGAACTTTTACCTTGCGATGATGTGTCACGTGAAGATGTGTGTGACCAATTGATAAATGATACGTCACACTGTGACCTCTTGGAAAGTGGTTGGAAAGTGCAAAGTGGTCTAGTCTCAAAAGTTGCGCGCTCAAAGTCTAGTGTGATCATATTCATGGCTTATAATTACGCAGTTTTTCCACTTAAAATTGGGGAATAAATTCCTGAAATTCCATCTGAGACTGTGCATGAGCAAAGCCTGGATAACTTGATGCAGCTGATGTTGTTCTCGAGAGAGCCTTCTGCCCTGATAGGACTGTATAAAGATAGTGCTGAGAGGATATGAAAAATAAAGTTGTCCTCCCCGAAGGTTTGTTTTTTGTTGACCTGTCTGAAGTTGGCCCAGCTGTTTATGCTGGGTGCTGCAGTTTTTGTTGTTTTTACATCACAGTATTTTGCCAGTGACCTTATATTGTTGCCATTGTCCACTGGAAAAACAGCTGATAAAAAACGCAGTCCGGTTTGGAGCAAACACACACCGTAATCTTTCGAATCCTACCACAAATATGTTGATAGCATGACTCACTCCTTCAGTGTATTTATGGAGTCCATTCATACTTATGTACTGGCTGTTGGTTTATTTGTAGCAGGATTTTGTCTTTAACTTCATGTTGAAGATGCTAAATGGCTTGCAAGTTCAATTTTCTTTCCACAGTTGATGTGTTTTATATTTGACATTTTTTTAGACAATTGGCTTTATTTTACGCCACTGGCTGGCAAATGAATTGAATGGTCTTCTATTTTTTTCGTGTGATATGAGTGATTACAGCTATTATATGTAGGGCTGGGTATTAAATATTGATTTCTCGATATTAATCTATTCTCATTTTTACGAACCGATATCGATTCTTAAATCTCAAGAATCGATTAGTCATCCTGTTTCATTTGAATGAATGGGACGTTGTATCGCGGCTGCGCGCGTCCAAAAAATCGCAATAATCTTTGTCCTTTGTTACTATTGATATGAAACAAAGTCTCAATTTTCAAATTACGTCCATTTTCTTTAGAGATTCAAAAACATAAATAAGGTTTTGGCGTGAGTTCGCGTTTCACGTTTTGGCGCTGTTGGCGTGAGTTGATCTCACTTCCGGGTTAATAATACCGGTCACAACGCGAAATAAACATGAATGAGCATCTGAAACTGTGTTAAAAGATAGAGTAAAACTTATTGAAATCCGTATCATGTCACATTGATTCACTCAATCAGCGTTTCAACCGTGGAAAGACGTCAGTTAAACTGCTTGTAATCGATGTATCGTCATATTTACCTCAGAAAACCCACATAAACTCGTTACTCAGCTAGAAAAAATAACTCTAGAGAGGAGCATTTTGTTAAATATAGACACCATATTACATAATTATGCATTGTAATCTTAATGTTCTTCATTATTTAATAAATATCCACCATTTAAATGCTTATATTTCATTTAATCTTCTTATTATAAAAATAAATAAAAGTGTAATTTAAGTGTTTGTATAGCTACAAAACAGTTCATTATTACCTTCATATTAGGCTAATGAAGCCTATAGACTCCCATAGTTTACAGCATTAGTTAAGAGATTTGGTTCCCCTGAGAAAAAATGTAATTTATTGTAACTAATATCCAAAATAATCAACATTGAATCGAGTTGAATTGCAAGCTTTTGAATCGAAATCGAATTGTGAAATTTGTCTCAATACCCAGCTCAAATAATATGTAACAATTATTTTGTTTTGACTTGGCATACTACTGTTTGAAATGCTCATGATAATGCCCACTGTTTTACTTACTATATTTAAATAATAGTATTAAATACAGGTTAGCACTTTGTTGAACAGCCCATAATTTACTATTTCTAGTCCAAAGAGAGGGGGCATTCTCATTTTAAAGATATGGCCGTGAAAAGATGAGGACGATGATGATTTGTTTAATTTTCATAGGCCTATATGCCAAATGCCTATACCAAACTAAAACCTACAAAGCTTCACTTTTGATTTCACGGGGTGTAATAATGTTTCGAGCCGAGCCAGCAAACAGTGCTTATTGTGACTCATTCACATGCCTTCCATCAACAACAATCACTACATCATAATAGATGTGGTACATAAATCTACACTCCTGTGGTGCTGGAGAATTAGGGAGCAAGCCTGTTAGCAACAAGCCATCTATGTACTTGTTCCTAAGCTTGGGAGACTGATTAGGGACTAACAGGCCGCTGTTTTTCCTCTTCTTCCTTCTCGATCTTTATTTTTAGCCATCTTAGGCACCCTTCCCAGTCCACCCAGGGAGTCTCTCGGGCTGAGACTCCAAATTCACCAGGTTTTAGCATCTAGGAACAGAAAAAGGGCTTTTCTGTCTTTCTGCAGGTTTCTCTTTGAAGAAGCTCGGTTTTATTCATGTATGCCCCATAAATATTGATCAGAGTCCTGGTTCAACGCATCTTTTTGCTTTGAAGGCTTATTGATGGATTAGTTTCCTGCAGGAATAATTCATTGGGCAGGAAGAGAGGGAGTGTTAGGGACAGAGCTTGATTTCGAGGCCTGCCTCAAGCCTGTGAGGATGCACGGCACTGGAAAGAATGCCAAGGTCTTTCGTTTTTTAATCTTAGTATTTTTTGAAAAATATTTCTTTGCACCAGCAGCACAGTTTACTGTGGTTATAATATTATTATTCTTTGATCTACTTGTTGGAGATTTTACTTTGGGAGCCAGTAAACAAACAAACAAAAAAATACCCCACGTCAATCACACATCCAAAAATGCAGAGCGAGTTGAAAGATCAGAATGAAAGATTATATGTTGAGAGAGTGTTGATGCATATCTAGCCTTTGCTTGGCAACATATTTATTCATGGAGATTAAATCCGAGAACGCTCTCCTGCTTTCTCTTGTGTCCATTGAAGTGTAGTCTGTCCTTAAACATGTCTCTGAAGCGTTCCAGCTGAATGGCTCTTAAACCAGTATTATTAAATTCGTAAACGTCCCATTGCCACTCCTGGAAATTTCGGATGTCACAATTCACATTCTAATACGATACAATTAGTGTAACCACTTTAGGGATGGCCAACGATTAATCGCGATTAATCATTAGCAAAATAAAAGTTTGTGTTTACATAATATATGTGTGTGTATAATTAATTTGTATATATAAATACCCACACACACATGCATGTATATATTCAAGAAAAATGTGTTATTAATATGTCAAATATTTATATTTATATATAATATTAATTATGTGTAAATATATATAAAGTAGGGCTGTCGAACGATTAATCGCATCCAAAATAAAAGTTTGTGTTTACACATGCTTGTATATATTTAAGAAATATTTGCATGTATATACTGTATAAAGATTTATACATAATTTAAATTATATATAAATATAAATATTTTATATATAAATAATATTTTTTTCTTAAATTTACATGCATGTGTGTGTATTTATATATGTACAAAATAATTATACAAAGTGCACCAAAATATATTATGTAAACACAAACTTTTATTTTGAATGCGATTAATCGTTTGACAGCCCTAATATAAAGTATATACATGAAAATATTTCTTAAATATATACATGCATGTGTGTGTTTATATATATATACAAATTAATTACACACACTACATCCACATCTATTATGTAAACAAGACTTTTATTTTGCTAACGATTAATCGCGATTAATCGTTGCCCATCCCTACCACTTAAAAAAATAGTGTTTAATGCCACTGACCCCTTTGTGAACTATTCAGCCTCTAGCTTAATCCATATGCATTAAATACATTTAAAGAAATCAACTGAAAGATGTGTAATTTTAAGAACATTTTCCTTTTCATTGCTCATGCAAATGTGGTTAATATTAGCCAAAAAAAAAAAAAAAGCATGCATTATGATTATTGGACATTGAAAATTCCCAAGAAATAGCTCAGCAATTAGGCACCTTTGGAGATATTTTCAACATGCGACAATTTGTAACCCAAAAACATTTATTAGGTATGGGTCAGGATTGTCAGCTAGTCGTCCAACAAGTTTATGTTTGACTAGGTACACTTTTTTTTTTTTGTATGGGAGAACTTTAAAGGTAAAGTGTAATGTCTGTGCTTCTATCATCACTTCATGCTAGCATGCTAAAACCCACTCTGAGACATTATGTGTGCTTAAATTAATCTCTTTAAAAGCTCCAGCGACCAAATCCTAAAGGCCTGTTCACAGCAATGCAAATGTTCTGACAGTAGGTGGTGCTTATGCAAAAGCAGAAATACAGCAGTAGACAAGGGTCAAACATTTAAGCAATGGCCATTACATTGCATCTTTCATCATGAATTTTGCGTTTTAAAAATGGTTTGTCTGGTTAAAAATCTTGTCATGTTGTTTTGCATATTCATACTTGCAAACTTCAGTACTTTGGCGAGGTAATATACCATTGGTGCATGCATGCAGCACTGGTGTTCCGCGTGGCATTGTCACAGCTAAAAAAAAATTGCATGCACATTAGATGGAAAAAAATCGAATAAAAACATTCCCAACCCTGTCTCATGTCTGGTGAGCGAGTGAGCCAGGCTAGGCCTGTAATTTGATCGCTGTGGTGTGATGAGTCTAGATGACTTTGCTGATCCATGCAGACATCATTCAGCCAGCTATGGTGGTGCAGCATTCATCAGCTGACCTGAGACATGGCTATGGCTGTGACAAAGATTGGGGTCAGGGATCCTGATTACAGTCCATGGAATGAGATGAGACTTTGACTGCTTGATGGCCAAACCAGGCAACAGATGCCACAGAACTGCATTGTGACATCAACAGTCCTTCCACCAGCTTCAGACTCATGTATGGTCATTTGTGCTGCTGCCACCTAACATGCCCATAAGTGGCGAGGCAGACTGCTCCTCGCCTGTGGCCTGCCCACGTCTCTCTCTCTCTCTCTCGCACGGCCTCCCTCCCCCTCTTCTCTTCCTGGCTCGAGGAGAGAAAGCCGATAGAAGCCTGCATTCCTACAGCATAGCGGGAAAGCTTCCTGACACAGGCGGGGAATGTGTGACGTCCCTCTCCGACTGTGCGGTCAAACTGTTCTCGGGACAGCACTCGCGCCGTGGCTTGTGTTCAGCCAAACTCGCTTGGCCCGAAGGGGAAAGGTCTCACAGTATAGGGCACGACACACACGACTGAGACAGACTAGTCTTCTACCCTTTGATCAACCAACCTTTTTTATGGTTGTAATGAGACCAACATTTTAGATGCTGGTGAATTTTTGGTCCCACTTTATATTAAGTGGCTATATAAGTACTATATACTTATACTTGTATTGAAATTAATAATTTGATATAAAGGACTTACTGTGTACGTACATGTTTTTACATTGTACTTATATTTTAAAAATACCAGCATGTACAGCTATAAATACTTTATGTAATTACATTTCTTGACCCTCCCCTCACACCTTAACCTACCCGTAAACCATCTTTCAGTTTCAAGTGCAAGCATTTTGTGAAACCCGAGTTGAACTTCAAGATTTGGGAACAGATTACGGGCGACTCCTTTAGGCGATTCTTTCTTTCGAGAGACAACTTTTTACTTTACAACTTTTGCAGAACGTTTACTTTCACAAACAGCTAGGCCTATATTACACAATAGAGCCAGACCGATTTATCGGCAGGCCGATATTAGGCATTTTCCAAACTATCGGTATCGGCAGTTATAATGGCCGATAAATTAATATTTCAAAAATAAAATAAAAACGGACGAAACACGCTTCAACCATGTCATGAGTGTTGCAGTTGCATAGTTTGTCCACTAGAGGGCGCTCTACACCGTCCTTGTTGGCAACACTCGTGTATAACGCGCCACGCATCCTGCAACCTGCTGATCCAGCCAGAGTCGTGGTAAATTGGTCACGAGACATACATTGCTAGAAATCTGTTTTGTTGCGTGTTTCTGAAAAAAAATATTTACGTATATATCGGCCGATATATCGGATTTTAAAACCAACAAATATTTTCATCGGAATCGGCCTTCAAAATCCTTTATCGGTCGGGCTCTATTACACAATTCGTGAAGGGCGTCTAGAGCCAGACCGATATTATCGGCCGATATTAGGCGTTTTCCAAAATATCGGTATCGGCAGTAATAATGGCCGATAAATGAATATTTCAAAAATAAAATAAAAACGGACGAAACACGCTTCAATCATCTCTCCTTGGCCTGTTATATTGAAAGTGTATGTTTTACAATTTGCAATATGATGTTATTGTTGCGTGTTTCTAAAAAAAATATTCATGTATATATCGGTCGATATATCGGATTTTAAAACCAACAAATATTTGCATCGGTATCGGCCTTCAAAATCCTTCATCAGTCGGGCTCTATTACACAATTCATGAAAGGGAAAATTCGAAAAACCAACACGGGCAGTTTCAATCAAATGTATCCATTGAAAGAGATTATCAATGAGAGTGTCAATGGGGTCAAATTTAAATTTAAAATGAATCTAGTATTTTGAAGCACAGCATAGCTCTACATGCTTCCAGTCTTTCTATGTACAGACCATCTTTGTGTCTCGTACCACAAATTAAGCCTTTGTCTTTTCGTAGTGTTGTCTGTGTTCTGCCAGTGCTGCTAAGATCTGGCTAGCTCTTGCGGAACATATTGCATGGACGTGCCCCAAGTTAGCGCCCGTGGGACATGATTTCTGATAGAAAGTCCAGATGGACACGCTTCAGGCCTGCATAGTGTTTTTTTTTAATCCCCTCCCGGGGCAAAGCCTATGACCCAGGCCATACCCCTCTGGTGCGCCTTCTCAGAGGACAGAATTATACGTTGAGCCAATGTGGTGGCGTTACACTCTTAGAAAAAAGGGTTTTATATATGTAGCATAGGGTTCTTTACTCAACTCCAAATGACATTTTATGCTAAAAAAGGTTCAATAATGACAAGAAAGAGCACTTTTGGCACAAAGGTTCTTTATAGGCTATTATTCATTCATATATTACATTATTCTCCAATATTTTGTAGTTGTAATTAAATTATTGTTTATTAAACTTAATATCACATTTTAATCATGCTGATTTTTGGAGGAGAAAATCTGAAATGGCACTCTTCGTGTGATATTGATTAACTACATAAAATGATATAAATATATACATTTTCTAACCCCCATATCTTGAATTTTGATATAGAAAATTTTAGGGGTTCCAAATACGTAGCCCTTTAGAACCTTTTAAGGTTCTATATAGAACCTTTTCTTCTAAGAGTGTAGTTGGTGTGAACCGCTCATTACAAAGAGACTTGCGTTGATCTTACGTTTGCAGGACACTTTCTTATTCTGCCTTATTTGAATGATAGGGATGACCTCTAAACCATGTGCTAGTTGACTTCTTATAGAGGCGTTTGGGTGAAAATTGTTGCAAAATCTTTAAATAGCAATGCGTAAATGCTAACACACATTAATGCTCCCTGTGTCTCTCTCTTACACACACACAAACCTCACCTTTCCTGTGTGAAAACTATGCTATAAATGTTCGCTGGTGCTGTGGCAGACTGTCTGCAGTTGGCATGGTTTCAGTTGAGATCTGTGTGTGTGTGTGTGTGTGTGTGTGTGAACGGAACGGAACAGAACAGCACTGTGCAAGCCCTCATTCTTTAGATTGTACTGCACGTACAGCTGTGGCTTGTGTCTCTCGTCATCTGTTAACACAGGGCGTCTTTAGAAAGAGGCTGCATGCTCCGGAACATCGTGAATACAATCAGACGCATTCAGGAACGGGGAGACGGAACAGGCGAATCTTAAAAACACTTTAGCTAAAAGAACAGCGGAGTTTTAAATGTCAAAACTCGCCATGCTGAAGCAGATGGGGGGGGGGGGTTTGTGTCAAAATAAATAAATAAATAAAACGTTCTGTTTTGCATTCCATGCTTTTAAGAGAAATTATGACGTTTGCTTGACCCGATGGGATGTAGGACAGTACATGCTGTCCTTTTTTCTCCGCCTATACGAATGAAGTGGTGAGAGAGGTCCATTGAAGGATGGATGGATGTTACGATGATGATCCATGTGAAACAAGAATGTTTTATTATAGCTGACAGACATTTGAAGTTGACTTTATTTCTCCCTTGAGCGCTGAGGTTTTTAATGTCACAGTGCATGTTAAGTATACACTCTTAGAAGAAAAGGTTCTATATGGAACCTTAAAAAGTTCTAAAGCGCTACGTATTTGGAACCCCTAAAATGCAATGCATGTGATTAATCACAAAATTCAAGATATGGCGGTTAAAAAAAAATGAATGAAAATTAATCAATATCACACAAAGAGTGCCATTTCAGTTTTTATCCTCCGAAAATTAGCATGATTAAAATGTGATATTAAGTTACTACATCAATAATTTAATTACAACTGCAAAATGTTGCAGAATAATGTAATATATTAATGAATAATGGCCAAAAGTGTTCTTTCTTGTCATTATTGAACCTTTTTTTTAGCATAAAATGTCCTTTGGAGTCGAGTAAAGAACCCTACACTCTTAGAAGAAAAGGTTCTATATAGAACCTTAAAAGGTTCTAAAGCGCTACGTATTTGGAACCCCTAAAATTTTCAATATCAAAATTCAAGATATGGGGGTTAGAAAATGTATATATTTATATCATTATATGTAGTTAATCAATTACCATGAAGAGTGCCATTTCAGATTTTCTCCTCCAAAAATCAGCATGATTAAAATGTGATATTAAGTTTAATAAACAATAATTTAATTACAACTACAAAATATTGGAGAATAATGTAATATATGAATGAATAATAGCCTATAAAGAACCTTTGTGCCAAAAGTGTTCTTTATTGTCATTATAGAACCTTTTTTAGCATAAAATGTCATTTGGAGTTGAGTAAAGAACCCTATGCTACATATATAGAACCCTTTTTTCTAAAAAAAAAAAACTGAAATTGCTTGAACCAAGCAATTAAGGATGTGTTGGTGAGCTTTTGTAAAGTTATGTCAGATCAGATGTGAATTGTGATGTCAGGCCCACCCATCTTTGTGTCTAAACCTGGGCCTTTTAGGACACGCGTTTAGAATTTAGTTTAGTTTTTCTAGTGTACTCATACATCAGACACAGTCGCAGACAGAACAGACATGCTTTAATTCACCACGTGGCCTTTGAAGTCAAATGTTTAGTCTGCCAACAGATTGTGTGTGTGTGTCGAGGTATGCGGAGACGAGATAGCAATCTCCCCCCACATGCACGGTCAATGTAATGCCTTGTCTGTCTTGCTGGAGAGCGCGTGCCCTGCGTGCGACCTCTGTACTGAGACAAACACACACACACACACAGTTCTGAAGAGCAGTCAATGACCCTGTCGTCTAGACGCTGTTAGTGCTACCGTAAGAACCATTGATTGGGTGGAAGCTGACACTTCCAGCATTGCTGAGAGCGAGTGCTACCAGCAGAGTGTTTGGACCCCCCGTCCCCTTACCCGGCATTAATGTCATGGCCTTTTTGCTGTCTACACCTCCATGAACACGCACACACCGTAGAGACCTGCCAGTGTGTTTTCCCCAGTCCCATATATAGTGCTGTGCTACTAAAGCCCTAAGAGTACCTTTTGTTTTTTACTCTAGCGTATGTCGAGAATGTTGCAATATGCCTTTGAAAGTATCCTCCGTTTGTTAGCATGCACGCAGTCGACGCTTGCGCTCTAGAAATGTTCATCTTTGTCCTGGCAGCAGTTTGTCCATCTATGTGTGTATAATTATTTTGTATATATAAATACTAACACATGCATGTATATATTTAAAAAAAATGTGTTCTTTACCCTCTGGGGTTCTTCGGGTCAAAAATGACCCGAAGCGTTTAAATAAAAAAATGTTAAAAATCGCAACTTCATCGGAATGGTCCGAAACTTGGTGACTTTATTGGTACTTGGTATATGAACACCCAAAAAAATTGGGGACAGGATTTGAAACGTCTAAGTGGTCTTAAAAAAATAGTCACACTCAGGACCTTCGGGTCAAAAATGACCCGCATAGGAAATGAATGGGAAATTGGCGAAAATGTGAAAATACTGAGTTTTTTTGTGCGTACAATCTACAAATCAGCAATGATCTTGAAAAAAAGCACACAACAGTGAAGGGGTGAATCTATAAAACATCAAGAGTGCAAAACAGATACATCCACACACACACAAACACACCAAAAAAATTAGATTATACATGTGTTTTGCATTTTTAAAAACCTCAGTTTGTCCACCAGATGGCATCCATCTAATTTCAAAAATTGCTTTTATGAGGCCTAGGCTTGACTCCAAAATGAAATACAGCTTTAAAAAAAAAAAAAAAAAAAAATTAAATATTTTTTTCTATTATTTTCAATGGGGGAAAATTTGGTCATAATTATTGCATTAATACTAATTATAATTTTTTTTTTTTTGAAATTTTCTCAAAACACCAAAAACAAAAGAAAAAATATTATAAAAAACACAAGAAAAAAGAAATTATGATTTTCTTTTTTAAATATGAATCCCGCCTGAGTGTGACTGTTAAACGAAGAACCCCAGAGGGTTAATATATCAAATATTTATATTTATACATAATATTAATTATGTATAAATATATATAAAATATATGCATGCAAATATTTCTTAAATATATACATGCATGTGTGTATTTTTATATACAAAATAATTACACACACCACACACACATATATTACGTAAACACAAACTTTTATTTTGGATGCGATTAATCGTTGCCCATCCAAAAGTTTGATTCTTTGCTTGTGTTTATTTCACCATGCCATAAAACTGCCATGATTTAATTTTCTATTAAACTTTAAATTCTTGAAAAGCTTCATTCTGTTTCACACAGTGTTTTTAAAATAGTAGTTGGCAGCACACTGTATATAGAGTGCAGTATGAAGAAAGCGCATACTAATATTCCATTCCCAAAATTCTTTGACTTTATCAGGGTTTATCGTGTCCCTTTGTGTCTCTCCAAGCGCTTGGCATCCTCACACCTCTTTTTCTCTCATTTTTTTTAATATCACCTCCTTTATTCATTATAGTCTGGCACCCTCTGTACCAAACGAGACGATAATGTGCTTGTGCCCTTTCCATGCACTCTCTCTCGTCTTCTCGCTGCCCCAAAAGACGGGCTCTCAGCTGACACCTGAAGGGGCAAATGATGGTCACAGACACCTCATGTCTTCATGCACCAGACAAACACACATTCTGTCATTTTCTGTCTAGACTATTATTTTAGTTCATATCTCACCTGCGATTGTTTTGTTTTCATCTCTGAGATGGATTTAAGAGGTAGTTCACCCTAACATGAATATTCTGTCATCATTTACTCACCTCCACGTCATTCCAAACCTGAATTATGGTCTTTTTTTTAATGCTACACAAAAATGAAGATATATTTGGCCTGTTAAACTCCAAAAAGGAGCACTGTAAAAAATATTTTCAAGATTTGTTATCACAACATATTTTCTTTCGTCAAATCAACTTTCTAATAATTTATTTAGTTGAGATAACTTATTATTTTGAGTTTCTGATGATTAAATCATTCTCCTTCATTGTATTAACTCACTTTTCCTGTTCAATGAACTTAAAATTTTAAGGCAACCAGGTTACTTACTTTTTTAAGTTAAACCAACAATATTTTTTTACAGTGAGGAGAAAAACAACAGTAAACATAGAACAACCACGAAACGCCTCCTCGTGTATAAATAAATATTGCTTGCACCAGAATTGTTAGATTTGGAGGGACTATTCCTTTAAGACAGAAACTGATAAAATAACCCCATCAGCAAGAAGAGAAGGTCAATTAGAAAGGATGAAATGAAGCCCAGGTCTGCACTTCTCCAGCCAATAACGTCAACCAATGATCTGTGAAAGTTTCTGCTGCAGATATATATATAAGTTTGTGTTGTCTGGTTGAGCCAGACGCAGTTTAAAACCTGTCCTTTAGAAACAAGTACATTCGGATACAATCTTTAAACAAGGGATCAAGCTGAAACGACTGCATTAGCATTTATCTGATGTGGAATTCATCTCCATATACTGATCTGACTCTTATCATCTTGAGCTTTAAGTCCTCTAAAGTCTAAATAAGCTACCTTTCAACTCATTGTGTCTATTTTCTTTATTGCAATATGGGAGACATTTAGACCCCCATTGCAAATCTGGTTTATTGGCAATTTACAGACTTTCAGTTGTTTGCAATAAATTGCAAAATCAAATTGGATTAGCTCAACACGACAAACGTTTTAAGTGGTTTCCCCAAATTTCACTGAAAATGCTACTTTTAATTCTGCAGTCTCAAAATTGTTCAACCCCTTCACGGCAAGCATCTTTAGTATTTAATAGAACACTCATTTGCTGTTATGATTACAATCACTATTGTTTATTTGTTCATTGCAAACAGTTAAATGTCTGTAATTACGTTTTAATTTTGAATAAATATCTAAATTACTAAATTTTGCCAATAAACACGATTTGCAATGGGGTTGAATAATTTCTATTACAACTGTAACTAAAAAAAATAATCATGGTACTTTCATTGTGGTTTTTGAATTAATTAGTAGTTTTTAATAAAAGTATTTTTTAATTGTAAGTTTTGTCCAACATCAGTGTTTTGACAATCCTGGGTGAAGAATATGTAAAGCTATTTTTCTTTTTATCTGACAGGAAACGTTAAAGTGTTTTGGTTTATTTTTGTTTAAAATATGATAGAATATAATTTTTAAACGATGTCCTTTGGGATTATTTAGCTATTTTCATGCGAAAAATAGCAGTGTTGTGATTATTTTTCATTTTTGTGAACTGTGCTGGTTTTAGCCACAATGAAGACTCTTATTTTGTGTTTTAAAATGCAAAAAAATCAGGAAGGAAAAAATATGGGAAAAAACGTTATTGAGAAAAAAAACCCAAACAAATTTAATGTTATTTTTTTTCAAAGTCTCATATGTTTTATTTGATAAACTGTTTGTACTCCTTGAATCGTTCTTGTTGCTTGCATATTATTTTTCTTCAGTTCAACTTAAATCATACATTTTTTTCAGTTCCTAATAAAGTTAGCAGCCAGCATGGCCAACTCATTTAATCACGTAAGCCAAATTGTACTTGCATTTGGCACTTGGGCAATGTTTACTTTGCACGCTGGCTTCTAATATAGATAATAAGATATAATACAGATGAAATGAAATCAACACTTACTTTATGCAATATTTACTCAACTAAAAAAAAAACTAGAAAATGTTTATCAGTTGTTGACAAGGCTGTCATTAGATTTTGGAGAGAGTGCTTTCAAGAGTTAATCAGCCAAACAGACAACATATTTTCTGATGCTGATAATGTCCAACTATGCAGTTTAGTAATAGTTTTTTTCAAAATACCATGCCGTTACTTTTAGGGATGGGCAACGATTAATCGCAATTAATCGCATCCAAAAAAAGTTTGTGATTACATTATATATGTGTGTGTATTGTGTATAATTAATTTTTATATATAAATACCCACTCATGCATGTATATATTTAAGAAATATGTGCATGTATATATTTTATATATATTTATTCACAATTAAAATTATATATAAATATAAATATTCGATATATTAATAACACAATTTTCTTAAATATAAACATGCATGTGTGTGTATTTATATATACAAATTAATTATACACACCACACACACATATATTATGTAAATACAAACTTTTATTTTGGATGCGATTAATCGTGATTAATTGTTATCATAACTGTACTATAGTATACAGTACTTTGTTTATCAAAAAGCCCCCCTCATAACTCAACCCACATTGCAACTCTTCTCTCCTCTGCTTTTTCATTCCTATTTTGTTTCTTGTCGGGAACAGGGTAGAGATTAAAAATGTTCTGCCGGCTTTTCTTTTCCCCGTGAGCTCTCAGTCTCGCCAGCCGATTGAAATCGACGCAGACGGATAATGATGCGGGCGAGAGACGGAAGTTTTTGAGCAGGGAGGGGGAGACGCATCCACCCACATGTTTTATTTCCATATTTTATTCTGTCGTAAATGAAATAAGAGAAAATGATGCTGTTTACATCCGACATGCTCCGCTACCATCAAGTGTTATGATTCCCCTCTGTGCCAGCCGCCCCCCCACCCCATCGGCCCACGCCCTGCATGAGTGTGTGAGACGGTGTCTAGCTCCGGCTGTAAAGCACTTGTCTGAGGGGAAAATGTGATTGTGATGGGGGTGGGGATGTAGTGGGGAGTTTGTGTGTTTTTTTTAAAGAGAGACAGAAAGATGGTGTGAGGGGGGTGTTGCCTTGTTCTCTATGTCTTGATAAATCAATCTTGAGGCAGAGACACTCTTAGACTGGCACCATTCAGCCCTGAACCCCTGTGCACACACACACACACACACACAGACAATAATGAGACCTCGGCACAATGCAATGATACACAAATTCCAAATGTGAGACGCAAATACAGTTCTAGATCTGTCAATCTTTTCCATGTTTATGTTTCGCAATGCATTCCCATGAAACCCAATCCTGCTACTGACGTTTGAATATCCTGCACACCTTCCTTTACTTTTTAAGTTATCCTGAAGACCTTAATTGGTTGCTTTGGTTGGAGATGAACTGTGCGGGACAGGCGATCGGGAGGAGCAGGATTGGGAAACCTCTTCTCTAATGTATATTGGCCATATAAATGTCAAGCACTTGTTATAATCTCAAGATGCTTTCTGAATGGCTGGCAAAGTAAATTCACAGGTTAATAACTTGGAATAAAATGTTTATTTGGTACTGGGTTGCTACAATGAGTGTTTTTGGATAAATTATATTTCATTTTGGCAGGGCTACTCGGTGTGTAACCACATAGTTAGAAACTAAAGGCTCTGAGATACTTCAAGCGAAATGAAATAACCGACTGGTGTAGAGAATGCAATTCTTATTGAAAGCAACACTGACACTATTTTTTGTTTAATATTACTGTAAACTGGTTGTTTCAAAAGCAAATTTTATATAAAATGTCAAATAAATGTGACTTGACTAGAGTGACAAATAGCAGAGTTTATGCAAACATGCTTTCTTAAATGCTGTTTTCTCACCGATGTCATTTTTGTTGTGCATTTATTTTGTTATTGAGAGAACAGCGTGCAGCATATATTTACATTATCAATTAAAGGACAAGTTCGGTGTTTTACAATTAAAGCCCTGTTTTAAGATTGTCTCTGAAATAGAATGGTATTCACTTTATAGCCCTTAATCCTGTAATTGTGGACAAATGTGGGCACAGAGGACTCAGGTGTGATCCTAATTTTTAATTATCGTAAATGTTATATCACTGTCTTCGATAAAGTTTTGTCTATCCATTTATGGTGTTTTTTTTATTTTTGGGGGGATTTTTGAATTTATTTACTTCAAAAAGTACCTTATTTTCTATGTAACTTATGCTTATTTTTTGTTTTTAATTTTTTTAACTACATTAAAATATCATTCAAGTTCTCAGAGCTAAAACCTAAAGATGAAGTGACTTTGCCATCACCTGGTGTTGTATTTTAGAATGCTCTAAATTACAGTTTTTCCCATTCATTTCTATGGGTGGCCATTTTTGACCCAAATACAAGATTAAGAAGGGTTTTTTTTCACCCACTTAACATTGTAGAATTGAGTTAAAAAAATGTGTGTTCAGGAGGCAAACTTAGTAAAAGTAGCCAAGTCTTGTACCGCTCAGATCAAGTATTTTTTATTATTATTTTTTTTTAATTTTTTAATTTTTTTCGGAAAGTATTTTTTTTTTTTTTAGAAACTCACCTAGTGGTCTGGGGTGTTCACTGATATGCTCACACAAAAATCACTGCAAAAGATGCTTTCCAACAGGTGTTTTACCAGTCATTGTAAAACTAGATCTATTTTTCCGAACGCCTCACAACCGTACATTCTTCCGTTGAGAGCTTGAATAATTATAATATTCAACACTAATAGACACGTTTAAATATGTTTTTTTTTTTACAGTAAAGCTGGCCAAATTTGTGTCCTTTGTGGTGCTTTATCTTGTCCGTTAAATTGATCACAATATTTTATCTGTTATTCGAAACATTTAGTATAGCCCTAATAATTGTGTCTACAAGCTGTAACAATGTTTGCAGGTGTGGGTGGGAGTGGATCCAAGCATCCCGTCCTCTCCTGCTGAATGTCTGACTATGAGCGTGTGGTAATGGTCAGAAATTCAGCAGGAGGGGGCGGGAGCTAGACTAAGAAAACAGTCCCGCACACAAGGCTCAAAGTGGGCCTGACTTAATGGCCTTAATTAAAAGTCTGAAAGAGATGTTTGCTTGAGACTAGGTCTGCTACAGCCAGTCCCACCCCCCTGAGCGTTCAGTCTGCTAAAAGTGTGTGTGTGTGTGTCTGCCAGGGGAGGTTTAATTGAGCTGTGACTCATCTAATGGAGAAAAGGCTTGTGTCACACTTGGGTGCATGGCAGGACTGTAATGAATCAGTGATAGCGGAAGACAACAGGTGTATATGAGTGTCTGTCCAGTTCGAAATAGACAAGTGGTAAAAAAAAAAAAAATAGTTATAGTTTGAGAGTAGGTGGATGTTCTATAAATGGGGTACTGCAGGTTATCTGCAGGTTTGAGTGTGTGTTTGGGCAATGTTTAGGTGGCAGAATATGCCTGAGAGCATCCGGGCTGATTCACAGCTCCTTATAATGAAGAACAATAGAGACTAAGAAGGAAATCCTTCATTGGAGAGCAGATAGGGAGACGATGATGGGTTTTGGGACCTTACGTAAGATAAAATATTCTTGCTGGGTTATTACGTGGGCACTCCTACACCAGAAGCAGGAACTATGCCAAATAATGGCTGAACAGCATGATTGCTTTTATTCTTTTTGATTCTATTCAGATTTTGATTTGGGCATGAATTGGGGTGGTTTAATGCTTGAACTCTACAAAGGTGGTGTAAACTAAATTTTAATCATTTATTACTTTATATTATAATAATGTGTGTTTCTGTAACAACAAAAGTTATGGTGAATAGTCATCTGGTGCCAAATAAGGGATCTCCCTCCTTTAAAAATTGCGTCTTGGTAGGCCTGGGGACATGAGATGGTGACCCCCATTGTTGTTGCAGATTGTTGTTCCTTAACTCTCTACATTATGTATATATGACAGGCAAACACAAAAAGTGTTTATTTAAAAACTCCACTTCAGGATTGCCCAAAAGGCAACTTGCTCACTCTTAGAAGAAAAGGTTCTATATAGAACCTTAAAAGGTTCTATCAGCGCTACGTATTTGGAACCCCTAAAAGGTTCTATGCACTCTTAAAAAAAGGGTTCCTCTGGGTTCTATATAGAACCCTGGGGTTCCATACATGGCCAAAGAAAAAAAAATGGTTCTATTTAGAACCATTTTGGAGTTCCATATATGAAGCGGGGGATGGAACATTTCTGGTTCTAAATAGAACCATTTCTTCTAAGAGTGTGGTTTGTTTGAGACTTGTGACACCTCAATTTAGATTGTATCCTTAAAATTAGCTTTTAAAGATTTGTTGTTTTTTTACTCTCCTGGAAGTCATTGTGTATTTCGCGCACTGGCTGTTAAGTATGCACGGTTACATAAGACTGCTGGTTACATAAAATGTTGGGAGTGTGAATGAGGAGGTTATCCTAAGTGTGGCCAGAGGCAAATCTAAGATTAAGATTGGGGTCGGGAATTAGGGCTAGGGATTCTCAGTCGGTTTGGGTCACTGGGGGACGTAGTGAAACTGAAACTAAATGATCATTTGTTGGAAACTAATTCTCTGTAAATTCTGGCCTACCTACTGATAGTGAAGGGTCCTATCAACATCACACTAGCCTTGCAGTCGTGGATAGAGGGAACTCCTCTGTTCTTTCTTGAGTCTGAATAGAGTGAAACCAGGGTTTAATCTTGGTATACAAAATTAGGCAGTCTCCCCACTCTTGGTTTATCTTCTTCATCAAATTCCTACTGAGGTGTGTGCAGAAGGCTGCAAGTAAAGTGCTCATATGGTATCTATGTAATAACATAAAATTGCAATGAGAGTGACGTGGGGTTTTGGTGAAGGGTCTAGGGTACGTATAGCTTCTGTAATTTGTTGTTATGCAGGTGGCCATTAGCCTCGCGAGACCATCCTGATCTCGCGAGCTTTCAAGGTTTCACTCGCAGATCAGTCTGGACACTCTCCGTTAAAGAAAATTTGGGAGCAGTTCACCAAACGAACGTCCAATCAGCGTTGGCTTTGAGTCGGGTTGAGGTGTGACGCAACGAGAAGCGCGACAGTTCAGTCTAAAGAACATGACGGCTTCAGCGGATGAAACTAGCATCAGCGTGGCTATCGAGCAAGTTTTATCGGAATTACAGAGTATTTCTTTACTGAAAGAAGAGCAAAACACTGCTCTGGAGGCTTTTCTCAGAGGAAAAGATGTTTTTGCTCTTCTCCCGACTGGTTTCGGCAAGAGTTACGGTACGTCATATGCTTCGTTGATCTGATTGGTTGATTTGGCCCGTCTATCACCAACATAGGCCAATCAGCTAACCAGTATTTTCGCCCCTTACCAAAATTACTTCAATGGAAGGTTTCCAGATGGATATGCGGAGCAAATCCATCTGGCGGAGTCAGGTTAGGTGGCCATTGGTGTAAAGTTACACTGTCTTCCATGACATGTCTTGACTTGCATATTTCATGTTTATAATTTTTGGTTGGTATTGGTTCCCTTTGTTTGTCTCCTCAGCATTGGGGACCACAGGGTTCGCTACTTGGCCCATTGCTTTTCTCAATTTGCACTGGAATGCATTCATTGCTTCTCTGAAAGTATTTAGCTTATCTTAGCACATCTCATTTCCTCCTCTCTGATGACCTTTCAGTGGATCTCATCATGCCTTTCTAACATATCAAACTGGATGCAGACTCAGTCAATTCGATAATAATAATCGCGATTCTCAAGCCTTCTGAGCCTAGTGCTCCACTTAATACATCTCTTTCAAAGGTCATACAGTCATCTCTACCAGTTCCCTAAACCAGTAGGAGTCACGCTAAACTTTGCTGACCACTTGACTTTATGGAAAACGGGCTATGGTCTGCAATTCTGCCTTTTCTAGGCTCAAGCTTTATTAAGCTGCTCATTTAGGCAGTAGTTATCTCACAGAACTGACTTCTTGCTGACCTAATTGCGTCTTTCAAAAGCCCCCCAGAAAACTGCAACTTGACCTGTGTTAACCTCCATAAATTCTCTTATGTCAAGCCTCTGCCCGGGTCTGTACTTCAGCTCTCATTAACTGCAAGAATTACATTAAAGTATCTGACGATGCAATGCTAATGTCTGTTTGGCTATTTTTTCATTGAGATGATTCTTCTATCCAAGGTGATTTCAAATAGCCCCTTGGGAAGGGATTGCACAAATGTGGTAGTTCATGACTCAACTCTTCGGGAGTTTTAACCTACAATGTTTTTGTTACAAAGCGAGCTCTTTAAATACTAGAGGCTACATCATCCCAGTGGTGCAAATAACTTGCAGCCATGCAACCTTCAAACACTCACTCATCATCCATCTCTCCCCACAAAGGGTTTCGGCTTGTCCAGCTCTAGAAATCTTTAAAGTCATTTTATATGTCATATGATTAGGGTTGGGTGTCGAGAATCGAGTATCGATTGGAACCGGGACTAACTTTTCGTTTTTTCCCGGAATCGTTCAAAAGTTAAAATTTCGATATTCACAGTCCGCCGACCAGAAGAAGAAACCGCTGAACAACACCAATGAAGAAGCGTCTACCGGATTTGTTGGCATAGCCGCGCGAGTCGAACATGAGTAGCTTACGTCGGCGGTCCAAAATGTGGCTTCGTTTTTCTAAAAATAACAAAATCTCGGCAAAATGCAGAGTATTACCGCTTTAGAAAGGAGTATTTCCTTCAGAAAGACCGTTGGTTAGCAAGGTTAGCTAAACTTTTTTGACCCTGCCTCTTAAAAGAATCGGAATCGAGAATCGTTGGGAACCGGAATCGAAACAAGGAATCGGAATCAGAATCGTTCAAATTCAAACCATACACAACCCTACATATAATTAGTTGAAATTGCACTGAAATGTTTTCACAGCACACATTTGCGTTGGGTCTCCACAATATGGCTGTGCTTGTAGTTGGAACGACAACAGTGTGTGGATTCACCTTCACCGTACAGTACGTGTGTTTGTGTGTGCGCTTTAGTTTGCCCCTCAGCCAAACTGCCTTTATCTGGCATGGTGGGAAGTTGTTAGATCGTTAATCAATGTCAGAAGAGCAACATGCCCTATGGCGTTTCTCATCTCAAAGGAGAGTGCTGCCATGTGGCTGTGTCGTAATGGAAATGATGGGCGAATGCAAGGATTAGTCGGTATGTTACGTCAAAGCCGAGCCTCGAGATTCCTCAAGTCTCATAGAACCTTTTGTTTATCATTCAGTCATGACCAGAAAGCATTTATACATCTCCTGGATATCCTCAGCTGCAGATGTGCTTTCTTGGCCCAGTTTCGAGGAACAAGATGTGGCCTGTAGAACAGATCTATGGTCAGATGTGCTGATATGAAAAGAGACACACCTGGGGTTTCTGTACGAGGATTCCTGGATGGTGTCAGCTTCTCAAAGACGTTTCAGAAAGTACCAGGGACAGAATAATGCGGATCAGTCCTTCACACTGCTCTATATCTGCTGCAGTTGTTGCACCGAGGCCCTATCTTCCATTTTCCGTTCGTCACAGCGTGCCGTGGCCGATCTCCAGAGAGAGATATTCGTCGCATAGAATGCTGACACAAGGAGGAACTGTCCTCAAGGAGGAGGAGAGGAGCGAGAGAGAGTCTTGGCTTGTGTGTGCTGGCTGATATCGGAGCTGTCAGTCAAACAATGAGCAAACTCTGTCCTGGGGACAGAAAGAAAACTTCACTCACGCTCCTTCCTAACTTCCTCCACATCCTTATCGCTATAAATCAACTCCACTGCTTTTCAAACTCTGAGACTTCTCATCCTTGAGTTGAACACACTGTCTGTGCCAATCTGCATCCACATATTAGTAGTCTTTCTCCTAAACAGGTCTTCCTATGTGAAAACCTAAATATTTTCAAAATTGACTAGCTGGATATCCTACGCTATCTCACGACCAATTCGTACGAGTGATTAAAAAGTGGCTAATTCATACGACCTCACTCGTACGAGTTGTCCAAACCCACGTGATGGGTAGGTTTAGGGGCGGGGTCATGGGTAGGTCATTCGTACAAATTCACATGAATTGGCCAATTCGTAAAATATGTACGATTTAGCAAAAACATACTAATTCGTATGAGTGAGGTCGTACGAATTGTTACGGATTAGCCACCTCGTTAAATTCGTACGAATTTTGTGAGATCAGGTTGGGATATCTGACTCTGAACCCTGAGTTTTGTGTAATATTGCGGACATATTTCTTAACGGGTTCTTCTGTTTGAAAACATTTGGACTGAATGTAGCAGAATTCAACTGAATAGTGAGGAGCTCCTGGTCTCTGCTTCGTTCCAGTTTGCAGACATTCGTTGACGAACACAAACTTTCTTCTAAGAGCGAGTCGCGCGATGGCACGAGCGTCATCACTATACCAGTGTTGGGTGTAACTAATTACTAAGTAATTAGTTACTTACTGTAATTTAATTACGTTTCCCTTGAAAATGTAAAGTAAGGGATTACTCTTCATTTATCTGTAATTTAATTACAGTTACTTCTGATGTACAGTAATTGAGGTAAATACTGTGTATAGATCAATCCGATCTCACAGCGATTCGTATGCATTTTATAAGGTGTCTAAATCATAAGACTGCACTCGTACAAATTCGTATGAATTATTGTAAAATATGCATGGAAAAAAAGTGTGAAATGTCATGAGATCAGACCTAAAACAAAAGTGGGTTTAACATCAAAAATGTACTGTCTGATGCTAAAAAGCATGTTTTTATAATGTAACCTTCTCCACCTTGGTCAGTTTAAGGATAATTCATGCAATTTTATTATTAATTTTAATTTTACTAAATTTTAGAAGAAATTAAAGCAGATTCATCTGTCTATCCTTGTATTATTCAGCTGGTTGAGATTGATATGGGATTTTGAAAATAATTAGTAATTAAATACTTTTTAAAGAGAGTAATTAGTACAGTAATCTAATTACACTGTTGAAGAGGTAATTAGTGACTAGTAATTAATTTCTTGTTTTAGAGTAACTTACCCAACACTGACTATGACACACCCCTTACGGCATTGGTCCTGGCTTTTGTTCACGCAGCGCGCGTTCCGGGACTGATCCCGGCAATGTAACTACAGTAGGTCCCCAACCCGGTATCGATCCCGGGTCGTGTTTGCGTTCACGCAGAAGGCGTTCTGGCAATTTCCCGGGATCAATGCACTGTGTGAAAGGGGCTTTACATTCTTCCAATCTTGCATAACTTCACTTACATTCTGCTGCTCTCCATCCAGCTGTTTTTGAATGTAAGAAATGTGCCTTACTGTATATAAGCAAGCACCCATTTAAAGTGTACCTATTATGGGATTTAAAATGTTCCCAATATTGTTCTGGGAGTCCCCAACAACAGTTTTACAAGCATGCAATGACAAAAAACACTTTTGTTGTCTTATAATATGCATTTATCTTTACCTGATTTGCTCACCGACTCCCAAATGAATCGTTTAGCGAGTCCTTTTTCCAAAACCCGCCTTTGCGTGACGCTAATCTGCGGTGATTGGTCAGATGACCTAGTCGGTTGTGATTGCAGAGATTGTCGAAAACGGAACGACTTAAATGGGTTCAGTCCTCGTAAAAAGTTCGCTTTTGCGTTGCACTTCAAAACACAGCGTCTCGTCGACATGATTGTTTTCCGGTTTTCCCTGGCGTCTCCGAGCGCAATAAGTGGGCGTTTCTTATTCAAATAACTTGTCAAGTTGACGTCAACTAGACAAAGGAAAAGCATCGTTCTTCCAACGATTCATATCAGCGACTGAGAGTCGACTCTTACTTTTGAGAGACAATAACTTTGTATACGATGAACTTTCATGTTTAAAACTTTGCAGGATGTTTTCGTTCACTTAGATTTATGTTAAACACTACATTTCAAAAATCCATAATAGGTACCCTTTAAAAGCATGTTCAGTCAGGGTGGAGTGAACTTAAAAACAGCCTAATTATACAGAGCTTTCTTAAGAATGATTAGTCAACTAGTCGTTAAGGTATCCGATTTTGCAAATGCAGATGCAAACCTAAAGTCTCCGGTTCCTCGTGACTTGACCGTTACATGGTGCTTTGGTAGATAAGAACAGTCAAAACCAGACTGCCGTGTCCATGGCTGCCCTACGCGTATCCATATTCAATGCTTTGTATTTGTACTTTTTGCTAACAATGTTTCATTTGCCTTTTCTTGAGCGGTCTTCTCTTCTCCCTGTAGTGTTTGAAGTGGAGATGATTTTACTTTCAGAGGTGTGTGTGCACGCCACCCCCAGTTATATTTATCTCCAGACTTCAAAGTGCCACCCTGCTGTGTTTTTGCATCTGAACAAATAAAGAAGGTTGTTTCTCCAGTGTAGTCTTCCATATGGCTCTCTTCCGAAATGAACCAGCCAAGGGGAACAGGAATCACTTGTTCAAATATAATCACGTTAACCAGTTGTTTTCTCTCTCTCTTTTTTTCCCCTACAGTTTCTCCTAAGAAGAAACTCCAGAACTCCTGAGAAAGGATGACACCCAGTGCACATTGGATAGGATGGTGCCTATGGGCATCTGTGTCACTCACATGCCAAGCTTGAACAGTGGAAAGAAGGACAGTTTTTGCAGACACGTTGAACACTTCCAAGCTTTAGAGTGAAACTTTGCACAGTTGGCCATGGCTGCATATCCATGGCTTGGAGGATAGGGTCCCTTGTTTAGCAAGCATTTCAACCACTGTGAGTTTTCTAACTGGTCATTTAGCAAATCCAGCACTTCCTCTGGCCAGGAGGACTTTAAAGAACAACTGAGCTGAACCAGAGGATCCAAAATGGAGGTCACACGGCAACACTCTTTCTACTGGACTGGTTAAAGCTGCAGATAAAAGCATTACTGCAAGGGCAGTATGCAGGCAGCTGACTACCCAGCCACATATAATAACACAGGTAAGAATCACTTTACCCCTTGATATGTGCAAATATAAAAATTAGGGCTGTCAAAACGATTAAATCGCATCCAAAATAAAAGTTTGTGTTTACGTAATATATGTGGGGGCACTGTGTATAATTATTTTAGATATATAAACACACACACATGCTTGTATATATTTAAGAAATATTTCCATGTATGTTCTGTTTATAGATTTATATGTAATTTATATTATAAATAAATATAAATATTTTATATATAAATATTTTTTTCTCTTAAATATACATGCATGTGTGTTTTTATATACAGTATATATACATAATAATTATACACAGTGCACCCACATACAGTATATTATGTAAACACAAACTTTTTTTTGGATGCGATTAATCGCGATTAATCGTTTTGACAACCCTGATAAAAATTGATGTACAATTGCATTTGATTAAGACTCCACATCATTTTTCACTTGCGAGGCCTTGCAGTTGCTGACCATGATCACATAACCAGTCAGCACCCATAGAAATGAATGGGAAATACTGTAATTTAGAGCATGCCAAAATAAGACAGCAAAGTCACTTCATCTTTAGGTTTTAGCTCTAAGAACTTATTGGAATGATATTTTAATGTTGTAAAAAAACAACAACATAAAAATAAGCATAATTTACATAGAAAACATGGTACTTTTTGAAGTAAATAAATTCAAAAAATACCCCCAAAATAAATACAAACACCATAAATGGATAGACAAAACTTTATCGAAGACAGTGATATAACATTTATAATATATACAAATATATATGTGCCTCTGTGCCCACATTTGTCCACAATTACCGGATTAAAGGCTATAAAGTGAATACGGTTTTAGGGTTAATTTGTTTATTCATTATTATTGTAATGTTATGTGCTTTGAGACATAATTTAACAGCATCATTTGACTTCTGCTGTGCACGTTCGTGTGTTTTGGAGGAGGCCGGCGTGACTTTAGTGAGCGCTCTGAAGGGAGGGTGGGATCTTATGCTTTCAAAGCTAGCTTGCTATATTGCTAGCCTCTCCGAAATTGCACATCGCATCTTTTTTTTTTAAACTGCAAGGAGTCACTATCATGTTAGGAGGTTATGTTTCACAAAAAATCAAAAAGGAGAATGTTTTCAGAAAATGAAACTTCTGTCTTTGTCCGGGGCCGGCCAAGTGCTGACGCTGAAAATACTCCAGGATCCAGTTCAGATGTGGAATTTGAACTTGGAGTGGAATTTGGACCCATACATCCAAAAAATCCTGAGAGACCTGAGGTAGAGGATATTGTTTTAACAACTGGATGGCCCCCAAGCTGAGCCGGGGTCACACTGTTCTGCTCTTTATTCATCACGGAGAGAAATGAAAAAGCAGAACATTCTGTTCAAAAGCATGTGATGGGCTCTCCAGCTGAGGGGGAAGAGCGCTTCTCTTGTGTCCATGCATAAAGGAAACGTTAGATTTATGTTTTTGTCAACTATTCTTTAACTTAAATACAGAAATGACAATATTTTATTGCTTTAAAGTATTCGAGTCGAGCGTTGAAGCTTAGTAGGTCTTTTTATACAAATACGACCCATCACGATCCCAGTATCATGCAATTAGTTAGATATACGTCTCTAGTCACTTTTCATTTAATATCCGTTAAAGGTCATTTGATCCTAATCAAAGAAATGTATGCTGCCACTGTTTTTGTGTCAATATGATTTGATTTAATTTGCTCATGATTTTGCCTAGCAACAGAGACTGAAACTACTGATGCCTGTGCTTGCTCTCCCTCACACACACATTCTTCATGAAGAAGGAATTGTGTTGGTGTTTCATGGCAGAGGCGTTTTGAGTGTGGACAGCTTCCAAATCGATTCCCGTCATTCTGTGAGCCCACAGCACACAGGCTTGCGTAGGGAGATTCAGATAGGTTGGGGGAGTTTACCGTGGGCTAAATTCCGGGGAATACGGCAATACTAAACAAACGGGTGGGGGTTTGGTTACGCTTTATATTAGGTGTCCTAAACTACTATGTACTTAAATAAAATAAAAAAGTAGTATAGTGTAGTTATTGTGTTGATGTTGTATTGCAAAACAGTTTTACTGCTATTGAGGTGGGATATGGGTTAGGGACAAGGGGTAAGTAAGGGAAGGACCAACAGATGGAATTACAGAGATTAATCACAGCATATATATATATATATATATATATATATATATATATATATATATATATATATATATATTGATATATATATATATATATATATATATATATATATATATATATATATATATATATATATATATATATATATATATATAAATTGATTGCAATTAATTGCATCCAAAATAAATATATATATATATTTATATTTATTTATTTTGGATGCAATTAATTGCAATCAATTTTTGCACAGCCCTAATATATATATATTAGGGCTGTGCAAAAATTGATTGCAATTAATCGCATCCAAAATAAAAGTCTGTGTTTACATAATATATTTGTGTGTGCTGTGTATATTTATTTTGTGTATATTGTATATATAAATACATATGCATGCATGTATATATTTAAGAATTATTTGCGCTTAAATTCTGTATATATATATATATATATATAAATGCAAAATATACAAAATAATTATATACAGCACACACAAATATATTATGTAAACACAAACTTTTATCTTGGATGCGATTAATCGCAATAAAGTTTTGCACAGCCCTTATATATATATATATATATATATATATATATATTTTTTTTTTTTAAATAAATAAATAAATATAGGATATATATATATATATAGGCTATATATATATATATATATTTACACACATAAATATATATATACATAAATATATATATATTAGGGTTGTCAAAACGATTCATCGCGATTAATCGCATCCAAAATAAAAATTTGTGTTTACATAATATATGTGGGGGCACTGTATATAATTATTATATATATATATATATATATATATATATATATATAAATATATATATATATATAAATATACACACATGCTTGTATATATTTAAGAAATATTTTCATGTATATTCTGTATGTGGATTTATTTCTAATTTATATTATATATAAATATAAATATTTTATATATAAATTATATTTTATTTTTCTTAAATATGTGTGTTTATATATATATATATACAAAATAATTATACACAGTGCACCCACATATATTATGTAAACACAAACTTTTATTTTGGATGCGATTAATCGTTTTGACTGCCCTAATATATATATATATATATATATATATACACACACATATACATATATGTATATATACATACATATATGTGTATAAAATATATATATATATATATATATATATATATGCCTGCATGTAATCACAGCTGTACCAATTTTTGTATAAATATTCGCTTACACGAGTGCATCGTATCACATTATTTAATTTATAATTAATTTAAATGCTGGTGTGTATAGTTAAAGACACCTAACTATTGTGGGACCACAAAAACTATGATACTTGCAAGGTTAATCTCCAGTTAGCAGTGCTTGTTTTCATAGTTTTTGAGCCATTGCGATGGACTGACCTAATTAAACACTCCACATGCACTTCAAATCTAAAGTTAAAGGTGTTTCAGAGTCTGGCAAAATGAGCTTAATAGTTTTCAACTTTAAAAACAGACCATCACACCAGCTATATGTAGTACAGTGTCTAGGCCCTGTCTGTTTTACATTCAACTGAAATGTTAATAAAGTGAGAACATATTGCGACGGCTGCTCCGTCTCGCACTTTTTGACTGGGTTCTGCGATGCACGCACACTTAATTATCCAAGCTCAGCCGGCGGAGGTCATTCGCTTCTCACCACGACACACACACACACACACACCGCTCCCCCTCAATGTGCTGGGGAATTTGGCGCAGAAATTTTTCGCCGGCTTCCTCGCTCTTATTTTCTTTTCTTAATAAAGGAGCCAAGACCTGGAGGCGGCGACAGACACAGACTGAGGGAGAAAGACAGGGAGGGGAGTGTTGAAAGTGACAAAAGATAAAGCGTGATGTGTGGGAGACAAGGTCCAAATAAGATTAAAGGTATTAAGAACAAAACTCATTTCGCAGCCTTGAAGGAGAAATCCGTACACAAGACTTATGTAATGCAGCAAGACATCTTGTCCAAAACTAGACGGCAAAGTAGACTATCAAAATACATAATGTCTGATTCTGACTATTTTCTTATTCATCTTTTTAAAGGTAGTGTTGATTTTCTCCTATCCCAGTTTAACATGCAAAGACAATTATCAGTAAAGCCATTTGTTGGTGGCACTATGGCTCATATATATATATATATATATATATATATATATATATATATATACACATACATATATTTATTATATATATATATATATATATATATATGAAGAGTTCAGATGCAAAAGCCTCTAAGTGCCATTTGAAATTTTCTGCTAAAATGATCATTTTATCAAGCTTGTATATTTAAGTTCAGTAATTTCACTTAAATTGCAATGAAGATTACCTATTAATTGTCATTTAAGTGAAATTACTGAACTTAAATATACAAGTTTGATAAAAATGGTCATTTTAGAAGAAAATTTCAAATGGCACTTAGAGGCTTTTGCATCTGAACTCTTCACATAAATATATATATATATATTAGTGCTGTCAAAACGATTAATCGCATCCAAAATAAAAGTTTTTGTTTACATAATATATCTGGGGGCACTGTGTATAATTATTTTAGATATATAAATACACACACATGCTTGTATATATTTAAGAAATATTTTCATGTATATTCTGTATATGGATTTATATCTAATTTATATTATATATAAATATAAATATATTCTAAATAAAATAAAATATATTTAAAAAAAATTAAAATATTTTATATTATTTTATAAATAATTTATATTATAATAAAACAAACACTGCTCTGTTTGTTTTAGAATCCTTTACATAAAAACTTTGTCTCAACCAATGACGTGATTTGGGGGCAGGAGCGGGGTTGCCAGTCCTGCAAAGCAGAACTAGCCCAATAGCCAATCAAAAATAGCCCAAAATGAGCCCAATGACCCTATCCCAAATATCAAAACTCAAAATAGATCACTTCCAACACCTAAAATCCATATTTTAGTCACTGTTGTTCGTTATGCACAATTTCAACTTGAAAATCACTTGATCAACAGCATCATCACTTGAACGCATCATCTAGCACAGATTTATCATTGGTGACCCATCACATTCTTAAATTAGAGCATTGTCGAGTGACTAGTACCGAGTTTTAATTACAAGCTCAAAAAAATTGATGGATGAATCATTCACAATGACATCATTTAGAAAGTAGAAAGGATGAGTTTCCATTTCGTCTCTTTCAGCAGGCTGTTTAGGGTATTGGTTAATGTTAAAGCTACACTGTGTGATTTTTACCCCCATCTAGTGGGGAAAAGATATAAAAACATCCGGTGAATATTAGTTTCTGTTTCTCTCAATTCCGATTTCGTTTTAACTCTTAATGTAGGCCAAGATTAACATGGCTTCCAGTTCGACCTCGCCCATGAGTGTTAACTCAAACGTAAACGCGAAAGGCGAAGCTTGAATGTCCCTCTTTGGCTAATGTACTTCCAAGATGGAGGGGCAACATGCCGACCGACATTATAACCCCTTACCCGTATGTATTTTCAATGCATATTATACACTAACGAGAATACTTTATTACTTGAACGAAGTAAATATACATTAATGAGCATGTATATTTTTTAAAGAACTAAGTGTTTTTAGCTAAGAATAAACTAAAAGAGTTACACAGTGTAGCTTTAACCAATAGGCAATTAGCAGTTTAGACATTGGCTATGTTTACATAAGTCAGTAATCAGATTGACGGCGTGTTTTATTGATTGACGGGGTGGTTTATTCCTTATCTTATACGATCAAGAGAACATGTAAACAACCGAAAGGACTGCGCATGTGCTATGCCGTTGAAATAGCATAATGACGTATGACGCTCGGAACAAGCTGGTCTTCCGGTTCAATGAAGCGCCATATAAATGTAATGTATGTTTCAGTAATAAAGTGGGTTGCGAATGCTATTTCATGATGTCAACTGGAAAATTAAGACAAAAAAGACACCAAACCGCAGACATGAACAGCTGACACACTTGGCCCGAACTTGCTGGCGGACTCCGAATCCCAGGTGCAGGGTAAATTTAGGCACTGAGGCTCCTCTCACACACATCCATCCCATGATCTCCATCGCCACACACAGATGGCCTTGTCTGACTGCTTCAGGGGAGAGGAGGGCAGGTGACATCAACAGCCGGGCCAGGGAAGAGAACCCAGACACGCGGGGTGGTTTGAGGTCTTATCAGGGTCGGATGAGTCACGAGAATGGCAGGCGATTGTGCGATGGGCAGACGATGACACGGAGAGCGGTCAGAGAGCATCAGTTTGGCTGAGCAGACTGCAGGACAAAAACACTGCTGCATCAGATACACTGGCAACGTACCAAATGACAGTCTAAAGGCACGGTTGCGTTTAATCTTGTTCTGCGAAATTTTGTGTTTGAAATTAATTTCAATTGGAATCTGGAATCTAGAGTTTCGTGGAAGCTTGTTTCCGCCATAGAATGAAAAATATAAAAGGTAATTGCGACTTTTTATCTCACAATTCTGACTTTTTTTCTCTCAATTGCGAGATAGAAAGTCAGAATTGCGAGATATTAAGTCGCAATTACGAGATATCAAGATGTTTTGAAGAATTGCGAGATGTAAACTCGCAATTGTGAGAAAAAAGTCAGAATTGTGAGATAAAAAGTCACACTTCTGTCTTTTTTTTCTCAGAATTGCGACTTTATAACATGCAATTCTGACTTAATATCACCCAATTCTGACCTTTTTTCTCGCAATTCTGACTTTATATCATGCAATTATGACTTTATATCTCGCAATTCTGACTTTATATCACGCAATTCTGACTTTATATCACCCAATTCTGACCTTTTTTCTCGCAATTCTGACTTTATAACACTCAATTCTGACTTTTATATCACCCAATTCTGACCTTTTTTCTCGCAATTCTGACTTTATATCATGCAATTATGACTTTATATCTCGCAATTATGACTTTATATCTCGCAATTCTGACTTTATATCTCACAATTCTGACTTTAAATCACCCAATTCTGACTTTATATCACGCAATTCTGACTTTATATCATGCAATTCTGACTTTATATCTCGCAATTCTGACTTTATATCACCCAATTCTGACTTTACATCACGCAATTCTGACTTTATATCTCGCAATTCTGACTTTATATCACCCAATTCTGACTTTATATCACGCAATTCTGACTTTATATCTCGCAATTCTGACTTTATATCACCCAATTCTGACTTTATATCACGCAATTCTAACTTTATATCTCGCAATTCTGACTTTATATCTCACAATTCTGACTTTATATCTCGCAATTCTGACTTTATATCTCGCAATTCTGACTTTATATCTCACAATTCTGACTTTATATCACCCAATTCTGACTTTATATCACGCAATTCTGACTTTATATCTCGCAATTCTGACTTTATATCTCACAATTCTGACTTTAAATCACCCAATTCTGACTTTATATCATGCAATTCTGACTTTATATCACCCAATTCTGACTTTATATCACGCAATTCTAACTTTATATCTCGTAATTCTGAGAAATAAAGAAATCAGAATTGCGAGATATAAACTCGCAATTGTGAGAAAAAAAGTCAGAATTGTGAGATAAAAAGTCACAATTAATTATTTTATTTTTATGTTCAGTGGCGGGAAACAAGCTCCCATTAAAGTTGACAAGCTAACCTGCAGACATTTTGGTAACTTTTGAAAATGCTGTTTAAAGGTTTAATAATTTAGTTTTAGTGATTAGACTTGCATTTAACTCGGAAAAACAACGACTTGGATAACTTGTTCCTCTCAATTCCGATTTCGTTTTAACTCCTACGGTGGCCAATGTAGTCCAAGATTAAAATGGCTTCCGGTTCGACCTTGTCCATGAGTGTTAACTCAAACATAAACGCGAAAGGCGAAGCTTGAATTAATACTTTATTACTTAAACGAAGTAAATATACATTAATGAGCACATACATTTTTGAAAGAACCAAGTGTTTTTAGCTAAGAATAAACTAAAAGAGTTACACAGTGTAGCTTTAATGTTTATACAAAAAAACCTGAAGAAATCTCAATTAAAATATATAGAGAACATAAAGAAATGTGATTTGCAGATTGGAAGTGATTTGAAAGCCACAAACCTAAACACTCTAGCATTATGGCAGCGAGCTTTGCACACAATAAGCACCACTCACATTTTGTTCAGATATGGTAAAAATCTATTGCAATGCACAGAGATAATTGCAGCGATGTCTGCATGGCTCAGACTTTGGTCTACATTTCTAGATCATCCTGAAATTGAGTGACACGCCTGGCTGTCTGCTCAGGAGGACAGATAGATGGTTGTCTGTCCTCAACCACACATTCAAATGTGTTCGAGTTTGTTTGGCTGTTGTGTAGAGACTGGCGTCTTAAAAAACACGGTGTCTCATTTCCTCATCTGCGATTTGTATCAGCTAACAGCCTGATTCAAGCTTTCAGAAATCCCACGTGCTATAATGGCTCTGAAGTGAATGTTTTATGGTAGATGTTATGTCATCCGGTGCGGCGTCAGGTCACGCATCATGAGTCTGGGTAGATTAGAGACATGTAAAACGCTCTCACAGCATCCCTGACCTCTTTTATTCTGAGCGGCCTGCTGAGCGACTGCCTCGTATGTTCTCTTCCTTGGGATCTTTTAAATGCACCTGTACAAAAGAATAAGAAAGGGTCTTTTTTTGATTGGAAATTAGAAATTATGATGTTTACAATGAAAGAACATTTTTATAATTATTTTATCGTACATGTTATCTTTTCAGTGGTATTGGTCTTATCCTTAAAGGGATACTCCACTTTTTTTTGGGAATAGGCTCATTTTACAACTCCCTCAGAGTTAAACAATCAAATACATTAAGCCGATTTTTTGATATTTAGAAGAATATCAGTAACCGGACAGTTTCTGGTCTCATTGACTTCCAGAGTAGGAAAAAAATATACTATGGAAGTCAATGAGACCAGAAACTGTCTGGTTACTGATATTCTTCTAAATATCAGAAAATCAGCTGAATTGATTTGAAAACGGTAAAACTCAACTGTTTATCTCTGAGGGAGTTGTAAAATGAGCCTATTTCCAAAAAAAGTGGAGTATCCCTTTAAATGATGTCATCATTCACTATCCCTGGATGTTGTTCCAAACTCACATGATTTCTTCCTTGTAAGACAAGCAGATTATTTTTATTATTATTATTTATTTATTTATTTTTTGCAGAATGTCCAAATTGCTCTTTTCTATATAATGACATAAGCCATTTCTACACACTTTTGAGCTATAAAAATTGCAAATATTTTTTAAAAATAAAAAGCTATGATGTAAAAATGACTTAAATTTGTGCCTGTTCCAGTTGTATTGTTAACTAAAACTATTAATAATATTGCTGACATAAATGTGAAATATTCTTGGCAACAGAAACAAAGCAAAATAAAACAAAATACATTTGTTTAAAAAAAAGCACTTTAAAAAAACATCAAAATCTCAAATTGAAACTAAAAATATAGCTGCATGCAGCGATGTCGGGCCCAAGCCCTGGCGCCTGTATAGTATCTGTATAGTATGCACGTATTCCTCTTATTATGAAATTTGTGTCATGCTGACCCTCGTGTTCGTGTTAAAAAAATATTCTTTGGCCTCAACTGTGCACAGTGGGAAATATGGATTTAAAGCGAATAAATGTAAAAGAACAACGTCAGATAGCACAATAGCCACATCCATGAGATATTTTGGTCACTTTCAAACGAGTGTGAAGTTATCATTTGCAGCTCAAATGTTTTTTTTTTGTTGTAAAGTTTTTAAGTATTTATCATACTTATGTTTTTATTACCTTATTAAATAAATTATATAAAATTATGTTGTCAGTGCACTACCAATAAACTTGTTCTATTCCTTCATTTTGTCATTAAAACTGATAGAAACAGATCCTAAGTCAGGGATAGGCGACATCGGTCCTGAAGCGCCGCTGTCTTGCAGAGTTTAGCTAATCAATGTCTTCAGGATTACTAAGGCTACAGGCAGGTGAGTTTATTTTTCCCTAGCCTCTCCACAAATGAGCTTTTAAATGAAAAGCTAATTCAAAATACAACATTGGTATATAAATATAACTCTCAATCACATAATTTATAACATTTTCTTGGTAACAAGGGGTGTGCATAAAACTAACATGACAACTTTATAACCATGACATATGTTATGACATATGTTATGAATATAAAGGTTTTTGCATGTTTATGACAACTGTCATTAAGCTCAATAATGATATTTTGAATGCAAATATGACATTGTTTAAGATGTCTTTATGACATCTTGACATAAACCAATACATCATAACCTGTCAGTGTCTTTGTCATGACAACTTGGCATTAAATGAAGTTAATCTGTCATGTGGTTGGCTTTGACATTGGCTGTCATGAGGCCATTATAACTGTGTCATGAATATGTTACAGTGGTACACATTGAATTTGTCATTAAAGAGTTATAATGGCTTCATGACAGCCAATGTCAAAACCAACCACCTGACAGTTTAATGCAATGTTACCCATAAAGCTAAGTGCTATATTAAGTTTTATCATTAATCTGCTATGTCATGTTTATGACAGGTTGTGTGGTCTTAGTAATGTCAAGTTGTCACAAAGACACTGACAGGTTATGATGTAATGGTTTATGTCAAGGTATCACAACAAAGACAATAAAAATGTGTATTCTTAATGCAATAAAATGTGTATTTTATTGCATTAAGAATACATTTATTTTAAAATGTGTATACACATAATATATATGTGTATTTTTAATGCAATAAAATTGCATTAAAAATGTCACAACTGAGCGAAAGACACAAATATGCATAAAACTTGTTGGTCTCAAGTAAAGTTTTACCATTTATTTTAATGTATAATTTATTTTTTTGCCAATGTACTGACACTAAAATATATAAAATAATGATTCAATAGTATTTCATAATTATTTGTTATCATTTAAAGGTGTTGTCACTTATTGAAACCGTGGCCTAGCAGTTAGATCAGCATAAAAACCTGTGCGCTCTGAATCCCATAAATTGATTGTAGCTCACCGTTTTAGCCAGCTCATACCATTTTTGTGTGCAGTATATCCATCAGACAGCCAGTGAATGGTCTATGGGCGTACCGTCTGAGGTTTAGACAGCGACCGGGTTGAAATGTTTCCCATGTGCTATAAAGTTTAGAAATATCTCTTTTATCTTAGCGCTCCACCCAAAGCCAAATTATAATTATTTTCCTCCATGCGGTGCATTGCATCAACCTGCATATACTTAATTATTCAGTCTGTCTGGTATGTGATGCCTTCAGTTTTATGATAGTGTCACATTGTGTTATAACAATCCTAACCATCCACACCGGCGTTGAAGGCACATGTTTTTCCTCTTTGTCTTACTGCAGAGTGCAAGTTCCACTGCACCAATGGCAGATGTCTGAAACTTCTCTCGCTGATTTGTAATCATCTGAATGAATGTGGAGACAACAGTGATGAGGAACATTGTCCTGCCGATGTACCTCCACCCCCAGACACCATCCAGAGTAAGTCCATCCGCCCACCTCCGTCTCAACAACACATCTGCATCTCTGGCAGCTGATATTGCATCAGTGTTGGGGAAGCTACAATGCTCGGCCAAATGTCATTTTAGAAAAGACGGCAGTAAAAGTAGTTCCATTGAAGCGAGTTCGGGTCATGACGTGAGATATCAAATTTGCCCTTAATCTTTGCCCTCAAGCATTTATTTCATCATTGTTTGAATACACATATTATTTTCACTAAAAAATGAACCCTAATTTATACAGTTGACAACATAGTGGTATTTAAATATTTATTTCACTTCAAAATAAGATTTGTTGAACACATTTTTCTTTCTTTGAACCAGTATATTGTGATAGTCCAAACTAACTGAATCAGACTTCTCAATGCTATCGGAGAGCGACAAGACTACCGTACCTGAATGTTTGATTACTGTCACAATTAATTGCAAAGGTGAGTGTGTAGTCTAATGTGATATAAAAACTGCAATATAATGCTACTTAATCTGGAAAAGCTGCACAATTGCTAGTTAGCGAGTTAGGTGTCGCCCTGATCTCTTTGCTGTGTGTTCTCTACTGTTGTCCATCTTGCTTTATTGATATTTAGTATACCAATATGCCAAGAGATGTGTGTGGTACAGTTAATGTCCTTGTCCGAAATTCTTGTAGAAAATATTTGCACGTTAAAAAGTAAAAAAGACCTCATGTTGTGTCAATCACGTTTACACACTGCCTCTGAAACTTTTTTTGGGATCGGATCGTGTTTTTTGAGAGGTGTTTTGACAATTCAGAGGCACAGAATGACGAATACAAAACATTTTGGACTTGGTGTGCAAGGACCTTTAGGTTATGAACGTGGTATACTGTATATAGAGTGTATATACTGATAACTGACAAATAATTATTTTGATAATTTTTTAATCTGCCAATTACTTTATGATTTAACCCTAAAACTGTATTCTGGACAGATGTGGGCAAAATAGTTTTGATTTATTTAAAAAAAAATACTTCCCTTGATCTGAGTGGTACAAGACTTGGCTACTTTTCCTAAGTTTGCCTTTTGACTCAATTCTACAATGTTAAGTGGTTGAAAAAAAACTCCTTAATCTTGTATTTGAGTCAAAAATGGGCACCCATAGAAATGAATGGGAAAAACTGTAATTTAGAGCATACTAAAATAAGCCAAAATAAGACAGCAAAGTCACTTCATCTTTAGGTTTTAGCTCTGAGAACTTATTGGAATGATATTTTAATGTAGTTAAAAAATAATAATAAAACATAAAAATAAGCATAATTTACATAGAAAATATGGTACTTTTTGAAATAAATAAATCCAAAAATTCCCCCAAAATAAAAAAAACACACCATAAATGGATAGACAAAACTTTGTCGAAGACAGTGATATAACATTTATAATAAATAAAAATTAGGATCACACCTGAGTCCTCTGTGCCCACATTTGTCCACAATTACAGGATTAAGGGCTATAAAGTGAATACTAAGCACTACTCAACATTTTTCTGTAATTCAATTAAAGTTAATATCCGTATGTAAGTGTTTTCTATTTTAATTTATTTAGAAATATTATTTATTTCTGTAATACTAATTGTGCATCATAATTCAGTGTCACAAGATCCTTCAGAAATGATTCTAATTTGCTGATTTTCTGCTCAAGGAACACTTCTTATTATTATCAATGTTAAAAATAGTTGTGTTTTGGAAACAGAATTTTCAGTATTCTTTGATGAATAGAAGGAGAAAAAGAGAACAAAATCATAATCATGATAGTCTTTCCTGACACTTTGATCGAATGCATCCTTGCTAAGTAAGCAAGTATTAGTGATTCCATCAAATTTAGATTTTGCATTTTGGGATAGTGAACAGGTGTCATCTTTCCTCTTGACTCTGTCTGCATCTGGCTGTTGTTGAAGGTTGATTTTTATTTATTTATTTATTTTATCCTTTGCTAGCAGACTGCGTTTGTGTGTTTGTTTAACGGGGGCTTTTACCCAATCGGTTTGTATAGTTGTTTGTATGACCTTCCCCTTACATCCTGTGCATGAATGCGTTGCTTAGGTGTCTGAATCTGTTTGTGGATGGACGCTATTTGTTGATGAATGTGTGTGTGTGCTTTAGTTCTCTGTTTTACTCGCATACATAAACACTCACTTTTTCTTGCATAACGTCAGTCACTCAAGGCCAGACAGGCGGTAAACTCTTCAACACATGTGCTCAAGGTTCATTTTTCTTAACCGAATGTATATACTGTAAGTGGGTTTAGCTGGTGTTATTCAGCAATGCTATCTTCTATGGAAGCTTGTTTCTACCACAAAATATAAAATAAAAAAGCTAACTGCAACCTTTTTATCGCACAATTCTGAATTTCTGACTTTATTTCTCAGAATTGTGAGTTTATATCTCACAATTCTGACTTTTATAAGATGCAATAGCGAGTTGAGAGAAGAAAAGTCAGAGTTTTAGTTTTTGTTAATAACAAACCTGCCATGTGCATGGCTACAAAAGCTGATAATTTAGCTAATATTACCCTCAATTCCTCGCTTTTTAAAGGTTTGTCAACTTTATCAGTTGGGAAAATGAAAAGGAATACATGGCAAGGGCTCTGCACGGGGTTTTTGGTATGAAGACAATTTTAAAACTTGTATATGGAAATTTATTTTAGTTTATTTTATGAATTTATTTTATATTTACACTGAAAAAAATAATATGCTTTATCTAATCAATAAAATTGTGGCAACATATTACAAGCAATATTATTAATTAAATTGTACAAATTAGAATTAATTAGAATTCTAATTTGATTAATTATTACTCAATTCTAATTTGTTCAATTTGATAATTAATATTGCTTGTAATCTGTTGCCACAATTTTATTGATTAGATAAAGCATATTCATTTTTACAGTGAAGTTTAATTTTTTTTAACTATGGTTTTATTTTATTTCAGGGAATGAAAATGTTTTCGTATTTAGTTTTAGTTGTCGTTGTACATTTAAAGTTTTATTAAATAATTTTATTATTTAAATACATATAAAAAATAATCAAAGTAAATCAAATCAATTCAGAGTGACGAAGAAACTTTAAAATAGCACTGGCATTATTTTTACAGAGTTTTCTATAACCAACAGAACTTTTTTTCTTCTTTTTTTGAAAGAGGGAGGAAAAAGGTCCATTTCCTCCCTCTTTCTCCTTCACCAGCGTCCATCTCTTCATCACTCTTAGAAGAAAATAGAACCTTTAAAAGGTTCTATCAGTGCTACATATTTGGAACCCCTAAAAGGTTCTATACACTCTTAAAAAAGGGTTCCTCTGGGTTCTATATAGAACCCTGGGGTTCCATACTTGGCCAAAGAATCTTTTACCAAAAAAAAGGTTCTATATAGAACCATTTTGGAGTTCCATATATGAAGCGGGGGATGGAACCATTTCTGGTTCTAAATAGAACCATTTCTTCTAAGAGTGTGAGCACTCACGTTGGGATCGCTTGGTTTTATGTGCTTTTTTTAAACATGTATTTTTTTTTCCTTTCTATTTTTTCCCTTGCTGTCTGCAGGACAAGGGCCACTCTTTACCGATGGAACAAGTCCAACTGCTGCACTTAAAATATTTAGCAGTCTGGGCGGCATGTTAATGAAAGCGTCTGCGGCTGGCTGCTATTTTAGAGACACCTGTGTGCGCTGTGATTGAATTTTCAGAGGCTGAGGACTGCTGATTTTCACGTCGAGAAAGAGACAGCAAGCGAGAGGAGGCAAAACGAGAGATGAACAGACAGGGGTGGGTGGGGGGAGGTGGGGTGGGATTGGGGACTGAAAAATGATTTCGATTCTAATGGCTACGGCGGTAGTGTAGCGTTCACTCAGACAGATGGATCATGAATATGGTCTAGACACTTGGTGTCTGGGTGAGTCAGGGGGGGCCCTGTGCGAGAGGGGTCTTCACACTACCCCACCCCCACATACACACACACACACACTGAGTGTGTGAGTTGAGAAAATGAAAGCGTTTTCAGGCAGAAAATAAATGTTTGTTATCAAACGCTCATCAGACAGACAGGAGAAAGGATGTGACTTTCAATATCACAGGGGGTTTGGATTCACTGAAGAGCCTCAAGGTGGAAACAGACAGTGTAAAATGATTGTTAAACAACATAGTTAAACATTATCCCTATTTGAAATTCTATCATCGCTTACTCTCTATCAACATTACCCAAACTTTCTTCTGTCTTATCAATACACATTGTTACAAAGCAGCTTGACAGAAAATCATGATGCTATAATTTCTTAATATCTTTATGCCTTATAGTAGTATTTAGCAAATTAGTGCTGTGTGATATAGTTTATATTTTGCAAATGCATGACACTATTAGGTAAATTGCCAACTTATATAATATCTTATTATATTATACTTGTAATTATAGGACTACATCTTCTTCTAAATTGCTTTTAATTAGGGCTGTGCAAAAATGAATTGCGATTAATCGCATCCAAAATAAAAGTCTGTGTTTACATAATATATTTGTGTATGCTGCATATAATTATTTTGTATATATAAATACACACACATGCATGTATATATTTAAGAAAAATGTGTTATTCATACATAAAATATATAGATTATGTATTTATATACATATACAGAATTTAAGCGCAAATAATTCTTAAATTTAAACATGCATGCATAGGTATTTATACATACAAAATAATTATATACAGCACACACAATTATATTATGTAAACACAGACTTTTATTTTGGATGCGATTAATCGCAATTAACTTTTGCACAGCCCTACTTTTAATTATTCCTAGAGTGTATTCTGAGTTTGGAAAAACTGTCTTTTCCTCTTATGTTCCTATCAAATGCAGAGCGTTATGATGTTAAAAGCACTCCCATCTTTAAATATTTTTAGAAACCTCCTACCTGAGCCCATACCTGAAGGAAACTTGTGTTTTATGTAACTTTTCATATGATTACTGGATGAGAGAGACTCTCATTTTTTCTTGTTTTTATGTGTTTGTGATCTGTTTATTTAAAACTTTTTGTGCTGCCATGTTGGTCAGGACTCCCTGGTAAAATAAAATAAATTCAATTAAATAATTTAAGGTACAATGAGATTAAGAATGAGAAACATTAACAACTAAAAGTAAACTCACTTAAATGTCATTAGTTAACAGATTAACTGTGGCAGCCTCAAAGACGGAGGTATAGAGACAGATATTTTCTTATTCTGACACATTTCATATTTAAAGTGTTCAAGAGTTGGAATATAGCTACTGTGAGAGTCACCTCTTGACCTCAAACATATATCACCGCTGGAATCCAACCACAGATAAACTGGTCGAGTTGAACAATTAGGCCGATATCACACACATAGTTCTGTGGGAAGGTCACATTGAGCAGGAAAGAAACCTACACTCTTAGAAGAGATGGTTCTATTTAGAACCAGAAATGGTTCCATCCCCCACTTCATATTTGGAACTCCAAAACAGAACCATTTTAGGTTCTATTTGGCCAAGTATGGAACCCCAGGGTTCTAAATAGAACACAGAGGAACCCTTTTTTAAAGAGTGTATAGAACCTTTTATGGGTTCCAAATACGTACATAGCGCTGATAGAACCTTTTAAGGTTCTATGGAACCTTTTCTTCTAACACTCTTAGAAAAAAGGGTTCTATATATGTAGCATAGAGTTCTTTACTCGATTCCAAATGACATTTTATGCTAAAAAAGGTTCAATAATGACAAGAAAGAACACTTTTGGCACAAAAGTTCTTTATAGGCTATTATTCATTCATATATTACATTATTCTGCAACATTTTTTACTTGTAATTAAATTATTGTTTATTCTAGTAACTTAACACATTTTAATCATGCTGATTTTTGGAGGATAAAAACTGAAATGGCGTGATATCGATTAATTACATTTTTTAACCCCCATATCTTAAATTTTGTGATCATGCATTGCATTTTAAGGGTTCCAAATACGTAGCGCTTTAGAACCTTTTAAGGTTCTATATAGAACCTTTTCTTCTAAGAGTGTATCGTCATTGTATTGACTCACTTTTTCCATTTCAACCAACTTAAAATTTTACTTTTTTTAAGTTAAACCAACATTTTTTTACAGTGTAGACTAAAAATCGTAAAGTAGTGCCGATAGAACACAAGAACGTGAGCCGGGGAGAACATCTGTTGCCAATTTTCCACAATGTATGTTCAGTCTTTACCATTGTTATCCTGAATTTTGGGAGGTGGAAATATCTTGACATTGTGGCACCTGGACACACAGAAGGAATCAGAGTATCGAGTCTGTCTGTGGGATGTAATTGGAGTGAACTGAAAAGCACTGTTGCTGTGTTCTGTCTGTCTGACCTGACCAGTGCAGCCTGCAAATACGAAGAGGATTTGTATGCTTTAGAAATAATAATCCAAAATTATAAGAAGACAATATGAGATGCACAAAACACTGCATTATGCATTACTTTTGCATTCGCTGTCTGTCTTTGTCTCTTTTAATGTAGGGAGCGGTTCAGAAATATATTGTGATGTGATAACGTTTCATTGTGCTTATGTCACTGGCGTTCAAGATGTCTGCCTGTTGTTTGTCAGTCCGGTAGAGTCGGCCCTTAAATATTTTTCTGCTCCCTCCCTCTGGCAGTTGTGCGCAGAGTGTGTTCATGTGTTTGGGGAAGGAAGTGAGTGTGTCGATGGTGAAGTGCACACTACCTCCCTCTCTCTCTCTCTCTCTCTCTCTCTCTGCACCAAACCCCCAAACAGTCAGAGACACCGCATCAGCAACAGGAGGGACGGCAGACTGCAGATACTTGATTTTAAAGCTAGAGTCTGCCTCGAAACTGCTGATTTTAGATTAAGCATGTGACTGTTTGGAAGTTATCTAATCTCACATGGGATGAATAAAACCACATGCTTTCATAGATTGAATAAAGTTTATAAAGAGCGAGTGGAACATGACAGTTTATGTGCAATGAGGAGTGACGAGAGAAAACAAGTTTCTGGTAGTACGCCATTCGTTCTGTGACGAAGGAAGAGAGAGAGACTGTTTTCCTGGGGTGGAAATGAGAATGCTCCTGCAGCTGTCAGCTGATCTCTGGGTGTGGTCTGTCATCCACAAATCAGACATCTCCCAAAAGCACTCTTCGGTTGGGATTAGTCTTCTAAATGATGTTTGAGTTACAGTTAGGATGTCTGTGATTTCTTGCAGTGACGAAAAAGGGATTGGGATCTTTACACTCTCAGAAAAAAAGGTACAAAAGCTGTTACTGGGGCTGTACCTTTTCAAAAGGCTGCATATTGGTACCTTAGTGGTACATATTAGCACCTAAAATGTACATATTAGCACCTAAAATGTACATATTAGCACCTAAAATGTACATATTAGTACCTAAAATGTACATATTAGTACCTAAATGTACATATTAGCCCCTGAAATATACATATTAGCACCTAAAATGTACATATCAGTACCTAAATGTACATATTACCACCTAAAATGTACTTATTAGCACCTGAAATATACATATTAGCATCTAAAATGTACATATTAGTACCTAAATGTACATATTAGCCCCTGAAATATACATATTAGCACCTAAAATGTACATATTAGTACCTGAAATGTACATTTTAGCACCTAAAATGTACATATTAGTACCTAAATGTACATATTAGCCCCTGAAATATACATATTAGCACCAAAAATGTACATATCAGTACCTAAATGTACATATTACCACCTAAATTGTACATATTAGCACCTGAAATGTACATATTAGCACCTAAAATCTACATATTACTGCCTAAATGTACATAGTAGCCCCTGAAATATACATATTAGCACCTAATATGTACATATCAGTACCTAAATGTACATATTACCACCTAAATTGTACATATTAGCACCTGAAATGTACATATTAGCACCTAAAATGTACATATTAGTACCTAAATGTACACATTACCACCTAAAATGTACATATTAGCACCTAAAATGGACAAAAGTTTACCTTTTGAAAAGTTACAGACCCAGTGACAGCTTTTGTACCTTTTCTTTTGAGAGTGTATAGCTATTGCTAAGGTGGAAGTGTCTGTTTTCTGAATGTAGACATAGTAGTTGGTCCTGTGGTTTGGATGCATATATACACTCTAAAAAATGCTGGGTTGTTCTAACCCAATTTGGGGTAAAATATGGACAAACCCAGCCATTGGGTTAAAAATGTCATTTAAAAATGTAACTCAATGGCTGGGTTTGTCCATATTTTACCCAAAATTGGGTTAAAACAACCCGGCATTTTTCAGAGTGTATAAATATATAACTCATAACAGTGAAAACTAATGCCATGCTTCCCAATGAGATCTCCCAAGGGTAGCATGTACCCATGCATGTAGCATGTAGCATGTATTTAAAAGAATGTTGTGGTCGATAGTGTCAAGGCTTGGCTTTCGAGATGAAAGATAGGCTATACTCTGCTCTCAGGTGGGGCTGCATTAGTTAACAGTTCTCATTGACAACATTTAGCCATGGATGGCCCAGGATGAATACTTGCTTGAGAGTGTCAGTGACAAACAGTGAAATGACTGCAGGCTAACTGGAACAGTTTGATGGGTTATTCCAGTGCCGATGGGCTCTTTATTAACAGTGATGATGTTGATAGCATCCCCACTGTTCCATGTATCCCTGCTGAGTTCTTTAACCAGATCTGCATGAGTAAAATTAACAGCTGCTCCTGAATCCACTAGCACTGTCATACATTTGGAAGCCTCATTGAAGGAGATATCAACAGGCAGAGAAAGACTATGGTGAATAGGAGAGGGGAAATTCAATTTTGATAGCCATGTTTATGAATTCAGAGAGTAGTGTAAGAAAAAATGATGTGGACGATCTCAAAAATGAAGTTTATTACAGCATAGCAGTGCAAAGTACACAAAGGACCTTGGGTTCACCGGTGTCAGAATGAACCAAGAAGATCCAAACCCTAAACTTTTTATCCTGTCACAGTGTTTACCATAACAGCAGACAATGGTAAATGAAACGTTCAGTAGTTTTTCAAAGCAACGTATCCTTGGAAATGAGCAAGAAATGAGCTGTGTAGGACAGGCCCATGACTAGTACTCAGCTAGCGATTGGTGAGTCGAATCGAATGGCTAGCGATTCAAAGATTCACTCCTCTAGGGTCCACAGATATACTTTGTTTTATATTCTAAATTTATAATTTAATTAAAACATTTCTTGAAATGTAGATGGAAATAGCTAAAACTGAGCTTTAGTCTTTCTGTCCTACTCTTTAGAGCAGAAGAAATGACAAAAAAAGGAGATGTGTCCTGATCTGAGGTCACAGTCGTGTAGCAGAGACTCCAAAGTTTGCTAAAAGCCAGGCGAGACAGTCAGTGAGGACAAACATAGGCATATGTTTCCCCTGGTGGATTGTGTGCGGTTTTTTAAGAGTACCACGAGTGTCCTGTTAGGGACGAGAAAAAGCTGGAGAACGCTGCAGCCTTTTGGACTGAGATGTGTTTAAGGTTGCCCCCAAACTAACAATTAACTCTAGATAGGAGCATTTTTCTAAATAAATGCACCATACTACATATATTCATTATATATTTGTTACGGTTCGTCAATATTTCATGTATGAATGTTTGAATAAATCAGTTAGGTTTTTATGACAGCCACGTGCTCTTCGTTTCGGAGTCACACTTGTTATCTTCCCGGTCAAAAGTGACCGGACACCTAAAAATAAAATTTCCTCCATCCCAGTAAAACCAATGCAATTTATTTTTGTTCTATAATATTTATTCTTTGTAATTTAGTGTTTTGAGACAATTTGATTGAATTTATTAATATTTATGCAATGTTTATGGTCTATTTTTTTTCCTATTTTTAAGGAGAACTCCGGCACAAAATGAACCTTTGGTTTAATAACACATCGGTACCTTGTCGACCGCTCTCTAAAATTTGTTTTCATGATAATCGAATGTAAAGAGTTTTATCTCTAAAAACTGTTTTTTAATCTCTAAAAACTCTAAAAACACGGTAACATACATGCAAAATGAAGCATTGAGAACTTTGTATGTGTACAGACCGTTTAATAAGAAGATATTTTATAAAGCCCCCCCCCCCCAGATTGAATATTTCAAATCGGCTGCAGTGTGGGTTTCACTCGCCACCTACTGGACAGGTGTGGGAATTACTGTAACACATTACAATAGATCACCCTCAGTGTAATCTGCCAAAATTACAGACAGCCTTCTGCTAAAAAATTCAGTCAATGACAGAAGATTTGATGTTACCGCGACCTCTGATAGATAAGATAGATAGATGATAGATTCCACAAGCATTTCAACATATTTTCCTCGTAACATAAAAATCGTAAAAATGTTGTCTCCCCTTTTTTTTCTTATTGCTCATGCATCAAAGACTCAGTTTAGGTATGGTCTGTACAGACTGTAAATGAATAAAATGAGGTGCTGTGGAGCTCTAAGTGGAAACAGAGCTCAATAACAAAAGTCCATGTTCAAGAGCAGCTACTCAAACAGAAGTTATGGAAAGTGTGTTAAAGGTAAAAGTGTGTGTGTGTGTGTGTGTGTGTGAGAGAGAGGTTCAGTCTAGAGTGAAAAGTCAATAGTCTGAGTCTGTAAGTCTGGTGGTTAATGAATACCGCCCCCTCAGGGTGATCCCTTCATGTAAACACTTCATCACACCAGCAGTGAGAGACTGCATAGCTCCCAGGGGAACGGCCACTCAACGCCCATGACTTTACAGCCTATCAGTATCTCGCATCCTCAGGTAAACGCACACACTCAAACAAACTTGGAAGTCTTGATGCAAACTCTTGCATTGGTTTGTTCCTAGTTGCACATTTTGGGGTATTACCGTAGTTGATAGTCCAGTCAGAGAGAGAGAACTAATGAGGATTACATTAGTTAATGCTGACTGCAGCTATTATAATCACTTCTAATCAATACTGTTGCCTATTCATGTGTAGTGTACTTTGTTTATTCAGTGTTAATTCAACAAAGTTGTCTCTGAAAGTTACACTGTAAAAAACGGTAAACTACTGGCAGCTGTGCTTGCCAGCATCATACTGTAAAAATATGGTGTGTTACTGTTTTTGAAATTAACAGCTAAATTCCATATTGTCAGCTAGAGTATAAAACTTTAATTTAACAGCTATATGCTCTAACACAAAAACAGTAACACACCGTATTTTTACGGTATGTTGCTGGCAACCATAGCTGCCAGTAGTTTACCGTTTTTAAAATCTGAAAAAAACTCCACTTTTTAGGGGAAAACCCCAAAGTGAAAAAAATTATTATTATTATAAAAATGCAAAAACAACTTGGGTATGGGTTTCGAGTCAAATTATGTCAATCAGCTGTCAAATGGCCCACATATTGTTTTTAATTAAATTTAAAAACGTAATTTGAACTGAAAAAAATGTAAAAATACTACTATTAAAAATCTTAAGTGTTTAATTATTTAAAAGTGTTGATTATAAGTAAATGTTGTTTAATAAATTCAGTAAAATATATTACTGTAGATTCGATTCAAATTTATGTTTTTGGGACTTCATGTAGCTACTTAAAGTCCCAAAAACATAAATTTGACAGGGTTTTACAGTAAAATGCGATTTTAAAGCATTTACAGTATAAGATAACTTACAGTTAACCAACTGTAGCATTTAAAAAAAATGTTTACAAATTTAAAGTGACCGATATAAAATTTAATTTACACGTTGTATCAGTATAACAGAATATAAAAACCATTAGTGTCAATGGAAGGTGTATCCGTACAAGTTTGTGTGTTGTAGAAATGATCCTGCTGTGAGGAAGTGATCCTGGTTCAGTTAGTTTAATTTTCTTATTCCCATCTTATAGTGTCCAAATGCATAGTGCAATATATCAGTCTCAAGTTCCTGTCTGCTTCCATGAATATAAGGCACATTTACTTGGCTAGACTTGGTCTAACTGGGATGTTGATCTCTGCTGATGTGATGGCTGGCAGCAATGTGATTTAGACTTCCACCTGAGCAATCACAGGTGGTGTGACGGAGGCAGACTGATGTGTCTGTGTGTGTCTCAGCTGTAAGAAGCTTGGTCTCCAGCAATAGACACTGTGAGTCATCACTAAAGACACTGAAAAGCATTGAAAGGAGTCGTCTGTGGCGTGAGGTGAAAATGTAAGAAAAGTAGATTGATACTGGGTAACTATAAAATGATTTATTACATATGTTCAGGCTTTCATTTGAACTTTTTAAATATGTTAATGTTTATACACACATATATATATATATATAGTTATTTTTTTCATCGAAGTTGCAATTTGTTTCATCGAATATTTAATTTTATTATTATTTAAATTAAACATACATCATCATTGTATGGTATACTGTACATCATCATTTGATATCTTGTACTGCCTATATACTGATTTAAATATTTCAAAATTATATTATATATTTATTATGACAGTTAAAAATGACTTACAGTAATGATAGTGAAAATAATGCAGGGAAATTATTGAAAATAATGAGGAATTTAAAAAAAATATATATTAATAGGCTATAGATGCTACATCATTTGAAGGCGGAAACTTTATTTTCTTCTTTCCAGTCATGAGTTGTGTTTACTAAGGCATTACTATTGCTCATACTTGAGGTTAGGGGTTTGCACAATTAGTAAACATTGGCGTGTAATTGTTTGTGTCATTAATGATACCATAAATCATTTGTCTTACATATCAGACCTATGTTATCGTGGCTGGCAAAGTCGTGCAAAACAGTATAAAGAGTAAGTGTTTTAAGATTGATAGTTATAACATTGAAATGGCACCCCAGTAAAATCAGAGGTTGTCATAAACTCTTCTTATCTGTCTGCCCTTACAGTGACCGGGCGGCTCATAGTCGCACGGGGAAAGCTCGTCTCACCACAGATTGTCTTATCGTTGTAAATATCCTCACAGGCACACACTCACATATCTGTTACCGCAACTCAGCCTGGAACACTTTAAACCATCACACCGTCAGTGAGAGGTCACAGGACAAAGTAGGCCACAAACACCGGTTACTCTGTCTTCCCACATTTGAAGTATTGCAGTGGTGCCATGACCCCAGATGCCGCCAGAGGGCGCTAAAGCAAAATCTGCATCTCTTTCAATTTCAGTCATAACAAGGCCAATTTTAGCTCTCAAGTCTGATAAACAGCCCCTAAAAACGACAACAGTTTAATGGTGTAAACGTTTCATCTTTGTAAACACAATTGAATGAAGAGGCATGTCCTTTGTTTTTGAGACGTAAACATTTCTTTGTTTTGTCTATTCGCAGCCAGTATGTGTTCATTTACTTTAATTAGAGTTAGGGACAATGGCCAGAGTGTCACAGCAACATGCCCAGGTCACATTTCACATCAAAGTAAAGAAGATAATGATTTTTTTCAAATAATCTTCTACACATTTTCTTTGAAATGTTTGGAATGTTTGCATTCCCTGTCATTTTCAATAGTGATTACTTTATTGTAATAGTCATTTTTGACTGCCACAATATTTTTTATACAACTGTTAAACATTTAAATCAGTATTTCTCTCACTGTCTATGTATATATATATATATATATATATATATATATATATATATATATATATATAATGATATATAAATATATAAATAACAGTGTAACTATTGCAAAAAAAATAATTTAATAATAAATTTAAATTAAATAGATGAAACTTAAAAAAAGAAATTAAACTAAAATAAAGCTAAATAGAAACATTAAGAAATTAAATTAAAATTAAAACTATATATATAAATTAGGACTGTGCAAAAGTTAATTGCGATTAATCGCATCCAAAATAAAAGACTGTGTTTACATAATATATTTGTGTGTGCTGTATATAATTATTTTGTATATATAAATACAAACACATGTATGTATGTATTTAAGAATTATTTGCGCTTAAATTCTGTATATATATGTAAATACATATTCTATATTGTATGAATATAAATATTTTATATAGGAATAACACATTTTCTTAAATATATACATGCATGTGTGTGTATTTATATATACAAAATAATAATATACAGCACACACAAATATATTATGTAAACACAGACTTTTATTTTGGATGTGATTAATCGCAATTAATTTTTGCACAGCCCTAATATAAATATATATATATATATATATATATATATATATGAGCCCTTCTCATCCCAAGGCGTCATATACGACACTTTTGCCAAAGCGTAGACATCCAACGCACATGGCACCCTTTAGCGTCAAATGAGACGCAGATAAATGTTGGGCAGAAGGCGCCTCCTAGTGGTCTAACCCTAACCCTACCCCATACCTAAACCTACCATAACCGAAGCGTCTCATTTGGATGACACTGCATGACATTTGGAGGTAATAAATCCATATCTTGAGCAAACATTCAGTACAGCCGATGCCATTTATTTAGAATACATATAAATGGAATTTACATCTTTTAGTTTGTCAAAAGTTTTTAAGTAACGTGTTTGAAGAGTGCGCATGTGCGAACGTGCTCTACTATGTAACGAGCCAAATATTGAGTCTGGTAATAAAGCAAAATAACTGAGAACAATTTGAAATAGTACTCAGACGACATGTCTGTAATTTATATTAACAAATCTAGCGTTAATTAGTTAGTCATTAAAAGTAGTTATTACTCCACCACGTGCGAAACCAAACAATATTTTGCGACAATGAGTTTCGGGAAACAGTCGCGACTAGCTAGTTGATTTCTCCAACGATGCATCGTACTATGGTAGTGAAGTAGCAAACTACGTCGTTGTGCGGGAAACGCGCCCCTGATTGGTTTTAGGTCTATCGAGTCGTGCTCAGAGGCATTTGAGCTATGGTGACGCCCCTTTGGAAATGATTTGTTTAGGCCAGACCATAACTCGGTTACAACTGAGAATGGTCTGGTTTTAACCAGGCTATTTGATATTCACAAATTAGAGTCCAAATACTTTGGTGGTGTTAGTGTTACTTCACTTTTGCCCACTCAGCCGGACATTCCCCACACCAAAACCACCCCGGATATTTATAGACCGCAGACAGTTTGGGAAAGAAGGGGGGGTGTCTGACACATCTGCTGAATATCTGCTAGACTGCGGGGTCAGCCCAAGGTTAAAGCCTCTTCAATGCCTGCCTTGATTGGTCGTGGCTGGCACTAATGAGTGTGTGTGTGTAATTCTAACCGCCTCTACACACACACACACAGTCACATTGAGGGTAGAGCAACATTCTCTCTCTCTCTCTCTCTCTCTCTCTCTCTCTCTCTCTCTCTCTCTCTCTCTCTCTCTCTCTCTCTCTCTCTCTCTCTCTCTCTCTCTCTCTCTCTCTCTCTCACCACCGCCATTGTCAGCAGCGCCAGTCTCCCCTCCCACCGCTCCTGTCTGTCTGTCTGGAGCTGCTCCCCTCTCGGAGGAGGGAGGCGCAGGAGGAGGTGGGCTGTGAGCCTGAGACCGTCACAGAAAGCCATTCTACTGAATGAAAGCAGAGGAAAAGGCCGTCAGGATGCGGGGAGCGTATTCACCGTAGTCTAGAAGCAGAAAATGCGTCGGAGAGAGTCGTGAGAATGGCATGAGACGCGCGTGGACCGAGACCGCAGGCTGCTGCTGTGGAAGTGTTCCTCAGTTCATGTGAGGGCCGCGGCCGGCGGCTCTCTTTCCCCCGTCCCGTCACTTCCCCGAGCCCCCATGCGAAACATCACGGTCCCGGACAGCAGCTCCAGCAACAACAACAACAACAACAACGCCGCCAACTCCAATGACACATGCTCCTGCAACTGCACCCTATCCCAGCCACAGGGAATGGATATATGTAAGTAGGGCGGGTTTTTCTGAGCCGTTTTCGAATGCGGAGGGAACGCAAACTCTTACATTTTATCATTTTTTTTAAACGTGTACCGAATCTGAGAATATGATGTTTTTAACCTTCCGTACTCGACTCACCCTGGTGACAATGTAACAGTTTTAAATTCAAAAATTTAAATCGGTCTGCATTAGAACATGATTCAAATGTAACAGTGGCTGTTTCGAATCCGTTATGGAAGGTGTGAGAATGTCAAACGCGAAGGTGTTAAAGATTTATTTGAGCATTCTCAGGTCTAAATATTCCAGTATTTGGCCGTTATTTGTCACTATCTGCCCCATTGAATGTGTCTGTGGCGTATTAAACTATTCGTTCAGCCCAACTAAACGAAAATGCGACGTATTTGTCAAAAACGACTTTTTGATAAGCCCCTGTTGTATTTTAAACAGCTTGACCAATTAAAAATCTAATAATACAAGTGAGTGTTGCTGATGACTCGGGCGTCTGGGAGTGTTTGGCAATGGAACACAACTCAATGCATCAGTTGGAGATTGCTGTGGGGGCTGCGCACAATATGGCAAGCCGTAAACATTTATCCCCGAAAACGAACGAACTGCTGTCTGTTTTATGTTAGAAGTGCTCATTTATTAATTGCGAGTAGGTAATGCAATAGTGATGAGTAGGCAGCCTACAATTTTTAATTTGTCACTAGCAGCTAGCCTACTTAGCCACTAGCACGGATTTATGAGGAAAAAATGTGACTAGTAGATTTTCTTGTCTTGTTAGTAAACAGTTGTTTTTGTTATACTTTACATTTTAGATGAAATCTTACTTTTTATTGGAAAACAAATGGAAAACACTAGCATCGAATAAAGGCAGACTACTAATTAATACCAGGAAAACTGACAAATTGAATTCTATATAGTAACATTGAATAGATGCAAAATCTTAGTACATAATGTAAATTTGAAGAAAATAAAATAATATTTAAAAATGATTTGATGGACAATGTTAAACTAGCTTGCCATACTGCACACATTCTTTAACTAAATCCCTTCTGTCGGGTTCCCAGAAAAACACAACTCTAGTTGTCCAAATGTATTTATTCCATCCATTAATGTATTATTTAATCTATTAGCATTTATGCAATAGGCCTACATGTGTGATTGATATATAATGTAATATTACTTTGTAGAAAGGCTCATCGGTGCTCGGATCCTCTTGGAATTGCTCTGTGTATTGCCTCTCGTTGTTTAACATGGAAGCTGTAGGGTGAGATGTTGCTGAAAATCTTAAAGTTGTGTGTACGTCTGCTGGCGTTATTGCTGGGAATTGGTTCACTGCGGTCTGGAGCGGGCAGCCAGTCAGTCAGTCAACCCTTCCCCCACTTCAGCCCAGACTGGCTGAGACTTTGGGCTGTCTGAATCCACAGAGGACAAAAGGGCCGGTCATAATCAGTACTCGCACTGGCTATTTCTGCCGCAAATGGGATGAATTATTGAAAGTAAACCTTCATATGAAAGAATTGACCCTCTTCTCAAAGCCCCCTGGTAGATGGCACTGATGTCTTGCCCCAGAAACTTCATGAACTTGAATGGATTTCTGTTCTGTAAGATGTATCATGCAATTTCCCTCAGCTAGCTATGAGGACTACATAAGAAAAAAATAATTATATTTTGTGGAAAGAATACTATTAAGCATAATTTAGAAGTTTCTATTGTTTATCAGCCAGTTTGAATCTTTGCATTATTTTCATGACACATCACGTTTTGCATTACCGCAAATCCGTAAAGTTGTTTACATTTGAGTTTTTTATTGTTGTTTTTGCAAAAATAGTGTACATTTATAGCACTATGCTTTGTGTTATATTACCCTGGGATTAAATTACAGAAAACTAGTTAACGCTGCTATGTGTGTGTGTTCGTATACAGTGGCTAAGGGGATGATGGCAAATTTGATATCTCTTCTTACCAATGTAATCAAATCAATCTCTCAATATTTTTTTCCCTCTTTTGTAAAGAGTTAGAAACACAATCTTTTTTTTTTTTTTTTTTTTTTTTTGCAAAAATTATTTTTGTTGTAGTAGTGTCCGTTCACCACTAAAGAAGTTTTGGCTTTGAAATGTGTAAAGGGTCTGGTAATTCTCAACATCATAAGTACTATTGTACTACAATGACTGTTAAAAATTGTTAAATTAAAATTAAAGGCGTTTTTTTTTTTACCTTCAGACATTAACAGTTTGCTTAATGAAAATGTCACAATGCAAAAAAAAAATATATATATATATATAATAATAAAATAAATTTAGGTCTAAAATAAACTTGATTTTGAGATTAAATATGACCTGTAAACCTTGACAGGTTTAAGTAGATGCACTTTGATTTTATTTTTTACCAATTTGCCTTCTCAGAGTGATTTTGGCACAAATTATGTGTTGGTATTTGTTCCTGTTCTTGATTGATAAGGCATACCGGCCCTATGTGTGAATGTCAGAGCGCATTTGTGGTTTCCGTGTCTGTGCTGTGCTGTTCAGGACGGGCCATGCAGACAGTGAAATGCTTGGTGACTTGGCGCTTAGGCTCTACTGCAGTGCTGGCTGCATTCAGGGCCGGAGACCCACTGAGGCTGGAAAACACTGTGACACAGCAGACACACAAAACGCAAAAAAAGGACACACCTTTCAGGGCTCAGAATGCAAAACTTGCCAGTATAATCAGTGTCGTACTAGCCTTAGCATTTAGCACACATCAAACGAGTGGAACAGATTGCATTTTCTTCTGTGTGCTGCACGGTATTAGTATTCTAGGAGTTTCCTTCCCTGTTGTCTCTCTTTTCCCGGTCCGGCCGCATATTGTTTTTGTCTGCTGTTTTTTTCGGCACAGTCTACATCTGAGGTTTTGCAAGCTAAAGGCTGCTTATCTTATCTGACAAAGGCCTTACACCATACGGCTATTTCAAGTGAAAACAGAACACAGCTATTATTAGACCGGCACTGTTGCATAGTTAGTCGTCCTGCATAGAATGCTAGTCTTTCTTTCTAGCTGTCTTGCTGCACACACAGGGTTAGTGTAGTCCATTTCCAATGGGGCTGTGGCCAAAGTCAAGCTCCAGAATGGAGAAACAGGATATTGGACTGGCATTCGTCTCACTAGTGCGCTGCGGCTCGTATGTAACGAATACGCAGGGGACAAAAACACCATCCTCGTCAATATCTGATCTCTGCATCAATTTGGCACCTTTTTTATTTTCCACTGGCGGGCCGAAGCTTGGCCCAGACTAGAGGGTGAGGACTGAGACGGCATACACAACACGAGAGTCCAGTGTTTATTGTCAGAGGCCAGAGGTTCTGTCTGTGTTCTTAACTATTTATTACAGATGCTGGCTTTAGAAAAATAGTAGTAAAAGTTTAGCGTGGGAGGATGTTGTGTTTTAAAATGTCATTTAAAGTTTATGCCGTCAGCTTATGTTGAATGAAAAGTTTTTATTTTGAACATGTAGAAAAAAACAAGCAAAAAACCAGTTTTTAACTTATGCATGTCCGAAAAGGAGTAGGAAGAAGCATAAGCTTATTCACTCCTACCCCATCTTCAACTAATTATAACTAATTAACCGGACCGAACATTTTGATCTGATTTTGATTTGTCTCTACTCACCAAAAAACAAAAACATACATATCCTCAACATACATATCTACCTATGTTTATATTAGGGCTGTCAAACGATTAATCACGATTAATCGCATCCAAAATAAAAGTTTGTGTTTACGTAATATATGCGGGCGTAGTGTGTATAATTATTTTGTATATATAAATAGACACACATGCATGTATATATTTAAGAAAAATGTTTTCTTAATATATCAAATATTTATATTTATACATAATATTAATTATGTATAAATATATATAAAGTGTATACTTTCAGATTTTTCTTAAATATATACATGAATGTGTGTGTATTTATATATATAAAATAATTATACACAGTGCACCCACATATATTATGTAAACACAAACTTTTATTTTGGATGTGATTAATCGCGATTAATCGTTTGACAGCCCTAGTTTATATACATCTTCAAATAAAAAATTACATAAGAAAAAATAAATAAAATAATAATAATAATGTTCATAAGATTATATCTTGGAATTGAAAAACATTGAGTTTTTAGACATACTTTTTCATAATGTAAGACAATTTTTGCACGAATAGTCCAAGGAATAGTCCAAATTCGTCCGATATCAGTAATTTTCCACTTATTTTGTTATAATTGATAAAATTGGCTATTATATTAAAAATTTGGGATGCAACAGTTGGTTCTCTGTAAAAAATCAAACCATACAGTTTTCAGCCTATGGTTCGGCACACACACCTAATAATCTAAAATCTAACGAGGCACAACGCATAAAACAGACATTCAGCTAATGAATTTTTCAGTCGATGTTATGCGCTCTGCATGGGTTTCACGAGAGTAGCGGAGCGGTCCAATAAACTAGTATGTAAATCTATTGCTGACATCACAGTTCCTCACATGTTGGTGTGTTGTAGTTCAGCATGGCAAGCGAAGGAGACCAGTCACTTGTCGTATAAATACCCTGAAACATTCTGGCTTCCCAATGCATTACATTGGGAAAAATAAACGTGTAATAAACAATCACTCTTTGTAAAATTTGTTCGATGTGAGTGCCATAATGCTCCAATATGAACACTCATGTACGTATGCTGTCATTACTCAAGTGTTGATAGTCCATGAGCGCAGGTGAGACCAAAACAGCACACATTGCCTTCTGTTTAAACATGCACTCAGTGCTAATTTGGACAGGCACAAAACAATAACGAAAGCACCGGGCGGGGCTTGACAATAAGGACTACCTGATGGCTTGAGGCTTCTCATTGTGCCAGAAGCTTATCATTTCAGCGTGTTCTTGCACCAATTTAAACATGCAACTTGCATGCGCGGTGAGAGAAGATTTGTGTCCTCACACATCCAAAGCGCGTACATAAAAAAAACACATCTCATACAGCTCTGAATACTAAATTCTTATTGCACTTGAACAGACAAATTCACACAAAAATGATGTCAAATGCCCATATATAGTATATAATATATATAGTATCCTATAGCAAACAGTCAGTTATGTCTTAAGGGAATGTAAATAGTTGAGAACGACAACGCGTGTGTATCGGCATCAGTATGTTGGATCCGTGCATTGTCTTAAAGTGACAGCAGCCTAATTTCCCTGCTGCTGTCTATTTTTAATGTTAACCAAACAACAAAAGACAAAGAAATCACTCACTTGTCTTGATTGAATAACTTTTGAAAGTTTAACTTTGTTTCTATTCATCTTTATTTCATTTATGCAGATTTGATTACTTTTTTTTTTTTAAATTTCTGTATCTGAAAATTAATGTTAGACCAACCTGAAAAACCTGAAAAGCATTGTTTATTTGTATCTTTGCTCTATTGTATTTATTTGTTTTTTCTTAGTTTCTTTTAGTTATTTCTGACTGTAGTCCTTTTTTTCCCTGAACATACTCTAAAAAATGCTGGGTTGTTTCAACCCAAATGTTGGGTTAAAAATGTATTATGTAATTAATGTTGGGTTAAAAATGTAATTTCAAATTTGAGCCCAACTTCAACTTTTACCTTCAACTGTGATTTTTCTAATTACATTTTTAACCCAACATTTGGGTTTGTCCATATTTGACCCAAATTTGGGTTGAAACAACCCAGAGTGCATACCGAACCCAAAACTCTGACCCTAAAACTGTGATACAAACAAGCCAAACCATGAGTAATTTAATACCTTTATTATAAATATATTTTGACTATTTTCAAAAAGATGTTTTGACTTAAAAAATTAAAAATACTTCACATCAAAAGATGTGATTAAAGACGCTTCACATCATAGAGACTTGGCTGAAAATTTGCATTCTTCACTCTTGTTATTGTCAATAATAATAATTAATAATTCGCACCATTTATAGCGTTTTTGTTGCATCCACCTTGATGATGCGACGGCAGACATATTGCGGGTGAGAGATCTTATTGGTGTAAGCGATATTGGAGTGATAGAGCCAATCAGTATATGAGGATGATTAGGAAGCCATGATGGTCAAATTATTTACTATATATTCACCAAATTTTTGCCTAATCAGACAACAATAATCCACTGATATTGTCCGGTATGATCATCAATATTTTGTGCAACATTTTAGTCACAAATTTTATTATTACTACCAGCTTTTGACTAAGTGAAGTTGCCGAGAATGTGGTAGTGATTCATTCACATTGTGCGTGTGTGTAAGTGTTTGTGAGCGAAGCAGTTGTGTGAAGTGTGCGAACACATCGGTGAGATCAGTAATTGTCTTGTTAGAGAGGTGTCAGTCAAGCGACCCCACAGGCCCTAGCACTCTATCCAATACAATATGCATACTCTTCCTCTTCAGCATAGACTCAAGGTCACACCTCTGTCCTAGTAACCCTGGGCAGGGCAATCAAAACTGGACTTTACAGGCCCATCTCGGCCATAACAACGCTCCATCCAATAATCTAATGCACCTAATGCATGAGCTCAGAGGGGTGTGTGCGTGCACGTCTGTGAGAAAGTGTGATGAGGTCACAGCGGAGGTCAGCTGTCAACCCCTCCTGCTAATCATTGTGTTGCCTGTTCGCGCTCCTAGGAGGGTGTGTGCGTACTCTGTGTCATGTGGAAAGGGTTTTAAGTCACACGGGGTGGGTCAGCCTGCTGAGGGGCAACTAGATTCATTTTTACAACACTACTAAAATGCACCATTCAATTTTCTTCAGACCATTAAACGTAGTGAGGATCCATTCCAGCTAACGAAATGTGTAACCGCAACTTAAAAAAACGTGCATCTTTGTGAGCTACTGCCTACTTAGAACTACAGACGAGCTTCTTTTTTGAAAATGTAATTAGCTAGTTATTATAATCAAAAAAAAAAATGAGGTCACTACATTAAAGCTTTCTGTACAGAAAATCAATTTTCAACAGTATAACTATGCAATAGAATAATTTAACTTATTTTCTGGCACGTAACAATGAGGATATTTAAACGAAGCAACTTTTAAACTCAATTTGAAAATAAATACAGCAAAACTAGTTTACACTCTAATGCATTGAACTGAATAGAAAAAATAAACATAATGAAGTAGGTAGCACTTAATACTTGGAAAAAATATCTGTAATTTTTTTATCAGTTCATTTACACTAACTAGGGATGGGCAACGATTAATTGCATCCAAAGTAAAAGTTTGTGTTTACATAATATATGTGTGTGTAGTGTGTATAATTAATTTGTATATATAAATACCCACACGTGCATGTATGTATATATTTAAGAAATATGTGCATGTGTATATTTTATATATATTTATTCACAATTAATATTATATATAAATATAAATATTTGATATACTAATAACACATTTTTCTTAAATATATACATGCATGTGTGGGTATTTATACACATTAATTATACACACTACATATTATACACACAAACTTTTATTTTGGATGCGATTAATCACGATTAATCGTTGCCCATCCCAACTAACCACAAATTGATTTAATAGAATGAATCAGACTCTTCAATGCATTTCTTCCCAAGAAAACACACTCTCTTGGCAAATTCGTAACTTTTTGGTGAATTTGCGCCAAAATTAGTATCAATTTCACACAATCTTGTTTCTCGGTTTCGTAAAATCTGCTCGTAAAATAGTTAAGTTTTGTCACGACATCTAGAGAACACATTTGATTACTGAGGATTGCCCCTTATTTCATTACAATATGACTTGTTGGAAAAAGTAATGGAAACATTTATGAAAAAGCTTTGGAAAACAGTTACTCAAACATGTATTTAAGTCAGCATCACTACACTCTTAGAAGATAAGGTTCTATATAGACCCTTAAAAGGTTCTATCAGCGCTACATATTTGGAACCCCTAAAAGGTTCTATACACTCTTAAAAAAGGGTTCCTCTGGGTTCTATATTCCATACGTGGCCAATAGAATCTTTTACCAAAAAAAATGGTTCTATATAGAACCATTTTGGAGTTCCATATATGAAGCGGGGGATGGAACCATTTCTGGTTCTAAATAGAACCATTTCCTCTAAGAGTGTATTTTAGATAGTTACCCCTTGGTGACTCAATAGTTTCAAATCCAAAACATTTGTTTGTTTGTTTGTTTGTTTATGTGAGTGCTGTTGGGTCATTTTACCACTGCATTCTGGGTGTCTTTGGAAGACAAAAAGGGGGCAGCTTTAGGGTGTCACCCTCCGCTCGTGCCCTCTGACAGCAGCAGCTGAACCTCACCCTGCAGCAGTCAGCCAGCCTTGACATTGGCCATGGTCCCCTTCTTTGTGTCTGGCCCCGCACCCCCCCCCTCTGGGATTCTCCATGGGCCCCAGGGGACTCGTCTCAGAGGAGATTGGTAGGCATGCTGGGGTTTGACGAGCCCTGCAGGGGGGCATGTTGCTTGTTTTGTGCGGGCCTAGTAGAGTCGTATCTGGACAGACCCATGTATGTATTCATGCTTTCTGATGGGGGTGAGCTGATAATGGGTAGAGTTTAAGAGTTGCACATTTCTCGTCTGTGTTTGGCTTTTGTGCAACCAGAGGACCAGACATGTGTCTGATGTCAGCCTTTTTATTTGGAGGTCGTTTCCTTTAGGCAGTCACACAAACACAGTGGCACAGTTGTGTCTTGTTCAGCTTTTTATTATTATTTTAATGAAAAAGTATAGTGCATATTAAGTAGAGCCCGACCGATAAAGGATTTTGAAGGCCGATACCGATACAAATATTTGTTGGTTTTAAAATCCGATATTCCGATATATCGGCCGATATTTTTATTTATTTATACATTTTTTTCAGAAACGCACAACAAAACATTAACAGATTTCCCTAACATTAGTTATTTATGAGTTTTAACTAAAATAACATGATAAAGCATTTTAAATAGAAACTTGTTTCTTTTATTGTCACAACAGAACAGAGGAACATCAAAATATATTAAAGTTCTGATAAATAAAATAATAATTAGTCCCCACATTGCCTTATAAGCTACCTTATAATTACAATGTCAGGTTAGCTAGTCTATGATGAGCCATAATTTAGCAATAGATATCGTCATACTGCAAATTGTAAAACATACATTTTCAATTTAACAGGCCAAGGAGAGATGATTGAAGCATGTTTCGTCCATTTTTTATTTTATTTTTGAAATATTCATTTATCGGCCATTATAACTGCCGATACCGATAGTTTGGAAAATGTCTAATATCGGCCGATATATCGGTTTGGCTCTAATTTTTAATGATTTTACTGTATTTTTGATGTAATAAATGCAGCTTTAGTGACCATAATTTTTCAACTGTAGTGTATAATATGTAATCCAAGGAAGTTGCACTATTTTGAAACTAATTTTGGTAATCACAAATTATCTCTGTTTTTGGTCTAAACGGCTAAAGATCAATATATATCGATCTATCACAAGTTGTATAATAGGTTATGCTGGGTTAAATCCAATGAGCACCATTCTGCAATATCTTTGAGGCAGCTTTCAGTAAAAAGAAAGAAGCTAAATTAAAGCATCAAGTCATCAAGAACATTTTTCACATGGTTAGCTGTAAATCGAAAGCCTTTTATCGTCTGAGCACAAAAGCGGAATATTTAAGCATCAGCATAATTTGTTTTACAGTGAAGTTTATAAAAGAAACACATTTTTGTAATGCATTTAAAAAACAGCCACGGCACAACGCAGACCTATCTAAAGAAGCATCCCTGTTTAGTTTTTACCCAGGAATGTAAAGGATTTGTCCGCATAACACACACAGCATCTGGCCTCCCTTCCGCTGCCTTTTTTTTTGTTGTTGTTGTTGTAAAATGGTGCATCGGTGCTCCGGGCAAGAGAGACAGCCGAGCAGACAGCAGACGCAACAGAATCGGATCAGACGTGATGTTATCAGACTGTGTCTCACACCCATCCCCTCTCATCAGGCATGCTTGCTCTCGGCCCTGCTCTCAGACATCACTCCTCCGCAACCCCCTGCTCTCTCAGAGTTGAAAGGTCAGAAGGTCTCTTCGGTAACTCTTGGCTTCTTATTCATCGGGCTCGTCCTCGTGGAGTTCAGGCTGCCTGATTTAAATATGAAAACAATCTTTTTTTGCATCAGAAATGGCCAGAAAAGAACAGGATTATTTATTTTAGCAATCATTTGAATATTTGAGGTTTATTTCACTGATCGCAATTAACTTGATGATTGGATTTGTATGGAATCTTGTCCATAGATTTTCACTAAATGACCTCATTGAAAAATTATATATGCACTAGGGCTGCATCCAAAATAAAAGTTTGTTTTTACATAATATATGTGGGTGCACTGCGTATAATTATTTTGTATATATATATAAATACACACAAATGCATGTATATTTAAGAAAAAAATATTATTTGTATATAAAATATTTGTATTTATATATCATATAAATTATATATAAATCTATATAGAGTGCTATATACATGAAAATATTTCTTAAATATATACAAGCATGTGTGTGTATTTATATATCTACAAAATAATTATACACAGTGCACCCACATATATTATGTAAACACAAACTTTTATTTTGGATGCGATTAATCGTTTGATAGCCCTAATATGCACCAATGTAATGATGCACAGTAAAATGTTTTAATACAGTTTATTACATGAATAATATCACAACAGTGACTTCCACTTTAATTCAGAGAGGGAAATGTAATGGCCTAATAAAATATGCATTTCAATCATTGGAATATTCATAATACGCTTAATTCGCACATGAAATAGAACAATATTGCATTGCAGTATTTATATTTTGTATTATTATATATCTTATATCCTCCATCACATTAAAGCTTTGTTGTCGTGTGGCTGGTATTTTGTGTCCAGACCCCCATTTGAAAGTCAGTCGGGGATCTGATTATGTCGGTCACCCCTTTCGGCGCTTGACCCCAAACTAAAAGAATGGGGGAGCATGATTTTATTAAGATCAAGTCAGCAGTTGGTCTGTCTGGGAAAAATTACCTCTTGAATTTCACCTTTCATTTCTATTATCTAAATATTTTTATTTTATTTTATTTAAAGATGCATTGCAGTCCAAAGCTTTTTTGGGGTTAAAAATGATCCAAAATACATATTTGAGAATACATAACCAGCCAGTGTTGTTCAAAACTATCTGCTTGTCGATTCAAAGCGGTAAAAAAATAATGTTTCATAATTCCAGGTGGATTTCCACGGGAGATTCGAGCATGCCTTTGTGTCAATACATCTGTAATATCTGTAAAAAATGTCCACAATTCTTGCTTATCACATTTCAAGAATCTCAGTCACACACGACTGTTAGATATATATATATATGAGGCAATGTTATTTTTAGGGCTGTGCAAAAATTAATTGCGATTAATCGCATCCAAAATAAAAGTCTGTGTTTACATAATATATTTGTGTGTGTTGTATATAATTATTTTGTATATATAAATACACACATATGCATGTATATATTTAAGAAAATGTGTTATTCATATATAAAATATTTATATTTATATAATATAGATTATGTATTTATATATATGTACAGAATTTAAGCACAAATAATTCTTAAATATATACATGCATGCATAGGTATTTATATATACAAAATAATTATATACAGCACACACAAATATATTATGTAAACACAGACTTTTATTTTGGATGTGATTAATCGCAATTAATTTTTGCACAGCCCTAGTTATTTTACATATAAACAGGGTCCAAAAAACACTTACCAACTGCCAAATGCAGGTTAAAATTGGACATTTTAATTCACTTCAGAACTCCATATGGTGACAAGTATATGTAATATTCCTCAAAATAAGCCGCTACATTTTAATTATGAGTAACAAATTGCCTAATTGCAAGCTTGTTTCAGAAATGGTGACAACAACTTTTTTCCCATCATTATTGAACATCATTATAGGAGTATTAAGTTGAATGAGTTAGAATTAAATGTTTTATTAATCATTAGAAAATAGTCATTAAGAGAATCAATCGTTATGCAAGTACTTTTTACTTTTAATACTTAAAGTACATTTAAAATCAGGTACTTTTTACTTAAGTATGGTTGTCATTGTGTTATTTGTACTTTTACTTAAGTACTGAGATTCAGTACTTCCTCCACCACTGGTTTCACGACATAGATGTTACTATATAAGATATTTTAGCATGACTGGAATTTTATCCATTCTGTGATCAAGCTCTTGTTTATTTTATTTTATTTTCTTGCCCTGTTCGTCAACCACTCGTTCTCTCTGCGTTTATGGCTGTGCAGCTGCGTAGGAGATGATGCACTGGATGTAGTGTGTTCCTCAGGGAGCGCACGGAGGCCGAGGGGTTGCATGTGTGTTAATCTAGTGAGTCAGTGTTCAGATAAGATGGGCTCTTACCTTCACATCTCATATTACAGCAGTCAGTGAAGTCACATGCTGAACCCAGTCATAATCATCATGTTGTTGACTTGATATTTGCAGTTATTCTCCGAGTCTCAGCGCTATGTTTAGATTAGACGTTCCCCCGCCAAAGGAGCAAGGTTTAGCGTTGTTTCCCTCTGTGATAATTTTCACTATTTCTTTGGAAAAGTCGAGTTTGTCTGGGGTTTTGGCAGTGTGACACATGCATATTTGACAGCAATTTGCACTGTGTCACTTGTGTCTGTTGTAAGAGCCACTGAGCCATTTGCTCTCCAGTCATTTGTGTTGTTCGGTTCATGCAGAGAAGATAAACAAAATGGAGGAAAATGGAGTTTTTAAATGGGTAACTATGGCAATTTAATCTTTTGATCCAAATATAAGGGTTTGGCTTATTAATATCAGTGCAGCTCGGAATATGCAAATGTCTTTGTGTTGTTTCTGCTATTGAGTTCAATAGCAATTTAAAACTCAAACTCAAATTTAAAATGTCCTTTTGTTAATACATGTTCCTGGTATTGTTGTGCAGTTCGTCAGTGCTTGATTTGCACAGTCAGGGACCATGCAAAAGCTTTTGTATCTGAACTCTTCAAATGTTTCTATTAGACTTGTTGAGAATCATGACTTTTGTTGAGATTTTGAATAGACAACAAAACCTTATAACATGCAATTTTCTAGAGGTTCTGACAAAATGTTAATGGCATTTTGAATTATATTTTAAAAATTGGGGGTTGAAGGAATGATTTAATTCATAAAGACTTGATTGCTGGATAAATCAGCATTTATGAACAAATCGATTAAATACATGCTTTAATGACTTGATTCAAAGTTAAACGCACCTACTTGTATAACGATGTAATTGAGACAACCCTTGTTTGAAGTAGAGCCCGACCGATAAAGGATTTTGAAGGCCGATACTGATACTAATATTTTTTGGTTTTAAAATCCGATATTCCGATATATCGGCCGATAATTTATTTATTTATTTATTTTTTCAGAAGCGCGCAACAAAACATTAACAGATTTCCCCAACATAGTTATTTGTAGTTATTTATGAGTTTTAACTTAAAAATGATTTTAAAAATAAATTTTAATTTGAAAGCATTTTAAAAAGAAACTTGTTTCTTTTGTTGCCAAAACAGAACAGAGGAACGTCAAAATATAGTAAAGTTCTGATAAATTAATTAATAATTAGTCCCTACATTGCCTTATAAGCTACCTTATAATTACAATGTCAGGTTAGCTAGTCTATGATGAGCCATAATTTAGCAATAGATATCGTCATACTGCAAATTGTAAAACATATATTTTCAATTTAACAGGCCAAGGAGAGATGATTGAAGCAGGTTTCGTCCGTTTTTATTTTATTTTTGAAATATTCATTTATCGGCCATTATAATACCGATAGTTTGGAAAGTGTCTAATATCGGCCGACCGATATATCGGTCTGGCTCTAGTTTGAAGAGTCAAGTTACTTTCAAAAGGCGAGTTCCTCTATTTTGATCGCTACCGTAGTGTTTATCCGACTTTTACCACAGTACTTCTGTGTGGTTCAAAATACTGTTTGTGAAGCTGATTCGGGGTCAGCAGCCGTGCCAAAGTAGATTTGAATGTTCCAGTGTGATCGTACTTGGCAAAGGTTTAATAGACGTCCGAATGGTTATTTAGAAGTAAGATCATGCAGGTGTTTGACTCGAGATCACAAATTAATTGTGAAGCTCCTGTTTCCATAGGATTTATAGCATTTGCCTGTTGTGAGTACACACCGTAGAGTGCTTGAAGAGCTCTGTCGTGAGAGAACATCATGTACCGAACACGATTTGATGAAGAACTAAACCCAGAGCTGGGTCCAGTTTCAAGGGGATATGACTCAATCTGCCTGGGCGAACGGTAGTGAGAGGTGGAGGAGGAAGAGAAGGGGGTGTCGAATGGAAGAAGAGGAGGAGAGGGGTGTAAAACTATATTTGTGGTAAGTCGGCGTCACCGGCGGTGGGTGGGATGGATGGGGTGGGTGTAGCAGGTGGCGTCTGGGCCCAGCCAGAGCTTATCTTGTACAGTCTTACGAGGAGTTTAAATAATTAAAAGAAAAGTGGGTGTTATGGCATGGGGAGTCTAGACGTGTCTGGCGCCCTAACGGGGTGTCCCTTTAATACGAGAGCTTTATCTCAGATTAGAGAGCGAGGTCAGTGACTTAGGTGACAGCGAGGCACAGATGAACAGCTCCCGCCACTGGCACGATTAAATCACCCGTCCTGCTATCTCTCCGACCAAGCGGCGTTCATTTTTAACTCATTGATTATGGGGTGTGCCTCAAGTTCGTAGTCTCTTTGAGTTGTTCTCTGATCTCATTTGTTCCATGAGACTCGGTTTATTGAAGTGTCCTTGCTTTCTCTCTTTTCTCCCACATTCTCTTGCACTCTTGCGTTTTTTTTATTCACCTTGTGTGTGAATGGAAAATGTCTGTCACACAAGAAAAGGGCTGCTCTGGTGAAAGACTTCACAAGCTCTCCCTCCCCTTTCTCTCAGTTTCCCCAAAACAGAAAAACGGGAAAATTCCACAAGGCTCTTTCTTTCTTTTCTGGATTGAGAAGAAGCGCCACACACTGGTCTGTTGAAGCCTGCAAATATTTACCTAAATAGCAGTGGTCCTTCCACAGACATTTCTTCGTCATTTTGCCCCTTCCACAGCCTCTCATAAAGTGACTCATTGTAGGGAATGTTCCAGAAAGGGGCAGGTTCAGGCTTCCCTTATTGAACGTGTTTCTGGGTGAAATCTGCCGTCTCACAAGTCCTCATCGCATGGGCGTCTGGCATGAGCCCTTTCCTTTTGTCTGGCATTCTGATGGGACAACTCGGATAACACCGGAGGAGGGGGAAATGCGTCCCCTCTCAAGTTCACATAATGCCTTTGTTGTCTGGTGCATGCTGTGACGTGGGTGAATGGATGGTTAACTACATTAAGGCTTGTGCTTGATGAAGCAGTGCTATTATGACTGGCTATGTCCGTCTCATTTTTACTCCTGTTGCCGGCACAACCAGCAGTCAAGAGTGCTAGACCGATATATCGGCCGATATTAGTCATTTTCCAAAATATCGGTATCGGCAGTTATAATGGCCGATAAATTAATATTTCAAAAATAAAACGGACAAAACACGCTTGGACCGTGTCATGAGTGTTGGAGTTGTATAGTTTGTCCACCAGAGGGCGCTCTACACCGTCAACACTCGTTGAGTTGGTCACGAGACATAACTTGCTTGAATAACAATTAAAAGAACATCCGCATCAGTTCTCTTAACTCAAATAAGCATGACAAAATTTGTGACTATCACATCCAGTTTTGCTGCTGTTAAATAAGCCGAGAGTGAAGCGGAATTAGCTAGTAATAGTTACGTTACGTTGTTACAGTGTAGTCGACTGACTGTCCTTTTAACTTTCGACAATGTGAAGTATTTCTTTAATAGCGCGTGACAGTTATAGCAATGAGACGTATCATCTCTCCTTGGCCTGTTATATTGAAAATGTATTACAATTTGCAGTATGACGTTATCCATTGCTAAATTATGGCTCATCATAGACTAGCTAACCACTAAGCTAGCTAACGCCACTATCATCAGTCTGTTCTGAAAAGTTTCTTTTTAAAATGCATTATCATATTATTTTAGTTAAAACTCATAAATAACTACAAATAACTAATGTTAGGGAAATCTGTTAATGTTTTGTTGCGCGTTTCTGAAGAAAAAAAAACATCGGCCGATATATCGGAACATCGGATTTTAAAACCAGCAAATATTTGTATCGGTATCGGCCTTCAAAATCCTTTATCGGTCGGGCTCTAGTGCCCAAATGCAGACTGATCTTATGAAGTAGCGTGTGTATGACACGCCAATTCGTATTTCCATTTTTGGCGTGCTATCAAGACGCATAATCGCTTTTCAGCGTGTTTATGAACGCCGTTGACTTAACGTTATATAAATATGTGACTTACCTCAACCCTATCCCTAAACTTAACCGTCACTGGGGTTAATGGCATTTATGACTGGACATTTGACGCGCGTGTGCAGACACGCGGAATGACGCGGACGTTAATGCCGTGGACATACAGGCGGATAGCTCAAAATGCGTAGAGATAACACGCCACTTGACTCGAAAGTGGCGTGTATGTTTACGCAAAAGTCATGATGTCATGTCGCCAAAATTGGTGGCCGATGGCTTTCTGCGTGTCCGGTTTTGTACTCACTGCACCACAAGCTGGCCCAAACCAGCGAGGACGCAAGGGGGAAACTTTCAATGTTTTTCTCTCATCCCCGCTGTCTTGCCATGCCGATGAAGTCACTTGGAAATTAGTCGTTCACCGCGCGCGCACACGATCTTTCCCGTGGAAATCTGTTGTGTAATGTGTGCTTTGGTAGGAATTCAAAGCCCAGTCTAAGAACTTTCCCTCACTGCTGTGAGTTCAACTGTTGGATCGCTCATGACTGTGCCCGACTCCATGAGAATTGTACTGTACCGAGGAGACGTTTGGAGACGGAGCACAGATGGCTGGCAGTGAGCAGCAGTCCCCATTCTCCAGCCTCTCTCTCCCCCTCCTCCTCCACCCTCTCCATTTCTTTACTCCCAGATCGTGAGAGCACAGCTGTTTTCCTTCTGTTATGAAACTGCGGAGAGGAGGAAACAGGAAATGGCTTCATGAAATATAGATCTGGAGGCCAGACTTGGTTGTCTTTGCAGCTTGTGAGCTCGAGAAAGGGGGGGAAAAAGTTTCAGATAGGCTTATGTAATGCCTCCTCCATTTCCTTCAGCTCAGAAGTGGAATGGCCTCCACAAAACAGAGCAGTCTAGGTCTTTTTCCGACCTTAGAGACGAGGTGACGACTGTTCCAGTTTACCTAAGAGTCTGTTAGAGGCTCGGTGACAGGTGTTAGCGCATATCTCCTCTTAGCTATAACAACACAATGGAGCAGCATACGTAGCGGTAAGAGGATTGGGCTGTCTAATCTCAGAGTCCACATAAGGCTAACCCGAATTAGCCCAGCTGCCTCTCTCTCTCTCTCCCTCGCTTGCTGTTGTGCAGTTGTTGCCACATTATCACGGCCTGTTTACATTTCTGCCCCGTCGCAAAACAGGCTGACGACGGTTTGTTGTGTCTGCTCCGTCTGGGGTTTGCGTCTGTAATCATAACACATTAACAGATCTTACGGGATGCCGTCACGTTTGACTTAGACTGGCGCGGGGAAGGTTAAACGAAGCTCGGGCAATATGATTGTATGTAAGGATTGCAAGTTTACGTGAGAGATAAAAAAAATAAACTATGCTGATGACTCGCATTGCAGTCACATTGAATTTAGTCGTAGTGTTATCTGAGCAGTAGCTAATTTGGTTACGACCAATGACACACCCAGTAGACGCCTGCTTTTAAATGGTAAATGGACTGCATTTGTATAGCGCTTTCATAGACCCAATGGCCACCAAAGCGCTTTACAATTTGCCTCACATTCACCCATTCACACACACATTCATACACCGACAGCGACGGCAGCCATGCAAGGCGCCATCCAGCTCGTCGGGAGCAGCTGGGGTTAGGTGTCTTGCTCATGGACACCTCGACACTTGGTCAGGTGGAACCGAGGATTGAACCACCAACCTTTCGTTTGTAGACAACCCACATGAACCCCTGAGCCACTGCCGCCCTTAATGGACCCTAGTAAGATTAGACAACGTTTAATTTGACAAATTAAAGCAGGACTGTGAGGGATGTGCAGTTCGTACTGGTGTTTTGAGTAGGGTTGTGTATCGTTTGAATTTGAACGATTCCGATTCCTTGTTTCGATTCCGGTTCCCAACGATTCTCGATTCTGATTCTTTTAAGAGGCAGGGTCAAAAAAGTTTAGCTAACCTTGCTAACCAACGGTCTTTCTGAAGGAAATACTTCTTTCTAAAGGGAAATACTCCTTTTGTCACAAATTTTCCATTTTGCCGAGATTTTGTTATTTTTAGAAAAGTGAAGCCACACTTTGGACCGCCGACGTAAGCTACTCATGTTCGACTCGCGCGGTTATGCCAACACTTCCGGTAGACGCTTCTTCATTGGTGTTGTTCGGCGGTTTCTTCTTCGGGTCGGCGGACTGTGAATATCGAAGCTAGGAATCGAAATTTTAACTTTTGAACGATTCCGGGAAAAACAAAAAGTTAGTCCCGGTTCCAATCGATACTCGATTCTCGATACCCAACCCTAGTTTTGAGTGAGCAAAACATTTCAGTTCTGAAAATTCAAGGGGGTAATCCAATCGACCGGAAGTTGAAACCTCGCGGGAGCTGCCATCTTGTAGCAGAACTTCACTTGCGTTAGCATTCCCATTGACTCCCATTCATTTTGACACACATGTGTGTCTGTCATTACAGTAACAGACGCAGCGTTCACTTTAAGAACTATAGCACGGGGATCCATTGCTGTCTCATTATAGTACTGTCTGTCTGTCTGTCTGTCACATTCATTTAATGCTAATTTAAGACATAACCGACTGTCTTTACGAGGTTTGCGTGTTTTTAACTGTTAAAGCGATATAATCCAGGGATAAGACTTTTGTTTCTGGCGAGCTGTTTGTGAGGCGGATTTAGGCTTTACTGTATGTGTACGCAGTGAAAGACATCTGAGAGTGCGCGAGCACGGGATGGTTTAACGTTGCTTTAATGTTTAAACTGGTAAAACTAGACGTGAAAGTGATAAACGTTAGTTACGATCATAGGTTATGATGCAATGCTGGCCCGATTCATGTCCCGACTCCTAAACGCGAGTGTGTATCGATGCCTAGGCAATGCCACACGCTTGCTTAGTGCAGAGAGAAGACGCAGCAGCACGAAGTGCTGAAAACTACGCAGCAAAAGTAATGCTTTCTTAAAAAGGCAAAAGAACGCATGCATGTTTTCTTAATTTGATAATTAAACACCAATAGACTGATGAAAATGCGGGACATTTCCTCAATATGCGACGTGCGGGACAAGGGGTGAAAATGCAACGTAAAGCGGGACGGGTGGTCACCCTAGTCCGAACTCGCCATTTTGAAGGAGGATAGATTGAGGCCACAGTCAATGGCCTGTCAATTTAGAGAAAATTTTTACATCGTGTGTAGGGTTGGGTATCGATTGGAACCGGGACTAAGTTTTCGTTTTTCCCGGAATCGTTCAAAAGTTAAAATTTCGATCCCTAGTTTCGATATTCACAGTCCGCCGACCAGAAGAAGAAACCGCTGAACAACACCAACGAAGAAGCGTCTACCGGAAGTGTTGGCATAACCGCGCGAGTTGAACAGTAGCTTATGTCGGCGGTCCAAAGTGTTTCTAAAAATAACGGAATCTCGGAAAAATGCAAAATTTGTACCAAAAGGAGTATTTCCTTCAGAAAGACCGTTGGTTAGCAAGGTCAGCTAAACTTTATTGACCCTGCCTCTTAAAAGAATCGGAATCGAGAATCGTTGGGAACCGGAATCGAAACAAGGAATCGGAATCGGAATCGTTCACATTCAAACGATACCCAACCAGCAGCAGCGGGCAGTCCCGGATGGGGGAATGGTGCTAGAGCTGTGCCTGATACTGTAGGTTGGCAGAGATTACAAACTTAATATCTCAGAGGTGTGTCAGTTCCAATATGTTTGCCCCACCCCCAGTCAACCACCAGTTGTCTGTCTCTTGGATCTGGTCCAGGCTGTAATCCGGTTATGGGCAGCAGATTTGGGCCGTTTTATCTCCTATGTTGGGTTAACTCCTGGGATGCGTCTGGTCCTCCAAGCCCTCAACAGATGGGGTCTTGTCTTGCAAGCACTCTCTCCAGAGGAGTCATGGCAAAGAGCCAGCGCCGATGCAGCTTATTTAACAATGCCACTACATGGCCCAACTGCATCCTGGGAACGGCCTTTCTGCTTGAGAGAAAGTGGTCGTGACGGAAATGTTAGTAACTCAATTTTGAAACGGCTCGCCTATAGAAACTATTAGCTGGATGGGTGACTAGTCGTCCAACTGGAGCAGATATTTTCTTCCATGTTGTTCATGCATTCAAATGTAATGGAGGAGCTTGGTTTTATGCATTGGTTGTTGACTGGATTTTGAGATTTGTGGACATTGCAATCAAAAGTGGAGGCAGATGAACGTTAGCTTGCAGTGGCGAGCAAAGCATCCCATTTCATACAGATCTTCTGTCCTGCGTAAACCAAAGTCCACTGTGATGGATAGATGGATCATAGACGTAGGTTTGAAAATGATTACCCTAAACATCAGTGTAGGGGTCGACCGATATGTGATTTTCAGGGCCAATACCGATTATTACAGATCAAATAGACCGATAACCGATATTTTGAACCTATATAATTCCTATAATTACCTCCTATAATTAAGAGGAGACTGTCATTGTCATTCAGGCATTCCTTTCAAAGGATTCCCAATACGTGCACATCTGTGAAGCGGAAGAATGACGAGAAACATCAAATATTAATTTCATCCTTTGACTGTTTGAGGTCTACCCATGACATAATCATCATCAGTTCATAAAATTAGAGTTGCGGCCTAGCAGTAAGTGCACATGCTCTGACATATTGAGCTGTGCTGCTCATATCCTCTGAGCTGTCCTGACCCAAAAATCTCTCTCTTTTTCTCCCTTCTTGACTCGATGTAGGTCATAAAAGCCATTTGAAATGTCACGTTATCACATTTATGTGGATTAGTCTGTTGCGTCACTTTTTGAGTCTGATCCCCACACCCAATCTCAATTAGGGCTGCAACTAACGATTATTTTAATAATCGATTAATCTGTCGATTAATTTGTCGATTAATCGATGAATCGGATAAAAAAAACATTAATTTCCAATCCTTTATTAAAAAACAGAACTGAAGGTGCAAATTCAGTGAAAAAATCCAGTGCAAAAAAATGGACTAACAAAAAACATACACATGTATGCTTTACATCTGCCTAATATATAGGCTTTTTAAAAATAAAGTGCACAAAATATGTATATTTTCTTTTTTAAAGGGGCTTGAGCTGTCCGAACAATAAATTGATAAAAAAATAAAGAAAAATAAAAATCAGAAATATTAACAGGATTTGTTTGAACGTCAGAACTTGTTCTGTACTCCATACTCGCACACACTCAGACTCTCACACTCACAGATGCACACACTCACAAACTTGTGTTGTTTTTTGTTTTTGTCAAAGATGTTAAAATCTTTAACAAAATGTTTGAAACTTTTTAACAAGCAAATGCACTTATGATCAAATTACCTATATTAGGTAATAATAATAGCAATAATAATAATAATTATATTAGAAGATAATATCTCTAGTCTATCCTAATATTAATTATAAATACAATAAATATATAATATAAATACAATATAAAGTAATATATAACTAATACAATGGATTGACCATCTCCTATGGTATAAGGTACTTTTCAGCTCATCCTTGAGCATATTATATAGTGAAGTTTCTCTGAGTCATTTAGAGTAAAGATTGAACAATTCAGTGCTGCAAATTATGGGAAAAAAATCCCCTTTGTAGGCTAGTGGTAGGATACTTGGACAGACAATAAAAGTGTCTATCTGATTCAAATCACAGTCTGCCAATTCAGTGGTAAGAATTTATTTGTTGTTTTTAATTATATAATATGCCTAATTATCACTATAGTATCAGAGAAGTGTATGTAGGCCTACCAAATTACTAATGCTCAGACACACTCGGTCTCTCTCGCGCAATCATCACGGACACACTCGGTCTCTCTCTCTCTCGCGATCGTCACGGAAACACTCGGTCTCTCTCGCGCAATCATCACGGACACACTCGGTCTCTCTCTCGCGCGACCGTCACGGACACAGCTCGGTCTCTCTCTCGCGACCGTCACGGACACACTCGCGGTCTCTCTCTCGCGCGCGCGCATGAGCGATCTCGGACACACTCAGTCTCTCTTTCTCGCGATCATCACGGACACACTCGGTCTGTCTCGTTTGACAAATGCGAACTCCGCGATTGAGCGACAGTGCGTGAGAGAGACAAGAGTGCTCCGCGCACAACTCAAACTTTTTTTTAATACTCAAACATTTCCGCGTCGTGCGACACAACGAATCGATAATGTAATTCGTTGCCAACTCTTTCAGAAATCGATTTTAATCGATTTTATCGATTCGTTGTTGCAGCCCTAATCTCAATGCTCTCTGAAGTGTTCATGTTATTGCCCCCTGGTGGTAAGAATGAAGAACATGCTGTGCTTGCTGTCTCACTAACACTGTAAAAAAATATTTTAAAGATTTGTTATCACAACTTTTTTTCTTTCGTCAAATCAACTTAAATAATTGATTTAGTTCAGATAACTTATTATTTTGAGTTTTTGATGATTAAATCATTCTCCTTCATTGTATTAACTCACTTTTTCCAGTTCGGTCAACTTAAAATTTTAAGGCAATCAGGTTACTTACTTTTTTAAGTTAAACCAACTTTTTTTTTACCGTGTACTTGTATCCATCCATATCCAACTGTCCATCTTTACGCTGCCTCTCTCGGATGTCCCTGAAAGCGTTAAGAGTAATCATTAATACTATTTTGAATTAACTATAATAACTAGGGCTGTCAAATGATTAATCGCGATTAATCACATCCAAAATAAAAGTTTGTGTTTACATAGCATATGTGGGTGCAAAATGTATAATTATTTTGTATATATATAAATAGACACACATGCATGTATATTTAAGAAAAAAATATGATTTATATATAAAATATTTATATTTATATATAATATAAATATATACACAGTAGATACATGAAAATATTTCTTAAATATATACAAGCTTGATTTCCTTAAGAAATAGGAGGGTACATAGTAATGTTTTAAGTGTGACATATTTTTGTTCGAATTTGTTTTATTTAATTGCTGCTGTTCTGATTAACATATTTGTAATGTTTTTGTAACTTTTTTTTTATTTTTATTTATTTTTTTTTACTTTTTTTTATTATTATTATTTGGTTACTGTTGGTTTTATTGGAAAATCAATAAAAAAGATTGTTGAAAAAAAAATATATATACAAGCATGTGTGTGTATTTATATATATATAATAATTATACACAGTGCCCCCACATATATTATGTAAACACAAACTTTTATTTTGAATGCGATTAATCGCGATTAACAGCCCTAATAATAACCCCTAAAGTGTAAAGCCTGTAGTTTGAATAATATCTCCTGCCATTTTTGAGGTTTGTGTTGTTTGTGTGTGTGTTTTGTTTTTGTTGTTTTTTTTAAAGCAGACAATTACCATCTTAGCAACTGCATAGCATTGCCCTGGCAACCACCCACGACACCCTAGCTGGGAGTTTTGCACAGGAAAAAAATACACCACCCAATTTTCACCAATCATTTTCTCTCTGTTTTCTTGTCTTGCAGCTGAACTGGAGTTTGTTCAGATAATAATCATAATTGTGGTGATGACTGTAATGGTAGTTGTGATCATCTGTTTGCTGAACCACTATCGGCTGTCGGCCTGGGCCTTCCTCACACGCCACAGCCAGGCCAGAAGACGAGAGCAGGGCATGCAGCCGGTAAGTGTGCGTGTGACTTTTATTCTGAGTGGGTGTTCGTTTGATTCTGCAGTCGCCATGTGTGTCCTGTCTGTGTGAGCTCTGAGTGGGTGTAGAGTTCCTGTTCTTTTGTTTGATCACCATGTGTGTGACTTTGTGACCGCGTTCATATGGGACTCGGCAATGTGCGTGCCAGCTTCAGGGTCTTTGTGTCGGTACACCTGCACAAATGCATAACGCAGTTCCTTGGGATGGGTCATGATGGTCGACTGGCTCCATTAGTCAGGTGACGTTTTTTTAACTCTGCATGTCTGTTTTCTGTGAGGAAAACGTCGCAGTTATCCATATTTCATAAATCTTACAGTGGACACAATGCTAAACCAAGCCATTTATAGTGGGTTTCTATTAGTCTGACTAGGGATGCACCGATATGACAATTTCGGTCGATACCGATAACCGATAATCCTTTATATTTGAAAGCCGATAACCGATATATTGGCCGATAAATTTACGTTTTTAGACAATTTTTGAAAGCCTGATTATAAAAAAGTCTCCTCATTAAAAGTCAAGATACAAACACAATTATGATGCCGATATGACAGACTTGCGCTGCACATTTTGCACTTTAACTGGATTTTCCTTTTTTTTTAAGTGATTTCAATCATATTTCAAGCAATTTAAAATAGGGCTGTCGAAACGATTAATCACGATTAATCACATCCAAAATAAAAGTTTGTGTTTACATAATATATGTGGGTGCACTGTGTATAATTATTTTGTATGTATATAAAAAACACACATGCATGTATATTTAAGGAAAAAATATTATTTATATATAAAATATTTATATTTATATGTATAATATAAATTATATATAAATCTATATACAGAATATACATGAAAATAATTCTTAAATATATACAAGCATGTGTGTGTATTTATATATACAGTATATAATAACTATACACAGTGCACCCACATATATTATGTAAACACAAACTTTTATTTTGGATGCGATTAATCGTTTTGACAGCCCTAATTTAAAAGCATCATGTTGAACAGTGCACATCTAAAGTGCCTCAGCTGAAGGAAATAATACATTAGTTATCAGCTTTTAGATATCGGCTAAATGTTCCTGTTGGGCCGTTAACGATAACATTAAAAACGATCATTTATCGGCCGATACCGATAATGTGGCCGATATATCGTGCATCCCTAAGTCTAACTAGTCGTTCAGGCAACCCACAGACTATTTGATTTGGGAATTATGTAGTTCTGCACATCCCTGGTTGTTGTTTATGTTGATTTACGTCTTGTTGTTGAGACGAACTCGTCTGGAGACCGCAGTCCATTTCACCTCCGAGCACGAGAGCGAGTCGTAAAGCGATAGGAGGAAGGTGAAGATGTGATTTAGCAACAGAATGAAAGGAACTGAGCTCTTAAATTTAGAAACGAGCTCATAAATTTAGAGAACAGCACATTTTCTACAGCTGCATTCTTAGAGGCCACACAATTTACCAGCAGCACTGAATTAATAATACATGATATATTCATATTTACTGTATGTTCGTTTAGATCAAGTATTCTGATGCCTGGAGCAAATTTGGTTTTCTGTCCAAACTTCAAACTCTAATGCATCAGTTGAAGCTGTTTTGTCTTTAATGCATGGCTCACATCGGTCCTCTCTCTTCTTCTGCATCATACTAGGACGGCTGTGCATGGCCAACAGACAGTTTGGTGACGCAACAAGGAGCCACTGAGGTTAGTCAACTGACCTATTATTCAGTCTGACTGCATAATGTTATTTAGGGCTGGGCAACATAGCTAAGAGCTCAATATTGTTAACCCTTTCAAAGACAGTTCATCTATTTCAATATTTATCTATTTGCTCTAAAATTACTATATTGTCCACTAATTAAACACATTAATACTCTTTTTATTTATATACAACAGCATAACACTGCATTATAATAAAGATCTGTTTTTACTAGGGCTGTCAAAACGATTAATCGTGATTAATCGCACCCAAAAATAAAAGTTTGTGTTTACATAATATATGTGGGTGCACTGTGTATAATTATTTTGTATATAAAAATACACTCACATGCATCTATATTTAAGAAAAAAAATATTATTTATAAATAAAATATTTATATATTATACATAAATATATACATGAAAATATTTCTTAAATATATACAAGCATGTGTGTGTATTTATATATATAAAATAATTATACACAGTGCACACACATATATTATATTATGGAAACACAAACACGAACTATTTTGGATGCGATGATTAATCGTTTGACAGCCCATGTTTTTTTGTTGTTGTTTTTTTTACAAAATATACACTACTGATCAAAAGTTTGGGGGTCAGTAAGATTTTTTAAAAATAAATGAATACTTTATTTCAGGAAGGATGCGTTAAATAAGTGACAGTATACACATATTATTAAATATTAATATTTCAAAAAAAGTGCTGTTCTTTTGAACTTTCCATTCATTAAAGAATCCTGAAAAAAATAATAATCTATCAATATTAAGCAGCACAACTGTTTTCCAAGAAATGGTTCTTGAGCAGCATAATGGCAGAAAATTCAGCTTAGCCATCACAGGAATAAATTACATTTTAACAATATATTAAAATGAATTAAGCATTGGTGATCAAAAGAGTTTTCCTAAAAAAATAAATAAATAATACAAACCCCAACCCCCTTTGACAAGTATAGTATATTGATTGTATAGTTAATTTTTTGTAGAGCCAGACCGATATATCCGCCGGCCGATATTAGGCATTTTCCAAAATATCGGTTTCGGCAGTTATAATGGCCGATAAATTAATATTTAAAAAATAAAATAAAAATGGACGAAACACGCTTCAATCATCTCTCCTTGGCCTGTTATATTGAAAATGTATGTTTTACAATTTGCAGTATGACGTTATCTATTAACATCTAAATTATGGCTCATCATAGACTAGCTAACCACAAAGCTAGCTAATGGAAGACCGCTAACGTTAACATTAATGAGCTTGGAAACCACAATGAACTTTTTCTGCCTAAATAAAGTAATGATTACTGTATTTATAACTAGCATATCTCTAGTTACAGTCCCTGCATTGTAAAATGTAAGTTAGACTTGCGAGGAGTGAACATTTAGACATAGAGAAAAAGTATCAAATGTATCTTGTACAGAAAAGTTAGCTTTTATTTTACACATGTGTGAAATTTATGGAAGCTTGTTTCCGCCACTGAATAAAAAAATAAAATAAATAATTGTGACTTTTTATCTCACAATTCTGACTTTTTTTCTCACAATTGCAAGGTTAAATCTTGCAATTCTGGCTTTATAACACATAATTGTGAGTTTATATGTCGAAATTCTGACATCTTTTCTCAGAATTGTGAGATGTAAACTCGCAATTGCGACTTATCAGGCCAATTCTAAGGGGGGAAAAGACTAGTTTAAATCTCACAATTCTGACTTTATATCTCGCAATTCTGACTTTATATCTCACAATTCTGACTTTATATCAAGCAATTCTGACTTTATATCTCGCAATTCTGACTTTATATCTCACAATTCTGACTTTATAACTTGCAATTCTGACTTTATATCTTGCAATTCTGACTTTATATCTCACAATTCTGACTTTATAACTTGCAATTCTGACTTTATAACTCGCAATTCTGACTTTATAACTCGCAATTCTGACTTTATATCTCACAATTCTGACTTTATATCACGCAATTATGACTTTATAACTCGCAATTCTGACTTTATAACTCGCAATTCTGACTTTATATCTCACAATTCTGACTTTATATCAAGCAATTCTGACTTTATAACTCGCAATTATGACTTTATATCTCGCAATTCTGACTTTATATCAAGCAATTCTGACTTTATATCTCGCAATTCTGACTTTATATCTCATAATTCTGACTTTATAACTCCCAATTCTGACTTTATATCAAGCAATTCTGACTTTATAACTCACAATTCTGACTTTATAAGTCACAATTCTGACTTTATTTAACGCAATTCTGACTTTATATCACGCAATTCTGAGAAATAATGTCAGAATTGCAAGAAGTAAACTTGCAATTGTGAGAAAAAAAGTCAGTATTGTGAGATAAAAAGTCGCAATTACCTTTTATATTTTTCATTCGATGGCGGAAACAAGCTTCCATAGAAATCCAACAATATTTAATAAAAAAAATATATATATCGGCCGATATATCGGATTTTAAAACCGGTTTCAGCCTTCAAAATCCTTTATCGGTCGGGCTCTAATTTTTTGTGTAATTATTCTGGCTGCAAACTTTTGTTTTAAATTTCTAAAGGTGGTGTAATGACAGTCTTCTCTGTGTTCAGGTGATGTATGGGCCACGGAGCGGAGAGCGCTTCAACCCACCTTCATTTATGCAAAGGGACCGATTCAGCCGCTTCCAGCCCACCTACCCATACCTGCAGCAGGACATCCACTTGCCGCCCACCATCTGCCTGTCGGATGGCGAGGAGCTGCCGCCCTACAAGGGCCCCTGCACCCTGCAGCTCAGAGACCCGGAGCAGCAGCTCGAGCTCAGCCGCGCGTCCGTCCGCGCGCCCCCCAACCGGACCATTTTCGACAGCGACCTGATAGACGTTTACGTGCACGGAGGCGGGCCGCGGCCCCCGAGCAGCAACTCTGGCAAGAGTGCCTCGAACTCGCACGTGGAGGGGCCGCCGCCCACCTACAGCGAGGTGATGGGTCAGACGTGCCCAGGCTCCGCCTCCTTTCTGCACCAGCACAGCAATAATGCACCACCCTCCAACCAGAGGACAGCCAGTCGCTCCCCCCAGCCTGGCGCAAGCACAACCCCATTTGTCAAGGTTAAGGACGGCCGAGACAAACCCGTGTGACTAGGAGGCACGGAGAGTGCCGTAGAGAGCGCGCGCCATCATCTGTGCTCTCTGGTACTTCTTCCTGGACCTAAAGGGGAGTGGCTTCGCTGTTAGGCCACTCCCCTTGCACAATTTGAATTGAAAATTGCGGAACCAAGCTTACAAAGTTTATTTTTTTGTATTTTTTTTTTTCGTTTTTGCTAGAACTTCGGGGCCTTGTATGGATGTTTGGGCTCCTCGGCTAAATCTATCTCTCTCTTTTTTTGTTCTGTTTTGTATGCTTTCATGTATTTAAAGAACACGCGTGTTGGCACAGATTGTTTGCGTGAGAGACCACATAGGTCATAGGATTGAGAAATTTTCTATTCGTTTGTGTGCATTTCCAGGACTTTCAATCAAAATCCAAATCGAGTGCCATGATAAAATCTTAAATCTTGGGGATGTGACTTACAACAACGACAGCTAAAGTCTTTACGTTGCACTTATTCTCTAAAGAGCAGAAACAGCAACCCTTAGTTAGTTTTTATACGTCACAGGTGGTTCCTGGGAATTATTTCCTTCCTTTTTTATGTTTTGTTTTTTTTGGTTGTCCTGAAATGGAGACGTAGAACTCTGATCCAGCCTAAAATCTCTACAAATGAACTGCATCATGGCACTTATTTAAAGAAAAAGGGTTGTTGAAATTCCAGTTTGACCAAGTGAGAGATGTTGGCATGGAAGTCACGACACATATGCCACTTTCATTCTGTCGAGTAGCACTTTAAACTTACGTCACTTCAGCATTGTCATGGGGTCCAATGGAAGGGAATCATGGGAACTGTAGTCTTATGCATTGCACATCCTGTCCCTTTCTGAATGAGTGTGTCATACTGTTTGTTTTCCACTAGAAAAAGCATGCGTATAGTTGATTTTTTTTGTTTTCAAGTTATCCATACTATACTTTAGTTCACAATCATATATGGATCTCATATTTTATCCCTTATTTTCATCTCCTGGAATGCCGTTTTATTCCAAGGCAGCACGGGAGCACGTTTTGTCTGTTTATTCAACACCAGTATTTCCTCTTTTATCTGTTCTGAGATCGTCACCCAAACGAAAAGCGTACCAATCACGTCACGACGAGCTACATCCCCCTTTTTTCTTTCTTTGTTAGAAGTTGCGTTCAATCATCACCACGTGGCACACATTTGGAATGCTTTCAGACATGTTGATTGTGTTTTTGATCACATCAGATCTTTGTAAACCATCAGTCTTTGGCCTTTCCTTAAAAAAAAAGTACCATAGATAACCTATTTATTAACTAGCTATTTATTAAAGTGACCAGTTTTGAACTGATATTTAGTCAAAGTCAAAAAAATAGGCTTTTATATGACCTTCTTACCCCTTAAATAGCAAGAATCTACTATCATCACCCATCCGCTTTGGCTCCGAGACGTCATAGGCTCTGCTTCTGTCACTCATTCTGACCACGCGGTTTGAGTTCGTACTGTATTGCTGCTGCTATGCGCTGCTACTGCTACTGCTGCTGTTGTTCGTTCGGTGTGTAGGCCTATGTCCGCTTCACCATTACTTTCTATTTGCTTACCAACCGAGACATAGATGTTTGTGCTCGTTTTTTTTGGTTTTCTTGGTTAACATTAGTGCATTTCCGCTGTCATAGTCGTGCTAGGAAAACAAATCCAAATGTATTTTTTACATTTGCAGCCGAGAGGTTTGCATGTTACTATGTACATGAGCAAATTCGGTGCCTAACAGTCATGTTTAAGCAGACATAGAAACCCACTTGCACTCAAAAGTCCCCACCTTTGTTGTGCCTCACTTCCTATGGTGCTTCTTTCAGTAGTCGGACTCTGTTTATTTGTACGGTGCTGTATATAACTTGAATATATTATGCACATATCCTACCCAATGGGTAGAAAACCACAAGAAAGCATTGTTAATACTGTAATATAATGTATAGATAATATTAAAAAGAAAACTTTAACACGGTGGCATCAAGTTTTGTGAATGCCTTCAATTGTGCTTTGTCTTTTTTGTAAAACAGAGTAAAAGTTTGCAAAGAGAAACGCTAACAGTGTGGTCACATAAATACAATATTTTTTTCTTTTCCTATACAGTAAATGCAAATCTGTTATGTGATTCAAATATTCTGAGGCAGTTATATAAAGGATATATAACTAGCTGCTGCTTTTGTAACTTCCAGAGAAAGAATTATAAATGCCAGCGCTTGTCATTTTTATTTATTGAAATTTATATTTTGTGACTGCTATAGCTGTTTTGGACCGAACTCGGCATGACGTCATTGTACCGTAGATTCATCGAAACGATCGGAAGCGACTGACTGCCGACTTTTGGGCTCCCACGAGGCCTTTTCTCCAGCCCGAGAGATGGTTTTCGTGGTTCATATCAAATAGAAGCTCAGGGTGAGGCTTTATTGGATCGGTGAGACAACGGTTGACATTTTGTTCTTTTTTTAAATGCACATAATCGAGTTGTGTGGTAACGTTATATTAAAAAAGCATCAAATCAATGCATACATGAGAATCCAGCCCATAACTGATTGTTACTGCATGTTCATGTTGTCATTTTCCTCGGCATAGCAGTCTCGCGCCTCTCCAGAACATTTGGTAGGCTAATTATTCCCTGAACCCGCTTGAATGAACGAATAAACGAGTGAACGACTGACTGACGACTTTGAGGTGTGGCTGTCTGGCTCCATGGATCTGGAACTCCGTCGAATCCACAGCACTGTTCATCATTGGCCTCGTCACAGGACTACAAACGAAATTTTGGACTACAAACTTTTTTTTTCTTCTTTTTTTTCTAACAACCACAACAAAAAACAGTTCAGTGAGCGAGGAACACTGCTGTCCTTACGCCTTTTTATTTTTTATTGTTCTATTTAATTGTGATGTCTGCGGTTTTCAGTTTTGAGGTCTGGTAATTGCAATACTTTTACAGGAAAAAGGTGACAAATGATTAAAAAAATTATTTAAAAAAATAAATAAACACGGGGGGATAAAAAAACAAAACAATGAAACTATTGTTCAAAGATACTGTTGTAGTCCCTCATGAAACGATTCCACGCTTGTTCTTTCGCTGTCATCAAATGGCTAGAGAGAGCAATTAAAGTTGAGGAAAATAACCAGAATGAGTCTCTTTTTGTGTTTCGTGTCATTCTGTTAAATGCTCATGAGGCGATTGGAAACTTTACTTTAAAGGTGCCATCTAAATATCCAAAAAAATGAGCTACACGCATCAAAAGAATGAGAAGAAATAAGGTTGATGATGTCATTAAAAAATATAAGTTATAGTGCTGCAGATATATTAACCTGAATTAGCATGCTAAATTACTAGCCCCGGTTTGGCAGGTGTCATAATACCAGTTTCGGCCATGGGGGGGCAGTATGCGGGCGGGCAATATTTGACATAACCACCAGCCAGACACGAATAACTCGCACGGCCATGCTTGTGTGTGTACTTGATGCTTGAACCTGATGTCAGTAGTCGTGTGGAAAGTAAAGCCAACTACTACATTTCAGTACGGGGAAGAGTTCAAAAAATGATTGGTGGATATTATGCATGAGGAATACATTTTGGTAAGTTGTAGCATACTTTATCTTTCAACAGTGTTCGTGTTCTTTTAGCATTAGCTAGTAGAGATGATCGGTTCACGTGCGCTAGGGATCTGTCGTGTAACATTTACAAACGCCAAAACGGTATTTATCGTTTGAATTGCGTAATAAAATGACAGAATTTGATAAACTGACGAGCATCCTTGCGTCAAATGCGGAACTTATGCGTGCATATAGCCCATTGATTTGATTAATATGCATGAAACACAGACAGTAAAAGAAAAAAAAAAAACTGCGCTCGCTCGTGTTGTTTGAAGACGTGAGAGTGCGCGTGGCCGCGGCACCAGTCACTTTCTGGAGATACACTGCCCCCATCTGGTATGGAATATGGTTTAATCAAGCGAACCGTCGCTCATTTAAAAAAAAAATAAAAATAAAATCAAACTTTAAATTTTAAAGCTCAAATGGTATCTCAATAAGCTCCTTTAAATAGCCAATATCATATCAGATTTGTTTCACAAATATAATTAAACTGTGATTACACTTGTTTGGTTAATTTGGTGAAACAATTTTACAAAAAAAATGCATTTTAAAAATTGAATAGTAAAAAGTTAGTTGGTCCAACTAATGCTGCTTTCACGTGCTGTCGGAAAATTCCTGCTTCCCACTTCTGAAGTCGTGATTACGAGCTCATCGCATTTGAATTTTGACTTGAGAGGGCGTTCATGTCCTAGGACCTATAGGGTTTACGATCCTTTCGATAGCACGCGAAGGCAGCACAAGTCAAAAGAAATGAACTGTATAGCTACTTCTGGCAAAAAAAAAAAAAAAAAAAAAAAAAAAACATGCTGAGATGATCACTTCTTAACAGCTCTGGTATAAAACTAAGTATTCACACTGAAAACTGTCAGTATAAAAATACAATAATGCACCTTTATATTTTCATTTCACTAGTGATCATTAGTTATTTATGGAAGCTTGTTTCACCACTGAATAAAAAAATAAAATAAATAATTGTGACTTTTTTTCTCACAATTGCGAGTTTATATCTCGCAATCGTGACTTTATTTTTCACAATTGCGTGATGTAAAGTCAGAATTGCGAGATTCTGAGGGAAAAAAAGACAGTAGTGCGACTTTTTCCTCACAATTCTGACTTTATATCACATAATTGCGAGTTTATATGTCGAAATTCTGACATCTTTTCTCAGAATTGTGAGATATAAACTCGCAATTGCGACTTATCAGGTCAATTCTAAGGGGGGGAAAAGACTAACTTTTTCCCCCTCGGAATAGTTTAAATCTCACAATTCTTTTTATCATGACTTTATATCATGCAATTCTGACTTTATATCATCTAATTCTGACTTCATAACTCGCAATTCTGACTTTATATCTCACAATTTTGACTTTCCATCTCGCAATTCTGAGAAATAACGTCAGAATTGCGAGAATTAAACTCGGAATTGTGAGAAAAAAAGTCGCAATTACCTTTTATTTTTTTCATTCTATGGCGGAAACAAGCTTCCATTGTTATTTTAAGTAATGTGTTCAATATGCATGTTAAAAAACACCCCTCAATCTTTAATACACACATCAAAACACTATTGTTTATTGTCAATATTGACAGCCAGGTAGACCATCCTTCGACAGACACAAAGGCCTCAAAGTCCCATCAAACAGTCCAAAGTTGGAGGTTCAATTACCAACCTTCATTTAAAACAAAAACGGGCCTTTGAAAAATATGTGACAGGACCAACTGGAAATTTAGGTTGCATAAATTAAACATGAATATGGCAGGAATACTGAATCTGAAACAGGACGTAAAGGTTGTTGATGATTTGCAGAATGACTAAGGACAATTTATGAATTTTTCCCCCTGCGTTATAAGCAACAGTACAAGTTGTGTTACATCTTAACTTTTTTACAACTTTCTGACTTTGCATAATAACTAAAATTACAATCAATTTTCGAGATTTTACAGCACGACCATTTCATTCTCAGTAACTCGTGTGACACGTCAGTACTCTCTTCAAATCCGTCATTTAAACATTATTTAACATATGCGAGAATTGAAAGAGGCAGTGCTATTTGTAAGGTAACAAAGGAATAAATATATATAATATTGGGCACATTACACTCTCATCCGTTTAAAGGTATTTCAAGTTAAGTCCAATGCCTTTCAATAGACTTTTGTGCTGTAATATTTTAAATCTAAAATCTATGGTCAATTTATGAATCAGAATACCTCATTTTTTGTTATAGTTTAGACTTAAACTCTAATGTGAACAGTGAGTGTAGAACATTAGATTTTAAAAATACTAAAGACAGGTTGCTTTCCTTAAAGTGTATTATACTGTTAAATAACGTGAATCTTCCAGACATTATGGGAAGATAAAGTCAATTCATGACCTTTCGTAAATGTACATAAACCTATTCCTTTTTCTTTCGGAAAGACACTTTGTCTTTGGTTTCTTGAAGTTTCTCGGTGAACTTGTCTTTCGTTTCCTCCATTCTCTCGGATAAACGGTCCTTGGTCTCTTCCATTTTCCCAGAGATCCTCTCTTTGGTCTCCTCCATCTTCTCCTGGAGGTATTCCTTCACGGGCGGAGGAGTGGACATGTAGCCGTGCTTCCTCAGGTACTTCACGGACAGGGACGTTCCTCCTAGAGTCGCGGTGTACCTCGCAGGTGTGGAGATCTTGAGGAGGTCGAGAAAATGAAACCAGCGTCACATTAACTTGAACTGAAAGTAAGTTTGTTCATGTAGTGAGTGACTCTCACAATGACATTCTAATTCAGATGAGCTGTCAATACAGGAAAACTGAACCTAAATTGTCTTAAAAAGTACAATATATAAAAATTTTACAATAAAATATCCCAAAACCACTTGCACGGTGGTGTATATATATATATCTCCTGCAGTTGTGTACTTAAAATATCCCAAAAATCTCCAAAGATTTTATTTTATTTTTTAGAGAAATTCCAATTTTTAATAAGAATGGTAATTTTTAAAAATGTCGCCTGTCAGTGACGTTATATCCGCGGCGCTATCCTCGGTTTACGTTCATGCTGCAATAGCCATGACGTAACCATGGCGACAGACGTGGACAACTGCGTAGTGCGTAACGTTTAGCGGCACTCACATTCAAACATAGACCATGGCAAGCAGACTTTGGGATAAACAAGGAAATCTAAAATGAGTATCGATATCAGCGTGGCGTTTTTGAGATGCCGAGAGCTCCTAACTTGGACTCGACAGCTTTATTAGACAGGTGAGCAAAAAATCAATGTTATATAACGTTAGCTCAACATGATGAAATGTTAGAATATGGTCAGTGTGTTATTCTAGTGTTGGTCTAGCTTACTGCTAATTTCGTATAGCAAATTAACTAACAAGTAGTATAACATTATAACTTTCAACACTGGGCCCTCTTGTGGCGAAAAAAAATACTACATCATGTGCCTTTAAAGGAGTAGTTCACTTTTCAAAAAGTTTTTAAGTTTTATAAGCACAAATGGTCGCCTTGCTCTGTTCTGTGATGAGCGTTCGTGACTCCTGTTCAAACTCGTTCATCAAAATGAGCTCATTTTTTTCGAGTCATGACTCGAAGGGTCCTAGATAAGACCCCTTATTGTCGTTTAAAGCCCTTTGAAGCTGCACTGAAACCTTTTGGACCCCATTGAAGTCCATTATATGGAGAAAATCCTGGAATGTTTTCATCAAAAACCTTAATTTCTTTTCGACTGAAGGAAGAAAGACATGGACATCTTGGGTGATATGGGGGTGAGTCAATTATCAGCAAAAGTTTTTTTTTTTTTTTTAAAGTGAACTACTCCTTTAATTTAGTTGCATCTCGGTAATATTAATCACTCTTGAAGTTCTATAGCTGAAGGTAAAGTTTGCAACATTTATTTTATTCTAATTTGGACATAAAAAAATCAACAATTAAATTATTAGTAAATCATTTTATTAAAAAACATTGTATTAATTAAAAAAATAAAATTTCCCACCTTGTACATGGCATATGCTGTCAGTGCATAGCCACTCTGAGAGTTCTCCAGGAGTTTCACAACCTTGTCAGGAAACCCAACATACTCAAGAAATGGCACCAAATTCACTCCTCTAAACAAACAAACAAACAGAGAAAGCAAGCATATTATTCCTTCTCCTTTTATTAATAATCAAATCTTAATTTTCTTTAAAGAACAATTCACCCAAAAATGTATATTCTGTTATTCATCCACCCTTATGTCATTCATTCTAAACTTGTATGACTTTCTGTTCTGTGGAACATTGCTGACCATTGACTTCCATTGTTTGGAAAAACAAAACAATAACAAAAATGACCGTTCTAAAAAGAAAATTCTTTTTTAGATTTAAAGGGATACTCCACTTTTTTTGGAAATAGGCTCATTTTACCACTCCCCCAGAGTTAAACAGTTGAGTTTTACCGTTTTCGAATCCATTCCGACGATTTTCTGATATTTAGAAGAATATCAGTAACCAGACAGTTTCTGGTCTCATTGACTTCCATAGTAGGAAAAAAAATATTCTATGGAAGTCAATGAGACCAGAAACTGTCTAGTTACTGATATTCTTTTAAATATCAAAAAAATCGGATTTATGGATTTGAAAACGGTAAAACTCAACTGTTTAACTCTGAGGGAGTTATAAAATGAGCCTATTTCCAAAAAAAAGTGGAGTATCCCTTTAAAAAAAAATATTTCTTCTGCAATGGGTATATGGAAGTCAATGGGGACCATCAACTATTTGGTTACTGACTTTCTTTAAAATATCTTCTTTTGGGTTTAGCATAAGAGAGAATTTAATACAGGTTTAAAACAACCTGAGGAGTAAATGATGAGAATTTTAATTTTTGGGTGAACTATTCCTTTAAAACCTGTCGTGAAACAGCTCCAAAAAGCACATCAATTTAATAAGTGGACATTTTTTTAGTCTTCTGATGATATTTGGCAACTGAGATGAAAAATAAGTATTGTTAATAGTTTTTTTAAGTATCAAAAAAAGATCAAAGTTAATACAAAACGTAATAATATTCAAGTGTGAAGATTAGTGGACGGCAAACTGATAACTCAGATCTTCTCTGCAGAGTGAGGTCATAGTGAATGAAATAGCCCATATTCAAGCATCCATTACCACCTCCCACATTTCTGAAACGTCTAGACAGTGGTGACCCACATTCAGCCAGATGTATTGCTGAGTAAACATTCCAGTGTGCCATTTACCTCAATCCAGCATACGCCATATACAGACAGAATGACCAGGCAAAAAGAAAATGATCTGGTCAACAGATTACCGCCTGAGAACCGACACATATTCCTTATTTAACTTTATCTTGTGCTTCTTTGTGGGATACTGGTCATATTTCTTCAGTATTTCTTTGACTTTAATAAACTAGCATGAAATATCACCAACAACACACCGATATATTATTATAGAATATATTTTTATTTAAATCATTTTACATGGATTTTTTCGTGAAAGTATTTTTAATTAAAATTAGACGCCCATAAAAACCCAGCGTTTTTCAGGTAGTGGGTACAAAATAGCCTATTACTTATTCATTTTGATGTTTTTGAATGCAAAAACGTCATAAGTTGACCTCAGACAACAATATAATAACATTTAAAAAGCCAGTTCATGACCTCTTTAGCGTGCATTTAGGTACGCAGCATTTGCCAGCCATATTCCCATACTTGTAATGAAAAGTGCTTATCAACAACAACAAAAAAAGAATACGTTTTCTGTCAAAATAAAAGTTTGAAAATAAAGAACATAACTGCGATCCATCATTTACTTACTTCATTGCAGCATAATAAAATGTACCGAACCACACTGTAGACGTCAACAGGTGCACTGGGATCATGACTTTGCCGTATTGCTTAAAGGTTTTCTTGAATCTCTGAATGAGGCCGCTGGATTTGTCCTGCAGAGGGTCTGGATCCTCCTGTACTGGAGTTGAGTTTGCCAGATGATCGCCGCTGGTGTTCTTCTGAGAGGCCGGAGAGCAGAGCGCACTGAAGCTGCTGAGCCATCGTGGGTGTGCCGGGGGATTCGGCCCCTGTGCGGTCCGGCTACGGGACGGGGGACGGATCTGTGGCAGGACGGCGGTCTGCCTGAAGACACTGGCACACACAAACCGCTGCATCTCGAAACAAGCTTCTTCTCCCAAGGGTCTGTCAGCATAAAAACAAGAAGACAGTCTGACAGGGGCTTGACTTAAAGCGCAAGAACATGAATTAAAAAATCCAAAAAGCATTCTAGACAGATAAAACAGATTTTATAATATAAATAGATGGGCATGCTCAATATACAGTAGGGTGCAAAAGCTTGAGACCACATTAATTGCATTTATAATTATGTTATTTAAATCCTGAAATATGTTTTAAGGATTTAAAAAAATAATAAAAGTAACATAAAAAACATTTTTACTAAAATTATTAGGGCTGTCAAAACGATTAATCGCGATTAATCGCATCCAAAATAAAAGTTTGTGTTTACATAATATATGTGGGTGCACTGTGTATAATTATTTTGTATATATATATAAAAACACACATGCATGTATATTTAAGAAAAAAAATATTATTTATATATAAAATAATTATATATAATATAAATTATATATAAATCTATATACAGAATATACATGAAAATATTTCTTAAATATATACAAGCATATGTGTGTTTATATATCTAAAATAATTCTACACAGTGCACCCACATATATTATGTAAACACAAACTTTAATTTTGGATGCGATTAATCGTTTTGACAGCCCTAAAAATTATAAATATATATAATTAAAGACATTTGTGACACTACTCATCTATGTAATTTAAAATAGAGGCGTTTGAACTAGATTTTAAGACTTTCGGATGCCACTGCATCTGTGAGCAACTCAGTATCTATCTACCATAATTTACCTCTATTTATTTTGGTGTAATACTGATATTGGAAGCATATATATTTACAGGCACATTTGTCCATATTTTCTACCGATGTCTGGATTCAATTGAAGCATGGGATTTTATTTATTTTTTGGAAGAAAACAGGCAAACCCTGTACAAAAATAAATATCGGGTATCATATCAATTTGACGTGGATTACTTTCTCTACCTTCAATATCCCATAGAGAATGAGGTCACTGGTGCAGGAACTGCTGAAAACATTAAGGAAAACATAATCTGCACATGCTCAATCACATTCAGAAATAATCACAGGCTAACCGCCCACAAATCGTATTTAAAACTCAGATTTATTAGTATAACTTCACATGTGTGAAGTATCCTACGATAGGCAGCAAACATGAATCAGCTAGCATTGCTAAGGGATGTCTACTGTCTAGTATCTACTAAACTAATCAAAGATTCACTCGTCCTCCTGACTCAACATACAGAAATGATACTCTAGAAATAATGCAGTTACATACATGAGTGACTAGATCCGGCATGATGTGATTTTCCCACCACAAACACTTTAATGTCCCTTCTGTCATTCACAACTCCCCATAAGACGCAGCAACATTACACATAGTGACTGTGCTCGCACTCACTGTGTTGTGGGAAATGTAGTCCAGTCGTGCTGTGTGGAGCGTTTCTCCCTGAAGCAATGTCGCTCTCTGGAACTACATTTCCCAGAATGCACTGCGACGTTGAGAATTTACAATTGCTTATGGACGTGTTTTAATACAAAATAAATTAAAATGCGGTGATATGTATGTGTATGTGGGGACCAAGTATAAACACGGAATTTTTCGACATTTATTTAAAGAGAAAAAAAAAACTATTTCCTCCTGTTCCAAATGTATACATACCATGTTTGTACCCTATCTGTCTGTGTATATTTATAATGATGTTACACTTAAGTTATGTTTAGAATAATATGCCTCTATTAAATAATACTAAAAAAAGTATTCCAACTGCTGCCGCTGCGCAATGCAAGTACTACGCCAGTCCTCTAGGCGGCGCTGCGCTGGTTTTCTCTTATAGTACTGCAGTGAAGATCGGGAAGTGCGCTGTTTGTTGGCTACATGATGGCGCAAAACTCAAGTGAGTGCAGCAACATTGTTTCAATGTTCATTGATATGAGTGTTACACAATCATGGCGTTGAGCACACAAACGCTTAATATGATGTATAATGTTTGTCTAATTTTCAATTAGACTCAGTCTTTGCAGATCAAACACGTGCCGAGACGGACGCTTGACATGAGCTGTTGTAATGAACTCAACTCTGACGCACTAACGTCACAATTTTACGTTTATATTAGTTTATCTACATACACTTAATGTATAAGTTACCCATCCCATTGCTTACAATTTAAATAATCTGTTTGTTCCCCCTGTGGTCCATTACTAGTTTTATAAGGCGAATTTCATAACATGAATTCTAATGTACTGCTTTTCTATGTACAGGATTGTTTGAGGCGGACAGTAAATGTGCTGATCCAAAGGACGATCAGGACAGCACAAGATCTTTAGATGGTTTCCAGACGTCATCATCCTCACTGAAGAGACACTGGGACGGTGATGAGGGAGATGAAGATCACTCTCACAGGAAGAAGCTGGTAAGCAAGCTTGCTTCATCCATAGACATCTATGTAATTTACGTTGACTCTTTATAAACTCCAGGGAATTTTCTCTGGATATTTATTGTTTATTAAAATTGAGTTGTAGTGCTCAGTATGGATATATATATATATATATATATATATATATATATATATATATATATATTTTTTTTTTTGACAGAAATAAAAACGAGCCGAGCCAGTACAATATATGTTTCAATAGATTTTACTGTTGTTCAACAAGTTGCAGGTTCTTCAGTTGTTTCCTAATAAAACTAAACTATACAAGAACTCCATAAAACAGTTGTAAGTGTCTGAAATTTTAGAGGCTTTGTTTAAAAACATAAAAGAAATTGTAATGTTTCGTTAGGTACTGTTAATCACAGACTAATTTAATCTTCACAAATTTCAATATGATCACCCTGACTAAGGTTAATTATTATTATTATTAATTCCACAACATATATGTATTCAAATGCATGAAATGTGTAAAATGTTTAATGGACCCTTTCGAAAATTCATCATAGTTTGGTAATTGGCTGTGAACGGAAATGACAACAATTATCAATTTTGAACTCCCAATAATGAAAGAAAAAAATCCACAATAGCGTTTTTATTAGGGCTGTCAAACGATTAATCGCATCCAAAATAAAAGTTTGTGTTTACATAATATATGTGGGCGTAGTGTGTATAATTATTTTGTATATATAAATAGGCACACATGCATGTATATATTTAGGAAAATGTGTTCTTAATATATCAAATATTCATATTTATACATAATATTAATTATATATACATATATAATATACATAACATATTATACATAATATTGATTTTTCTTAAATATATACATGCATATGTGTGTATTTATATATACAAAATAATTATACACACTACGCCCACATATATTATGTAAACACAAACTTTTATTTTGAATGCGATTATTGTTTGACAGCCCTAGTTTTTATGATTTTACAAAAGAGGGAAAAACATAAAGCGAGTGAAATCTTCTTCTGATGTTTTCATTTGCCGTCACTCCATATACTTAAACAACTGTGTTAACAAGTTTTCTGCAATGTAATGGCAGGGCAATATACCAAAGTATAGTGTTACAAAATAAAAATAAAAAATGTTTGATGTATTTTTTTATTTATTTGATGAATACAGGCCTTATCAATAAACAGTCAGTCAGACACTGTAAATACACCTGAGTGTATTAAAAGTGGGAGCCTAAAATTAGAAATAAACGATATTGTAATAAAACCAAGCATTCAAATGAAGAAAACAGAACAAGTATTTTTTTAGCAATTGCCATTCAGCTCTGAATCTAGTTACTGAGAAAAAGTAAGTAAGTAAAATTTATTTTTATAGCACTTTTCTCAGATGAAACAACAAAAGAAAGCATTAACAACTCTCATAAATACATTGCATCACAAAAACAAAATAAAATACATAAAATAAACAACACGTACACGTTAGACCAGCCTAACCACCCTGCAATCTAAGTGCAAGTAGTAATAGCAATACATGCTTTATTTTTGCAGGTCACCGAGGAATCATTCCACAGTCAAAAAGTGGCCACACATTACAACAAACTTCAGGAGTGTGGCCTGGTAGAGCGTAATAAAAGCAGGATAGTCCACATGCGCAACTTCAACAACTGGTTGAAGAGCGTTCTTATTGGTGAGAAGAGCACACTTTCTTTCATCTCTCCTACTCAAACCGTATTGGTGCCATTTAGTGGCATGTTTGTGGTTGGGTTAGTCAGGCATGAGAATTATGAACTGTTCTGGGGTCTGTGTGTTGGTCTCCTCAGGCGAGTTTTTGGATAAGGTGAGGCAAAGACGGAGAGATATAACCGTGCTGGATCTGGGCTGTGGCAAAGGTGGGGATCTTCTCAAATGGAAAAAAGGACGCATTGATAAACTAATCTGTGCAGGTAACTACACAATCCTCCTATATGCTTTCCTGTGTCTGTAAAGTTAATAAAAATAAAAACGAGGACTTTTTTTTTGCTTTTTGAAATGGTGAAGCCATACCTAACCAGCAAAGTTTAAAGGCCACAATTATTGCATTTTAGTGGTTTGCTAATAGTAAATAACACGTTGCTATAACATTTCAGTCCCTCCAGAATTGTGAATGCAAACTCTGAGCAAAGAAATGCTAAATACCGGCCAGTATATTGATCGACCACTAATTAAGAGCATTCACGCTAGGGCTGGGTATTGACACAAATTTCGCAATTCGATTCGATTTCGATTCAATATTGATTATTTTGGATATCAGTTACAATATAGGGCAAATTTTCTCAAGGAAATCAAATCTCTTAACTAATGCTGTAAACTATGGGAGTCTAGTTGTAGCCTATAGGCTTCATTAGCCTAATATGAAGGTAATAATGAACTGTTTTGTAGCTATACAAACACTTTTATTTATTTTTATAATAAGATTATATGAAATATAAACATTTAAATGGTGGCTGTCATAAAAACTTGCCAGATTTATTCAAACATGCATTAAATATTGAAGAACATTAAGATTATAATGCATACGTGTATATATTTAGCAAAATGCTCCTCTCTGGAGTTATTTTTTCAAGCTGACTAACGAATGTGGGTTTTCTGAGGTAAATATGACGATATCGATTACAAGCTGTTTAACTGACGTCTTTCCACGGTTGAAACGCTGATTGAGCGAATCAATGTGACATGATCCGGATTTGGATAAGTTGTACTCTATCTTTAACACACTTTCAGAAGCTCATTCATGTTTATTTCGCGCTATAACAGGTATTATTAACCCGGAAGTGAGATCAGCGCTGCTGCTTCTTTTGAGCGATCTCACGCCACAGCGCCAAAACGTTATTTATGTTTTTGAATTTCTAAATAAAATGGACGTAATTTGAAAATTGAGACTTTGTTTCAAATCAATAGTAACAAAAGACAAAGATTAGTGCGATTTTTTTGTGTGTGTACATGCGTGCCGATAAACCGATGAAATGAAACAGGATGACTAATCGATTCTTGAGATTTAAGAATCGATATCGGTTGGTAAAAATGAGAATCCATTAATATCGAGATCAAGAAATCGATATTTATTACCCAGCCCTAATTCACACTATTATTTAACTCTATCCATGTGTGATCAGACCACCCAACACTGGTGCTAACAGCAGGTGTAAATGGCCTGACTTGCTCGTAAATGTATAAACTGCGTCCTTTTTTTTAAAAAAAAAAAAAATGTCTTTATATTGGGAATCACACTTACTTTCACAGATATCGCTGCGGTGTCCATTGAGCAGTGCCAGCAGCGCTATAATGACATCAGACGGAGGGGTCACCCAAACGACCGCACGTTCTCTGCCGAGTTCATCACCGCAGACTGCAGCCGGGTACGAGCCAGTGGGGTTTTTTATTTAGTAGTGCAAAAAAATTACACCATGTTTCATTTGTTAGAGTGACTCAAAAAGGAGAAACATGAAAGTCATCATTCAGCATAGGGGTCACACACTCTTGTCTTTCTCAGGAGCTGCTGTCGGAGAAGTTTCGAGACCCCGAGATGCAGTTCGACTTGTGCAGCTGTCAGTTTGTGTATCATTATTCCTTTGAGAGCGAGCAGCAGGCTGACACCATGCTGAGAAACGCCTGTGAGAGACTCCGGCCTGGAGGATTCTTCATCGGGACAACTCCAGATGCGTACGAGCTGGTGTAAGCTCTCACACACACTCTTACTCCGACGGTTTACATCCACAATGTGTTGTAGTGTTTGTGAAGTTAAACAATGTCCACAACAGCAGTTGCACATTATGACTAGCACTTGACTTAGTTTAAGTTCACTTGTGCATGCTCAGGCAGGAATAAGTTGTATATATTATAAATATATGATTAATCTCATATAGGATGTATAGGTAATTAGCCTCAGTTTATGTGTTCTTTCAGCTCTTTGGCTTCAGCACATGCATCTTAAACAGCAGTGCTGTTATTTGAAACAAGTAATATTCATTTTAGATGCTTAGTTTAGTGTGTAAAATACATTTTTAAATCGGCACTGGTTCTAAGTGCCTAAGCTAACTAAAAATTAAGCTAATACTGCCAAAGTGCTTGGGACATATTTATTTTAATAGTGATTTTTTGTTTTTAAATCAAGCTCTCAAAAAATATATATATATATGAAGAGTTCAGATGCAAAAGCCTCTAAGTGCCATTTGAAATTTTCTTCTAAAATAATCATTTTTATCAAGCTTGTATATTTAAGTTCAGTAATTTCACTTAAATGGCAATGAAGATTACCTATTAATTGTCATTTAAGTGAAATTACTGAACTTAAATATACAAGCTTGATAAAAATGATCATTTTAGAAGAAAATTTCAAATGGCACTTAGAGGCTTTTGCATCTGAACTCTTCATATTTAGATTTAGATTAGCCTACATATAAAGAGATGATTAGTATCGACCAAAATCTGTGCATTCCTAGTATCTGCTTCAGTATTTACACTACTGCTGTTGAAACATTTAAGATTGGTAAGATTATTTAAAAAATAAAATAAAGGCTGCATTTATTTGAACAAAAATTATTCTAATTTAAAATTTCTAATGTTTTCTGTTTTAATATATTTTAAATTAATTTATTCCTATGATGCCAAAGCTGAATTTTCAGCATCGTTACTAAAAATATCAGAAATTATTCTAATATACTTATTTGCTGCACAAGAAACATTTTCTTATTGTTAGCAATGTTGAAAACGGTTGTGTATCTGCTTTTTAACATTATAAATGTCTTTACTGCATCAATTTAATGTATCCTTGCTGAATAAATAAAATAGAATAAAAATCTTTTTTTTACACAAAGTAGGAAATACAGTCAGCAAATAATTATGTTGAATATTTGTAATTTATTAATGTTTATTTCGATACAGCAACATGACAATCCTTAGTATTATTGACCTACATATATTCTAAGTTTACTCTGTTCAGAGCTTTAATTTTAGCATTTTGATGCAAACAAATCATTCAATCTGTTTTAAACTGATTCACTGAGTTGAAATGAACTTATTCATAGAAATGAATCGAACTTTCCAACACAGTCTGCGTTTGGCTACTAATGTTTAAATCAGAGATGTGTGCAAAATATCTTTATCATTATGGTCAAATTAAAAACCAAAATCAATGCAATATAAAAAATTATTTGATTCACAATTCGCAACACCAGCCACATAACTGATATTGCATTTTATTCAATGATTAAACCTCACAAAACAGTAATTTATTCATATTAACCAAAACTTTCAAACTGATTGCTTTTAAATAGGAAGCGCTTGGAGGAGTCGGACTCCAACAGTTTTGGAAATGAAGTGTTCAGTGTGACCTTCCAGAAGAAAGGGGAATACCCTCTGTTCGGCTGTCAGTATGACTTCAACCTGGAGGGGGTTGTCAATGTCCCAGAGTTCCTGGTGTATTTCCCCTTGTTTGAGGAGTAAGTATCTGATTGTTATGTTCCTGGTGTGCCTGCAGAGGGCGCAACAGCTTCATGAGTACGTGCTTGATTTTTAAGTGTATTTCTGCTACTAGAAAATTCTTATACAAACATATTATTCAACTGTAAAGAAAAATCATCAATGAGTCTTTTTTTTTTTTAAATGCATTTCTTTTATTTTACTTTTTTTTTCTGTCCAGAATGGCAAAAAAGTACAACATGCGCCTGGTTTACAAGAAAACCTTCGGTGAATTTTTTGAGGAGAAAGTTAAAGATGAGAAGAACAAGGTTCTGATGCAGTGGATGCAGGCGCTGGAGGTATGTGTGTCGGACCGTTACTGGCTGTTCATAGCTGATGATTATTTTATCTATTCATTCATTAGTCTCTTAACAATTAGATCTGGTGTTTTTGATTATTGCAAAACATTGCAACCACACATTTTGAGTGCTAAGTAGTCTCTCTAAAACAGAATGCATCTTATAATGCAGTGTATGGTCTCATGAATAATTTAACCACAGTTATAATGCATAATAATAATGCATCTTTTTAAAAAAGCATATTCTATATTGGTTTAAAATGTGACAATTACCTTATCTTTTTAAACAGATTATCTATTAATCTTGTTGTCATCATAGCAATACCCTCCGGATGAGAGGGGCCGACTGGCGTCCGACAGTCCAGGGGAGTATGATCATGCCAAAAGAATAGCTGCAAATTCTGCGGTTAGACATCCACTGGTGAGCCTTAATGTGTTTATTTCCTTTTCTTTAAAATCACAAAGAAACAAATCTTTGTGTTAATTGTGTTCTGATAGTTTGCTCTTTCTCCATAGGGAACCTTGAGCAAGTCTGAGTGGGAGGCTACAAGTACGTGGTGATGTTCTTCCTGTTAAACACGAGTGTCTTTTGATATTGAAAGATGCTTTAACTGTTTTCTCTAAGGTTTTATTGATTTCACAAAACAAAAAGATGTAAGATATTAATTCAAATTCATGATCAACTTATTCATAAGTGAGTATGACATGCTTGAAGTCTCTTTTTTTATTTAAAGCTCCGCCCACAGACAAGCCAAGAAATTAAAGACCCTAGCTGTGAAAACTCTTTTCTTCTATAGATATAGTTAATTTAATTTCATTTATTTAATTTTTCCTCCTTGTGAAGTACAGCATATGGTTTGGCCATCAAAGAAAAAAAAAGATTAACTTTGAAGAGCTTGCACTAACAGAAAAGTAATTTCTTTGAAGCACCACGTATAAGATGGATGGATACGAATGTGGTTTGCATTCAGTACTATATGTCAAAATAAATTTAAACTATATGACTATATGTCAAAATAAATTTGTTTTTATTTAATGACAGACACATTCTCCTAACAGTCCTCTTCTCTGTTTCTATGTACTCTTAATGTGAAAAAGTTAAAAAAAAAAAAAAAAAAAAAAAAGTGAATATATTTACATTTATACAAAATGTTTTTTTTCTCAGTTTCTATATATATATATATATATATATATATATATATATATATATATATATATATATATATAAAGCTGCACAACTGTATTTAATATTGATCATTAGAAACGTTTCTTGAGCAGAAAATCAGCATATTAGAATGATTTCTTAATGATCGAGTAAATAATGATGAAAAAAATTCATTTAACAATACATTTTTAAATAAACAGTCATTTAAAATTTGAATAATATTTCACAATATTACTGTTTTTTTATTATCAAATAAATGCAGCCTTTGTGAGCAGAAGAGACCTCAAAAGCATTAAAAAAATATTTTTGACCCTAATCTGTTGAATGGTAGTGTAGCTTTGAAAAGTTTGATTTATTTTATCAAATGTTTTAAACATATTTAATTCAAGTTTGTGTGCATCCCTTGTTATTTATGGAGACATTAGGTTAAATGCTTGGGGATATGTATTTAGAAATTTTTTATGTTGTATTTAGTGTAGATATTAGTTTATTATTAGTTAAAATTAAGATTTATTTATTCACAATTAAATGTAACTCTGGTTTACACCTAGTATCAACATTCATTTTGGGTGATACATTTTAAATGTGATGTATTATATATATATATATATATATATATATGAAGAGTTCAGATGCAAAAGCCTCTAAGTGCCATTTGGAATTTTCTTCTAAAATTATAATTTTTATCAAGCTTGTATATTTAAGTTCAGTAATTTCACTTAAATGGCAATGAAGATTACCTTTTAATTGTCAAATAAGTGAAATTACTGAACTTAAATATACAAGCTTGATAAAAATGGTCATTTTAGAAGAAAATTTCAAATGGCATTTAGAGGCTTTTGCATCTGAACTCTTCATATATTTATATATATATATATATATATATATACACTCACCGGCCACTTTATTAGGTACCCCATGCTAGTAACGGGTTGGACCCCCTTTTGCCTTCAGAACTGCCTCAATTCTTCGTGGCATAGATTCAACAAGGTGCTGGAAGCATTCCGCAGGGAGTTTGGTCCATATTGACATGATGGCATCACACAGTTGAAGCAGATTTGTCGGCTGCACATCCATGATGCGAATCTCCCGTTCCACCACATCCCAAAGATGCTCTATTGGATTGAGATCTGGTGACTGTGGAGGCCATTTGAGTACAGCGAACTCATTGTCATGTTCAAGAAACCAGTCTGAGATGATTCCAGCTTTATGACATGGTGCATTATCCTGCTGAAAGTACCCTTTAGAAGTTGGGTACATTGTGGTCATAAAGGGATGGACATGGTCAGCAACAATACTCAGGTAGGCTGTGGCGTTGCAACGATGCTCAATTGGTACCAAGGGGCCCAAAGAGTGCCAAGAAAATATTCCCCACACCATGACACCACCACCACCAGCCTGAACCGTTGATACAAGGCAGGATGGATCCATGCTTTCATGTTGTAAACGCCAAATTCTGACCCTACCATCCGAATGTCGCAGCAGAAATCGAGACTCATCAGACCAGGCAACGTTTTTCCAATCTTCTATTGTCCAATTTCGATGAGCTTGTACAAATTGTAGCCTCAGTTTCCTGTTCTTAGCTGAAAGGCGTGGCACCCGGTGTGGTCTTCTGCTGCTGTAGCCCATCTGCCTCAAAGTTCGACGTACTGTGCGTTCAGAGATGCTCTTCTGCCCACCTTGGTTGTAACGGGTGGTTATTTGAGTCACTGTTGCCGTTCTATCAGCTCGAACCAGTCTGGCCATTCTCCTCTGACCTCTGGCATCAACAAGGCATTTCCGCCCACAGAACTGCCACTCACTGGATGTTTTTTCTTTTTCGGACCATTCTCTGTAAACCCTAGAGATGGTTGTGCGTGAAAATTCCAGTAGATTAGCAGTTTCTGAAATACTCAGACCAGCCCTTCTGGCACCAACAATCATGCCACGTTCAAAGTCACTCAAATCACCTTTCTTCCCCATACTGATGCTCGGTTTGAACTGCAGGAGATTGTCTTGACCATGTCTACATGCCTAAATGCACTGAGTTGCCGCCATGTGATTGGCTGCTTAGAAATTAAGTGTTAACGAGCAGTTAGACAGGTGTACCTAATAAAGTGGCCGGTGAGTGTATATATATATATAATACTATTAGATTCTTTCAGAAACTAAGGGTTTCTGAAAGTGAACATATAGAATTCACTTTCACATTTGCGTATTTCCTTCGAGTATATTTTTGGTCTTAATTTATTTCAAAAAGTGATATTTTAGCAGTTTATTTTAGAACATTTTCCATGCGATTACCATGATGTCTCATCCTTAACCTTGACTCTCCTCTCTCTCTTTTTTAGGCATATACCTGGTGTATGTGTTTGAGAAAATGTCATGAGTCTGAGGGATTCACTATCGAGCTGATGAGTTTTGGAATCTCATTGTCATTCATTCGGTTTCCAAAAGCCTGCTGAGCGTGTCCATTCTGCAAACCATCAAATATTTTTATACAAACGGGGCTTTTCTTTCATGAGTGTGTGTTTGTTCAAGTGTATTTTGAGCTTGTGTAAGGAAGTGAATACAAGTGCAAATCAATATTCTGTCTGATACTGTATTTCTGTTTGTCTGTAACCTTTTCACCCGCTACCCTTTCTCTTCAAGTCAAGCAATGTACTAACCCGGTAGATCTTAGTCATGCAGTCCATTTGGGTTTTACTTTGATTGTGATCTACCCTTCTAGCTTGATTGAACACTGTCTTGAGTAACAAAACAAAGCTCTGTCCATTTGTCAAGAATATTGTGTAAAGTTTTATTTGATATCATGTTTAATGTATGACTGGGCTGGGAGTGGAGGGAGGAGTGTGTCCAACTTAAGGCAGAACTTAAACTTTAATCCATAAAATCTTTTTATTTTTAGGTTTTTTTCTTTTCTTGTCATTTATTTAGTAATGATGGCACAATGTGTTTCTCTCCAAATGTATTTGATTTTCCAGAAAATGTTTATTTCTGTCTGTACGCTTCTAATTTCAGTATGTAGAGTGGTGTTTGTCAGGGAATGAAAACCTGGTTTAGGAATATTAAACCTTGAATTAAATCAATTGTATCCCTGTATCTTTTAAGATTATTATAATGGCATAAATGCCACGTGGGATGTCCATATCTCAGCTCTGGAAGGGTCTAGAGCCTCCATTTTTGCACTCAGGTCTAGGTATCATGGCCCTCTATCAGAATCCAGAGTTTCGACAAGATAGGAGGCACAAGACAACGTACAGGCACGTGCATGTTCTTCATAGACATATACATGCGTCAATAGAGCCGCCATCTTGCAACAGGAGAGGCCCTCAGCGTCAAAGTAGTAGACACAGGTCTAACGGAAATAAAATCACTATAAATCATCATGAATGCGATTTTTCTTGGTTTTTTGTGTTCCAACGGTCAGACATGTATTTATAATTGATTCCAAAAAAAAAAAATTTAAACATTCTTCCTAGTTCAGATTTCATCCGTGAACATCATACACTGCTCAAAAGTCCACCACCATCAATGAATTCGAAGTAAAGGCAGAGAAAGCAGTAACTAGTTACTTCCTATGGCAAGACCCCTGTTCCAAGATGGCGGCGGTTTTGACGCATGCTTAGAGCGCCAAGGTGAGGTCTAGTGTATAAATATCTATACGCACAACCGGCACATCCGGGAACTTAACTGTCAATTTTGTCCCCGCCCCCTTTTGGGGGAAAACAAACTAGACTCCTCATAGACTTCAATACAAAATAACAGCAAAAACTAACGTCCGTACACAGCTTACAGGCGTAAATAAGTTAAGTAATCATTTATATAAAACATGTCAAGTAATTATATGTCCACTCTGCCTGCCATAGTGCGTGAAAAATACATACACAAACTTAATTTGGCCAATTTAAAAACATGTCCCTTTATCAGCGTCAAATTGGGGTAACAACCCCACCCAGTGGCCAGAGGTGTCTTACCCGGACATTTACTTTTACCTCGTCGAGTCACTCACGAGGTAAGAGAGTGAATGATTTTATTTCGCTTTTTAAAGTAAAAAAAAACGTAATGTATATCTCATGAATTAATGATTATGATGGCAGGTAGCCTGGGCTAGTTGATAACGGGCATAAAAAATGTATTTTTCACGCTCTATGGCAGGCAGGCTGGACATCCGGTGTATATAAGTGATTTCTTAAGTTATTTACGCCTGTCGGCTGTCTAGGGACGTTGGTTTTTGCCGTTATTTTGTATTGAAGTCTATGGGGAGTCTAGTTTGTTTTCCCCCAAAAGGGGGCGGGGACATTCTATGATGACGCAGCGCCGGTTGTGCGTATGCATGTTCTTTGCCGCGCATGTCGCTCTCTAGCGCTCAGTGTCGTTGTGGTCAGTGCAGGAATTACATGAGAGTAGCTCTGGGAAGAGCACAACTGTCACAAGCGTGCGGGAGTAAAAGCCTGTAGCTGCCTACGGATCGATTCTGTTCGCCAGGTATGCTCATAGTATTTAGTAATAATAGATAAAAAAGAACATATAGTTGTATTTGCGTGAGTTTTACGTGAGTATTCGTGTGTAGCTGTGTCGAAAGAATCGGTTTTGTTAGTGTGTTTAGCATGCTAGCTGGCTAACCATATGGTGTCGTTAACCAAGCCCAGTATCTCCGCTCACTAATCTATCTCAACTCTTACAGTATGCGAGGTTTTACGTCTAATATTTAGTTTTTAGCCCCTGAATGTCCATTTATCCGTTTGGATAATCGCCGGGTTTGTATGAAATAGTGCAGCTAATGGGCTATCGAGCCTCAATTGCATTGACAGCTAGCTCAGTCATAAACTGCTAACATTGACCAGTAAAACCGCCCATTATTGTGTATTGACACAAATATTATTTGTGATTTAAAAAATCCTGAATGCAACAATGCTGTAATAGTGGTTAAATTCTCCTTTAATATGTAACTAAAAAGAGATTATGTATCTCCTGTAACCTTGTTCACTGTGTGATTTTGTTTTTGTTTCAAGTAACAACATTAGCTGCCTTCCTGACATTGTTATTGGTTCAAACTGAGCCAAAGGCAGAACATGGTGTACACTAACTTAGTAAAATCTCGGATATCACATGCCCTCCTCTATAAGGACACAGTCTTGGATGAGTATAATCAGACAGCATTTTTATTAGCTCAATAAATTGTGGAATTTGGATTGTTGACAGAAAACTAGCACACAAACACACAGAAAATGTCATGTTTTGCAATTGTTTCTTGTGTATGTAAATATTTCGACTTTGTCTGACTGAGACCGTCTCTGTATGTTATTGATGTCATTTTGTCATCGATCCAACAGCATGGCGCGTGGACACCAGAAAATCCAGTCTCAGCAGAAAAACGCCAAGAAGCAGGCGGAGATCAAGAAATCCAAAGGCCACGACCAGAAGACCGCGGCGAAAGCGGCACTGGTGTTCACGTGTGGCGTCTGCAGGGTCAGTTGCAATTAAACCAGGTTGTTTTTACCCCACAGATCATCTTAGGAGGTTCTTTTCAACCAAATTCTATTGTTTTAATGTTTTTTTAATCACATTTCGTGCACTATGGACTTTTACTGAACATAGCTCAAGGAATGAACTCATGCATAAAGATATGTTGTCTATATAAAGCTTCATATTTTAAATATGGGTGTATACAGAGGGTGGTTGTGCTGGGAAATTTTGTCATCAAGTCAGAACTTGTCTCTGACTGTGAAAGTTATTCTCACTGTTGGGATCAAATCAGACTTGTCAGTACACCAACTAATTACCTGTAACTGAGAATCACTCGTGCATAAAACTGCTTAAAGTCAAAATGAAATGGCGTTCGCAATGTTCAGAGTGACCGTAGAGAATTTCCCAAATAACTGTTGATGTACAGTTTAGGGGTGCACGTTAATGGTTAAACAACTGATAAATACAATTATTTTGCTCAAAAAACATAATTGTGATTATTAGTCATACTTGTTCTCATTAAACATTTAATCAGAATTGTATAAGCTCAATTCAAGAGAACATCAAATCATGTGCAGGGGTTATTTTATTTACATTTATTATATTTACCATATACATCAACACACTCTTAACGTTGTTCAAACCTTAAGAAGCTTCTCACGAAAGCGAAAATGGTGAAATTCCTAAAATCAATTCCAAACTATGTTAACATTTTTATATTTGTTTTTATTAGGGCTGTCAAACGATTAATCGCATCCAAAATAAAAGTTTGTGTTTACATAATATATGTGGGTGCACTGTTTATAATTATTTTGTATATATAAATACACACACGTGCTTGTATATATTTAAGAAATATTTTCATGTATATATAAACAAAATAATTATACACAGTGCACCCACATATATTATGTAAACCCAAATTTTTATTTTGGATGCGATTAATCGTTTGACAGCCCTAGTTTTTATACATTGTATTGTAACACAAGTAAACACATGTGAAGGAACACAGACCTATACACTCATTTGAGTTTGTTTTGTTTTCTTCACTACTGTTGCCTTTGACTCAGTTTTGGCTTAGTTGTGGTTTAAAAAATAATTGATATTCACTTATATTTAACTAAACTGACATTAACTATGTTTCCATAGAAAGTTGACAATTTAACTTGGATTAAAATATCACATAAAACATTTGCAAATAAAGCAGCTTTTCCATCCTATGTGTTCAAGAGAACAAAATCTGCCCTAATGAAAGCCAAATTTTGACCACTTTTTTTTTTTAATCACCAGTGTTTTTATAGACCATTAAACTTGGCAAATAGGACAATGCACACAGCCATATTGTGCCACCAGCCCATTTCCTGTCATATTTTTTTGTTTGCCGCCACGAAGGATGCATTAAATTGATATTAGAGGTACTACCCCAAAGAAAAGGCAAATTTTTAGCAAATGGGCCCAGTTTTCTATTATATTTGCTTTCTTTTTCTTCATAAATTAGGTTAGTATATAAAATTAGAATAATGTATATAATGCATAATGTTGCATATGTATAAAATGCATAGTGGAAAATAATTCCTGTGCGCATGTAAATAGTTTTTGAGGGCACGAAAAAGTTTCTTGTGTGCATGCAAAAGTCTGTTTATATACACTACTGTGCAAAAGTCTTTGCCACTTTAGTATTTTCACCCCCAAAAAATAGTTTTAAGCCAGCTTTTTATATTTTTTTGCTGTAGTGTGTCCGCTTACATTTCCAAACATTCATTTTGCCATTAATGGTTATAATCCAGCGAGATTTTTGTTTCCACTAAGAGTGACAAGAGCCGGTATAATCTGTAGACTTGCACATAACTTTTCAGGAATATTTCTTGGAGATGTTGCAGCAGATCTTTTGGATTTAGTATTTTTTTTCTGTTTCGTCATGTAATCCCAGATGGACTCGATTATGGTGAGATCAGATCTCCGTGTGGAGCATACTGGCTCCCTATGCATATCATATGGGATATTATAATGGCTAAATAAATGTTTGGAAATATGAACTGATATTTCATAATGAAGTTGACAACATTAACACTGTTATTTCCCTGTTTTATGAATGTGAAGCTGCTTGGAAACAATTTTTAACGAATAAAACAATCAATAAATTAAAATAGAATAAAGTAAAAGCCCTGATTGTGGGATTTAAACTGAATGAAAACATTACCAGTGCAAAAGTCAAATGAAAGAAAAAATCAGGATAAAATTAGCAAGTCAATATTACAGATGGTTAATTATGCAATATAATACATAATGCGATTTTTGAATAAATTAAAATAAAGTAAAAGCCCTGATTGTAGGATTTAAACTGAATGAAAACATTACCAGTGCAAATGTCAAATGAAAGAAAAAAAAAATCGGGATAAAATTAGCTGGTCAATATTACAGACGCTTAACTATGCAATATTATACATGATGTGATTTTTGAATAAATTAAAATAGAATAAAGTAAAAGCCCTGATTGTGGGATTTAAACTGAATGAAAACATTACCAGTGCAAAAGTCAAATGAAAGAAAAAAGAAATCAGGATAAAGTTAGCAAGTCAATATTACAGATGGTTAATTATGCAATATAATACATAGTGTGATTTTTGATCAAACCGCTCACCTTATCCTCCAGGAATGGATAATAATTAATGATGTTGTGAAAAGTGTTTTTTTCCCACCAGAATGAAGCTAGTAAGTTCCTTGAGTCATAATGTGATGAACTAAACCATGCAACCTCTCTGTTTTGCAGTCACAAATGCCAGATCCCAAGACCTTCAAGCAACATTTTGAGAGCAAGCACCCCAAGAGCCCCCTTCCCCCAGAGCTGGAGGGCGTTGAGGCATGAACGGCCGAGAGACCGGAGGCTGATTGTATAAAACCTCATAATAAGGGTCCTGATCTCAAATTTTGTTCAGCTGGACACGGTCAGTGCTCTTACCTGAGTTTTATACATGCATCCTCCCTTTCACCACAGACACGAATCCCGTGGATCAAAGACTGATGATGTTAAGCTTCTCGACACTGTTTCAGAGCACTTGCCTTGGCTACGATCAGATCGGCGCATTACCTCAGCCTGCGCTCACATGCTTTCCTTTCTCATCTTACTCGCGTAATTAAACGGATCGAGAGAAGTTAGCAGAACACTACCAGTGATTAAGTCAGTTTCATCCATTGATTATAAATGTGGTAGTCACAGATATATTTGCTTTTCGCTTGTTAGAGAAGATGAGTGCAAAATGATGGATACGGGGGCAGTTTCCCGCTACTTGACGTTTAGCCTGGGCGAAAAGGTTTTTTAATTTTTACCTTAATTTTCTCATTTACTAACTTTGCTCTCCACTGAAACTCTTGTAGTCCAAAACAAATGTGGTTCTGTACACTGAAAACTGGATTCTGATGCGTTTCTGTAAAATCACTGGATGTGCCCGAGTAACTGTATTTTTAATTTAATCTCGCTGCAGAAGTTCTCGTTTCTCTTTGGAATCGTCTCAAACAATATCGCCTCAATGTTTGATATTCCTGCTCAAGCCACCTGGTTTCCACACCAATGTAATATATCTCTTTAATAAAATTTTACTTTGTTTAAGACGTTGTCAGGCTGCTGAAGTCAGTGTTGACCATTCTGAGAGTGGTGTTGCTGGTTTATTGTAAGTCAAAAACCTTGATCTAAATTAGTGTATGAATGGGGGGAAAAATAGTTTATAGTGGCAACAATGAAAAGGGTTTCTTGGGCAGTTATTATGCATCATTACCTTGGCAACAACACGACAGGTTATTAATCACAACACAATCAGACTATAGTATTTTTGACCTAGAACTCATAGCCTTTAAATGCATTTGCTTGATTAACCCTCTGGGGTTCTTCGTCACAGTCACACTCGGATTCATATTTAAAAAAGAAAATCATATAAATCGTTTTTTTTATAATATTCTTTTCTTTTTTGGTGTTTTGAGAAAATTTCAAAAATAAAAAAAAATTATAATTAGTATTAATGCAATAATTATGACCAAATTTCCCCCCATTGAATATAATAGAAAAAATTATTTAAAAAAAAATATTTCTTTTATTTTTTTTAAAGCTGTATTTCATTTTGGAGTCAAGCCTAGGCCTCATAAAAGCAATTTTTGAAATTAGATGGATGCCATCTCGTGGACAAACTGAGGTTTTTAAAAATGCAAAACACATGTATAAACTGAATTTTTTTTGGTGTGTGCGTGTGTGTGTGTGTGTGGATGTGTCTGTTTTGCACTCTTGATGTTTTATAGATTCACCCCTTCACTGTTGTGTGCTTTTTTTTCAAGATCGTTGCTGATTTGTAGATTGTACGCACAAAAAAACTCAGTATTTTCACATTTTTGCCAATTTTCCATGCGGATCATTTTTGACCCGAAGGTCCTGAGTGTGACTATTTTTTTAAGACCACTTAGACTTTTCAAATCCTGTCCCCAATTTTTTTGGGTGTTCATATACCAAGTACCAATAAAGTCACCAAGTTTCGAACCATTCCGATGAAGCTACGATTTTTAACATTTTTTTATTTAAACACTTCGGGTCATTTTTGACCCGAAGAACCCCAGAGGGTTAATGCATTTGAACTGTTTAGTTATTTATTTATTTAAGTTGCAGAGTCAAAAGAATGTTCGATCAACAGAAGACTTTTTTTTTTTTTTTTAAGATCATTTTGGTAATCAGTTTGTCATAATTGTTTCCGCAAGACAACTCAGGTATTTAACTGCAGGGTGCTTTTATCACATTCAGGGAACAATAATGCTTTCCCCATAGTAAATCACTATTTGTCCCACTCTCACTCAGGAGAATGCAGGTAGTCGATGATGATTATGTGGAAGAACAGGAAGTTGCCCTGCAGGTTGAGACGAGTCGGGATGCTCCTCATACAGGGCACACCCTCTAGTAAATCATTCTGAGGGAAAGGACTAGGTGAAATACAGCAGGACCCTCACCGGACATGATTGGTATATATATGATTTTTTTTTATGGAATATTCCAGTATTTATGATAAATGACTTATCTGTGCACTTCTTTTGTTTTAAAATGTATTTTCCCTTATTTAATCTTTAATCAAAATTACTTCCCCTCACTTGCAATGACGTCTCTTTCCTGATCGCATTCACTGGAGCAAGGGCGGGTCAGACTGTCACTCACAATAGCAAACCACAGCCATCCAATCAATTCACAATGGACAAAATCGAGTCCCACCCTACATTTTCATGCCGAGTCGGAGTGTAAGACCTGAAATTGTTAAAACATGATGAATTATGGTAGTTAAAGGATTAGTTCACTTTTTTAAAAAAAAAACTTTGCTGATAATTTACTCACCCCCATGTCATTCGAGATGTCCACGTCTTTCTTTCTTCAGTCGAAAAGAAATTAAGTTTTTTGATGAAAACATTCCAGGATTTTTCTCCATATAATGGACTTCAATGGGAACCAAATGGTTCAAGGTCCAAAAGACAGTTTCAGTGCAAACTGTTCAAAGGGCTTTAAACGAACAAAATGAACGAATTGACTCGGAAAAAGATTTGTTAATTTTGATTAACGAGTTTGATAAGACCCTTATTCATCATCTGGAATCGTTTAAAGCCTTTAAAGTCTTTTGGACCTTGAACCGTTTGGTTCCCATTGAAGTCCATTATATGGAGAAAAATCCTGGAATGACATGGGGGTGAGTAAATTATTAGCAAAAGTTTTTAAAAAAATAAACTACTCCTTTAAGATTGAAAAAAGCTTTATACAACACTGAATTGAATATTTCAAATTGACAGATTTTTGGTGAAAGGTACCTTTGAAGTATAATATGCCAAAATCACTATTTTAGACGTTTTTGTTTTGTTTTTTGGCAAGGCAAGGCAAGTTTATTTATATAGCACATTTCATTCACAGTGGCAATTCAAAGTGCTTTACATGGAAGAAATTAAAATAATCAAAAGAAATCAGAATAATTAATACAGTTTAGAATTTAAAAAAAAATAAAATACAGTAAATAATTAAAACAATTTAGAATAAAAAATAAAATTACTTCTCACGGTAGGTTAATTTGATGTTAAGTGATAGTTTATCAATCATATAGCTATGCCACACGAACAGTTTGGGATTTGTGCCTCTAGTGTATAATCATAGAAAAGTGGGAGATTAATTTCTTTTCTTTGTTGGCAATCCTTAACTGCGTATAATAAATTGTCTGTGGATTGAGCTGATTTGTGTAAATGACCTCAGATAAATCTCTAGTCTGTGTCATCAATGACTCACCAGTGACAACGATGGTTTATGGCCGCTGAACATGTTGAGGTAGGTGTGCCTGTGGGTGGGGTAAAAATCCTTATGAGTCAAAATCTTACATTTGAGAAAGTATAGCTTTTTTGAGCAACAGCAATCATCTGTTGATTATCACAATATAACTATTACACCACTGATTTAACATTGAAAACCATGCCAACAGGATGGAGATCTTACAATTCTGGCGTGGCTACAATCATAAATTGGGTTGTAATATCTTTACACGACTTTCCAATGAGAAAATGTGACCCTGTTAAAAATTAGAACATGTTCTCTTTATGGACCTCGATGAAGATAATTGAGATTCTGCTTTTATTAATATCTCGTTCCTCTGCTCCAGTTTAGAGGGCGAGCTGCTCTGACAGTGTGTTCAGACCATCAGATCAGACTATGTTGTCTTCCTTCCTCTGTTTTTATACCAGACAGTGTCTAGCAAGCATGATGTCTGACACATCAATGTCCTCTGAGTCAACTATTGTGCTGCATTATGACTAACACCCAATTACAGAATTACAATACATGCATCCAACATGCCATGTAAATCAGATCAATCTAAACAGAGTAATTCACCAGTGTCAATAACATATTGATGCATGAGTTCACTATAGAAGAGAAAAGCTATTTATTATACAAATAAATAAGATAATGTTTATTATTAGGGCTGTCAAAACGATTAATCACGATTAATCGCATCCAAAATAAAAGTTTGTGTTTACATAATATATGTGGGTGCACTGTGTATAATTATTATATATATATAAATACACACACATGCTTGTATATATTTAAGAAATATTTTCATGCATATGCTGTATATAGATTTATATATAATTTATATTATATACAAATATTTTATATATAAATAATATTTTTTTCTTAAATATACATGCAAAAACATACAAAATAATTATACACAGTGCACCCACATACATTATGTAAACACAAACTTTTATTTTGGGTGCGATTAATCGCGATTAATTGTTTTGACAGCCCTAGTTATTATAAAACATTTTAAAAAAAATGTTAACTGAAATAAATCAACTTTAACTTTTTTTGTGTATAATCATAATATTCTATTTAGATTTTTTTAAATGGGAATTCTTATATTTTGGGAGGAGTAAATCATTATTTTAATATATTTTGTTGTAAATATGAATAATACATAAAATAAAAAAATAAACAATAATACATAAATAAAAAAATGCATAAAATAAAAATATAATATTTTGTATTTATGTTTGTATTAATTTTGTATTAATATTTTTACTTATGATTAATTAATGTGTTAAAGGTATAAATTACATAAAAATATCAGACAACTGATGTTTATATACATTTAGTGTACATTTTTATGTTTTTAAACATGTATTACATTAGCTTTCAGAATTTCATTTTATGTGCATATTTTTGCTTAGTTTTTTGGCCGTTTATTTCCTTCTCAAGTGAGCTCCATATTATTTTTAATCTCATAAACTACATGAGCCATAAAAGCCAAACAATGTAGATAGCCTACACAACACCCTGGTGTAGCCTATCAAATATGATATAAAACAAATATCCAAACTTTTTAATGAATTATTTAATCTCAAAAATACTTCATATAACAGGGTTTATTTTATAGGGTTAATTTAAAATCATAATTTCTCCCCATTTAGATTAATCTCAGAATCAAACGCGCTCGAGGTTCTCCTTGCAGCCATAGCAGCGCACGCCAATCAAAATTCCGGTTGCCTTGGCAGCGGTTGACGTCACGGCCCCTGCCCAGTCCCTGCTCCAGCAGAGCTTGAGTGGGACGGAAACCCCGTGGATCGCACGGGAACGCTGTGCTGCGCGCCACAGTCAGTCAGTGAGTGGCAGCTGAACTGTACAGCCGGAGACAGACTCTCATTCACAGGTTGGCTTACTTTCATTTCATTTTACTCTTCGGTGTACCGTTGTATAAATAAGAACTGTGTTTCTTTGTTCCGAGTCTGCTCGTTTTAACCGAGCAATTTCTATCACTCGAAGCGAAGCAAATGTTTTGCAATAGCTAACGTTACTTGTACAGGGATGCTTCAAAGCTTTTGCTCGAGAGACAACTCGTGGTTCAGTGCGGATCATACCAGAATTAAAAGTTCGCCGTGAATTGCGTATTTTAACGCAGCCATGGCTGTTGTGTCACTAAATAACCCCGCTGTTTTCCGCATATCCCTCTTAGTGCTTCAAGCCGTTTCAGATTTCCAGACAACGGAAGGATGAGTCTTCCACCTCCGCACAGAAATCTCAATTCATCTGTTATCATTCACATGTTATGAACTCAGAATATAAGTGTAAAATTGTGATTTATCGCTTTCAAGCGTAGTCCTAGTCTAGAGGACATCTGGCAAGCTAGATCTTGTCGGGCACGTTGGGTAAAAAGTAGGGCGTTTACCTCACTGCTTTACTACTGTGGAGTTCCTGTCAGTTGAAGGTAGCTATCGACCGTGTGTATTTGTTTATGGAAATGATAGGTGTTTTTCTCTTTGTCTGCACAATTGAATATGTTCTCTTAGTCTGAAGTGGGATTTGAAGATAAAATGTGGCAAAACCACAGTTTAGCATTGGTTTCGTATTGAGACAAAGCGGATACTAGAAAAGTAACGTAATGTCAGGTAAAGAGCGGAACGCTCTCGATTGGACGCGCGCGCGCTGGGCGGGAGCTGTTCGCACGCATTAATCCCCGGATGGACCGTGATCAGACTGGATACCAGCTTTATGGATAGATCGAGGTGTCTTGTTTAAACATTGTGCGCTTGTGTGTGTGTGTGGACTGGGCGTGGTCGCCGAAGTCATGTCCGCATTTTTCTTTTTTTTTTTTCTTTTTTCACTCTATCACATATCCTATGCAAAGTAAAGGTTTTGTATGGACTTGCTGTATTTTCTATAAATGATTAATCACACTATTATTATTAGTGGTAGAAGTATTAAGATATTTCAAGAAGTATCTCCCACTTGAAACAACAAGTTGCTCTTCTCTTATCCGCGCGGGGGCGGGGCAACCTGTCACTCACATGAGATCACAGCAATAGAGCATCACAGCCCCGCCCACAGCCCGAGAGAGCGTTGGTGCCGGAAGTAAATTTCCCATTCATTTCTCCCATTGACGTTTTGTAGAACCCGTATCTAAAGAGTTTTAGAGCATGTCTGAGGATAACCAGCTACGGCTGAACTCATAAGCAAACAACATATCATTTCGAGTGAAAAAACGTAGAGAAAATCCAAAAAAAGTCAAGGGTACAAGACTGTACATATTAGGGTTGGGTGATGTCTACCAATTTGACATCAGACGATGTCTATAGTGAAACATCGCGATGGACAATGATATCGGGAGGGAGTGGGAGGGGGGTATTTTTCTTAATATTCTCATATTTAAATATTTTTTTTTAAATAAATTTCACAGTATATAGTCTAAACTATGAAAGAAATGTATGTACATTTTTAGAATAACAAATTCTACATTAAACACAACAATACGCCATTATGCATTCGCGACTCTCCTATGATTTAAAGCGACATTTCCGGTTTTCTTTCCACCGGAGCCATTTCAAAATGGCTTCATGAACTTTTAACCTAATTAAATCATCTTCTGTCTTGTTTTTAACATTTAATCAAGAGATTTAATTAGAATAACAAGACACTATATGGCTGTTGCAGGGTTTTTCCTGGCTCAAATCGAGGCGGACCATCATATGGCCTACACTGTAAAAGATATTGTTGGTTTAACTTAAAAAATGAAGTAAACAGGTTGCCTTAATTTTAAGTTCATTGAACTGGAAAAATTTAGTTAATACAGTGAATAGGATTGATTTACTCAAAATATTATGTTATCTGAACTACATAAATGATTTACGTTGATTTGACAAAAGAAAAAATGTTGTGATTACAAATCATGAAAATATTTTTTTACAGTGTACTGTGTTTCTCTCAGTATTTGTGGGTGGAGGTCGGAAACTACCTAGTTTGACCTGCCGAGACCAATTTTTACCTAATTTGATTTAATTTTTTTCTAACCACTTTATTTATTTTCTATTTTTTTTTTTATTATTATTTTATTTTCTTTAAAGGGGACATGCCATGCAAAATCCACTTTTTTAGCTCTTAAATGCATTTTGTTGTATATTTGGAGTGTTTTTAAGTACAGAAAATATGAAATTATTCTCTTCAGGTGCTTCGTTTATATCTTTATATTCTGTTTTGGTCATATTTTTCAACCTGTTCAGATTTTTCTGTTCTCTATAACATTTTTTGAACAATTACGTCACAGAATTTGCAGCAGAACTGACAAATAAGGACATCGACTACTGGCCCAACACTTCGAGCAATCCGCCATTTTTATTTCTCACTCCGATTTTGTAGTCCAAGCTCAATGATGATGCAGAAGTTACGAGAGGGCATGTCAAAATGTTCGGTTGTTGGATGTAGTGACCTGAAACACTTCAACGATTCGAACTTCAACAACCTCCGCCAGTATATAAGAAAATAATATTTGTGTGTGCTATAAAGTGGTTAGAAAAAATGAAATCGAATTGGTTAAAATTAGCATCGGCAGGTCAAGCTATGAAAAATCGTTATCGGCCTAGAATCCGTGCGTCTCTAATTGTGGCTCCTGCCAATGGAATTTTAAAACGTGGAGCCATTTTACCATTCAGATCGGATGGATCCTTAAGTGATCATCTCTTACCTCTTTAGTTCAAAAAACACCAAAGATTTAACATGATGGTTTACCTTTTCAATCAAGATGTCCAATTACCAAACGATTTAGTTCCCTAACTATACCACCAATTATTAATTGATCTTTTAATTAAACTGTTTGTTTGTTTTTTTCTTATAGAACCAAGCAGCCATGGACAAGAGCCAACAAGTGCAGAGAGCCAAGCTGGCGGAGCAGGCCGAACGCTACGATGACATGGCTGAGTCCATGAAGCAAGTAACCGAACTTGGAGAGGAGCTGACCGACGAGGAGAGAAACCTGCTCTCTGTGGCCTACAAGAATGTTGTGGGCGCTCGCCGGTCCGCCTGGAGGGTAGTGTCCAGCATCGAGCAGAAAACTGAGGGCAGTGACAAACAGCAGATGGCTAAAGAGTACCGTGAGAAGATTGAGACCGAGCTGAAGGCCATCTGCAAAGACGTTCTGGTAAGCTTTGAAAGGGAAAGAACCACTGATAGGATCATAACAAGTCTAAATAATGAATACAGTCTTGTCAGCAAGGTTTAATTTTGGTCTTAACCAGAACAAGGGTTGAAAATACAGAACTGATTCTCATTCAGAACTAGTGGTTATTTTGTGAAAAGAAATAAAGAAATTACAATTCTGGGACGGAATAGGGTTGTCACGGTACCAAAATGTCGGTAACCTTAGCAAAATCTATTGTACAGGGATGTGATTTTTCCGGATTAATCCGGAATTCCGGATTTTCCGACCTGAAAATGTGACCTACGTGAATCATGCAGATCTGTAAAAAAAATAAAAAGGGGAGGGGGACGGGTGTCGGTTGGGTCGGCTGCCGGTCCGGAGTGAAAAAGAGAGAGAGAAAGAGAAAGAGAGAAAGTCCGGAGTGAAAAAGAGAGGACATAACTGGCTGACGTGCGTACCGATTCTTCCTTCCTTTCCAAGTATCAACAAGGACGTACTTGCGTTCAGCTCGTTCACCTGCTCAATTTCGTACCTCAGTCGCTCTCGCGCTACTGTGTTATCGTTGTCAGTTTACAAGAACATCACCGTAAGGTCCCCAGTAGGACTGGGCGATATATCGATAAAGTTCAAATTTGCGCTATGATCCTTGCTCCAAGCAAGCTGCTGACTGCTTTTGAAAAATATGAATATCGTGCATTCTATCAGTTTTAGTTCTGACGCCTCCGTCTCAACAGCATTAGTGTACAACGCGACAAATACTCACATAAAATATTAACGCAGAGGAACGGCCAAATCAGTTCATTTAGTTCACAAAAGTTCATTATTTGCATGTGCTTTAAAGCCTTACTGGTTAACGTAAATGTCATTCACTGCTAATGCGCGGTTCTGAGCACTAACACCCGACGTGCACATGCACTAAAAGCTTGTCTAACAGCGCCTGGTTGCTGCCTTGCTGGACTAAGTTATCTTTCGATTCTTAGTTCGCTAATACTCTCAAATACACACACGGTTTACAGAAGAAAATTTGGTTATGTCTAAACTGAAAGCAAACCGAGAAAATTGAGAGAAATCTGCTTATCAAATGCGCGTGTATAGACGAGACGCCTACAGGTCTTAAAGTGACAGTAGCCCTAATAATAAACATGGTACCGCTTGTCCTTAAAGGGATAGTCGACCCAAAAAAAAAATCTGTCTTTATTTATTCACTAAAATGTTGTTCCAAACCTGTATTAATTTATTTCTTGTGCTGAACACAAAAGAAGATATTTTAAAGAATGTGGGTAACCAGACAGTTGCTGGTTCCCATTGACTTCCATTGGGAAAAATGTACAATGGAAATCAGTGGGGGTACAGTACATCAACTGTTTGGTTACCCACATTCTTCCAAATAACTTCAACAGAAGAAAGAAACTTATTCAGGTTTAAAACAAGTTGAGAGAGTAATTAATGACAAGAACAATTTTTTGAGAGAACTATCTATGTAATGTTAATAAAACAACAAAACAGAAAAAAATCACTCACTGCTCTTGACTGAGAACTTTAACAGTAGCTTTAATATTAATCAATTAATAATGTACAGCGAAGACCCGTTGGGAGGGGGGGGGGGTGCGGTGCGGCTCGATATATTTTCCTGCTTTTTTGTCCTTAGCCAATCACATGCCTGATTGTAACTATTTTGTTAATTTAGTTTTTTATTTATCTGAAAATTATAAATAGTAAATAAATGAAATTAGTTTATTTTTAAGTCTATTTAAGAGTAAATAATCCATTAAAACTAGGGCTGTCAAACGATTAATCGTGATTAATCACATCCAAAATAAAAGTTTGTGTTTACATAATAAATGTGGGTGCACTGTGTATAATTATTTTATATATATAAATACACACACACACGCTTGTATATATTTAAGAAATATTTTCATATATATATTGTATATAGATTTATGTATAATTTATATTATATATAAATTATACATCATATTTCTTAAATATACATGCATGTGTGTGTACTTATATATACACAAAATAATTATATACAGTGCACCCACATATGTTATTTAAACACAAACCTTTATTTTGGATGTGATTAATCGTGCTTAATTGTTTGATAGCCCTAATTAAAACATTTACATGTAGTCTTCAAATATAGTTCAGTTAAATAAACATTGCTTTAGGCGTGCTGTAACAGTCAGTGTTACACGCCACACACCGATTACATAATTTTCCCAGTGCAGAACCGCTTCCCACAGTCATTAACATTTTTTACAGTAATAAAAATAATTTAGTTAAGTCAGAGAACAGACACTACAATTAAATACTGAATGGGTCGCCTCAATGTCTCCTCAATGCAGCATGAGCCGAACAAGAGTCGCAACACAGAACACAGAAGATTGAGGAGCTGACTGGTGTCGGTACTTAATTTTTTAAATATTTCAATACCTACTTGGTACAGAAGTCTAAACACTAGAGCTGACAAGACAGTGGCAGAAGATTTAGTTTCGAGGTAGGGATGCAAATTATCGATTAATTCATCAGTCGTTAGTTGATCAACCTTATATTTTCCTGAGAATGTAAATTTCTCTCGGTATCAATAGTGTCTTTAACATAAAAGGCTAAATATTGCTTATACTGAATAAAAATGCATGTTATATTGCTCAATTGATGTTTTATTGTAACAGTTGGGATACGGTACAGATAATAGCATCTATGTAATGTATCAAAATAAATTATGCACAGAAAATTTTAATACATAAAAAATAATTGTGCGCTGGTTCAACGGTTGCATGTGAAAACGTTCAGCGACAATATACATTTTAAATAAAAATCTATATGGATAGGCTTAGCCTACACTATATTAAGCCTATGTATAAAAATCTATCTGGTAAACACCTATATAAAAAACTTGACACATTAGCAGTAGGGATGGGCGATTAATCGCATCCAAAATAAAAGTTTGTGTTTACATAATATATGTGTGTGTAGTGTGTATAATTAATTTGTATATGAAGAGTTCAGATGCAAAAGCCTCTAAATGCCATTTGAAATTTTCTTCTAAAATGATTATTTTTATCAAGCTTGTATATTTAAGTTCAGTAATTTCACTTAAATGGCAATGAAGATTACCTATTAATTGTCATTTAAGTAAAATTACTGAACTTAAATATACAAGCTTGATAAAAATGGTCATTTTAGAAGAAAATTTCAAATGGCATTTAGAGGCTTTTGCATCTGAACTCTTCATATATAAATACCCACACATGCATGTATATATTTAAGAAATATGTGCATGTATATATTTTATATATATTTATTCACAATTAATATTATATATAAATATAAATATTTGATATATTAATAACACATTTTTCTTAAATATATACATGCATGTGTGTGTATTTATATATACAAAATAATTATACACACTACACGCATATATATTATGGAAACACAAACTTTTATTTTGGATGCGATTAATCGTGATTAATCGTTGCTAGAACTTAAAATATTGAACTGAACACAATTTAAATCATCCCTGAGGAAGGTAACAGTAAAATTAGAGGCGCAGAATTTCCCATACATTCATTTATTTTTGAAGGCCCACCACAATATCAAAACTGACCGCCACATTGATTTTTTGATATACTTTTTTTTTCTAAGCCTATTTAAATTCACAACAGTAAAATAATTTAAAACACAGTAAAATAATAAGCATTTTCTTTAAATGATCAACAAATCAGCTTTTAGGAAACTGAAAGTGAAAATGACTCTGCTACTGAGTAAGGCCTTAATGGATCAGACAGGACCATGCCCTCTCCGGGCTGTTTTAGTTGGATTTTTGCCCGAGGCGTCTTAAACGGTGACACACGGAATGTTTTGCCTTGCATTTATGACATTCCTTCCCTTTTCCAGATGTTATTTAGACGGCATCCGCAAGAATGTGATGTTTAATCTGGCAGTAGGAGGGTAATGGGTTGAAATTGGCTTCTACAAAGGGAGAACCTGCTGAACATTACATCTTGTATCCTCTAAACAACCTTCAAAAGCTCTAAGATGGAGAGATAAAGTACCATCTTGAAGTTATGAGGTGGTAGTCTCAGCCTCTGATGTCATGCCCACGGACCATTGGCTGAACGTCTGATGCAAATGGTACACGAAATTGGATAACACCTCAGGGATTTCGAAGTCGTCTTCTGATTTCTGGGAGACGCTTGTGATGTTTTTTAACTTCCACCTGGAAGGAGGGTTGGGCGACGTCTACCAATTTGGCATCAGATGATGTCTACAGTAAAACATCGCGATGGACGATGACATGAATATTCTCTTTTTCACTAGATATTTCCCTCTATATCTCATCAGCAATTTCGATTTCAATGCCGATGCCGTCTAAACATTGTGATGTCTGTCATGGTGATACACCATCTGCAAAGAAGAAAGTTCAACATTTAAGATGTCGCAAACAGCCATAAACAAGGACAACTGAGAGAAGTTGTACATAATTGTTTATGGGACAACTTATTAAGCAAAAAAATGACAGTACACTCCAGAGTTTTGCAGTCAAGTATTTTGAGGCGCTGTGAATCTTGATGCGTTTCCATAAAAATGGAAATCTCTAGAAAAATGATGGGCATTCATTGGGCAGAAAGTGTGGGAATTTGCAACCCTTGTACTTGTTCTGACAAGTAGTTCAGCATCATATTAGTTCTGCTGTTTTTCAAGCTCAATATTACGTTATTACAATTTTACTGTGACATCCTGATATGTTATGGGTATTCATCGGTTGGACTGTGAAAACTCATGTCTTGTGCCTAGGATACACAGTTTTCAGTTCAGTTTCATCATCTTTGTTCATTCTGGGTGACGGTGAATGATGCCAAATCAAGTCCCTTTTGAAATCACCTGTATTCTCATACTCTGTGTTCAGTCCAAGTGCATTTATGATAGTGTTACGGTACCAAAATTATTGTTTCGATACCATACCAAGTCAAGAATTGCGATTTCGATACTTTTCCTGAAAAGGTGTTTCACATGCACCTTCTTTGCATAGGTCTGTGCTCTTTAAATGCTGTAATAACCTAATATAAATAAATCACCGACCAACATGCACATGCTCTGATTATAATCACATTAAACTAGGGCTGTCAAAGCGATTAATCGCATCCAAAATAAAAGTTTGTGTTTACATAATATTTGTGGGTGCACTGTGTATAATTATTTTGTATATATATATAAAAACACACATGCATGTATATTTAAGAAAAAAAAATTTATTTATTTATAAAATATTTGTATTTATATATAATAAATTACATATAAATCTATGTACAGAATATACATGAAAATATTTCTTAAATATATACAAGCATGTGTGTGTATTTATATATCTAAAATAATTATACACAGTGCCCCCACATATATTATATAAACACAAACTTTTATTTTGGATGCGATTAATCACGATTAATCGTTTTGACAGCCCTACATTAAACGTTACACATTAATCACATTATACGATACTGTCTTGCACTGTGTTCAGGTTCATGTGTCTCTCATCCACAGCATCTCCTAGACAAGTTTCTGATCCGCAACACTTCTCCAGCAGAGAGCCAGGTGTTCTACCTGAAGATGAAGGGAGACTATTACCGCTACCTGGCAGAGGTCGCCACAGGAGACGAGAAAACCAGTGAGTTTCCCTCAAACAACATTTATATAAGATTTATTATGCAAGATGCACGTTCTTAGTTGTCTTTTCTTATTTTCATTTGAGAAACGGATCCAAATATTAGATGGTCTTTGGTGTTCAGCACAGCCTCTGAACGTGAGAGTTGTGCACACACATGCAGATTTTTGAGAGTTTTGTTAGCTACCAGTGGAACAGGTCTTTACTTGTGCCTCCACACCCTGAACGACTGATTATTGAGGGAATGTTGCACAAAATCTTTTAAAACAGAAATTGTTCATGGCTCCGAATGGACAGTATTAAGCTACGAGATACACACACACACACCACACACCAGGGTTGCATAAAATACTCAACTTTTCAGTACAGAATGTTTGGTCAACACATTTTATAATTCCACCAGCATATATTTAGGAAATGCTCGTCTCTAGAGTTGACTAGCGAGTTTATGGTCTCTGAGGTAAGTGTAACATTGTGACATTGTTTACAAGCTGTTTTATCGATGTTTTCCTGTGGTTGAAACACTTATTGAGCGATTGCGTGAGAGGATATGTATTTCGGTAGGATTTAAGGTATTTTTTAACACACCTTCTGATGTGGATTCGTGTTTATATTTATTGCTGTAACTAGTAGTTAAGCAGATGAGATGATCAGTTCTCATGCGATTCGCTTGATCTGAGGCGACACCAGCGATCTGTCACTTCACATTAAATAGTGCCAAAACTTCATAATGAATTGGGCAGAATTTTATATATTTTCATATAACAGTCTTTTTATATCAATAGTGACAAATCACAAAGCTTATTGCAAATTATTATCATTATTATTATTTTTATTTTATTTTTTTATTTCTGGGATGGGAAGCATGCTACAATGTACTGTTCATGTATCAACTGAAAAAAACTAAAACTATGATTTTTGGGATTTAATAATCTATATTGGTTCAAAATGGCTCTATTTAAAATCGAGAAATATATAGGGCTTGGTAAAAAATGTATATATATATATATATATATATATATATATACATTTTTAATATTATAAAATAATATTATATATATATATATATATATACATTTTTAATATTAAAATTATATATATATATATATATTATATATTATTTTATAATATAAAAATATATATAATATATATATATATATATATATATATTTTTTTTTTTATTTTTTTTTTTACTAAGCCCTAATGTTAAAGGGTTTTTTAAGAGCCTTTTATCAGGGACGAGCTAATGATGCCTATTTATATTTATATTATGCCTATTATATTTAAAATAATATAATATATATATATATATATATATATATATATATATATATACATTTTTAATATTCTAAAATTATATATATATATATATATATATATATTATATATTATTTTATAATATAAAAATATATATAATATATATATATATTTTTTTTTTACTAAGCCCTAATGTTAAAGGGTTTTTTAAGAGCCTTTTATCAGGGACGAACTAATGATGCCTTAAAATGCTGTCCATATTGACAGCCCACTAGGTTTTGGAACAGACCTGTGTGCCCATGAAGAGTCTTACATAACTACCAATATAACTCTTGTAGTGAATTTAATACCTTTTTTTACTCGTTTGTTTGTCCTTGAGCTAATATACTGGCTCTGCTCCAAACTCTCCAGCTGCCTACCTAGAGAAATCATAGGCACGCCAACACAAAGGCTCCTCCAAACACTATACAGCAAAGTGATGCTGCTTTATCCAATACCGTGTTTTAGCCAACATCTATTGCAGCATATCATGAAGACAATCTAAGAATGCATTACTTTAAAGAGGTCAAATTATGCTTTTTAATGTTTTTCTTTAGTGTGTAATGTATCCTTTTTCACAATCTACAATTTAACAGAGAACATTGATCTAAACCTGCCTAAAATTCCTCGATCAAAGTCCAGATATTAATTCCTCAAATGTCGATGTCACAATGTGAAATATTAGCATAATGCCCACTCAAAGGCATGCACAATGATGACAAGTGTTGTCACTTTGTATTTAGAGCACTTTTGCTGTCTGGGGTTGAGATTTATTTATAAAGCTGTTCCTGAGCAGTATAAATGTAACTTTGCTTCCCATTTATCACTTAAAGAACACTTTAAATGCTTTGTTACCACAGCGAAAACTCCTAATGAAGTTCAAACATTATCAAAGACAAATGAACAGACAAAAGAATAGAAAATGTACAAATAGTTAGGACTATTAGTAGTATTCAGGTATAGAGATTTTATGTGAATCAAGATCTTCTTCTTGCATTTGAATGGTTTAAAAACATTTTAAATTGGCAAGACTTAAAAACGTTCACTATATAATGTTTAAATGCGATTAAATCACGTGTTCAGTACCTTGGGTCCTGGTTCGTATCAACTACAATCCCTAATTTAGAAGCCTTGGAAGCTGAAGCTTGCGATTATGGTTAGGGGTGTTGCATATTTTTCTTTTTTTTTAAAATTTTATTGAAATTTTGTTAGTTTTGTTTCAACAGAATGAACAGCACAATCTTAAATTAAAAAAAAAAAAGACAACAGCTCAGGCAGACCTTGCAGAAATGCATGATTCTCAATGAAATAAAATAAATAAAAATAGGTTACAAGGGAAGATACATAAACATTCACAGGAATGGGCTTAGGGGTAGGGATGGGCAACGATTAATCGCGATTAATCGTTAGCAAAATAAAAGTTTGTGTTTACATAATATATGTGTATGTAGTGTGTATAATTAATTTGTATATATAAACACACACACATGCATGTATATATTTAAGAAATATTTGCATGTATATACTTTATATATATTTATACATAATTAATATTATATATAAATATAAATATTTGACATATTAACACATTTTTCTTAAATATATACATGCATGTGTGTATTTATATATACAAATTAATTATACACACTACACACATATATTATATAAACACAAACTTTTATTTTGCTAACGGTTAATCGTTGCCCATCCCTACTTAGGGGCGTTACATTTCTGACACGCTTGAGGTGTTTCGCCAATCACAATTCACTAGGTCACCTGACTAATCAGAGGAGGGGCTTTGTATTTCAGCATGTTTCAGACACAGAATAGAGGAGCTCCAATAATATGCACATTAATCTTTGAACATTAATCAAGATAATGACCTTTTAAAATAGCATAATTTGACCCCTTTAAGCCAAGTATCTCAAATATAAATACATTATTAGATACTTTAAAGAATGTATTGAAAATAACCAATAATATTTTAATAATATTATTGAATAATAATATTGAAAATAATAATGGTGAAAATAATCTTATTAAATATGCTCTATATTATTAGAATAGTGAGTTGAGTGTGAGGTTTCCTTATAAGCTCTACCTGACTGATCGTGTTTGGTGCTTTTGAACTCAAGGGGTCACTCTCAATAGAGTTAGAATCACATGAAGTAGCCACAGACTCCGAGTTTTCATTAATTATATATTTGGAAATGAAGGATGGCGGTTTAGATCTGAAGGTCTTGTGTCCTAGTTCATAAAGCTCTCGAGACACAAGCTGCTTGCAGATTAATTTGAGATCGGCCAGTGTGATGTTTTCTCTCCTCGCGGTTGCTAATATCTCTACTTTATTGCAAAAAAAAAGATTTGGTTGTGAATTAGGCAGCAAGTTGGCGTTTACTTATGTTGGATGCACACAAAAATCGTGACAACACTAATATCCACCTAACCAATGAGGTTATGGAGTGATGGGTATATCTGTGCACGTAATAATTCAGTCTTTCCGATAGATGCACGAGGTTATTAGGGCTGCTGCTTCTCCCTGCAGGGTTTGATGAATGTTTAAGAGCCTGGTGTGTTTCTATGGCAGCACAGGAGTGAAGGATCTGACTGAAGCTGCCATCTGTGGACCAGACTGTGCAGCAGATCCTAGATCAGTCTGTGTTTATGTAGTATTACAGTTAAGCTGCAGGTTTTTTAATAGATTCTTACGAGAGAGGAAAGAATATCGCTGGTCTATTTGAGCATAAGCATCCGCTGACCTACTACTGTCAGTATGATGGGCTGCATGATCATCGTCATGGCAACAGCATCTGGCTTATGTGTGTTTTCCAGCTGGGTGTCAGCAGTAGGCAGAACCTCCTGCGGGTGGGTTTAATATATGCACCGCTTGGTCACTGTCTCCTAAAGCTCTTAAAATGAACAATGAGCGTGAAACGCTTGTACAGAGCTGAGTTGACCATCTTATGTATTTCTCCCGGAGCATAGATCAATACAAGCAACCGCAAGTGAACTATATTGACTATATGAACAAAATGTTAAAACGTCTGTTGTAATGGTCTCATGAAACGGTCTTTAGGACACGGGCCAAATAAAAAGCATATTTAAATCCGATTCAGCGAATCCTTAAGAATAAATTGTAAATGTTTTACATGCACTACTATTACAATATTAGTGAAATATTACAATTTAAAATGACTTTTAATCATATTTTTGATTAGAATCATATTTTTAAAAATGCGATGCAATTATTATTTTCAGCATTATTACTCTTGTCTTCGGCGTCACATGATTTTTCAGAAATCCTTTTGAAATCAGGGTTTCTGCAGGGTCTTAAAAAGTCTAAATTTCAAAATAAAGGCCTTAAAAAGTCTTGAATTTGCTGTAGTATTGTGTTCTAGGTCTTAATTCATTTTAAACGGGTCTTAATTTTCCTACGTCCATGTAAATCTCATTGAAATGCTCCTGCTGCGATTATATTTAAGACCTATATAATAAGACCTATTATATAGGTCGTAAATTTCATTCATAATGGTCTTTAAAAGTCTTAAATTTGACTTTGTGAAACCTGCAGAAACCCTGGAAATGGAAATCTAGTCTTTACTGTTTTTGACCTTGCTGAATAAACATTAATTTCTTTAAAGCTACACTGTGTGATTTTTACCCCCATCTAGTGGTGAAAAGATATATGACCATCCATTAGTTGAATATTAGTTTCTGTTCCTCTCAATTCCGATTTCGTTTTAACTCCTACGGTGGCCAATGTAGGCCAAGATTAACATGGCTTCCAGTTCGACCTCGTCCATGAGTGTTAACTCAAACGTAAACGCGAAAGGCGAAGCTTGAATGTCCCTCTTTGGCTAATGTACTTCCAAGATGGAGGGGCAACATGGCGACCGACGTTAGAATCCCTTACCCGTATGTATTTTCAATGGCATATTATACACTCACGAGAATACTTTATTACTTCAACGAAGTAAATATACATTAATGAGCACATATATCTTTGAAAAAACCAAGTGTTTTTAGCTAAGAATAAACTAAAAGAGTTACACAGTGTAGCTTTAAAAATAAATAAATTAATAAACTCCAAACTTTTGAGTGGTAGTGTATATTGTTGGCTTAAATTTGTTCTGTTTTGTAGGAAAGTATGATTTTTGCTTAAATAGTTTTTGTGTTTGTTTGCAGATATCATCCAGAAGTCTCAGGAAGGCTACCAGGCTGCCTTTGACATCAGCAAAGACAACATGCAGCCCACTCATCCCATCCGCCTGGGCCTGGCTCTCAATTTTTCAGTCTTTTATTATGAGATCCTGAACTCTCCAGAGCAGGCCTGTGAACTGGCCAAGAAGGTTCGAATGGATGCTCATGAACTCAAAGCTCATACACAATAATGCCCCTTAAGCTTTTGTGTTGAATGAATGTAATGCCTAGTATTATTTATATATCCATGTATCTGTTTTTATGTAGGCTTTCGATGATGCCATTGCTGAGCTGGACCAGTTAACTGAAGATTCGTATAAAGACAGCACACTCATCATGCAGCTACTTAGAGACAATCTGACAGTGAGTCCTTTGTTTGTGATGTTAACCCAGTGAGGATATATGAGAAGAGCTGAGAACTTCTTGACTGATAATCATAGAGTTAACTGATTTTGCTGGCATTTAACCCTCACTTAATTAAAACCGTATTATTATAATCATAATAGGAATTTTTAAAAACTCATACAGATCGGGCATTCAATTCATGTCTTAATTAGTACATTGCAGTAGGCTTGCTACGGTAGTCGGTGTTACATGGTGTTCAATCGCATCACCAGTTTCATCATTTGCTCACCGCGGCATGTATTGAGTTTACGATTAATTTAATTTACGATTTCACATCCTCCTGAAGGTGGAAATTAAGGTTTTTAAACGACAAAACACATTCACATACACGTATTTGAGAATGTGAATATCAGATTTTTCATCATATATTTAAGTCGGTGGTCATTATGAATAAAAAGTGAACAACAAAATAAAAGTAATTAATTAATCATACGGAATTATTGTGGCTGGGATGTCTCGTGACAAGCATGTCGCCATGGAAATAAGGTGAAACGTTTTCAAATAAGAGTCGCCTTAAAAACCTAATCAAACGAGGTGATTTACTAAGGTTTGCACTGGTTAATTTGCCCTATTATTTAAACTATAAATTAAAACTAGACACTAATTTGCACTGCTCTTGGTATATCGTGTTGGTCATTGTGGAAATGATCCGACTGCGTCTGTGTTTTTTAATTTGCTCGTCGTCTGAAAAATGTGTGCTTAACTTTAAAATCCCATCGGCACATTTTCGGAATTGCACTCGTGCTAATTTACCCTGTTTAATAAATATAATTGTTTTTATGGTGAAAATAAGGACTAATTTTTTTATTTATTTATTTATTTTACAAATATCTGAACTATCCTCCAGAAATATGTTCAGATCTGAAAAATGAATTTGACAAATTTAACTTAAAAATGCAGAGCTTATGATGCGAGACATGCAACGTGGCACAACACAGCCTTAATTCGTATACAAATATACCTTTATTGAAAATGCTACTTAATGGAACAAAGCCAAAATAGGTACAATTCCTTATTACTTACTGATTATCCTAATTATAAAGCTCAAACACAAGTTAACCTTGTGTAGATCTTGAAATAATTCTCAGAGCGACGTGATGTCACTTGCCTGTATCATTTCAATGGATGATGCTGGTTTGTTCTTATGTCCACGTAACAAAAAACAAAGGTGCAGGAAAATATGCTGTACGAAAGTTTTCATCGGTGTTAATTAGGGCTGGGTAATAAATATCGATTTCTCTATTAATCGATTCTCATTTTTATGAACCGATATCGTTTCTTAAATCTCAAGAATCGATTAGTCATCCTGTTTCATTTGAATGAATGGGACGTTGTATCGCGGCTGCACGCATCCAAAAAAAAAATGGCAATAATCTTTGTCCTTTGTTACTATTGATATGAAACAAAGTGTCAAATTTCAAATTACGTCCATTTTCTATAGAAATTCAAAAACATAAATAAGGTTTTGGCGCTGTGGCGTGAGATCGATCTCTCTTCCGGGTTAATAATAGCAGTCACAGCGCCAAATAAACATGAATGAGCGTCTGAAAGTGTGTTAAAGATAGAGGACAACTTATCCAAATCCGGATCATGTCACATTGATTCGCTCAATCAGCGTTTCAACCGTGGAAAGACGTCAGTTAAACAGCTTGTAATCAATGTATCGTCATATTTACCTCAGAAAACCCACATAAACTCGTTACTCAGCTAGAAAAAATAACTCTAAAGAGGAGCATTTTGCCAAATATAGACACCATATTACATAATTATGCATTGTAATCTTAATGTTCTTCAATATTTAATGCATATTTGAATAAATCTGGCAAGTTTTTATGACAGCCACCATTTAAATGTTTATATTTCATATAATCTTATTATAAAAATAAATAAAAGTGTTTGTATAGCTACAAAACAGTTCATTATTACCTTCATATTAGGCTAATGAAGCCTATAGACTCCCATAGTTTACAGCATTAGTTGAGAGATTTGATTCCCTTGAGAAAAATTGACATTTATTGTACCTGACATCCAAAATAATCAATATTGAATCGAAATCGAATTGTGAAATTTGTCTCAATACCCAGCCCTAGTGTTAATAAATATTTCATTATCTCAGTTATCAGCAAATCATGCAGCCCTAGATGTATCGAGTTCCTTTCTACCCTTTTGATTGTCTGTGTTTAAGATGTCGGAAATACACCGAAATGTAAGCTGATTGCATGTTTTGTCTTTTGTTTCTCAGCTGTGGACCTCCGATAATCAGGCCGACGGTGAGGAAACAGAGGAGGGCCGGGAAAACTAAAGCCAACTCCACAAAGAACCTTTTCAGTCAGCACAGCGAGAGACGACGCTGACGCTTTTACAGTTCCAGCTTCATACTCACCAGCCCGTCATTTGTGTGTGTGTGTGTGAGAGAGTGCGAAGGAAAGACTGTGTTTGTGTACGTGTGTTTGTTTGGGAAGGGGGTGGCAAACAGAAGTTGTTTGTCTATAAAATGTGTTCATTGTGGATTGGAGGATGCGATATAGTTTGTTGGCTTCACTGGGATGCTTCTGCATGACTGATGCAAGCCAACATCGACTTGCGTGAGAGAACGAGAGATTTCTCGTCGGGTGAGTAACGCATACAATCTCTGTCGACCAGACCTAAGATCAAAAAGACTTGACACATGGCTTATACTGTAACTTTGATATAAAAGTCTTGTTACCGGAGTAACGCTTTTCGTGTGCTTATCTGATTAATACTGTTTTCTATTAGGATTTTCGGTTTTGTTTTATTTGTACTACTTCCTTACTAAATCTGTTTTTAGTTTGTTTTGTTTACTCTTTTGATACTTGCCTAAAATGCATGTGGCTTTAGTTAATCAGGGTGACTGGAGTTGGCTGATTGGGCTGCCTAGAAACTGTCTTTGAATTTTCATACAGAACACTCAGCATTATTGTTATTTGTTATGGAGGGTGGGCGGAGGGATCTGGATTTCATGTTAGTGGAATTAAAACAGATAAAAACACCAACCACATGATCTCTTGGTCTTTTTGCCTTGCTTGTTTTCAAAGGATCCTATTTCTGGACTTGAAATGAAGAGTTCGGATGCAAATGCCATTTGAAATTTTCTTCTAAAATGACCATTTTTATCATTTAAGTTCAGTAATTTCACTTAAATGACAATTAATAGCTAATCTTCATTGCCATTTAAGTGAAATTACTGAACTTAAATATACAAGCTTGATAAAAATGATAATTTTTAGAAGAAAATTTCAAATGGCACTTAGAGGCTTTTGCATCTGAACTCTTCAAATATTCATTTAGCTTTGTGCTTGCTTGGGAAATGAGGTTTGATTCTCGGACACAAAGACGATTAAAGAGGATTTTCAAGCAAAAAAAAAAAAAAAAAAGGCAGGGATACTCGCCCAAAATTGAAAGGCTGCATAATTTACTTTACCTCATGTCGTTCCACACCTTTCCTGGAACACAAAAGGAGATTTTAGGCAGAATCTGCTCTTGTTTTATTTTTTGTTTTGTTTTTTTCTCACACAACAAATAGGGGTAACACTTTTCAATAAGGTTCATTAGTTGACATTAGTAAATGCATTAACTAACATGAACTAACGATGTGCAATGCATTAGTTACAGTGTTTATTAATCTTTGTTAATGTTTGTTAATACAAATACAGCTGTTCATTGTGTGTTCATGTTAGTCCATTAACTAATACAACCTTTGATTTTAATAATGTATTAGTAAATGTTGGAATTAATATTAACTAAAATGCTGAAGAAGAATTGTTCACATATTGTACATGTTAACTAATGAACCTTATTGTAAAGTGTTACCCAAATAGGAATAGGAAAAGGGGGTGCCAAAGCTACTGCAGAGCATGTCAAAAAAAAAAAAACATTGACTACTAATATTGACTATTTTTATAATCTGAGATGCTGCTGTAATAGAAACCCTATTCTTTGGCTTTGAGTGGTGTTGGTGGTCAAGTGGTTGTCTAATGTCTTCTAAGACCTGATTTACATTCAGAGCAGGAAATGGGTCATATAATCTCTGTGGAACCTGCAGTCATTTGAGTTTGCAAAAGCCTCCGAGTCCTGCGCCAGATTCAGTGGACCGCGGGAGGAGAGGTGACTTTCAGGACAGGTGAATGCTGACTAACTTACATGACCCGATCTCACCGGTGTCCTCCAGTCATGAGCACACGTTGAATTGTTGTTCGTGTCCTGTACTGAGTTCACAATGATTAATGACATCTTGCTTGTGGAAATGAGGCGGTTTTAAAATGTATGAAGATTAATGAAATATTTACAAGTCAAGAACTTTAGTGTATTTCTGTGGCTAGAAATTGCTTTTTGAAAGTGGAATAATTTGTAAAAAAAAAAAAAAAAAAAATCATTAATTAATCTAGTAATTCAGTTGTCTAAAAAGTTTGGTGTTTTTGTCAGGGTGTGTAATATAATGAATTAGATTAATTTTATAGAAATTACCATTTGTAAAATTCCATATTTCCACATTTTATTAATTATTAAATGTTATATATTATATACACCTTGAAAACTTAAAAAAAAATTAGGGAATGCACATTTTGGTGACTAGAAATTGCTCTTAGAAACTAGAAATCATATAAATAAATAAATAAAAAATCTGATCCATTATAGTCCAAATAATTATACTGAGCAAAATGTGTGGGAACACTGGTTTTGCAGGTTCTCAAAATCTGGTTCACCCCAGTTTTCATTTTCACCACAATCCAAAAAAGCTGCTAAATATGAATTATCAGTAGGGGTCAACGTGAGTGTGAGAGCCATGTGACTGGTCATGTGCCCAGGGTGTCCCCTGCCTGTGGCCAGACATGCTGCTAGACATATATATATATATATATATATATATATATATATATATATATATATATATGTATGTATGTGTATATATATATATATATATGTATGTATATATATATATATATATATATATATATATATATATATATATATATATATATGTAGGCTATATATATATTTAAATGTTTTATCCTATATATATATATATATATATATATATATATATATATATATATATATATATATAGGCTATATACTATATATAAATGTTAAAATTCCCAGTCTTTCTATATTTATATTATCCATCCATCTGTCCTCTGCAGGAACACTGGAGTCTATCCCAGCATGTCTGGCCACAGGCAGGGGACACTCTGGGTATATATGTGTGGGTATATATATACTGTGTGTGTGTGTGTGTGTGTGTGTGTGTGTGTGTATATATATATATATATATATATATATATATATATATATATATATATATATCCAATGAATGAACTCTGGTGTCCCTGTATGTCTGGACAGCTTCTTGAAAAGGCACTGTTCCTCTCGGTTTGGGTGTGTCGGTGAAGATCCTCGGGCTACGGCTGTGGGATGGGCCCGTGTTGCCATGGAGATGGACAGACTGCACTGAACAACATTACTTATGTGGAAAGAGAATGAGTAATCAGCAGGAAGGGATGGGAGACAGAAACTTATGTGAGTAATGACGAAGCACACTGTCATGCGAGACAATCCATGTGGATTATTGAACACTTCGGCACTTCACAAGGAAACTTTGATATGGGCACCACCAGAGCCTTTGTAATGTGAAAGTCGTTTTTAGTTGCATTTACACAATAAGTTCAAAGAACACGAAGGATATATAACAACATTGTTCATGAAATTATTAAATGTATTATTAAATTTTGCAATCAGTCTGTACAATGAAGTGTGGGGTATACAATGTTGTTGGGGGGATGCTACAATAAATGCATTTGTGGATTACGCGCTCACTCACTCGATAGACAGACATGCACAACTTTACTACCGACATATCCAGCATAGACATTTGTTCATGTGATGTAATTTCACTGCGGATTTCTGCACTGTCAGTGGTTCTTCAAGGTCTGTTACTCCCCCTATTGGTGTTCTTCAGCACAGTCATCTAGCTGTTAATCAATCCTGTAACTCACTCATGATAACTAAACACGTAACAGACTTGCAAGTAAATAAAAGACAACATTGATCAACATTGACACCCCACCTCATCAAAGCAATTACGCTAATTATCACCACTATATAACTTACCTTCAAAGAATCAATATCATTGGGGTTGAAGTGCAGTGAGTTTTTGTTAAATTACTTTTTGGTAAGTGAGCATTTCTATGATTTGGCAATTTTCGGTCCCAGCTTTTATTTTAATTAAACAAACAGACTAACGAAACTAACATATTTTTGTTATTTAAAGGTCAATTTTGCTTTTTGTAATCCCTTTTATAGATTTTAATGTATTTCATTTGCCCAGGATCCAGACTTTCAGTATTAACCTAATATATATATATATATATATATATATATATATATATATATATATATATATATATATATATATATATATATAATATATATATATATATATATATATATATATATATATATATATATATATATATATATATATATATACATAAATGATCATCGCAAAGAATCAGATAAACATAAACTATTTTAATATGTATTATGTATAATTCTTTAAAAATCATATACAACAAATTTGCACCTTATATTTTTTAATATAGCCTATATAAAGTTACAGTATAGGCTACATGTTTACCATGGAGAAAACAGCGTCATTTTAATTGATTAATTTCCACTCAACCAATAAGTTTGTCAAACGATGCAAAATATTTAGGATAAATAAAATGTTAGCTATAGAATGATTCTTTGCAAGACAACGGGGACAAACGTGAAAGAATAAACCATAAATATTTAACAAAGCCATTTTCAAATTCTAGATTGAATTAACTCCATTAATAAACTGTAAAAAAAAAAATGAAATTAAATCATTTATTTTTTCCCTTCAACACATTCGACATTGTCACAAAAATCAACTATTCTTCGTCGGTCATAAAGCTTATTAGACAAATTTACATTTCTCATCCAATCATCATCCGAACCGGCGAGCTTCTCCCATGCGCGCGCACGGTGGATGACGTACCCGCGTGTATATATGTGACGGTTCAGACCATCCCACCCCTCCCGAAACCCCCGGCTGTCAGTGCTGTGTGAGTGCGTGTGTGCTCCGGAGCTTGCCTCGGCACACATTATATAAAAAATAAAAAAATACAAAAAAAATTAAAAACTTTTAAAAACCCCAAAAAATCTTTTTTTTTCTTTTTTTTAAAATATAAATAAAAATCGGTGAAGTGGAAGCTGGAGGCCTTGAAACATCGCACCATCCCTGAAAAAATAAGGACAGTCTGTGAGCTCGGCCTAGCGGTTTGCTTGATTCGTTGCATTGGATTTTTTTTGGGCGTTTTAACATTTTTGTTGCCCTTATTATTAGTCATTTTAAAGGAAGCAGCTTAAATCGTTCCAGAAGTAATCTTTTAGTCGACGTTTTTAAATTGCAAAATTTGTCGTGTTTAGAATAGCTTGACAGCTAACTGTATTCTGACGTAGTTTATCTCACGCGCGGGTGCCGCGAAACACGTAAATTTCGGCCAAGTTCACAACTGCGACCGAAAAGAAAATGAACCCCAGCGCTCCTAGTTACCCCATGGCATCGCTGTATGTTGGCGACCTGCACCAGGACGTGACTGAAGCCATGCTCTACGAGAAGTTTAGCCCGGCCGGTGCCATCCTCTCCATCCGCGTGTGCAGGGACATGATCACCCGCAGGTCGCTCGGCTATGCCTATGTTAACTTTCAGCAGCCTGCAGACGGTGAGTGGGGTGCAAAAAATGCCTTTCACGCTAATGACACATTGAAAAATAAATGCAGGGTTTCATCAATGTTATGCATATTCATTCAGAATCTTAGTAGTGACCATATGCAGCACCATAGTTTATGAATCTATGTGTTCGGTTTTAGATGTTTAGGGTTTAAGATGACATGCATGCATGACAGCAGTGACTTGCATGATTGTCATATTTAGGGTGTGGGTGGGGCAGAGTGTGCAGCAGAGATAAAGCAAGTGTATCGAACACATTGAATATGCCTGTTTGTTCAAAAGTACAAAATTTAATGTGGTTATTATCACCAGGAAAATTACAAAACTTCAAAATGTAGGGAATAAGCAATGTCCATGTACTGTATTTTTGGTAACGCTTCCTTTTACAGTCCAGTTACCCATGTAAATACTATGTACTTATTTTAGTAACTACAATTACTGGGTAATAACTAGTACTAACCCTAAACCTACCCCTGTTCCATGTACTTACCTTATTTTAGCAGTACTTTCTAGGTAAGTACACTGTAAGTACTTGTACTGTAAAAGGAAGCGTTACTGTATTTTTTCACTTTACTTTTATTCTAGGCCTAATTATTCAGATTGATATTTTTATTTTAATTGTGTGTGTTTTACAGTTTTAAATTGAAATTTTATTCGAGACAAAATATGTCCTCGTTTTTAGTCAATTTAGATTTAACTATTGTAAATCTAAGGCAAGACACCACAGGTGAAAATTAACTAGATTTGACCATGTAATTCCCCAGTTGATTAATCAAAAGTACAATGTGACGGTTTTATTTTACGTCCACATTTCCAGAACAAGGAATCATATCTTTTTTTTTTTATCACCCCTGACCCATAAATCAGAATAAAAAAAAATATATATATATAAACATGTCTTATTAATGAAATGTCATAGAAGTCAGGCAAATTATATATGAAAACACCCCTTTGTAAAAACTTTCAGAATATAAATATAAGAATATAAACAAGGGGATGTATCAGATTCATAGAGAAAAACAAATACAGCTGAGTTGATACAACAGTTGTATTAGACAGGTCAGTAATATGGGATTTTTCTAAAAATTAGAATCCACTGTAAACAAGTATTTTTTCTTTAACAACAGGTTTCCCCCACCATACAGATGAAGTTTAAAGCATTAACCAACTCTTTTATTACCACATTCAATAGGGTATCTGCACATTTTTTAATAGCAAATTTAATGACTTTTAAGACCTTTTTAAGTCCTCTAAAAGGCAAATTTAAGACTTTACCATGACAAAAAAAAAGGAAAATATTCAGCACGACACGACAGTGTTAATTTTGGCAGCCATTTTTGTTTTAGTCTTCAGATGAAAATGCTTATTGGTCTTAGTCACATTTTAGTAATTTTGTCTTTCATAATTTTAGTCTAGTTTTAGTTGACAAAGTCAGTGCATTTTTTTGTCAACTTTTAGTCATTACTTTAAAATTTAAGGTCCGTCCGTACGTGAAATTTAAGACCTCCTTTTCGTAAATTTCAGATTTTAAGACATTTTCAGACCTTAAAAAGTTAAAATTTTACTTAAGACTTTTTAAGGACCCGCGGGGACCCTGTTGAAACCCTGTGCCTTAGCCTTGAGGCTGTCAAATGATGAACGAACGACTCAAACCCAAAGTTGAACGACTCAATTGGTGAACTGATCATTTCTGTTTCCAGTGCAAACTGCATTGCCTTACCCAATGGGGCTATCATATGATGAACGAATGACTGGAACCCGAACATTGAACTTGTCATGTATGGAATAATGGGATTTTGCGCATGCGTGGTCATCGCAAACTCTCTGTGACAACTCGTTATTCCCGAGTCATATTAAAGATTCATGATGGACCCATCTCTAAATGCTACTGAAGGAGTGATTTCTGTCTGAGTGCTGGAGGAGAAATTCATTTTTGATTTAGTGGATTAATAATTGTTTTCACTTGCAGCTGAACGGGCTTTGGACACAATGAACTTTGACGTCATCAAGGGTAGACCTGTCCGCATCATGTGGTCTCAGCGGGACCCCTCTCTGAGGAAAAGCGGCGTCGGAAACATCTTTATTAAAAACTTGGATAAGTCTATTGATAACAAAGCCCTTTATGACACCTTCTCTGCGTTCGGCAACATCCTGTCGTGCAAGGTAAGACACATGCATGCTCTTGACTATGTGAATGTTATTTGTTTATGCATGACTCGTGCTTCTGTTGGTCAGTGGGGGCATGATTTTATGCCTGATATCCTTTCTTAAGGTGGTTTGTGATGAGAATGGCTCAAAGGGCTACGGCTTTGTACACTTTGAGACCCAGGAGGCTGCCGAAAGAGCCATTGAGAAAATGAACGGCATGTTGCTGAATGACAGAAAAGTGTAAGTGAGATTTTGGTGTTTTCCCAAACTTAAGCATTAGGGTGAAGGAAAATTGCTAAAGGAACATGCCAACTAACTTAGAAAGTGACTTGATTTGGATTTGAAGTGTGTGTGGAAGGATTGGACCCTTTTTACAATATATGAAGAGTTCAGATGCAAAAGCCTCTAAGTGCCATTTGAAATATTCTTCTAAAATGATCATTTTTATCAAGCTTGTATATTTAAGTTCAGTAATTTCACTTAAATTGCAATGAGGATTACCTATTAATCGCCATTTAAGTGAAATTACTGAACTTGAATATATAACCTTGATAAAAATGATCATTTTAGGAGAAAATTTCAAATGGCACTTGGAGGCTTTTGCATCTGAACTCTTCATATTTTTGCCAATTTAAAATATGGAAATAAGTACTGAGTAATATTATTTATCTACATGTACTTACTATAGAGTTGCGGTTAGGGTTTGGTTTAGTTACTTGTAATTATGCATAATTTAGTTATTACTTACTATAGTAAGTGCATGTAGTAACATATAAGTACAGTACATCAATAAAGTGTTTATTGATCAATAAACCTAAAATTGTATTTGCTGGTGAAATAAAATTAAGCAACATTCTGAAAATGATATTTTAAATTGCCTATTAATTTGCAAAATTGCTTTAGAGTATTGGTGCATTATCACAGACACAAAATCTGGCTGCATCCGAATATGCATTTAACCCTTTTGGCGCCAGAGGTTTTATTTTATTATTTATTTTTTTGGATACCTTAATTTCAAAAGTCGATATCTTAAAAGTGATAAAAGATCACTCTTTGCCTTCAGGTTCGTAGGGCGCTTCAAGTCTCGCAAGGAGAGGGAGGCTGAGCTCGGCGCAAGAGCCAAAGAGTTCACCAATGTGTACATTAAAAATTTTGGGGAGGATATGGATGATGACAAGCTCAAGGACGTCTTCAGCAAATATGGTAATTTTTTTTAAAACCATATAAAACCACTAAAACTACAATTTCACTTTTGATTTATACATTTCCAATTTTCTTGTTCTGATTTGCTAAGGTAATTCTATGAGCATCCGTGTCATGACTGATGAAAATGGGAAGTCCAGAGGCTTTGGGTTTGTGAGTTTTGAGAGGCACGAGGATGCGCAGAGGGTCAGTTCAGCTTTAAACTTATGCACTTGACCTCCTGGAGTAAATATAACCACAGATACCTAACATTTTTGATCTCTTGGAACAGGCTGTGGATGAGATGAATGGCAAAGAACTGAACGGGAAGCTCATCTATGTGGGTCGCGCTCAGAAAAAAGTGGAGCGCCAAACTGAGCTCAAGCGCAAATTTGAGCAGATGAAGCAAGACCGGATGACTCGGTACCAGGTCAGTGAAATTGAACTGTCTAGTGTTGTACTGTTTCCTTTTCAGTGCCAAAATTGCTGCAATAGTGACTTTTTACTTGTTCATGTTCGTTTATAGTGGATACTAGGGACATAAGTGGCTATGTACAATAGTATCTTATTTATGGACCTAAATTAGGCTATGTATTTGGTTCTTAATTGTATTTACAGGGTTCATACAGAGTTTGGAAAATGCTTTATGTTTTAAGGTTTGAAATGTGTTCGCATTTTGGATATCATCCTTCAAAATGTTGGATTGTTTTTCTTTGAACGTCTCTAAAAATAGAAAAATAACCTTTAAGTGTCACTTAAACACATTGGAAGAAATACATGTGAGAGCTGAAAGAGATGTATGAAATGTCTATGTTGTTCATCTCTATTAATAGGCTACTTGAAATGATTCCTACAACAGGCTGATTTTTTTTTATTGTAAATATACTGTAACTTGGTTCTGTTTTGCATATATCTTTATTCACTGAACTCTTGAAAAGCACCATTGCCACTTGAATTTCACTCTTATAAATCTGTGCGAAACTTGTAATAGTTTATTAAATCTAGTGCATTGTAAGTGCTCTCACAGATGCAGTTCTCCATCATCATTTCAGGGTGTCAATCTCTATGTGAAGAACTTGGATGATGGTATTGATGATGAGCGTCTTCGTAAAGAGTTTGCTCCCTTTGGAACAATCACCAGTGCCAAGGTATGATCACTGTCTTGGTTATTTATATACTCGTATGTGTGTGTATTGCAGAATGTAAATATTCTATGAGATCAAAATGTTGTTCATCTCTGTTGTTCAAATGTGTTTCATTCTGAAAAAGTTACATTACTTAACCCGCAGACGGTCTTCGTTTCGGAGTCACATCCTGAGCCTTTCCGGTCAGAAGTGACCGGACACCTAAAAATGAAATTTCCTCCATCCCAGTAAAACCAATGCAATTTATTTTTGTTCTATAATATTTATTCTTTGTAATTTAGTATTTTGAGACAATTTGATTGAATTTATTAATATTTATGCAATATTTATGGTCTATTTTTGCCATGGAAAAATATATATATATTTTTCTCTCTCTCTCTCTCTCTCTCTCTCTATATATATATATATATATATATATATTTTTTTTTTTTAAATAAATTCAGTATCTTAGTTTAATATAGAGTCTAGGCCTTCAGAAAAAAAAATATTTTTTTTTGAAGAAAATTTGCACCGTCTGGTTACAGTTTTGAGAAAAAGCGTAGAATCATGGTGTAACCACTAGATGGCATGTACAGATCTCTATGGAGAGGCATGTGAATTCCCCAGCTGTTTATGAACTCATTTTTATTTTATTTTATTTATTTATTTTTTTTTAACCCTCTGATGGTCTTCGTTTCGGAGTCACATCCTGAGCCTTTCCGGTCAGAAGTGACCAGGCACCTAAAAATGAAATTTCCTCCATCCCAGTAAAACCAATGCAATTTATTTTTGTTTTATAATATTTATTCTTTGTAATTTAGTATCTTGAGACAATTTGATTGAATTTATTAATATTTATGCAATATTTATGGTCTATTTTTGCCATGTAAAAATATATATATTTTTCTATATATATATATATATTTTATTTTTTTTTTAAATATTAATGCAGTATCTTAGTTTAATATAGAGTCTAGGCCTTCAGAAAAAAAAATATATATTTTTTTTGAAGAAAATTACAGAATTACAATTACAGAAAATTAGTACAGCTCTCTATGGAGAGGCATGTGAATTCCCCAGATGTTTATGAACACATTTTTATTTTATTTATTTATTTATTTATTTATTTTTGGATTTGAAAATATATTTGAAACAATCTCAAAAACGATTTCTAATAAAAAAAATGTAAAAAATAAATAAATAATTTGTCAATTTCCCATTCATTTCCTATGGGTCGAAGACCACAAGTGTGACTATTTTTTTAAGACCACTTTGCATGCTCAGATCATGACCTCAATTTTTTTTATTCACATGCCTAATCCTATAAAAGTCACCAAGTTTCATAACATTCCAATGAAGCTGTGATTTTTAGAAATTTTTAGACCGAAGACCGTCTGAGGGTTAAATAAAATGGGTTGCAAATGCCATTTAATGTGTTTACATGTATGTAAATCTTCTCCCTCTTCTGTCGCAGGTCATGATGGATGGTGGGCGCAGTAAAGGCTTTGGTTTTGTCTGTTTCTCTTCCCCTGAGGAAGCCACTAAAGCAGTGACTGAGATGAATGGCCGTATTGTGGCCACTAAGCCCCTGTATGTGGCTCTTGCTCAGCGCAAAGAGGAACGGCAGGCCCATCTCACCAACCAGTACATGCAGAGGATGGCCAGTGTCCGTGCCGTGCCAAACCCAGTTATCAACCCCTACCAACCCGCACCTCCGTCAGGATACTTCATGGCTGCCATCCCGCAGGTAAGCACAGTCACTCGGTTGCTTAGATTAGCGTTACTGCTTATTTCTACTCCATTCATAATTTTCTCGCATCACAGGCCCAGAACAGAGCTGCATATTACCCAACCAGTCAGCTCGCGCAGCTCAGACCGAGTCCCCGCTGGGCCACTCAGGGTGTCCGTCCTCAGCGTAAGTTGGCTTTTTATCCCAGAATCCTGTAATAAATCAATCAGATGTCACTGATCCATGAAATATTGATTCACTAACTAGAGCCCGACCGATAAAGGATTTTGAAGGCTGATACCGATACAAATATTTTTTGGTTTTAAAATCCGATATATCGGGCGATTTTTAGCAACAAAACATTAACAGATTTCCCTAACATTAGTTATTTGTAGTTATTTATGAGTTTTAACTAAAATAATATGATAATGCATTTTAAAAAGAAACTTTTCAGAACATACTGATGATAGTGGCATTAGCTAGCTTAGTGGTTAGCTAGATCTATGATCTGCAAATTGTAAAACATACATGTTCAATATAACAGGTCAAGGAGAGATGATACGTCTCATTGCTATAACTATCACGCGCTATTAAAGAAATACTTCAGTCACATTGTCAAAAGTTAAAAGGACAGTCAGTCGACTACACTGTAACAACGTAACGTAACTATTACTAGCTAATTCCGCTTCACTCTCGGCTTATTTAACAGCAGCAAAACTGGACACGATAGTCACAAATTTTGTCATGCTTATTTGAGTTAAGAGAACTGATGCGGATGTTCTTTTAATTGTTATTCAAGCGATGTAGGAACGGTGTAGAGCGCCCTCTGGTGGACAAACTATACAACTCCAACACTCATGACATGGTTCAAGCGTGTTTCGTCCGTTTTTATTTTATTTTTGAAATATTAATTTATACCGATAGTTTGGAAAATGCATAATATCGGCCGATATTAGGCTCTGATACTAACAGACATTCATTATTTTCTACAGACTTCCAAAACATGCCAGGCACAATGCGCCCATCTGCCCCCAGACCGCAGACTTTCAGCACCATGCGTCCTGCATCACAAGTGCCCCGCATGATGTCCACTCAGCGTGTCGGTGAGTCTAAAGAATGTTAAAAACATAACATTCTCATTTTCCACTCGATTTTTTCGTCTTAGGTAACAATGTGTAATTAGACAAAAGGTTCATTTTGCACCGGAGTTGTCCTTTAAATATCTTAATTCGTGTTCCGAAGATGAATGAAGGTCATAGGGACTGTTCGTTATTTATTTAAGGGGCCACCGGAGGAGATTTGAGATCTGTAGTCAAAAAAGACTTGACCCTCCCCTCGCCAGCAATATTTTTTTCTATGACCCTCCAAAAGGATTGTGAAAAAAGGCATGACCCTCCCCGATAATTTATTGATTACTTCTGTACTGATTTGCAAAGATAGCCATGATAAACGACTAAACTCCTGCTTTCTCATCTTACTAGGGCTGTAACGATAGACCAAACCTACAATTCGGTTCGTATCACGAGTTTTGATTTGATTTTTTTTTTTTAAATCATGTTTTCGGTGCTGATGCAGTAGGCTAGTTGGCTGCGCTCAAGTTGACAGGCATTTTGTGCAGAGTAAAACATATCTGCAACATTTATCAAGTTCACTGATAATTGTGCATGCATTTATTAATCATTATGATACTAAAATCATAATAAAGTAGCATGCTTCCTTTTCAGTAGTCCAAATTCACCGCCATTTTTGTCTTTCTTCTGTGGATTTCGTCAGCTCCAGATAGATCGACAAACCGGCTCATTTAACCACACAGCGCACACACCTCACGAATTCAAGCCTACAGCTCAGATTTACTCACTAACACTGTTCTGGAAACGCAATAAGAATGGAATCTAAAATATGGTCGCACATTATATCAGCTGCAGTTCGGGCGCCTCAGTCCCAATCCACGCGACGTACATTCACATGATCACATGTTAATGCAGCGGTAGAGTTACACACACAGGACAATGCACTTATTCACAATAACAAAAGTTTATTATTTGCTCGTGCTTTAAAGCTTTGCCGGGTAAACATTTCTTTGCCGTTCTGTTCTAATGCACTTTTTCCGCGCGCGGACTGAAACAGCGCCACTCGGATTTTTGTTGGGTCAGATCCATCTGACAGCGATGGCCCGGGGGCCGAGACCGGGAGAGCTACATGGAAAAAAATATGCACCAAACAAGCCACTTTGAAATTTACCTGTTTTGATGAATACAAAAGTTGGGTGACCCTCCCCTATAGACCAAAAAAAGTTGGATGACCCTCCCCTCATCAAAGAATAAAAAGACATGACCCTCCTCTATTTTCCTCCGGTGGCCCTTTCCATAATTACAGGGTTCCTACAGGGTCTTAAAAAGCCTTAAAAGCATTGAATTTATGAATTTGGAAATAATACCTAAAAAAGTCTTGAATTTTGATATCTGGGTCTTAAAAATTGTGCTGTATGTCAGTGTTAATTTCATTGACGAAAATAATGATAAACTTTTCTTCAACGACATTTTTTCACTGACGAAAACGAGACGCTAGTTTTGAATGACAGAAACTATGACAAATCTATTGACATTTTCGTCAACGAAAAAACTAGATGCAAATGTTAGATAGTGTGGATCTGGGAAGCGATCCAGTCAGAACTGATGTCCTGTGTGTGTTTAGCTAATGTTAAAACACAACTTAACATTGTTCGGCAAACTCTCTTGTGACCTACTGAAATGTTTTTATTTTACCTGCTTGACTCATCATCTTTTACCCATTCCACATTTGAAAAATAAATGAACACAAATTGAAGGATTTTGTTTTTCTTTGCTGGTAGGGACGGGAAATTGGTATTAATTTTTTATATAAATGGTCTTAAAAAGACTTGAATTTAACTTGAAGAAACCTGTAGGAACCCTGTAAATACCGAACGGTCCCTTACGGGGTTGGAACAACATGAGGGTGTGTAAATACTGACAGAATTTTCATTTCTAGGTGAATTAACCCTTTAAATCCATTTGATTTCACTGCTCTCTCTCTCAGCTGCTCAGACTATGGGTCCACGGCCCTCCATCGCAGCGGCTGCAGCTTCTGCCCCTCCAGTTCGCGGCGTGCCTCAGTACAAATACGCACCCAGCGTCCGCAACCCTCAGCACATGAACTCACAGCCTCAGGTTACGATGCAGCAGGTAAGACTCAACGCAACATGTGAAAGATGTGATTTGTGAGTTGACTCTTCTGATTGACTCTCTTCGTTAGCCTGCTGTGCACGTGCAAGGACAGGAACCCCTGACGGCCTCCATGCTCGCCGCTGCTCCTCCACAGGAACAGAAGCAGATGCTGGGTAAAGATGGTGGAGTCGTCTGATTGTTTGTTCCTCCCACCACGCTATAAAAGGAGGTTAATGCTTAGTTTCCCTCTCGCAGGTGAGCGTCTCTTCCCACTTATCCAGAATATGCATCCCAGCCTGGCTGGCAAGATCACTGGTATGCTGCTGGAAATCGACAACTCTGAGCTTCTCCACATGCTGGAGTCTCCGGAGTCTCTGCGCTCCAAGGTTGGAGGGTTTCTGCATGCTTGTTTTAAACTGTATGGAGTGAAGTGTTTGAAAAGCATTAATGTTCGGTCTGACAGGTTGACGAGGCAGTGGCCGTACTTCAGGCTCACCAGGCTAAAGAAGCCGCTCAAAAAACCGTGACCAACTCTACTGGCGTGCCAAGCGTTTAAGCCAAGGTAAAGTTCCTTTTGTTATCGTCTGTAGGGCTGGGTAATAAATATCGATTTCTCGATATTAATCGATTCTCATTTTTACGAACCGATATCGAGTCGAGAATCGATTAGTCATCCTGTTTCATTTGAATGTATGGGACATTGTATCGCGGCTGCGCGCATCCAAAAAATCGCAATAATCTTTCTCCTTTGTTCCTATTGATATGAAACAAAGTCTCAATTTTCAAATTACATCCATTTTCTTTAGAAATTCAAAAACATGAGATCGATCTCTCTTCCGGGTTAATAATACCAGTTATAGCGCGAAATAAACATGAATGAGCATCTGAAAGTGTGTTAAAGATAGAGGACAACTTATCCAAATCCGTATCATGTCACATTGATTCGCTCAATCAGCGTTTCAACCGTGGAAAGACGTCAGTTAAACAGCTTATCAATGTCATGTATCGTCATATTTACCTCAGAAAACCCACATAAACTCGTTAGTCAGCTAGAAAAAATAACTCTAGAGAGGAGCATTTTGATAAATATACTGTATACACCATATTACATATGCATTATAATCTTAATGTTCTTCAATATTTAATGCATATTTGAATAAATCTGGCAAGTTTTTATGACAGCCACCATTTAAATGTTTATATTTCATATAATCTTCTTATTATAAAATATTTTCTTATAATTATATTTTAAAATAATTATAAAATATTTTCTGCATTTTCTTAAAATATATTTTGCTATTGTTGTTAAACAAACTGATTGTTTTTAAGTTTGTTGTCTTAATTCTGTCATTGAATTTTTTATTGTTTGTTTGTTTTTTTGTTTTTTCTTGTTTTTTATCTGTTTTTATTGCTTTTACCTGTACACTTGTAGCACTTTGAGATATGTTCATCGTGTGTAAAGTGCATTACAAATAAAACTTATTATTATTATTATTATTAAAAATAAATAAAAGTGTAATTTAGATGTTTGTATAGCTACAAAACAGTTCATTATTACCTTCATATTAGGCTAATGAAGCCTATAGGCTACAACTAGACTCCCATAGTTTACAGCATTAGTTCAGAGATTTGATTCCCTTGAGAAAAATTGCCATTTATTGTAACTGATATCCAAAATAATCAATATTGAATCAATATCGAATCGAATTGCAAGCTTGTGAATCGAAATCGAATCGAATTGTGAAATTTGTCTCAATACCCAGCCCTAATTGTCTGTGTTTTTCTCCACTCACATCAAATGTTCAGTCCGTTGGAGATAGGAGGGTCATGATGTCTGTGTTTTACAGGGGTGTGCCACCTTGAATCTTCACAAACATCGGAAAAAGAACCTAAAACACAGAAAATATCGCAAAACATCTAAAACCATATTTAAAAAAAGAAACTAGAAAGAGCCAGGTCTAGAGAGAAGCATTCTGGGCCTCGTTAAGGTATTTAAAAAAATGAATAAAAAAGGAAAAACAGATAAAAAATATGTTGGGGGTTTAAAAAAAAAAATCCACAGTTTAGGGAGTAAACAGCCGTAAAGCATTCCTGCCTTGTTTTTATTTTCTTTCAAAGCCTGGCTATGTCATGTTCTTCGTAGGGAGGTGAGAACTGGCAGAACCAGCCATGTGATGTTATGTTATGTTAAATTGACAATATGCTTGCTCAAATAAAGTTCGTTAAAATGTGTGTGTCTTCATTTGTCCACAGAATATTTGGGATGCCAAAACCTTGAGTGCCTGCAACCCCTTCAACCGATATTTTTATAAATTTATTATTTTATTTTTATTTTTATAAAACGGTTGCCACACAATATTAAAGTCAAAAACAATGCATTAGTGCAACTTTCTTGAAGTAAAATCACTAAAAGGCGTCCTAGAAAAAATAGTCCCTGAACGTGAACAGCAACAACGCTCCAATGTGTAAAATGCATGAAAGCTCAAATAAAAACAACATAGAACCACACTCTTAGAAAAAAGGGTTCTATATATGTAGCATAGGGTTCTTTACTCGACTCCAAATGACATTTTATGCTAAAAAAGGTTCAATAATGACAATAAAGAACACTTTTTGCACAAAGGTTCTTTAAAGGCTATTTTTAATTCATATATTACATTATTCTGCAACATTTTGTAGTTGTTTTTAAATTATTGTTTATTAAACTGTTGTAGTAACTTAATATCACATTTTAATCATGCAGATTTTTGGAGGATATAAACTGAAACGGCACTCTTCGTCTGATATTGATTAATTACATTTTTAACCCCCATATCTTGAATTTTGTGATCATTCACACTCATTGCATTTTAGGGGTTCCAAATACGTAGCGCTTTAGAACCTTTTAAGGTTCTATAGAACCTTTTCTTCTAAGAGTGTGTGTGTTTATTGTGATAAAGCACAGCTCTTGACCAATCAGAATCAAGTATTCAAACTAACCGAATCAGAATCAAGTATTCAAACTAACCGTTTTATAAAACTAAAAATCTAAAACTAAATCTAAATCTAAAATATCTTTAAACTATGTTCTGAAGATCAACGGAGGTCTTAGAATGACATGAGGGTGATTCATTAATAAAGTGTTTTTGATGTTTATTCAAATCCTTAAAGGGATACTCCACTTTTTTTGGAAATAGGCTCATTTTACATTACTGTTTTCGAATCCATTCAGACGATTTTCTGATATTTAGAAGAATATCAGTAACCAGACCGTTTCTGGTCTCATTGAATTTCATAGTAGGAAAAAAATATACTATGGAAGTCAATGAGACCAGGTTACTGATATTCTTATAAATATCAGAAAATTGTCTGAATGGATTTGAAAACGGTAAAAAGTTAAACTGTTTAACTGTTTAACTTTAAAAAAGTAGAGTATCCTTTTAACCCTAAGCTTGTACCAACACATCTTTGCAAACACATAGAACTGAAATTACGCATTCAGTGTTTTGTCTCCATAAGGCTGAGGCCAAATACGCATGTTTGTATTACCTGGCCTCAACTGCTTGCTCACGCTTGAGTGCTTGAACCCTTAACGACTCTCCTAGGGCCAGTCATTACAATTACTCACTGATTTTCCCTTCCAACCAGGTGAACATAACATGTTGTCTCAACAGCTGTTCCATGAAATGCCTCGAGCATCAGAAATGTTCTTGTAATGCACATGGTGGTGTAAAGGTCATGGTTTTGTTTCAGGAAACACTGATATGCACTGAATGTAATGCACTTTTGATAAAAAATATTTTGCTAAATGAATGCTGACAGCCTGATTTTACATCGAAATGATGTAATACTGTGCTAGAAAACCCATTGACACATAGGAGTGATACTGAGCTTATATGAAAAAAAAGACTGTCCTCCCATAAAGTTGAATTGATTTGCCTTAAGCTAAATGCATTTTGACTTGAAACACAGTAGCGTTCTTGAAAGGAAAGAGCATGATCTCCATTGACACCAGTTGCTATGCGCAGGGCAATACTGTGAGATGGTCATGCGGTTTAACTAACACATGAATGAACATGCCCATTATGGCCCTGCTGTTACAGATATTCAGAGATCATTAAACAGAGTGTACAACCATAAGTACCGGATTTAAGTTCCCTAACCCCACTTAAAAAAGAAATGTATAGGCTATATATATATATATATATATATATATATATATATATATACATTTCTTTTTTAAGTGTGGTTAAGGAACTTTTATATTTGAAGAGTTCAGATGCAAAAGCCTCTAAGTGCCATTTGAAATTTTCTTCTAAAATGATCATTTTTATCAAGCTTGTATATTTAAGTTCGGTAATTTAACTTAAATGGCAATGAAGATTACCTATTAATTGTCATTTAAGTGAAATTACTGAACTTATATATACAAGCTTGATAAAAATGGGCATTTTAGAAGAAAATTTCAAATGGCATTTAGAGGCTTTTGCATCTGAACTCTTCATATATATATATATATATATATATATATATATATATATATATATATATATATTATTGAAATAACATGAAGCCTATTTTTAGTATTAATGAGAATTAGTGAGATTTTTCTTCACAAATATATTAATGAAAGCAAACAAATTCAAAGTCAAACAAAAACCAAGTCATTCTTATTTTTTTTTAATTGTTAAAATATTTATACATAAGATACATTGCACTATTTGTTTTCATTTTAGTTTAGGATTAAAATACACCTAATTAAAAATGATATTGTTTTTGATGCAAGTACTGAGAATATATGGCAATCATCACTGAAAACTAATAGATACACTGTAAAAAACAATTAGTTCAGTTTACTTAATTTTATTATGCAAAATTGTTGCCTTAATTTCATTATAACTTAATTGCATCAAGTTATTCTTACTTAATCCATTTAAGTTTTGTCAACTTAATTCTGTCTGTGATCTGAAGAAGTCATTGATCATTGCGGCATGAATAAATTAATTGCTTTGTTTTTCTATTTTTGGCTTTATTTTACAATTACAATTGTATTTGCTATCGTTATAGGGATTATACTTACAAGAGACTGAAAAAAATTGTAACAGTCAATTAATTAAATCATTAAAAAAATTGTTAATAAATATACATATACTTAACTCTCACCTTTGATCATTTTAATGCATTCTTGCTGAGGGAAATCAATAATCAAATCAATTATACAAAATTTCTTTAAATAAAATGTTTTATCTTGATCGAAACTTTTAACGGTAGTGTACATCTTAAGCTTTTTGATTTTTTTGTCTAGTCTGCAGGCGATGATAAGTCTTTGCTTGCCCACTGATACATAATATAACGCTATAATGCTTGACTTTTACAAGTTTGAGCACATGCAGGCTTCCCTACTGCAGTCCTTGAGGACAAATAACATACTTACATTAATGTTACCTCTAGATCATGAGGTCTTTAGTTAATTTTATTCATCACCTTTGTCAACCAACACAGCAAAATAGGCAAGGAAACCTTTATACATAATGGAATCCCCCTTGTTCCTCTCTTCGACTGAATAAATTGAGTTGTGATTGATCTGTGTAAATCGTTTATCAATGATTCAGGTTTTTCCTGCATTTTGTTGTGTGTTGTGTCCCAGATGGACTGGGGGAAGAAAACCCTGATTCAAGGACACACTCCACTGATGAAAACAATTCTGTGGCGAAGTAAATACTACAGATAGAAATGTAATCGAATAAGTTAGTTCAGTTAGTTTATTAATAATAATAATAAAAATCACTCAATTTAAGCTTGTAGAAATTAAAGTGTAAATTATCGAGAAAGAGGATACGCTCATGGCAGTTTGAAGCCCCTGTTGTTCCTGATGCGTCCAGTAGGAGGATGCGTCCATCTGTCTTCATGAAGATGAAACTTGCCCAGAACACAAAGTAATAATACTGTATAATCAAGAATGAAAATCTGACAAAAACTGATTTTCTTTTTAAAAAATTTCTATTTGTTGCCTGTCTTTAGATTGCGTTTGATTCTGGTAAGATCCTGTTTACTTCTTGCATTAAAACATAGCCTACTCCACATAGATATTGGCAAAATGTGAACTTGTTTTTTTACAGTTTATGTGGTGTGAAGACACGTTTATAATATGCATGTATATTTGTATGTCAATCTCTCTCTAAGTAAAGAGTTGAACCGCACACTCACTCAAAATTTTGTATTATTTCCAAGGTCAAAACACATTAAATCAGCATCAGCGTCCTATAGTGAGCTAAGGTCCTTACTGTCCTTACTAGTGCCTGGATTTGTGTACACTATTCACGACCTAGGAAGACACTGACATCGTCTTCACACTTAAACCTTGATGTTGTGGCCAATTTTTGTTTCCAGATAGGTTGTATCTATTTCTTTAGCAGCTATATAAGAGATGCATATTGTGTAAACCCTGGTAAATGCTGTTTCCCCACTCTCTGTCTTTCACATTAGAATAAAAAAGGACTCTGCTACAGAACACATACATATGCACACAGGCTGCGATACATTGAACACTGAGATGCAAATGGCCTTGTGATTGTTTTGTAAGAGGCCATTGTTTGCATGGGTAACTGGGCGTGTGTGATGAGACATCTTCAGCACTCACAAGGCACATGACTCCTTTATGTGTTTTCCTTTTGGAAAACATCACTGTAATACATAAAAATAGCATCACAAAAGCTTACTTTATTCATAAAATGATAAAGAACTATGTGCCTTGTCATCCTGCAGTATCCAACAAAATGTAGTATTTTGCTTGGCTTTGCTTTATATGTGGAAAGTTTTGTGTTTCAACTCTCCATAATTAGAATCTGCTCCATATGGAAATAAGTTTGACTTTTAACCACAATGATCCAAATTACCTGGGTTTCCCAGCATGTAATATTATTGGCCACATGAAACCATTTATTTGAAAATATAAATAATTTACCCATACAAAAAAGTAGGCTAATGGTCTGGTCTGGTACAGTGATAGCCTAGTAATACTATGGTACTTTAAAAATAAATATACTTTGTAATTTTAAAGCTTTATATTTAAATATACAAGAAAGTGAGCAAATGATATAGTAGCCTAGCTAGGCTAAATGTAGCCTAATTTGATGCTATGGTCAAATAATGATTAAACGCCACTCTATTTCAGAGAATATCGGGTATAAAAAATGTAAAACACCATCTAAGAATGTTTTTATAAACTTGATAATATATACTTTAAAACATTTAGTTAATATTTTATTGATTCTTTCCTGAAATTAGCATGCGGATATTGTTTTTGCTCTGAGGACTACACTCCGACTCTAGTCTCGCGAGATTTGAGTTTGAACTGATATGTGAGAAGAGAGCGAGACGGATGCCAGTGAGTCAGAGCGAGCGAGCGAGCGGAGGACGGGACACAGGACGGCCCGACTTCAGCCCTACAAAACAACTCCTTAACGTAGCCTTCTTCCTAAACCACACTCGGAGTTGATTGCCTTTGTTTGTTACTTGGAATGAAATGCTTTTACGTGGATGATTTGAAAGGTGAGTCGCCGTTGTATAGCAAGGTATTAAAGGCTAGTTTGACGGGTGGGCTAACGGTCGTGTGTTCGCTTTCACAGTTTGCTCTCGCTGGCGAACGTGAAAGCGAATATTTACACAAACATTATACGAAGTCGATTCTCACATTTGTACTATTACAACAAATAACCGCCTATTTAATGTTGTAACCGCCTATTTAATGTTGTAACCTGGTGTACAGGGAAGTAAAATCGCTTTAAAGGGCCTGTGGTGGGTCCGACATTAGATGGGCATGTAACGTAACTTAGCCAGCTTTCGCATTGTCATTTGTTTCTGTTTGTTCAATTTAAACTCACACCTTTGTAACCAGGAAGTCTGCTCAAATAAAACATTTACCTAGCGTTATCGCTGCGGTTAAACGTCACCAAACCTTTGATCTGCATTATACACAGGGATTGTTTTTAGACTCGCTTAGTGGTTCATTTTGCAACCGTTTACACGCCTAATATTTATGGCAAGTTACACCACATTGTAACTTACTTATTTGCTCAGTGTATTTAGACTTCGTTTTCATATTGTACGTTGGACTTTTTTTTAATGTAATGGCTAACTTTATTTAGCTACACGAACTAATACACTTCTGTAGAAATCGAGTGTGTTTTGCCTTATACGAGAATTCAGATTGATAAATGGTTATGTCTTACGTCATCCAGTGTGTGTTCAAAGGCTGATTTAGTGTAAGTTAACGGTTATTCCCCAATGGAGTTTCTTGTAGTAATAATGATAATAAGCTAATTAGTTTCTTGGATCATAGCTGTAGGATTCCCGCAACTGGTTTAGCTAAAACTAGTGTTATCACTGACTGAACTATGGAAACTGGTGGTCGAGAGGTGTTGACCTCAGTCTAGTGTTGAAATGTTGATTCAGCTTCCAATTTGACGTATTATTCTAGGTCACTGGTAGAGGTGTCAGATAAAGAAATGTGGAGTTTGTTTGTGGCCTTGTGTGTGAACATACTGTCGTGTCACAAACCCCCAAAAATGAGGCTTTCAAGGAGTTTGGTCTATTTTTATCATTTTTGCTGTGGGGAAATGAATGACATTGCAAAAGCTATGCGCTACTGTTTGAGCTACGAAGGATTTTGAAGGCCGATACCAATACAAATATTTGTTGGTTTTAAAATCCGATTTTCCGATATATAGGCCGATATTTAAAAAAAAAAAAAAAAAATATATATATATATATATATATATATATATATGAAGAGTTCAGATGCAAAAGCCTCCAAGTGCCATTTGAAATTTTCTTCTAAAATGACCTTTTTTATCAAGCTTGTATATTTAAGTTCAGTAATTTCACTTAAATGGCAATGAAGATTACCTATTAATTGTCATTTAAGTAGAATTACTGAACTTAAATATACAGGGTTGATAAAAATGGTCATTTTAAAAGAAAATTTCAAACGGCATTTAGAGGTTTTTGCATCTGAACTCTTCATATATATATATATATATATATATATATATATATTTCAGAAACACGCAACAAAACATTAAGAGGTTTCTCTAAAATTAGTTTTTTGTAGTTATTTAGTGCCCTCTGGTGGAGAAACTATACAACTCCAACACTCATGACATGGTTGAAGCATGTTTCGTCCGTTTTTATTTTATTTAATTTTTGAAAAATTCATTTATCGGCCATTATAACTGCCGATACCGATAGTTTAGAAAATGCCTAATATCGGCCTGCCAAAAAATCAGTCTGGCTCTAGAAACCTTTGATACTCTTCACAGCGCTTGTCCAAACACTTGCGGGAGTATTTTAAAGGAGCCTGCTATCAGCAGGTACTGGTACTACAGTATCTTCACATAAAATTATCAAGTAAACCTTTGGCAGGACAAAATTAAATTTTTGGTGGCTGCCAAAATATTTTCAATACAGGAAAAACCCTAAATATGCCTATGAGTGTCATGCAAAGCAGTCTTTTATTTAGGATCAGGATTCAGATGTCCTCAAAGATCTAGATCTCACTCTGCCACAGGTTTATTAGACCAGTTTTGGCTAGTTAGAAAACCACAAATGAGCAGAGGAACTGCTTGAGAAGGTTATGATGAAGTTCTTTAGGAGAAAACCAGTCTAAGGTTGTCTTCCGTGTGTGTTCATCTTGTTTACGAATTCCCCATGGTCTTGTTTTTGACCTTAATCAAAGTCTTGGGCTTGTTTCTCTCTGCGTAGTGGGAGAACAATGGACGCTTTATGCATGAGCTGGAAGTGCCATGCAGTCAGGTGGCTTACTAAACACATACCAAACTGAGCTAATAAGAGTTTGTGTATGTTGAAGGCCAGGCATGCCTCAAAATGGCAAGGGATGTTGTTGTAGTACCATGGCCAATGTTAAACAGGGTTAAAATGTGACAACTTATTTCCTACAAGAATTAATGTACTACAGTCTTTGCTGTAGCGACAAATGTTTTTGCCTGCCTCGGGTATGAGTGTTTAAGGATTGGTTCTCGTTTTGTAATGTAGTTGATGAATTCTTTGTGTGCAGTCAGGGCCTCATAGTGACCACAGCGTTTATGGGTGCACAATGCAATGGTTTCAAAGACCTCATTGGCAGTGATCCGTGCTGTAGCCACTTAATGATCTAATGACTGGTTACTTTTTTCTCTTATGATGAACTTTCAAGCTCAGGATTCAATGTACCAGCATACTGTTGTTCACTATAAGGTTGATTAACAGCTTCTTTTAGTTTTAATAATTGTTTTAACTGAGCAACGATATTGTGGGAATCAATTTCAGAAAGATTTTTTTCTAGCTGATGAACGATAACATTGAAAGCCAATCTGAATCCAACCAAATTTAAAGAGCTCAAGTTTAAATTTGTATATGCGATAACTGCAGCGCACACTAGTGTTGCACGGTGCACCGATACTTCAAATACATCACGATACTTGGAAATTAAAAACCTCACGATACCTTTATTTATTAGTAACAATACTTTTATGAATGACCCCATTCCTGATTTGTAAGAGACGTATTTCTTGTACGGCCCTATGATTTCCACGTTATTTCACTGGTCTGGACTGCATGCTTACCTATCGCTAACCAATCAGACCTCAGGTACCGCCCAAAATTCTGTAGTAACCAATCGTAAAAAAGAAAGTATACAGGGGGAGGTGATCAGGCCGTGAGTGCAGAGACATCTCTGCGTGAGTGCTATTTACGACAGTACAAGTTCTCCACAGCGACTCTAGGGGTCACAGTTTGACAAAAACGGAAATCCTGCATAGTGCTGCTGTTCTACTCAAGCGTGCCGCACCAGCCCTCAAAAGTGAAGCCAAAACGTCTCGATCGCCCCCCTGTGACTGGTCCTAGTATAGCTCATAATCCCCGCCTCCCCATGTTATTCAATGGGACGCGAGACCAACTAAACAATTAAATTACACTTCACATATCCTTTTTCCAAAGATAGTTTCTGTCATTTACTGTAGTTTATATCACGTTTATGTAATTTCAAGTGTTCGTTTTTAAAATAAGTTTGTTTTTAGTTAGTTATGTGATGATAAAATAACGGTGCTCTGACATCATGATTGACAGCTGTGATTGACAGGTTCTCTGTGCGAGGTAGTCACTGAAGCACCAGCGGACTTTTTTTTAATAATGTTGATTATGTGGTTAGTAGTTGTATTTACCTTATTTTAACAAGGTTCTGCAATCGGCAGACATCATTGGACAAGAAAGAAGCAGACAGAGGCAATTTAATGAAAGTTCGGGGCGTGTGCTTGCGTTTGATTCAGCGAGAATGAGGGCGGGGCCTTGATTTCGCGGCTATACTTCCTGCTCACGACTGCGCATGACTGGTCCCCAAACACGCAAGTGCGCAGACTCAAGTTCGAGATGTCAGCGCCATATCGAGACACTGGCGGCCTCAGTTCTCTCTGATGGAAAAGAGCGAGGGGGCGTCGTCCATCTTTTTTTACAGTCTATGGTTCTACTAAATTGTGCTGAAGTTTTTATTTGTCTAAATAGCGCTGTAATAGCATTTTATTTTGTTAGTTAAGTTGTTAGTATGTTTTCTGTTCATGAAAATGCTTTTCAGTGGCCGCATTTCTGGATGGGAGAATTATCTACCGCTGTGGTGACTAAATAGTGTTCAGGAAATCCAGGGAGACGTGTGTTTGTTAAAGGAAGTGTGTACATAGTGTCTGTAACTCCATTACTATGAATTTTAATCTGGCAAGGCTCTAGTATATGTCCTGTAAACAGAATCTGCCCTTTTGAAAAGAACAACGAACATGAATCACATGGCGTTCATTTAGGAGAATTAATACAACTGATATTGTTGATTTATGAAATTAAAAAAAAAAAAATTAACGCAAGCTGTTTTTTTATGCAGTTATTTTGATGCAGAGGCAATTTGTAATAGTTACCAGTGTAGTTTAATTTTAAACTTCTACATTCATGCTCACACACAGTTGATATTTTCAGCGCCACTTTCCCAAGCAGACATTGTGTCCAGCAGCCTCTAATAGAAAGTCTCTGTTTAGCTCACGATTGGAGCCAAATCTTACTGCTGAATGACCTGGGCAGGCCAGCTGAACTTGCAGCGTCTGGATCAGGTGGTGACGTCTTAATCTCCATCCTTCATTCAGGATCCGAGCGGGAAGCTCCTTTTAGATTAGCCTCTCAACCTTCAGCAGTATTACCGTCATTCAACAGAGTTTGTTAGTCTTGCTGTCTATCATTCATGATAAAATGATGGCAATGTTGGGGAAGAAGCTTAATATGCTTGATTCCCAATCAAAATTTTAGTTTGTAAGCAAGTTTAACTACTAGTCAAACCATTGTTCTGATAGATTAATACGTTACTAACAAGCTACTAAAAATACATTGCAGATAGTATCTTGATGCAGTCAGTGACTGATATATCGGGCACAAAAAGTTTGTGTCCTTAGAGTAAAAGCCCTTTACCCAAAAATGAAAATTAGCTCATGATTTACTCGCCCTCGAGTCATCCGAGGTGTATATGATAGGGATGGGCGTTTTTCTAAAATATTGTTTTTGAATAGTCGTGCACATAAAAAACGAATATGCTTTTACTTGAATGACGTTTAACAATAAAGTTATCACTTTTTACAACAACACCAAGTCCGCGTGTCTACGTACAACCTTCACCGTCTAGCAGACTTTTGCGTTTTAGACGGGAACGCGACGGTGGAGCGTTTTTAAGATTTCCACTCTGGAGGGTGGTTTGACTTTTTTGTGTTTTTATCCCTTAAAAATGCATCGCCATTCAAACGAAAGGCACATCCGATAAAATATTTTTACGTTTTCACCCGCGAGCGTTCTCGTGTAAACACGGCCTGAATGAATTGTACCCCCAAATGCAATTTTAAGAACTTTTAGGAGGGCATTAGATTGTTTCTTCATTTTGTCTCATGAGCAGTTTGCACAATAACGTGTGATGAAATCAACGCTGACGTTTATCACAATACTCCAGTACTTGTTGGAAAAAGTAGCTTTTTACTGGAAAAGTTAGCTGGATCATTACTCCCCGACACGGCCAGACAACGTATTGATGTTTAACCGTTTGTTCTGTTCCGTATGCACAGGATACTGAGCTATTTTGGTTTTATTATGTCTTTTGGCACAAGCACCACCTGCTAGCCAGAGGTCATTTTGCTTGGTAAATATTGTATAAGGGCCGCAAGTTGAAGCTCTACCTGTACTTAAGTATCCTGTGTTAAGGATCCTTCCTACGGTTCGATTGGAATGGAGACGGATTATACCAAACCTCAATAAGCCTTTTATTTTAGCTGCTCAGCTGACAGCAGTTTAGAAAGCTCAGGGCGTTTGGATTTGGTGTGTCATGCTTAATATCTGATCAAAGCTCTGTGTCCGGTATAAGTATCAGTGTGATCATACAAGGTGAAACATGTGAGTGATCAAGAAGTAACAGGGCAGGCATTAGGAGGAGTAGAAGCGGCCGGGACAGTGGCAAGCGCTCTTCTACTGGCATAATCAGCAATTGTGCTGATGAAGAAAAGCCTGTTTGGTATCTTTGGGAACACACAAACACAGAGCAGATGAACTTGGCCTCACAAAATGCTTAGCTGCTGACATCATTTCCTCCCGGGCCCCGGCCCTCAGCTGACTGGAAAAGGGTAGGAGTAAAATGTTTTGTGCTGGTGTCTCCGCCCCGGCTGTTGCTTTGACTGCTCTTTCTCAGTTGCTTTGGGTAAAGGGTAATTCTTAGCAACTTAACTGGTTTACGTGCTTCCATGGAGTCAGACGTTACTGTAGTGGCCCTATAAATCTTTAAATGTCTTGCTTATGCGAGCTGCTCTTTATGATGCTGGCTGCTAATTTATATGAGCTAAATGGCTTCCTTGTGGAGTGTTTCCCACAGGATTTTGTGAAACTCTGGTGGGTGGACCTCGCTCCGTTGGGTATACGGAAGAAAATTACCCTAAAATTTCTTAAGGGAAGAAAGTGTTGCACACTTTAAAATTCATCTGTCTTGTGCTCTTTTTTTTTTATTCAAGCTTTTTTTGACATTGACAGGGTTTAGACAAAGTTGGCCAGTCTGAGCTAAGACGGATAGCCCAGATGGCTATTCTCCACAGAATGCACACTAAAGTAGATAATTACAATATATATCAGAAATAATTACCACACAAGAAAGAGGGGAGGAGAAAAAAACCCAACAATACTAAAATAAATAAAGGGTAACACTTTACAATAAGGTTCATTAGTTAACATTAGTTAACTACATTAGTTATCATGAACTAATAATGAACAGCACTTATACAGCATTTATTAATGTTTGTAAACGTTAATTTCAATATTTACTAATACTTTATTAAAATCTTGTTAACATTAGTTAATGTTCTAACATGAACAAACAATGAACAGCTTTATTATCATTAACTAACATCAACGAAGATTAACAAATACTCTAACAAATGTATAGCTCATGGTTAGTTCATGTTAGTTAATACATTAACTAATGTTAACTAATGAACCTTATTGTAAAGTGTTACCAAATAAAGAAATAAAATAATTAAAGAAGGACAATAAAATAAGCATACCAATAAATTAGTCTTGTGCACTTTGAGAGTTCAAACTTAAGAGATCCAAACCATGTTCAGTGTTCAAATTGAACAAAGAAAAAGTTTTGCTTTTGCAACTTATTGTGATATCATATGTCATGACAAAAGCTTCAGCGATTATCGCAACATAAAAATTTGGTACCGTCATCGTTGTATGTCAGCCACCCATTTAGTGGCCTTTATGACGGGTATAAATAGATTTTGAGTAGTGAAAGATTGTGGTTTTGCGAGTCCTGTGGGATTGTTTGTGTGTTGTCTCTGGTAAATGAATTTCTGTCAAGCTGTTACAGATGTAGCCTAATTAACTCCTCCAGTGTTTACGTGAACTCCACAAGACCCCTTTTGTAAACAAAGACCCCATCATTGGAACATCGCTACTTTTTTTTTTTTACTGTAATGTTGTAAAACGTTTTCATAAAAGCACATGTACTAAAATATTAACAGCTAATGCTTTTGATGTTTTAATTGCCATTTCCATAGACATACCAGTGCCTGGGGTTCTAATGTGTAATTTAATATTCCATGTAGTTTTATTGTAAAAGTTTTTTTTTTTTACGAACCAGATCTAAACAAGATATATATGTTTACAGTTGTTTCAGCCTTAGGGGAAATCAAGCAGACTAGAAACATTTGAGTAATGTTAATATGATGCATCTAAACAGCATCTAAACAGGTTGGACAATGTTGGCCTAGGTGTGTTGTGGGAATGTTCAACGGCGTCAGACATTTTGCATTGCAGCTATCAAATCAGTTCTATTTTATTCTGTGCTCTTAGTTTTTTTAGCAGCTCAACCATCAAATGTTGAAATGTTGAAAGATCTGTTTGCTCATGCCAGTCAGTGTTATCAGGACGAGACTAAAGCCATTGAGCAGAACAGTGCCGATGTTATCTGTGTTTGTTTTTTGTGGGGAATATGATGCACCCCAAATGAGTGTAAGGTGCATCTTAATTGTGGCTGTTAATGGTATCTTATCTTTCTTGAATGTTATCAGCTTGACATGGTATTTGTCTTAAGGGTTCATGGGTGTCTTTACGTGTGTTTTGACATGTTACTTGAGTGGTATTGAATGTATTTTATTTTTATGTTTCTTCCTTCAGTTGTTATTCAGAAATAATCATCGAGCTTAGTTTCCTTGTAATACGTAAACACACAGCGCTCTTGGCATCTGTTGACTTGATGAGCCCAAAAACTTGCTGAGGTCAACTAACTAAATAAGACTCATCAGCTGCCTGGTTGTGAAATATAAGGTTTAAGCAAGCGGCTACCTCCCCGACTTTCTCTTGAACCCAACACTGAAGTGAATTAAACTGCAATTCATCGCCTGGCCACTTGAGGCTGATGGCCAAAGTGAGTCAAATCTGGATCTTCCCCATGTTAAAATGCCCGACTTCACATCAGAAAAAAAATGTTTACAGCCTAGTGTCAAATATTCTTTTGGTCGATATCGCTAATTTTGCGCTTCATGACAACTTTTTTTTTTTCCTTTTTTTTTTTTTTACAACTCATCCGTTTAAATTATAATAAAGGGCACCTATTATGCCCCTTTTTACAAGATTATCTAGCGCAATCTGCTTTATTAGGCTTTTTTTCCGTTTGCCCTTCTTGAGCATGCGTTTATTAATGCTTTTGTTTTTTTATATATTTTGTTTACAGGCCTACTGTTTAATGTTTTCGACTATATATTGTAAGCGTGTTGTGTATATTGCCTAAGTGTAAGCTTGTTCAGAAATGGTGATAGAAACGTAAAAAAATCAACTTTTAAAAAAAATATTTTTTGTTAAACATCATTTAAATAAATGAATATTCGATTTTTATGAGCCGAATATTCAAATGCAATATTTTTGAAAAATGTCCATCCCTAGTATTTGCACAAGGAGGTTGAAGTGTTTCTGGTATGGTTTAGAGGCAGCAGAGTCTTGGATTATAAGAGAGAGAAACAGCTGGTGCATACTGCCAAAGACTCCTTTTATTTTTGAGAGTCATTACGTACAATGTCCTTTTATTCCTATGACCTCTCAGCTCTCATGTGACAGACTGCAGCATTTTCGGGAAGTTTAGATGATTCATGTCTGTCGAGTGTCTCTTCCTCATTTGGTTTAAGAGTTTTTGTGCTAATCAATTGGGACTGATACTCTTCATCACTACTGTTGAGGTCTGAAATGTGAGCTCTTGAGGCGGAGCAGATGTGTTATATTCAACAGTGTGAAAGGCCTGCAGGCAGGGCGAGAAGATCTTCTCTGTGAATGACGAGAAGGATTCTCACTTCTTTTCTGCTGGCCTGTCTCGGGTTCCTTGACATGGTTTGTGGCTTTCACTCCCATGCAATAGTTTCTTCTATCCCGTACAGTATCAGTCTGATGACGCATCCTGTTCTAAAGTGGTTCTCCAGTCTTTTTGTAATGGTTTCGTTACGATGAACTTACTGTGTTCAGCCTTTCATCAACTTTTCCACTGAGTCAGTTCTTCTCATCTTGGCAGTGTTTTAATGTGCTTTCAGACAGCAGGAATCAATTTCAACCTTTAAACTTGCTGTTCACATGAAATTTGTGAACTGAACTATGCATAAGTATGTGTGTAATCACAGTGTACTAGTGTTTCAATACTCAAATCTGATTTTGAGCTAGAATTACATGTCTTAAATAGAGCCAGACCGATTTATCGGCAGGCCGATATTAGGTATTTTCCAAACTATCGGTATCAGCAGTTATAATGGCAGATAAATGAATATTTCAAATATAAAATAAAAACGGACGAAACACGCTTCAACCATGTCATGAGTGTTGGAGTTGTATAGTTTGTCCACCAGAGGGCACTCTACACCGTCCCTGTTGGCAACACTCGTGTATAACGCGCCACACATCCTGCAATCTGCTGATCCAGGTTGCAGGTAGCTTATAAGGCAATGAAGGGACTAATTTTTATTTTATTTATCAGAACACTTTAATATATTTTAATGTTAATTTGTTCTGTTGTGACAATAAAAGAAACAAGTTTCCTTTTAAAATGCATTATATTATTTTAGTTAACTCATAAATAACTACAAATAACTAATGTTAGGGAAATCTGTTAATGTTATGTTGCGCGTTTCTGAAATAAATTTTTTTTTTTAAATAATATCGGCCGATATATCGGATTTTAAAACCAACAAATATTTGTATCGGTATTGGCCTTCAAAATCCTTTATCGGTCGGGCTCTAGTCTTAAATGCATATCTTTTCATTTCTGGGTAAAGAACGTCACTCCAACTGCTTAGTGTAAAGCAAATAATTTACTAAAGTGACGTTCTATTAAAAATGGTTAAGCAGCATTAAAGAAACAAGTGACCAAAAACAAAAATTGTTGTCATTGTTTCACGTGCGGTCCGTTCCAAACTTTAGTTCTTATGTGTAACATGGAACAACAATTTGAACAATGTTTGTAACTATACAAATTTGGTGCACATTGACTTTCTCAAAAGACCTTTTGTTTCACTGAAGAATGTCTTGAAATGATGATGGAAAAGTATTTAGTTTTCAAATTATTGCTTTCATGCCACTTCCTTTTTCCTACTTCCCTCACTCCCCCGTAAACTTTCCCCATACAACTTATTTTTAAATTGCAATGTTTATAATAGGTTTACAGTCATTAATGCTTTGACATCTGAAAATGATGAAGAATCGTCAGCAAAAAAAATGAGGTCTTCCACCGTGTAAGATGTGCAGTCCGTCTCACTCAGTTTCTGTCTCTGTTTCTCTCACAGATCAGGTCGAGATCCAACCTGGTGACTCCAAACTGACACGTGTGTCTCAACTTCAGCTGCCTGGATCAAGGGAGCATCTTGCGGAGAGTTCACCACCATGTCTTAACACTTCGCGCTCCCCTCTGAAAACCCTGTCCCCCTTTCCCTCTCTCTCCCCTCCCTCCCCCTCCCCCTCCTCCTCCTCTTTCCCTGCCCTCCCTGTAGAAGCTTCCCAGTCCTTTGGAAACCACAGTGCCTCCTCTGGAGAAATGAGCCTGCATCAGCAGCCACAAGGGTCCGAGAGGGACCTTCCCTCTGCCGCCTCCTCTGTCAGTTTGCCCTCTGTACGGAAGACGCCTAAAAAACGCCGCATCTCGCTGCGCTCACTGTTCCGACGTCGCTGCGGGGAGCCCAAATCTCGTAAATCACGGGCTCTAGCCGCCGGAGTGGATGGCATCGCTAGTGTGGAGAGCGTGCACTCGGAAATGTGCCAGCAGCAGGACCACGTCTCGGCTCTTTCCGCGCCCGGTGTGGCCTCCACCTCATCTTCATCTTCCTCATCCTCGGCCTCCACCTCTGAGCTGCTGGAGTGCCCGTTGTGCCTGCTCCGTCACGCCAGAGACCGTTTCCCTGACATCATGACATGTCACCACCGCTCATGTGCCGACTGCCTTCGACAGTATCTTCGCATAGAGATATCTGAGAGCAGGGTCAACATTAGCTGCCCAGAGTGCTCCGAGCGCTTCAACCCCCATGACATCCGCATGATACTCAACGACCGTGTGCTCATGGAGAAGTACGAGGAGTTCATGCTGCGCCGCTGGCTGGTGGCAGACCCTGACTGCCGCTGGTGCCCTGCTCCGGACTGCGGGTAAGTGCACGTTTAGACAAAAAATGCAAAAGGCAAATTGTTTACTTGAAATGGGAATCTTTTTGAAAATTATAAACGTCTTTCACTTTTAATCCAGTGTGACCTTGTTTAAGTAACTAACCCAAAACTTTTGAATGAATGTGCAGACTTTCTGCAAACAAAAATGTGTCGGATGGACATGCATGATATCAGTGGCAGGTCAACAACATTGCTCTTATAGATACTACTTTTCATTAATACATTAATTTTATTTTTCATAAAAAAAAAAAAAATTAAAATGAAATGGAAAATATAAAATCAAAAATTTTGATTTTATATTTTCCATTTCATTTTAATTTTTTTTATTTATTTTTTTCTTACATCAAGTTAAACAAAATGAAAATTAGATGTTTCCTTGGCAACTGGGTGAAATTAAGTTATTTTTGTTTTTAATGTTACATTTCATTTCAGTTAATGCTTTATTTTATTTCAAATAACTTCTAAAAAAATAGTTTATTAATATGACCTTGGTCAAGATTGAATTTTGGATTAGAAATGCATTTAAACATTTTAACACTGTTATAATTGGTGTCTATTTCAATTGTAAGAAATGATTTATCAATAGGGGTGTGTAACGATACATTGTTATATTGAGATACCGTGATTTTAAAAATGCAATATGTATCGTTGATCATGTAAATGGTATTATTCTCGATACGAGTTAGTTTTATCCAAGGCTCAGCTCACTGTAAGGTATAATTCATCCAAAAGTTTAAAAGTATCCCCCCTTATGTTGTTTTAAAGCACAAACATAATTTAAATCACCATATAACATTTAGTTTTTTACTAGTATGATTATTGCAAGTGTTAAATGGTTTATTTTTATATGTATAGTGCATTAATAGCGGGGGAGTCGGGACATGGCAAGCACTGTTTTAAATGATTATAAATAATGTTGACATAATGTTGGCTATGATTATGCAATGGGGGGATATTTGTGCATCCTGATAATAATAATACTAAAGAAAAAAAACTCTTTATTTTGGCTTTAAATGTTGTCAGTTTTGTGAGTTCAGTTTTGTGATCACCCCTGTACATTACATTTTCCATGTATTGTGAGAATTTGATGTTCCCCAATCAAAGAGAGGGGAGCTGCACTTGCATGACCGAAATAGCTGCCTGCGAGGCGTTTCAAAGATGGCTGCCGAGTGAAAGGATTTGCCAGAAAAGGAACGTTGACAATGCTGCTAACATCCTGTTGCTATAGCAGCATGATGGGAGTTGGGGTTTTCATGACATTTCTTCTTCCTGGTTAGGTCTAAATCAATGCTTTGGTTTTAATTGCAGGGCTGTGATGTTGCTACAGCTGCCGTTGTGTTGCCACAGCTGTCATGACTGCATGTTGTGTGTATTTGCTTATTTGTGGTCTGTTTGTTTTGATATGCGAGTGTAGAGGTCATTTTGTGTGTGTGTGTAAGCATTTATAAACAGCCTCTTACCTAAATTGACTTCAGAAGTGTCAGTATGTATGTTTAGTTATAATCAAGCTAAGCTACACCAAGTTTCACATAATTAGCTACATTCTTAATCTTTCTCTCAAAGTATACATGAATGTGAACTACCATTCAAATTTTTGTTTTGTTTTTGAAGTGTCTTATGCTCATCAAGACTTGCATTTATTTGATCAAAAATACAGAACCAGTAATATTGTTACTATTATTCTTAAGTACAATTTAAAAGTGTTTCCTATTTAAATATATTTTTAAATATAATTTTTTTTCAGTTTGAATTTAAGCAGCCATTATCCAGTCTTCAGTGTCACATGATCCTTCATAAATATGCTGATTTGCTGCTCTAAAAACATTTCTTATTATTGTTAAACAATTGTGCTGCTTAATATTTTTGTAGAAGCCGCAATCATTTTTTTTTTGATTCTTTGAATAAATCAATTAAAAATAAGTGTTAACCCCAATGTTTTTGAACATTAGTGTAAATGTTCTTAGTAAAAAGGCGCCAGAGACTCACAATGATTACAATGAGCGCTGTGATATTGGGCTGGGATTCAGCTTTTCTCTTTTTTCTCGGCTTGTACTCAGATCTGTCTGGGTCGTCATCTTGAGGTTAACACAAGCCAAAGGCACAGTATTGTGTTGTGATCAGCGCTTTTGAAGGCCTGACACTGGTGACACTGTCACTTTGAATGGAGTCTTTATCAGGCCAGTGGAGAGCCTGTCATGCTAAGCACTCAGATCTGCATCCAGCTGTGCCCTGTGTTTCAATAACACATTTTGAGCAGCCTTTTTCTTTTGTCTTTTTTGATAGTCGGTTATACTTATTTTCTCAGTAGGTACTGATATATCTTTAGTATTCACCCATGCTCCTGGCTACCCGCTGTCCTTCAACGTTTATTTCCAGCCCTAATTGAACCCACCTCAAGCTGCCAATCAAGCTCTTCAGGATCGCTTAAATCCAGAAGCAGGTTGGAAAACTTAGCAGGACAGTGGGTCGCCAGGAGCTGGGTTGAAGACCTCTGCTCTAGAGGATGTCTGTTGTGTCTAGCAAAGAGCTCTTCCCAGTTAGATACATTAGGTATATTGTATTCTAGGTATTTTTTTTAAATGCGCCATAGCACCCAACGAGAATGTAGGAAAAGAACTAGTCAATGTGTCATGGCAGGTTGCAGTTATAAACTGTGGTATGCTTTGAGGGGTGATGTAGGGCCCTATGATTTCCGCGATCATGGAATCGCGGATGGAATTGGCCAATTAACGCAGAATTTCGTGGAATTTTACATATTTGGTTTGAAATTGTGTTTTTGTGTGGGAGAAGAAAGTATGTCTGGTGAGCAAATCTGGGTGACCCAAACCCCTCAACCCGTCACTTCAGCTCCAATGACGAAATCTGAACAATGAAAGCATGGCGAAGCGACTCTCTGCTTTCGTCGGCAGAAAGTTAAGAAACTCAGTGCTATAAGCCGTCAGTGCCGAGCCGAGAAGTTCGCACGTGACTTATTTACAGTGTTTCCCACACAGACTAATGGCTCAGAGAGAGATCTTCCAACAATGCGGTTCCGGTGCAGGTTTCTGGACTTATGTACGTTATTGATCTGTTCTGTGTATTTCTGTTGCAGAAAAGGGTGTTCCTGGCCAGAACATTGTTCTTTTATATCTAGATTAGGGCTGTCAAACGATTAATCGCATTCAAAATAAAAGTTTGTGTTTACGTAATATATGTGTGTATAATTATTTTGTATATATAAATACACACACATGCATGTATATATTTAAGAAAAATCTGAAAGTATATACTTTATATATATATTTATACATAATTAATATTATGTATAAATATAAATATTTGATATATTAACACATTTTGCTTAAATATATACATGCATGTGTGTGTATTTATATATACAAAATAATTATACACACTACGCCCACATATATTACGTAAACACAAACTTTTATTTTGAATGCGATGAATCGTTTGACAGCCCTAATCTAGATATATAAAACTGTGCATGCAAGAGCGTTAGAGAACAAGTGAATCAACTGTGCTGTCGATAAGCTAGAATCACTCCTGCTAGTCATTGTGAACAGTAAAACAGAAGTACCGCACTGCCTCCACAAACACTGGGATGCACACTGTTTGATTTTAGACTCCTTCTAGTCTTGTAAACGACACATAACAGCATTACATCACTCTTTGTTCCTCAAATCTGTGGAAATATGCGGCCAGTTCGTAACAGGCTCCATTTTGCCTGGCCGAGAACACAAAGTATTCTGGTGGAAAAGAGCTACAGAGAACTCAGGTGACCCAGGTTATAAAACCCTGCATTAGATAACAGTGTTAAAGCAAGCGACCTTCATATTGAGTTAAAGGAATGTTGAATGCTTTAAGCAAACATTATGGACTTTAAAAATAAAACTTGTTTTCAGACATTTAGTAGAGCATGTACATAGATATTGTGAATAGCAGAGGGAGTGAGATGCATTGATTCTGCATTGTTGCACTACAGGGATGGCTAAGGTTATGTTAGGTGAGGTTAACATTTTATAAAATATGTACACTTTTTTTAAACATGTCTTCTGTTTAGTGGAAAGGCTGTGTGCCATGATTTACTGTGACCTTTTATCTTGTGCTGTCACTATCCTTATTTTGAGATTACGATTTTTAATTAATTTATTTTTCGCCTTATGTCTCCAACATTGTGTTTACTCGTACACTCTCTAGAAAAATCGCAAACTCTAATGACAAAGGCCACATCGACAGTTCACCAAACGACATCTGCTTTGCACCAAGGAGTTGTAGCTTCTTTTGTGTCAAATTAAATTGTGTAATTATGTCAGTCCACAGGCAAACATAAGACTCTTTCATGAGGTTTGAGATCATGTCTTCTTTGTTGCTGGAATAACTGACTGATCCTGTAGCGCACATTCACGCTTCTAGTGCTTTATCACATTACAAGGACCGTTGTAGCCTCTTATGCAACTTTTGTCTAGCACACAGATCAGTTAGCGGACTGTTTTCTCTCAATCACTCTGTCTGCCCCCTTGTGACTTTCCAACAACCATTATCCCTGCAGACAAGCATCATTTAATAGGTTCTCATTAATAGAGATCGGGTCACAATGGCCATTCAGAATGATGCCATCACTTTGAATTAGCAGGGCTGTGAATCTAGATGGGTCAAAAAGTCTCCACATGCTTTTCCAGATTGCTGCAGTTATATAACATGGCGTGTTTGTTTTGGAGAATGGACAAACGTGAATGATTGGTTTACTGTAATTATCTTTATTTTTAATGCCCTCGGATATGTATGAGAGAATGCATCTGTTCGTGTGTAGCTGTGAAAGTATTTGTCTGTTTGATTTGACAGGTATGCAGTCATCGCCTTCGGTTGTGCCAGCTGTCCAAAGATCACGTGTGGTCGCGAGGGCTGCGGAACGGAGTTCTGTTACCACTGTAAACAGCTGTGGCACCCAAATCAGACCTGTGACGCCGCCCGACAGCAGAGAGCTCAGAGTCTCCGTCTGAGACCCTTCAGATCATCGTCACTCAGCTACAGCCAGGAGAGCGGCGCTGCTGGTGAGCCCACTAAACTCACACGAGCACAGTGCAGACCCATGGCCACTTGACATTAAAGTGTGGTCTGTTATCTTTAGTGTCAGAAGTTTCATTCATGAAACTGCTCTAAAATCAGTCAATCAGTTTAAACCAATCAAGTGCTGTATAGAATGAAAACGGCATCTCTCCCTTATGAAATGACGTACTGTGATTTGTACCACTTGGTGTGTGAAAACGTCTGAAATCTCATATTTCAGCGCGGAGTGATTTTAACTAGGGCTGGGTAATAAATATCGATTTCTCGATATTAATCGATTCTCATTTTTACGAACCGATATCGATTCTTAAATCTCAAGAATCGTTTAGTCATCCTGTTTCATTTGAATGAATGGGATATTGTATTCCGGCTGCGTGCATCCAAAAAAATCGCAATAATCTTTGTCCTTTGTTACTATTGATATGAAACAAAGTGTCAATTTTCAAATTACGTCCATTTTCTTTAGAAATTCAAAAACATAAATAACGTTTTGGCGCTGTGGCGTGAGATCGCTCTGGCTCAGCTCAAGAGAAGTAGCTGCGCTGATCTCTCTTCCGGGTTAATAATGCCAGTCACAGCGCCAAATAAACATGAATGAGCATCTGAAAGTGTGTTAAAGATAGAGGACAACTTATCCAAATCCGTATCATGTCACATTGATTCACTCGATCAGCGTTTCAACCGTGGAAAGACGTCAGTTAAACAGCTTATCAATGTCATATTTACCTCAGAAAACCCACATAAACTCGTTAGTCAGCTAGAAAAAAATAACTCTTGAGAGGAGCATTTTGCTAAATATATTGTATACACCATATTACATATGCATTATAATCTTAATGTTCTTCGATATTTAATGCATATTTGAATAAAACTGGCAAGTTTGTATGACAGCCACCATTTAAATGTTTATATAAAAAAATAAATAAAAGTGTAATTTAAGTGTTTGTATAGCTACAAAACAGTTCGTTATTACCTTCATATTAGGCTAATGAAGCCTATAGGCTACAACTAGACTCTCATAGTTTACAGCATTAGTTAAGAGATTTGATTCCCTTGAGAAAAATTGCCATTTATTGTAACTGATATCCAAAATAATCAATATTGAATCGAATTGCAAGCTTGTGAATCGAAATCGAATCGAATTGTGAAATTTGTGTCAATACCCAGCCCTAGTTTTAACTGTTGTGTCTTGTGTCCCTAAAGCCGATGACATAAAGCCATGTCCCCGCTGTGCGGCCTACATCATTAAGATGAATGATGGGAGCTGTAATCACATGACCTGTGCTGTGTGTGGCTGTGAGTTCTGCTGGCTGTGTATGAAGGAGATCTCTGACCTGCACTACTTAAGGTAATATATATAATGTGTGTAATGCTGTAAATCAGACTTTGTCTGCATTGACACTCTGTGAGAACTGATGAAGGTCAAAGAGTGGTAGAAACCTTTTCTTTTTGTGCTAAGGTTACATTTCTAGGTTTAATTTCTCTGTTTCGGTCACAGTCCTTCAGGATGCACGTTTTGGGGTAAGAAGCCCTGGAGCAGGAAGAAGAAAATCCTGTGGCAGTTGGGGACACTCGTGGGTGCTCCGGTTGGCATTGCACTCATTGCTGGCATTGCCATACCTGCAATGATCATTGGGATTCCTGTGTATGTGGGTAGAAAGGTGGGTGGCTACTCCAAATAATCTCTGAATGTTGAGAATGAAAAGTAAAGTTTAATTCTGCTGTGCCCAATTGTGATTGGATCGATTGTTTTCACATTTTTGCAAGGTATTATATTTACATAAATATATACTTTTTTTTTTTTTTTTACATATTTGTTTATCTAAATAGGTTGCTATAGTGATAAGGGACTTTCGCACTGGGTTGTTCTAGGAACTTAGTTATAGGAACTAGCCACAAGGATAGTTCCCAAGACTGAAGTCTCCAATGAAGTCTATAGGGTCACTGTGTCCAATTATTTTACTGTCTATGATATTTCCCTGAGAACTAATTCCCCACTAGCCATTTTCCTGATTGCATTCACACCGCCAGGAAGAGCTCAGAAGCGGCAGACATTGGCGTCTTTAAGCGTGGCATTTACTAACGTCAACAACCGGTGGATTGAGGATGCCGTGATATGTAATAACTGATATGTAATGTAAATGCGTAATTTACACGACTGAACGAACAAAAACTGGGGCTAAGAGATGAAATCTCCTATGAAAACTTGCTGTGTTGCATATCATCGAGGCTGAGAAAAGCTCTTTTTTCCATATTCACGGAGTAAATATTTGCACGACTTCTGTTGGGTGCCTGTGTCACTTGTAGTTCCTATTGTGCTGGGTTAGACCCTACTCTGAAGTAGGAGCTAATTTAGTTCCCCCAACAGTAGTTCCTAAAAATAACATCGTTCCTGGTTCCTGCAGTGTGACTAAGCCAAAAAGTGGGTACTTAGTCAATAGTTCCAAGAACTATGAACAGGTTCCTCTGGTGTGAAGTCCATAATATGACTGTCAGCCTGGTGCCAAAACTTTCTTTTACAACCACTGAGAGTAGCTGCCATTGTGGAAACTGAACCTTCTGTCTCTGTTTACTCTATCATGATAATCCTGCAGGATACTGAACTCGTATCGACCGCACAACTATTAGAAGAAGACTGAATTTTATACATTCAATCAAGCCGAAAAAATTAAATTTTTATTTAGTGTTTGAAATACAAACGTAAGTGCAGTATGTGTGGCGTTACATATTTGTAGCTTGGATTACAAAACATTTAGAAATGCTTGATGTTGAAAACTGACATTGCATTTATTTTTGTGCAATGTATATTGGGATATCAAAAGAGACATGAATTGAATAGTTCTATTAGGAAAGAATGAATGATTAAAAAAAATGGGTTAATTTGTTGGGATGGGCATATGTATATTACATACAGTTATTGTATTTATACATACAATATGTTGCTGTATTACATGCAATACAGTTTCTCCAAATTCCTAGGTCATGACGACAAGATAATAAAGGGCCTTCGTTTTATCTGACTAGAAAAACAGTGTTGCTTATTATAACCCCAGTTAGAATTGTGCCAGCATGTTGATATCAGATTTATGTCCAGCATATAAGTATAATTTGTGTCCTACATTTAGGATTTGGTTTCGTGTTTGAGTTAATATGCAGCCCCGTCTCTGAACTAGATTAAACCACTGCATTTTTACAATGATTAATAGCTCCTCAGATATGTGCTGTTCAATCTGAATTTCATTATGAAGGGATTTCCATAACAGTCTGTTTATCTGACCTGAATTCTGAAATATGTTGACCTACATGTCTTCTCACACACTTATCCACCTTGTTTGATCATTAAGTTGGAAATTATTCTAGCGTAATGAGTAAGAATAATGAATGTGGACTCTTTAAATCCATCTACTTCAGATTCATAATCGTTATGAGGGAAAGGACATCTCTAAGCACAAGAGGAACCTTGTCATAGCCGGCGGGGTGACGCTGTCAGTGATCGTGTCTCCAGTGGTTGCCGCTGTCACTGTTGGTAAGCAGACTCAATTTCTTTTCTTTTTAATGAACTGAATTTGCTCATTCTGATCTAGGACTGGGCGAAAAGACAATTACAGGGTTCCTACAGGGTCTTAAAAAGCCTTAAAAGCATTGAATTTATGAATTTGGAAATAATACCTTAAAACGTCTTGAATTTTGATATCTGGGTCTTAAAAATTGTGCTGTATGTCAGTGTTAATTTCATTGACGAAAATAACGATAAACTTTTCTTCAACGACATTTTTTCACTGACGAAAACGAGACGCTAGTTTTGAATGACAAAAACTATGACGAAAATCTATTGAGATTTTCGTCAACGAAAAAACTAGATGCAAATGTTAGTGTCGATCTGGGAAGCGATCCAGTCAGAACTGATGTCCTGTGTGTGTTAAGCTAATGTTAAAACACAACTTAACATTGTTCGGCAAACTCTCTTGTGACCTACTGAAATGTTTTTATTTTACCTGCTTGACTTATCATCTTTTTATGGAAGCTTGTTTCCGCCACTGAATAAAAAAATAACATAAATAATTCCAACTTTTTATCTCACAATTCTGACTTTTTTCTCACAATTGCGAGTTTATATCTCGCAATTCTGACTTTATTTCTCAGAATTGCGAGATAAAAAGTCAGAATTGCGTGATAAAAAGTCGCAATTGTGAGTTATAAAGTCAGAATTGGGTGATATAAAGTCAGAATTGGGTGATATAAAGTCAGAATTGGGTGATATAAAGTCAGAATTGCGAGAAATAAAGTCAGACTTGGGTAATATAAAGTCGCAATTCTGAGAAAAAAAGACAGAAGTGCGACTTTTTATCTCACAATTCTGACTTTTTTTTCTCACAATTGCGAGTTTACATCTCGCAGTCCTGACTTTATAACACATAATTGCGAATTTATATGTCAAAATTCTGACATCTTTTCTCAGAATTGTGAGATATAAACTCGCAATTGCGACTTATCAGGACAATTTTAAGGGGGAAAAAATACTAGTTTAAATCTCACAATTCTGACTTTATATCTCACAATTCTGACTTTATATCACGCAATTCTGACTTTATATCTCGCAATTCTGACTTTATATCTCGCAATTCTGACTTTATATCTCGCAATTCTGACTTTATAACTCACAATTCTGACTTTATAACTCACAATTCTGACTTTACAAGTCGCAATTCTGACTTTATATCACGCAATTCTGACTTTATATCATGCAATTCTGACTTTATATCTCACAATTCTGACTTTATATCACGCAATTCTGACTTTATATCTCGCAATTCTGACTTTATAACTCACAATTCTGACTTTATAACTCACAATTCTGACTTTACAAGTCGCAATTCTGACTTTATATCACGCAATTCTGACTTTATATCACGCAATTCTGACTTTATATCACGCAATTCTGAGAAATGATGTCACAATTGTGAGAAGTAAACTCGCAATTGTGAGAAAAAAAGTCAGAATTGTGAGATAAAAAGTCGCAATTACCTTTTATATTTTTCATTCGATGGCGGAAACAAGCTTCCATATCTTTTACCCATTCCACATTTGAAAAATAAATGAACACGAGTTGAAGGATTTTGTTTTTCTTTGCTGGTAGGGACAGGAAATAGGTATTCATTTTTTATATAAAAGGTCTTAAAAAGACTTGAATTTAACTTGAAGAAATCTGTAGGAACCCTGTGTACTACTTATGTGGCAGTGTTGAGTAACCATTATATTTTGTGTCTGCACAGGGATCGGAGTGCCCATCATGTTGGCATACGTCTACGGTGTGGTGCCCATCTCTCTGTGCCGCAGCGGTGGTTGCGGCGTGTCCGCGGGGAATGGAAAAGGTGTGCGCATCGAGTTTGATGACGAGAACGATATGAACGTGGGCACCGGAGCTGCTGTGACTGGTGAGTGAAACTTAAGCTTTCAGAATCTCTCCTTCTCTCTGTTATTCTCTCATTTACAGTGTCTGTCTTGGTCGTCTCTCCCTCAGGATTTGTCTCTCATTTCACACTTTCTATACTCGTTGCTCAGGCTTAATACAAATGTGTGAAATGTGTTCTTGTTTAAAGTGCAAACTCCTCCTGGAGTTTGCTAAAATGTGTACAATTTATCAGGTAAAGTGGGTCCCTCTAGAATTGAAGGTGAGCCAGATCTAGAGACCTTGAGGTTTATCCTTTTCCAGACACAGCTACTGATACTCAAGGATCAAGTTGTTGTTTTGCTCAAACACCAAATAATTCTCATGAAGCTCAAGTAACGCTGGGAACAAACAGCCTTTGTCTTGATATATATATATATATATATATATATATATATGAAGAGTTCAGATGCAAAAGCCTATATGTATATTTAAGTTCAGTAATTTCACTTAAATGGCAATGAAGATTATCTATTAATTGTCATTTAAGTGAAATTACTGAACTTAAATATACAAGCTTGATAAAAATGGTCAATTTAGAAGAAAATTTCAAATGGCATTTAGAGGCTTTTGCATCTGAACTCTTCATATATATATATATATATATATATATATATTAGGGCTGTCAAAACGATAAATCGCGATTAATCGCATCCAAAATAAAAGTTTGTGTTTACATAATATATGTGGGGGCACTGTGTATAATTATTTTAGATATATAAACACACACACATGCTTGTATATATTTAAGAAATATTTTAATGTATATTCTGTTTATAGAATTATATATAAATAATATTTTTTTTCTTAAATATACATGCATGCGTGTTTTTATATATATACAAAATAATTATACACAGTGCACCCACATATATTATGTAAACACAAACTTTTATTTTGGATGCAATTAATCGCGATTTATCGTTTTGACAGCCCTAATATATATATATATATATATATATATTAGACATCCTTTTGATTATTAACAATTCTATTCAATTCTTCAATTATTCAACAATTAAAACAGAATGCAGAAAATGTAATGAAAATTTGAGAAACCTGATTGTAGTATTTGGAGTATTTACGTGTCATGTTATCATAACAGTCCTATTCATTTTAAACATACCGGTTTATTGCCACACTCTAAATTAACACTATGTCGATATTTCATGCCTTCAATATCACTATTATCGTCAACACCGGTATATTGCGACACCCCTAGTTGCAATAAAGACCTTTGAGTTTCTGTTTTATCACATTAAATGGTGAAATGAAGTGACTTACAGAGCAGCTTTGAATATGAAGCTTGTGTCCTCACTTATATATTGAGATGGCAGACGCTGAAAAAACATGAGCGTTATGCGTGCTTGAGTTAGTATGTAGTAAGAGACATGCAGAACATGCATTCTGTTTGTGCTTGAGTTTTCACAGACATGTCCATTTGATTCAAGCATACAGCCCAACATTTATTTTTTTTATATTTTTATGGCTAGATCCTACGATTATGTCTGCGTTTTCCACATCACTGAAATCATAGGGGCCTAAACAGCCTAAAAAGTTTGCCCCTTCTACCTCAACAGACACCACTTCAGTAGCAGAGACCAGGCATAACCCCAGCATCGGCGAGGGCAGTGTAGGGGGTCTGACGGGCAGCCTGAGTGCCAGCGGGAGCCATATGGAGCGCATTGGAGCAATGAGAGACAACCTGAGTGAGAACGCCAGCACTATGGCTCTTGCTGGGGCCAGCATCACTGGCAGCTTGTCAGGAAGTGCCATGGTCAACTGCTTTAACAGGTCAGTGACACCTTGTTTACATGTCAAGTCATGTGCACAATTATTAGCCAAAAAAATACATCCTTAAAGGGCCATGTCTCTTGAATTGTCCCAGTCCAAAAGGACCATTTTATACATGCTCTCTGCAAGAATGTGAGTAAAGACGTTCTCTGGGACATTTACTTCATCTATTCACTAGTCTGCTTTCACAGCCTCATTGTGTTTTCGTGCTCTTGCAAACGATTTTTTTGTTTTTATAAAGATGGAAGCAAATGATTGCCACGTGAGGTCGTTTATAGCCTTTGTTTAGCGGTTTACTACTGCTGATTTTATTTAGGCTTCAAAATGAAGTGTTGTGAAGATTATCATGATGAACAAAACAATTAAGAATCATACATTTTAGCCTATTATCTGCAATTATCCGAAAGTCAATGGTAAAGTGCAAAAAACATTAAGGTTGCTGTGAACAAGCCTTGAATTTGTTGTTTGTGTGTCTCAGGTTGGAGGTTCAAGCTGATGTTCAAAAGGAGCGTTGCAGTTTGAGTGGGGAGTCTGGTACCGTCAGTCTGGGGACAATCAGTGACAACGCTAGTACCAAAGCAATGGCTGGATCCATTCTCAATGCCTACTTGCCTCTGGACAGGTCTGTATTTCTATAACTGAAAGAATTTAAATACATGTATATATTGGCAGTAGCAAGTCCCATACTTGCTCCTCAGCAGCAGTGTTGCAGATCTATTCCACCTAGTCCAAATATATATTAACATTGCTGTATCCATTACAATGGAAAACACTCTGAGAGTTGTCATGACAGAATTGTTGTTTATAGGGCTGGGTATTGACACAAATTTCACAATTCGATTTCGATTCACAGGCTTGCATTTCGATTTCGATTCAATATTGATTATTTTGGATATCAGTTACAATAAATGGCAAATTTTCTCAAGGGAATCAAATCTCTGAACTAATGCTGTAAACTATGGGAGTCTAGTTGTAGCCTATAGGCTTCATTAGCCTAATATGAAGGGGTAACACTTTACAATAAGGATCATTATTTAACATTAGTTAATGTATTAACTAACATGAACTAACTATGAGCAATACATTTGTTAATCTTAGTTAATGTTAGTTAATAATAATAAAGTTGTTCATTGTTTGTTCATGTTAGTTCACAGCGCATTAACTAATGTTAACAAGATTTTAATAAAGTATTAGTAGATATTGAAATTAACGTTTACAAACATTAATAAATGCTGTGTAAGTGCTATTCATTATTAGTTCATGTTAACTAATGTAGTTAACTAATGAACCTTATTGTAAAGTGTTACCTATAAAGGTAATAATGAACTGTTTTGTAGCTATACAAACACTTAAATTACACTTTTATTTATTTTTTTATATTTTATATATATATATATATATTTATTTTTACTTTTATTTATTTTTATAATAAGACGATTATATGAAATATAAACATTTAAATGGTGGCTGTCATAAAAACTTGCCAGATTTATTCAAATATGCATTAAATAGTGAAGAACATTAAGATTATAATGCATATGTAATATGGTGTATACAGTATATTTATCAAAATGCTCCTCTCTAGAGTTATTTTTTCTAGCTGACTAACGAGTTTATGTGGGTTTTCTGAGGTAAATATGACGAGACATTGATTACAAGCTGTTTAACTGACGTCTTTCCACGGTTGAAACGCTGATTGAGCGAATCAATGTGACATGATACGGATTTGGATAAGTTGTCCTCTATCTTTAACACACTTTCAGATGCTCATTCATGTTTATTTGGCGCTGTGACTGGTATTATTAACCCGGAAGAGAGATCGATCTCACGCCACGGCGCCAAAACGTTATTTATGTTTTTGAATTTCTAAAGAAAATGGACATAATTTGAAATTTGACACTTTGTTTCATATCAATAGTAACAAAGGACAAAGATTAGTGCGATTTTTTTTTTTTTTTGGATGCGTGCAGCCGCGATACAACGTCCCATTCATTCAAATGAAACAGGATGACTAATCGATTCTTGAGATTTAAGAATCGATATCGGTTTGTAAAAATGAGAATCGATTGATATTAATTACCCAGCCCTAGTAGTTTACAAGCACTTTGAGACTTCTCAACAAATCTGTTTGTGTAGTAATGATCAGGGTCTGTAGGAAGTCGAGCTGTAATTAACAGTGTTCTGTTGTTGTGGAGCAGAGACGGGAACAGTATGGAGGTGCAGGTGGACGTGGAGTCCAAACGAGGGAAGCTGAGGCACCACAGCGGCAGCAGCAGTATGGACGACGGCAGCAGCGGAGGCCACGGGGCCAGCGTCTGCCCTTCTGGCTGTCCGCACGAGGGCAGGTGCGTGTCTTCACGCTGGGCCAAGGAGCCGTCCTCCACCTCGTCCTCTTCCTCCGGGAAGAAGAGTAAAGGAAAGCTGCGCAAAAAGAGCGGCGGCACCAAGATCAACGAGACTCGTGAAGACATGGACGCCCAGCTGCTGGAGCGCCGCAGCACCAACTCCAGCGAGTTGGACTCGCCCTCCCTGAGCGGCAGCCTGCCGTCTGTGGCCGACTCGCACTCCAGCCACTTCTCCGAGTTCAGCTGCTCCGACCTGGACGCCTGCAGACCCTCTTGCTACGAGTCTCACATCCGACATCCCAACGCAGGCACAGTCAGCCCTCTTCCCGAGGTCGAGAACGACCGGCTGGAAAACTTCCCCGCCTCACAAGCTGCGGTCGCCCCTCTGACCCCAGACGGGGCGGCAGAACGTCCACTGTGCTATATAGCGGAGGAGAATGTGAGTTTAATCTGTGCGGCTGACGCGGGCCAAAGCTCGCCCAAAGAACACAATAACAACTTCCCTCAGCCGGCTAGTCCTGTGCGCAATGCCTGCATTCAAACTGAGATATAACCAGATTGAGCTTTCACGGCTAACCTCAACACACACTTTATTACCGAGGATTGCACACTGAATTCAAGATTTAAATGCTCGTATGGGAGGTTGATAATTCGGATGTTGGAGATTTACTCTAGTCAAGGGCAGGATGTGCCTCGAGGTTTCAGACCAAAGGTTAGCGTTTGATTGACAGGTCATGTAAAGACCAAACCCAGGTCTGTGCATACCGTTAGACTAAAGCTCAGATGAGATTCAGAAGGTCAGTGGATGAATGTAGGGCGATTGATGATGATGATGTAGCTGTCAATCACACATGCCTCTGTTTCAGTGTTCAGGGTCACTGCGATGAATCCACCTCCACTGTGAGGTACGAGTATATGGATGAATCTTAGAAATGGGTCTGGCTCATTATTCATCCCAAAATTAATCCCATTCCTTTCATACATGAAATGAAGCCTCTGTTTAGGACAATGTATTAATCCAAACAAAAATTGCCATATGACAAATTTAAAGGAATACTCCACTTATTTGGGACTCAATAGGCTCATTTTACCACTCCCCCAGAGTTAAACAGTCGAGTTTTACCGTTTTCGAATGTATTCAGACATTTTTTTTTTATATATTTAGAAGAATATTAGTAACCAGACAGTTTCTGGTCTCATTGACTCCTATAGTATATTTTTTTCCTACTATGGAAGTCAATGAGACCAGAAACTGTCTAGTTACTGATATCCTTCTAAATATCAGAAAATCAGCTGAATGGGTTTGAAAACTGTAAAACTCAATTGTTTAACTCTGGGAGAGTGGCAAAATGAGACTATTTATGAGACCCAAAAAAAGTGGGACCCAAAAATTGCATTTTTGAGATGAGACCCAAAAAAAGTGGAGTATCCCTTTAAGGTACTTAAAAGCATAGTCCAGCTAAAAATGAAAATTGTCGTCATTTACTCATCCGCGTCTTATCAAACTGCATGACTTTTAATGCAGAACGTGAAAGATATTTTTGAAGAATGTTGGTAACCAGAAAGTTTTGGTTCCCATTGACTTAAAGGAGAACTCTGGTGCAAAATGAACCTTTGGTTTAATAACACATTGGTACCTAGTCGACCGTTCTCTGAGATTTGTTCATGATAATCGAATGTAAAGAGTTTTATCTCTAAAAAATGTTTAATGGTATAAACTAGAGATTTCTTTTTACTTATTATATCCCCCCATTACTAGCATTATACGCTAAACAGTTTTTAGAGATAAAACTCTTTACATCCGATTATCATGAACAAATCTCAGAGAACGGTCGGCTTGATACCGATGTGTTATTAAACCAAAGGTTCATTTTGCGCCGGAGTTCTCCTTTAATTGAACTGTTTGGTTCCTAACCCTTCTGTAAAATATCCACTTGAATTTAATTGTTTTTTGATGGACTATGCCTTTAAGGACATCCATCTTCCGGTATTGTAAATGTAGCTTTTTTAAATTTATTTTTTTATAACTATAACACAGTATTTTTCTGTATTACTGTAAAGAATTATTTAAATCTGCATAAAGGCAGTGTTTTAAAAAGTTACCGTGATTTAAACGCATCGCAGTAATAAGAATGGGATTTTATTTTTTATAATGTTCATGAGAATTAGACGGGGAAATACTTTTAGTTTTCGTGGAAAAAAAATATTAATCTTATTTTTAAATTGGCTTCATTTTCTAACTTTGTGATTTTGGGATGGAATATGATCATGACTTGTTCTTGACAGATTCCACGTGTTTGACCCGTGTATTCAGGCACCTTCACCACACATATACACTCATGTATTCTCAGTTACCCAGCATATAGCTTTAGTTGAAGGAGTCTACATCTATTCAAAGGCACCAAGGAAGTCAGGAGGGAAACTAACGCTCTTTGAGATCATCATACAAGATGAGCCTATAAGGGACCAGGCAATAGTAGATTTCCCTTTTCACAGCAATGATTCTTGTACATGATTGTGTTTTTAATTTTCTTGGGATTTTTCATTTTTCTCATCTAGTGTCACTGCTCATTTTCCATTTTTGGGAAAAGATGTTCAAGCCCTGTGCAGGGTGCTGCTTCTGAGTTGAAAAGCCAGTGAGAAGCTGAATGAAGCTGTGTCGCGCCCCCTGCTGGTAAGGATGGGGACCTTTGACCAAACCCATTTATGACGAGAAGCAAGTCTGGTGTGTTTAAAAAAAAAAAAAAAGTTCTTACAAAGCCAAGTCCACTAATAATTCTCAATAAAACAACTGTTATGGGTGCAAATGTTTTGTATTTATGATTCAGAAGAATTTGCATCCTGTTTAAAAAAAGAATTGTCAAACTACTTGCATTGTAAAGGCTATGATGGTAATCACATTTAGGTCTTCAACCAGTTAAGTGATTTTTTCTTTTCTTATCTTTTTATTTGTATTTGTATTGACTCATGGTGCCTTTTGGATCATCGAAAAACTATGTTCGTTCCTCCGGTTTGTGTCTTATGAAATCAGATGTATTGGACGAGGCTGAATTGAATGTTAGCGAGGCGGCGTGGCATGGTTTCTACACAACCGACCGCCTACCAAAGACAGCACTCAGGCTCACCCCTGTGACCCCTGCACACTTCGACGCACTCACAGTTTACAGACGCCTCCTCGGACTCGAGGCTCTGACCCTTGTGTTTGCACTGTTCGGTCCGCGTGTACGGTCGTGCCGTGAGCGCACGGGTCTTGTTCAAGAGTTGATTTCTATTCGTCTTTCACGCTGCCGTTCTGGTGCTGCTCCGTAAATCTTTTCGGGACTGATCCAATGCCACAAGCTGCTTGTTTTTTTTGTTCCTTCTATTTCTTTAGTGTTTTCTTTTCTTCTTATGTTTTGAGCCTTCCTGCCCATATCTGTAATATTACTTCAGAGGCTAGGGCCGATTGATTTCTAACTTGTTCAGAACAGCTTGGTATTTGTATATTTGCTTTATAATATGCGTGTAAATGCATATATAAATAAAAATAAAAATATGAATCCAGATGTTTTCTGTTTTGTTCAAAACTTCAATATTGAGATGCATAATGTATTATACGGGGTGTAAAATATTAGCATAAATTTAGTGAAAGGTTAATATTATAATCTTGTGTTAAACTGTGATATCAACAAAACTTTTGTGCACATTTTGTGTACATGTCTCAAATTTGATTAATGACCTATAAATAATTTGAAATGCCCTATATGAAAAAGTCTTAAATATATTTTTTTTAATTAATAAAATCTTACAAACCAAAAACAGTTAACAGAAATAAAACCTTAATAAAATGCTACTGAATTTAAATTTAAAGTGTATATCATGTAATTTTTTTTATATTATTATGAAAATTTGAAGGAAATTTATACGTTTATTTAGCAAGATATCTATATATATTTTTTTCCAAATTATATATTTCTAATTTTTTATTGCTTTTTTTTTTAAAACTAAGACTGGAGTAATGATGCTAAAAAATTCAGCTGTGCCATCAGAGGACAAAAATATATTTTCATATATATTCACTTTGCAAAAATTGTAATATTTCAATCGTTATTATTACAAGTTTTACAGTATTTTTGGACTATTTTAATAAACTTCTTTCAAAAAAATTTAACAAAAACTTTCAGACTGCAAACTTTTGAATGGTAGTGTATAGTCCGATTATTTGGATGCATTATCCAAAATCACCGGGAATGCTTTTTTTGCTTTTGCAATTATGAAACATTTGTTTTATAAGACATAATTTCTAATGGCAAACATTCATCACCTAAGAAGTTTATAAAGCCATTTATTTAGCTGATGCATGTTTATCTGAAACATTTCTGTTGCTGACACCCCAAAGAAAAAACTACATCTTATGTTATTTTTGTACATTCATACCTTGTGAGATCTAGTTTTATTTATGCATATTGAGACAATAGTTGGGCTGAAGGCTGGAAGATGTCAAAAAACAAAAACAAAAATACACCACATGAGCTACATGTATTCTTAAATTACACATAACATTGGAATAGCTATTAAAAATATATTAAATCCTGAGAAATGAGACATTTTAAATGCAGCAAATTAAACGTTCCTTTACAATTCCATCTGAGAGTGTTAAAATCACTCCATATGTGAGCCACAGCTTCTTCTAAAAGGCACATTCTCTAATCACATTCCAACTCCATAATCCCGTTTGTTACACGCTTCCCAGCCGTGCCATGCTCACACGTGCCTATTGAAGCCAGAGTTGGAGATTATGAACCGTTTGCATGCGCTGCATGTCAGCATTGCATCAGACACAATATTCCTAGAAGAACGTGAGATGAGTGTTTGTTGGAAGGGAAACTTTAGTTGCGGCGCATGACAGTCTACACAAAGATGAATGGAGCCTCTTGGCGGGACTGTGGGATCTCAGAGCTGGGACTCTCAGGCTCGCTGGATCCGCTGTGTCTGGCTTTAATGAAGGAGGCTCTGTTCTTCCTGTAGCTCTCTGTTCACTTCATTATTTAATGTCTCGATGTCAGCCTACATAGAGGAAACAATCATAGTCAGCATCATGTATAAAATATAATAAAACAAAAAACTAGGTCATGACCCCTTTAAAGACATGATACCAGTGCACATCATTTTCATGTGCCCTTCCCCTTCCTCTGACCCCAATGACATCTCTTCAGAGCCCGTCTAACGGAGAGCCTTGGCACTTCCTTATTATTTACTTAGTGTTAATGTTCTTTTATTATTTAATTTTGATTTGTGATGTAATTCTTTATTTGTGATTATATTTGTTCAATAATAATAATAAAAAAAAGCCTTGGCACTTCCTATTAGCCCCGTTGTGTATCATCTTGGTTGCAGTTCCATTAGAATTCCACTGGAGGTGAACGCGGGCGAGAGCAGAATGAATGGGAGTCTATGGGGCTAAACGGCTAAATGTGTCTCTTTCACCTGCTTGTCGTTAAATTAACATAGATTTTATTGTTGATTCCGCAAGTTCAATATAGATTATAGGCCAAAAGTCGAAAGAACGAGTACTTATGTCCTTTTGATTTCTTACAGGTTAGGCCGTTGTTGGCCGGAACACGCTAGCGTGCTGCTATTGTGTGACGTCATCACATTTTTGAATGGATTTTTAGAACAGATAAGTGAACTTAAAAATGCAATTTTCAGCTGAGTGTATTATCTTAGCCCTCTCTTTTGAATGCAACTTTCAAATTACTTGACAAAAAATTACATCCTGAGAAAATTGGATTTATGGGGGTGAAACCCCATTGACTCCCATTCATTCTGCACTCGACCGCGAGCGCCCCCGCATGGACAGAGACGTGTTACTGCAACCAGTCCAGAACCCGGAAGTAACCAGCCAGGCAGAATATCCTGTCACTCACATGACATCACAAGGATAAAGTAAAAACCCATGGAGTTTTATAAGAGATTTTTTTTGAGTGACAGAGAGAGAGAGTTTTCAATTTATGATAATTTATGATGCTTTTATATAAATTATACTAATTATATTAGTTGTGGCGATTTTACTGAGACTCTCTGCAGGTTACGCTGTTACGCCAGTAGGTAGCGCCGTATCACTGAAGTAACGGAAGTAACCGATTCGTTCAAAAAGTATCGTTACTGATTTATTAAATGGCGCCACAGCTGTTTTGTTGGTGACAAATAAGAGTAGACATAGTAAAAAGAGAAAGGACTGCGTGTAACATGTAAGTTACTCAGCATTAACTTGCTGTTGTGATATGTAGGCTAAAATAGTAATAACTGTACCATGTGCTAACCGTGCTAACTAACGTTACCAGACTCGTTTAGCTACTGTTTAGAGGCCACAACAAAGTCCTTCCAGGCCACAAGGATTCTTTTCTTGGAATCGTTTCTATTTCTGAGGTCGTGACTGACAGCTCAATGATGATCTCAGGTAAGTTGTAAACGCAAAATTGTTTAATTTGAATGTCATATTTGCTTTAGTGTAAACTTTAACAGCCATATAAGCGACAATGGTTTACCTCAGATCTTGAAGGCAACAGGAACGTTCAAACATGACAAAAGCCCTTTTCGCTAGTGACCTCTCTAACATTAGTCATTTATTATCATTGTCTGCGAATCGTCCATCATGTCTGTAACAATTTGCATAGTAAAAATTCCGCCACAAATGACATAAGTTACCATATTTCACCAAACACTGAGGTCCTGTGAGTGATAATATAGACCATTTTTCAAGATGTAAACAACACTGGTCCAGAAGCACTTCCTGTTTCAGTTTGTAACTGTTTTCTTAATTTTTACGTGTAAAGAAAACATCTTAAAGATGTTTGTTTAACTTTTTGATTCAGATTTATATGTTCTCTTGGTTGTATTTTATCCCAGCTTTTATGTAGTGTTAAAAAAACTGAAACAGGAAGTGCTTCTGGACCAGTGTTGTTTACAACTTGCGAAATGGTTATTTATTGTTTTAAAATGCACTTCCTTAAATTTAGGAGGAATTGGATATCTTAGGAATTTTGTTCTAATTGAAGATATTTCATTTGTTAAAACCAAGAAAGAAGAGAGTACTCCTTGTTCTACCCGGGGACAAACAGTTAAGTTTACTTAAGGAATTTGTTATTAAATTTTTTATCTACCAGGTCCACATAATCAATAATCTTAATTATAGCTACAAAGTATTATACATAAATGTCGATTTGCTAAGTCCTCCCCCTCATGGTCTGCATTTAAAAATGAACTTTTGCTGTTTCAAAAAGGTTGAGAATGCCCAGGCTAAGAAATTGTATAATCGTTTAGTGACACTTCGGATGAGTTGAGTCCCTCTGTTTTTTATTTATTTATTTATTTTTAATTTTTTTGTGTGTGTTTTGAGTTCCTTCAGTCTATTTGTTCGTTCTCCCTTGTCATGTGAATAGTGTAGAGGATGTCTTTTTGGATGATGTGCGGGAGGTGTGATTCTTGGTTTGTAATACAAAAAGATTTATATTGTACATTTTGAGAATGTCATATGTTTTTTTTTCTTTGTTAGATTTCTTTATTGTTTATTGTAATAAGAAAAAGTTCAATTAAGAAAAAAAAAATCTTGCAAAATGGTGATAATCTGCCTTTTTTTTCTTTTTTTCAAATTTTTTGTTTCCTGTGCGCTAGTATTTTGGGTGCTGGGTCATGTCAGAGCCCGTTATACTAGCGCACAGGAAACAAAAAAATTGGAAAAAAAAAGCTGATTAGCACAGGACTATATTATTATAATCCAAAGTCCACTAAAAAAATCCTATAGGGTTTTGTCGAGGGAACAAGCGTGAAGCAAACATCCGGGTTGTCCTACAATAATACGTCATCACTGCAGCTCTCTATAATGATTTTGGATACAGCCATACAAACTGCTTTTCACTGGAATAACATCACATTGCAATTTAGGAAACAATGTTGTACCAAGGAACTGATTTCCTAATAGTCTAAACTGTGTTTAATTCATTGGCTAGTGAGAGTTTACCTTGGGAATTAGCCACTAGACTTTCTCTAAAGAGGTTAGTCACCAGCTCCAGCTCCTGCTCGGCCTCCTGCACTTTTGGATCCAACTGCAGTACTTCCTGTAAATCAGTGCTGGCTGACAGGTAGTCCTGTGAGAAAACATATAGACAGACCATCTAAACTCATACTGCACTGAATTCTGCAGTAGTGCTACTAGTCAGTTTATTTATTCTCTACTGCACACTTGATATGCACAAGAGTGCTTGATTAACCACTGAAAATGCACAAAAATAAAGGAGAGATACTCTCTTTTCACCATTAAGACAAAATATAAACCTTCAAGCCTTTGTGTGCCAGTGCACGTCTGTAAAACGCTTTCTTATTTTTTGGCTCGATCTGAAGTGCCGAATCACAGTCCTGTTTGGCTTCTGCGAAACGATCCAGCTTGAGATAGCACAGAGCTCTGGAAAACACAACAGATATTTCACTTTCAGCAATGCGGCCTGGCTTGTCCGAGCTGATTGCTGACTGAATAGCTTCATCTGAGCAGCTCCAGTCTCAGCACTTTCTCGAAGGCTCCATCAAATGAGAGACAGGACAACATGTACAGCTATTCAGGATTCATTGCTAGTATTTAAAGTGAACTGCGATGCACCAAACTGCGACTGTAAATACTAGAGTATGGCTTGCTTCTTACTGCGCAGTGTATACTAACCCACGTACAGTATGTCAGACAGGATGCATTATGCAACATTTCAAACATTCATGTGCATATGGCTTTTACCAGTGCGATTTTAGTATTATTTATAAACAATTATAGTATTCTTTTATATTTTTTAAAGTAGATTTTATTTATATATTTTAAGTTTTTTTTACATTTAATTTGTTGTCATTTTATGTGCTTTTGTCATTTTTTTTGTCAAATTTAATTTTAATTTAGATTTAAAGTCGCCAAGAAATCTTTTTTTTTTAATTATAAATTATTTTAAATTATAAATTATTTTTTAATTATTATAATATTTAATTATATTATATTATTATTTTATTTAATTAAAATTTATATTATATTTTTATTAATTTATATTATATTATTAATTTAATTATTATAATATATTAATTATAATTATTATATTTAATTATAAATATATATATTTTTAATTATAAATTATTTATCCGTGCACATTATTAAAAAAAAAAGTCATGTGCCCTCATAATATTTCATAAAAATAACTTCCTTTCCATCATTATGTGTCAACAATTTTAAAATTTACATTTTATTTCAGCTTGTTGTCATGGCAACATTTCCCATTTCCTCCATTAAGTTTCTCATCCGATATTTATCAGATTATATATTTCGGCTTTAGTTAATTTAACAAAAACAAATTGAATTTTAATTAACAATAACAACACTGGTTTTCACATGATCTATGTTCATTCCATTTTTTTAATTAAGCGTTTCCAAAATGAAACATTCATTTAGAATTGTTTTGATAATTCGTCAAACTGGACCATTCTTGAACACTCCGACTGAATATTTGTCAGGTTGATTCATGCACATTGGATTGTGGGATACAGTTTTCTGCACAGTGTGCTGTTATATATTTAAAGGGATAGTTCACTTTGGAATTAATTTTTGATATCTAACCTCAAGTCATTCAATCATGTTTAATTTGACTTCTCTGTGCATGCTCTTTGAGGTGGTGACCATAGACCTCCATTATATGACTGACAGACAAGAACGGCTTGACCTAAAAATGTCAAAATTGAAACTACTGCGGAAACAAAGACACCTACATCTTGGATGCCCTTGAGGTAAGCTAAAACATCAAAAATTAATTTCAAAATGAACTATCCCTTTAACATTTTGGCAAGTAGTAAGTCATTTAGTTAATAATTTGGCTTTTCCATGCATACCAAAATATGCATACTGCACCCAATACAATAGACAGACTGCTGAAATAGTATGTGGTTTGCTTTTTTCTGAACACAGTTCACTAGAAACAGTTGTAAAGCATTTTAAATAGAAGCCTGTTTTCACTTGGTCAATTGGGCATGTTTACCTGTTGGTGTAGATGGCACATTCGTCAGATTTGATAGCCAGACACTCACTGTATTTATCCACAGCACTTTGAAACTGGCTATTCTTCACTAGTTCATTTCCTTCTTGTTTCATCAATGTGAATCGAGCCTCTGCTTTTCTGGCTGTGAAAAAATTAGATACAGTAGAATTAAACTTCCGTCCCAAGACAGAGAGGTGTCACCTTATTTTTATCAGTTATCATTATCCACTCTAAAAAGCCGCATGTAACTAAACCCATCAATTCAAAATATTTTTAAAAAATCTATGTATATTTTCATGATTTTTAAGCAAACTTCCCAGTCAAATTCTCATTGTCATAATGCAACAAGAAAAACATTTTTTTATAATTCAAATAAACAAATCAAAGATCATAGTTATTGTATTAAGGTGAGAATTGTCATGGAAATAATGTCGCAGTTCATACAATCTCAAGGCTCATACAAATCGGCTTAATTTTTTTCTTTATGAAAAGTTTAATTTCCAGTGTTATTTTAGTAATATTTTAGGGCTGTCAAACGATTAATCGTGATTAATCGCATCCAAAATAAAAGTTTGTGTTTACATAATATATGTGGGTGCACTGTGTATAATTATTTTGTATATATATAAATACACACACATGCATGTATATTTAAGAAAAAAAATATTTATATATAAAATATTTATATTTATATATAATATAAATTATATATAAATCTATATACAGAATATACATGAAAATATTTCTTAAATTTATACAAGCATGTGTGTGTTTTTATATATATGCAATAATTATACACAGTGCACCCACATATATTATGTAAACACAAACTTTTATTTTGGATGCGATTAATCGCAATTAATCGTTTGACAGCCCAAATATATATTTATATACTATTGCACTACAGTAGTTATTGGTATTTTTGAATGCGCCTTTATCTGTATAATTTTCTTTTCATTTTAATATTAGTGTGTGCTTTTGTCTTTTTTATCTTTATTATTATTATATTGTTTTATTATTATAGCATTTTTATTTTAAGTATTAGTTTTAGTAATTGTAGAACTTAAAAGTTAAACCTAAACTTCAGTTTAAAACATCAAATTTCAGTTAGTTCCCATTGCAACATTTATAGTTATGTTTATGTGTTTTTCATCTAATATTTGTATTTATTTATTTCAATCACATAAATCCTTTTTATAATAGATTTAGTTTTTTAATAGATTTAGACATGTTATCGTTAGAGTTACACTACACTTCTGCCATAGTTCTTCTCATTTCCAGTAAAGACAACGAATGCTGTGGGAATACTCCCATTATTATGACATCAACTGGCTCATAGTACAACAGAGCAAAGGTTGCCCCATTGTTAATGCGATCAGGTGCTGATGAGTGCTGTGTGATCATGTGGGTTTTCCTTTCTCAGTTCAGAATGAAACCGGATCTGTCTGGTTCCATTACGATGAAAGCTGACTATGTTACTCCTTTGCATAATTGATTGCCATCTAGTGCAGTACATACATGCTGACAAATGCTGTTAGATGCTGCTTGTGACTGAAACTTACATAATTATTATAAACATGGAGACAGCAAAAATGCATGCTAAACCTAATAAGGATTTCCAGCAGATGTCTTTGTTCATTTTTGTCAGCATCACACTGTATTATTCATCAGCACCAGCCTGCATTTGTAGTTCTTTGGTGATCCGGCATGGATTTTGTGTTTTGAAATGCATTGTTTAATCCATGCAACCAGCTTTCATAAGCTCAGCATGAATATCCTAGCAGGTTGAGACTAGTTTATGCTGGTTGGCGAGTTATTAAAACTGTGCACATCCTGTACTTGTCCAATCAGTGCATCTCATTCAATAGCAATTGCATGGATTATTCATATTTATATGCACAGGAGAACGGCTCACGAAACATTTGCATCTATGCAAATAAACTTGTTCTTAACCTTATTGTAATGCCAATGGGTTTGCATTTTTTAAACGAGCGACTGCAGGAAAGTAATTTGCGTAAAACACTCCCAAACACCTCCATATAAAGGTTTTCCGCACAACCTTTCCTTTACAGTCTTTCGTCTCATGACATTCTTGAAAACATGTTGTGCTGCAAATTCCTCATGCAATAGAGTGAAACAGTTGACTTCAGGAAGTAAAAACTCAAATTGATTTTGAACGGTATCTTATAAACCTTTAAAGACAGACCTGATGTGAGATACGAGATCGGTAATCCATGGTATTTGCTTCTGCTGAAGCCGTCAGCCTGCATTTTTTTCAGCTTTTAAATAGTCATGTTTAACATACTAAATTACCCATTCAAAAAATGACACCAATCACGAGTCGAAAAAAGTCACACACTCCTAAACAGAGATATTTAAAGGGATACTCCACTTTTTTGGAAATAGGCTCATTTTGACACTCCCCCAGAGTTAAACAGTTGAGTTTTTCCGTTTTCAGACATTTTCTGGTCTCATTGACTTCCATAGTAGGAAAAAAATATACTATGGAAGTCAATGAGACCAGAAACTGTCTGGTTACTGATATTCTTCTAAATATCAGAAAATCGACTGAATGGATTCGAAATTGGTAAAACCCGACTGTTCAACTCTGGGGGAGTGGTAAAATGAGCCTATTTCCAAAAAAAAGTGGAGTATCCCTTTAAATCCATATCGAACGCCATCTTGGAACAGTCAGCGTGTCGTCAATCACAGTAAGAATCAATGATGCCAAAACATTGCAGAGCTTCAGGTTGTGAAGCCGCCAAATTTTAAATTCCCAGATTTCAAAAATGTGAAAAAATGCTGGGTTGTTTTAACCCAATTTTGGGTAAAATATGGACAAACCCAGCCATTGGGTTACATTTTTAAATTATATTTTTAACCCAATGGCTGGGTTGGTCCACATTTTACCCAAAATTGGGTTTAAACAACCCAGCATTTTTTAGAGTGTAATCAACCACCCCTTTAACTACGAACACACACTAACAAATTATATAACACATGCACAAGTTTTGTTGTTGTCTTGCTGGGATCATACCAGCCCGCAAAAGACAACATAAGCTGGTCCACCAGCATCCCAAGCTGGTTCCAGCATACAAAACATATCTTTTGCTGGTGACCGATCTTTCAGCAGAGTTGTGTTTTGAGTCCAAAACTGACCACTGTTATCTTTTAGTGTTGGTTTTGATTGAGTTGTGGCCTAACTCACCCTTCTCCTGTTCTGCTCTCTCTGCGCGGGCCTGCAGAACCTCGGCACTGGGTTCATCTTTACGGTGCTGCTGGGCAGAAAGCGGAACCAGTGGTATCTCTGGAAGCTTCTCTCGCCAGTCAGGACCGTCCAGATCTATCAGCATTTTAGTGATTCTGAGAACACATAGCAAACACAGAACAGACATTACTGGAATTTTTACCATTTCACCTAAAACAAAGAAAAAAAATATCGAAACATCCTTGAAATGACCCATCAATGGTCTATTGACCTGAGGACAAAAACTCTAAAAAGATATAAATCTTGAATATTGAAGTTTACTTTTCATCCTAGTGTTGAGTCCGAGTCGAGACCGAGACCATTTTATGTTTTTATAAAGACAAGTATTTATGTTAAGTGAAGTCATGAAAGGCTATCTTTATTTTATTTTTTATAAAAACAAGTATTTATGTTAAGTGAGGTGAAGAAAGACTATTCTTTTTTATTTAAACAAGTATTTATATTAAGTTAAGTCAAGAAAGACTGGTTTTTTTTTGTAAAACATGTTTTTTTCATGAAATAGTTTTTAAGTTCAACTTTAAATGACAGGAGATAGATTGTTGATGTTACTGTTAAAAATACACTTGAGTGTTGGCAAAACCGGTTATCATTTTTATGTTGAGGTCGCGGGTGTGTTGTCAGCAACTGCTGAATGTAACTATTATATCCATAAACAAAAATTTGCAAAGTGCATTCCAAATTGTAATTTATTTTTAATAGAGATTGAATCGCTGAGGAAGTCACTTAAATTAGTTAAAAATAAAAAGAATAATATGTTGTTAAACTTTATGGAGGAATTCTTCGTATTGTAATTAATGCCCCCTCTTAGTTTACCAAACTGTATGAACATTAAAAGTGTCTATAGAAAAGAAAGAAATATTGAGGGTTTTTTTTTCTTCCTTTTTATGTATATTTATTTAGTTTTTATTTGTATAATTTATAAATATTCTTTTTTTCTTCTGCTTTTTTTGTTATCTTATCTATTTGTTTAAACTTGTTTCAATATATGTGAAATCTGTCTTTTGAAACATTCCTGTTATATACCGTAAAAAAAGTAACTTGTAAAGTAACTTAGTTACTTTTTCAAAGTAACTGTGGCAACACTGATGTCCTATAGACCTTATGTAGCTCCACCCCTTTTCAGCGCTGCGCTCGTTGTCTTTTGTCGTCCGGTCTGTGTTTTCTCAGTGATCTTGCCTATTTATGAATGAACGGCTCGTTTTGAAATCTTCCCGGTCTACTGACATTTGTTAAGACATCTGCTTTAAACATTACAATCCTCATGATAACTTTCGTTAACTTTACATTAAGTAAATCCACTTCAAAAGCTAATTACTCCAGGACAGCAATGCCATTGAGATATACAGAGCGACCACCAAAACGGAAGTTCAAAGACAATATTATAAAGATAGCGGCGCCCACGTTTCTCTGGTGCATTGGCCTAATTGGCCTAAGAAAAAAATATATATGTAGAAAAAAAAGGTACTGCTAACCTTCTGCCATCTGTTCATTTTAAAGTAGGGCTGTCAAACGAATAATCGCGATTAATCGCATTCAAAATAAAAGTTTGTGTTTACATAATATATGTGGGCGTAGTGTGTATAATTATTTTGTATATATAAATACACACACATGCATGTATATATTTAAGAAAAATGTGTTCTTAATATATCAAATATTTATATTTATACATAATATATATATATATATAAAGTATATACTTTCAGATTTTTCTTAAATATATACATGCATGTGTGTGTATTTATATATACAAAATAATTATACACACTACACACACATATATTATGTAAACACGAACTTTTATTTTGAATGCGATTAATCGCGATTATTCGTTTGACAGCCCTATTTTAAAGACATTTTATGTAAAAGACAACATAATGCATAATGCAAAATACGAGTAAAACACCTGTGAAAAATCAATAAGTAAAATTTGCTCACATTAAAAGTGAAAAAAAAAAAACTACCAATGCTATAAGAAGCATAAACATTCCAAATCTATATTAGTCTTAACTTCTTATGCAATTTGTCTTCTTAAGGATGTTTAGATTTTTATTTTACAGTATTTTTTAAACATTAAAATACTCTTTGCATAAAATGGGCTTTGCATTATACCTGTGCACACTGTCGTGAGCCGCCTGCACGCTGATGTCTATCTGCAGTACTGTCTTGTAATCCACATACGCCATCCTGTAGCGCTCCAGAGATTCATACGCCATAGCTCTCCGGAGGAGGGGCTTCAGGGAGAAGGGGTGGAGCTCGAGCGACCTATAAATAAACAGGATGAGACACAGAGGATCAAGGTCTTTCTCTGATCCTGTGCCGTACAATTAACTCTCTAACGCTAGCCATTCATAAAGCTGCATTTGAAACTGTCCTGTGTCTTTCCTCTACGGTGTTTAGTGGAAAGTACAGAATGATTACAAGACTCATCGACAACTGTATTATTTACAGAGCAGAAAATGGTAACAGACTGTATAACACACGCCGGTCGGTATAACCAGTCTGCTGGTAAAGCTCCTTACAGTGCAACTAACTGCATTGGGTGTTAATCTCACTGAGACAATCGCACGCACTTGCAGCATTACCTCACACATAAATCCAAGCTAAACGCAGCATCGTGGCTCTTATTATTTGGCGAAAGCCCATTGAACAGTAGAAATGTGAGGTTAACCTGGTGCAGTCCTGAATGCAGTCTGTGCTGTTTCCATCTTTGAGGTAGCATGCAGCTCTATTGGAGAACAGCACACAGAGATCCTCTGGGCTGTCAATACCTGCAAGTACAAGCACAGCACTGAAAATAGACCAAGAAAGCAGCTTTAGTTCTGCGTGGATACGCGTAGGAGGAAGGGTTCATAGTGCAGGCAGCCATTCATTTTGGTTAGTCACCTAATATCATGTTACAAACCCTACTAGTCATAGAAAAAAATCAGGCTGGGGAAGCTGAGGCACATCCCGTCTTTCAAAAGGCCCGTTACGTAACTTTAGCGGGCACACCCACAATGCAATGTTGCGGAAATTGGCAGGTTTCTTGTGAAACACTTTCACTTCTGATGTAAAAATGCAGATCTTGTCCCTTGAATGCAGTAGCTGGATCGATGAAGCCCAGTTCAAAACATTTTCCATGGAAAATGTAAATAGTTGAGCCGCTATGAACCGGATTTTGGAAACCTAGCCCTGTGTTCCTCAGCGCTGCTGAACAGGATCTATGCAATGTTTGCGCACTTGATGCTTTCGTAGTCCACACTAGAAAATGACTCATTAAAATGTGTTGATTGATTTTTCGCCCCAAATATCGAAAACTAAACTTGCCAAGAGTGGCATATAATATAATATTTTAACATGCAGAGAATATGTATTATTTCCCAATAAATACTTAAGTAGGATGCCAGATTCATTAAAACATGTTGGTTAATTTGGAAAAAACGCTATACTTTAAGTCAGTGTATTATAAAAACAATGGTCACCTTGCCAAAAGAATCACCTTACCAAAAAATGTTAATCTTGGTTACATCAAAATGTTAAATACTATTTTAACAAACATCATATATAATTACAAAGTACATAAGAACAAAATAATTTTACCCCACCTGAATCTTTTAAATATGCGAATTAATTAAAAAAGTCCAGCACTTTTATGTCAGTATACTGTAAAAAAGTATGAAGATACATACGTATATGACGTGTGTTAAAAAAAAAAAACTTTAAAAAATCATATATATATATATATAATTGTCATTATACTATAATACATATAGTGTCATTTTATATACATAATATATATATATATATATATATATATATATATATATTTATATATATATATATAGTGTAGTGTAAATAAAGTACTGGATATTTGAACTTAACCAAAATATTACAAACATTTTGGTGGGGTATAAGTATTTATCTAAAAAGTGTGTGTATATATATATATATATATATAATGACACTATATATTATAGTATAATGACAATTTTATATATATATATATATATATATATATAATTGTCATTATACTATAATATATATAGTGTCATTATATATATATATATATATATATATTTTTTTTTTTAGATAAATACTTATACCCCACCAGAATGTTTGTAATATTTTGGTTAAGTTCAAATATCCAGTACTTTAGTTACACTACACTAAAACCTGCACTACTGTTTTAACAAGCATAGAGCGTATCATTTCAAGATAATTAAACACACAATGCTTTAATCTTTTAAAACCCAGCACTTTTAAGCCCGTATACTAGAAAATCACCTTGTATACCAAAACATATATAATCTTGGTAACATTAAAAGACTGTTATATTATTATAAACACATAATAAATGTAATGAGACACTAAAACAGAATATTTGTACTCTACCAGCTTCTATACATCCGTCGATGGCCTGTGTGTATTTCTCCAGCGCGTCCCCAAACTGTCCATTTTTGAACAACATATTGCCCTCGTTTTTTAGCCTGGCTAGTGGAGGAGGAAGGGCCCCACACGGGGCGTCCAGATTACAGCTCACCCCGCCACTGAACGCAGTACCAGAGCCCTGAGGCTCATCCTGGCTCTTGTCGGCTGGAAGGCTGCCATTCACTGCCGTGTTCTTCCCCTGGACTTCCTTTGAGTTGGCTGTGTTGTTTCCATGGCTCCTCCTGCGCCCCGGGGTCCCAGGTTGAGAGTGCGGCCCCCCTCCCTCTCCATGACCGGGGGCCTTCTTCTGTGAATTCCCCATGGCTGCCCTCAGTCCCTACCAGAGTAAAGCGAGCTCTCGTCCTCACGCAAACACTCATACACACTCCCTCTCTTCCTGTTCCCTGCGCAAACTGTACAGGCTGAGCCAGAAGTAGGAAGACACACCTCCTGCCGGGTGCACTGAGCTGTGACATCACCGAGGGGGAGGGGCTGCTGCTGCTGCTGCAGAGTGGGGGTGGTTGTCCGGTGAAACAGCAGCCAGGGGAGTTCAGTTCAGTTTCACTGTGCAGAAAATCAGCTGCAGAGATCTTCGCTTAGGATCTCTGTGCTCCCGTGTTGATTTTAAGGCTCCTGAATGTTCTTAGGATGCAATTTCCGTGCTTTATACCGTCATCCAAAAGCTAAATTTAGCTCTTTGATGCTCTTTCTTCTCACCGAAGCAGCAAACAAATAACTTGCTCTTTAGACTTTAAGGGATAGTTCACCCCAAAACAATATTTTTTTATTATTTACATACGTTGAAGTTGTTTCGAAACTGTACGAGTTTCTTCTGTTGAGCAGAAAAAAAGATATTTTGAAGAATGATGTATATCTAGACAGTTGACAGTAGCCATTGACTTACATAGTAGGAAAAAAAGTAGTATGGAAACAGTAGGAATACTATATAAAACAAAAGATTTAATAAATAAAATGGGTTTGAGTATCATATATACTTCCTTAGTAATGCCTTACTTGTCCACTCTAAAAAATGCTGGGTTGTTTTAACCCAATTTTGGGTAAAATATGGACAAATCCAGCCATTAGGTTACATTTTTAACCCAATGGCTGGGTTTGTCCATATTTTACCCAAAATTGGGTTAAAACAATCCAGCATTTTTTAGAGAAATCTGGGGAAATGCAAATAAAACAAATATACTTGTATTAATTCTGTTGCAAAAAAGAGCTATTAGACTTATTAATAAAGTAGGATATCACAAACCAACTAATAAACTTTTTGTTCAAGGTCATACCTTAAAATTTACAGATGTTGTATATATAAAAACATTGGAAATAATGTATAGAGCACTTAATAAAAGTCTTCCATCTGGTTTTCGGAAATTATTTAAGTTAAGAGAGGGTCGATATAATTTAAGGGGCCTGTTTGTGTTTGAATGTGGAAAAGAAAGAGCCAACGTAAAATCTAGATGTGTATCAGTAATTGGTGTGAAATTATGGAATTTACTAAAAGATGATTTGAAATTTAAGATCTTTAAAAAAGAAAATTGTAAATGAGTATTCAGTTAGTATGTAAATTTTGTTAATGATATGTAAAAAATTCATGTGCAGTATTGTATAAACAGGGCCTATACTGTTTCTTTTTATAATTTATAATGCTGATTTGTACTTCTGAGTAGTTTCAAAAGATTGATTAAAAAAAGATTTTCTTTTTTATGATTATTTAGTTAGTATGTAAATTTAGTTAATATTGTATTGTAAAAATATGTATGTGCAGCATTGTATAAATATGTATGTTGTTTTTGTATAATTTACATTACTGATTCTTCAGGTATATGGTTAAATAGGGTAGGCAAATATAAGCCTTGGCTTCAGCCTACTCCTTTTTTTATTTGGTTATTTCATTGTAAATTTACCAGAAAAAATAAATAACTACTACTAACTAACTAACATCATACATTCTTCAAAATATTTTCTTTTTCAGTTCAACAGAAGAAAGAAACTCGTACCGTTTTGGAACAACAACTTGAGCACCAGTTAATGATGACAACCATATTTGGGTGAACTATCACTTTCATTTGAATACTTAATGACAATGATCATAACAATTTTAATTATCTGAATTGATTAATACATCATCAATTGTTTTTGCGTCGTGTCCACAGAAGCACAAGATCCTCTTTTCTGAAATTACGTTGATGTCAATGACGACAAACATTTTTGGGTGAGCTATCACTTTCATTTGAATACTTTTGATGGAAGATAGAGACCAATTTCACTATCTATCACATAGGAGAGAGCAGAAATGCGAGTGTAAACATATTTATCTATAAACATGATGTGTTATCGTTTCCTCTTCTGTGAAAGTTTTTGTTTTATTCACTTTTTATCTTCTTGAATTTCTTTATTGTCCCTTAGTTACGTCTCTGTAGGAACTTTTAACTTTGTCTTTGTGTTGACCTGCTAGAATGTTGTTTTCAAGTAAAGACAGTAATTCTGTTCAGCCAGTCAAATTTTATCACTGTATTCGTGAAGTAGACAGACTGAAATAGTATTTTTTTTTTTGGTAAAACACTCCAGTAATCAGGGTTTTTATTGAAATGGGACAGATTTTGTGAGACTAACCTATTGTGCAATGTCTTTTTGTATTGTTGTGGTGGTTTGATTTAATGCTAGTGTGTTTACATATTGGATAGATGAGTTTTGTAATATTGTAGTGAACGTTAGTAGTTGCTAGTAAAACTTACTGTTGTAAATGTTTCCCATCGAGAACATGTTTATAAAAAGCTTCGATTTCAAAACATATAACTGTCCAAATGTTAGCAATTTTAATAATCTGAATTCATTTGTTTTTGCGAAATGTCCACGGACTGAAGCACGAGATACTCTTTTCAGAAATCACATCATCACATTTCACACAAACTTGTTGAATCTACTAAAATTAATACTAGAATGACACCAAATCCTATTACATTCTTTAATTCAAATTTACTTTACAATCCAATAAATGTGCAATAACATTTAACGTTCTTGGCAAAATCCAGTCATTTCAGTAAGATTGCACATGATCAGGAATTTCACAAAAGATTTCCCCACAAATATTTATTGCTCACACAAATTTGTTAAGTAACATAAAATTTCTGCTTCATATAATTTCTATACTATTGGCAACGTTCTTACTATTGGCTCAGGATATTTCACAAATGTAATCACACCTTATTAATGATGGATCATAATATTTCTATTTGTAATGAAAAAACCTTAAACCATTTTAAATCTTAGAAGAACAACTCAGTCAGTACACGTGATACGATCCCAAAATAACAATTTCAACCTTAAAAAAATACAAACAAACACTTGAAATTTTGTTGTATATTTTTTTACTCAATTTTGATTACTACGTATTCAAATTGTATACATGTATTTACATCATCAAAGATAAAAAAAAGCTAATTATAATCGGGAAAACAGCAGGATGCATCTCATCGGGCATCGAAAACGACCACTGGAAACAGGAGTCAAGGGTAAATATAAAGAACATCAGGCATAAACCAACAACACAAAAAACTAAATATAAAATATTGACTTAAAAAAATATTTAACCACATTTGTTATTTGACAATAATGTTTTGAAACAACATCATGTGCGCAAGCATGCGTTATTTAGTTTAAAGGATTCAAGCATTATTCAGTTTAAAGGATACATCTTTTGGTCCTTTTCTTGTACATGATTCTGTAACCACATTCTCTGCATCTAATGGGGTCTCTTGCTTTGATCTCATTCTCTGTGTGACACTCTGAAACACAAGAGTAAAACACACAACTGCTCAGAGACATTGTATGATGGGAATTGTGTTTGCATAGTTATACAAGACATGATTGTATATAATACACAGCACAAGACGGACATAACTTAATGCAGAAAGAGTGTTATTACCTCCACAAATATAGATCATTGGCTGCTGTTTGGGAGGTTGAATATCCTTCGGAGGATCCATTGCCTGAAACAGATACACAACTACTTATTACATTTTTTATTTTCAATTAAATACAATTATATTAATTTTTTTAGATATAATTTGTTAATAATTAGATTACTATATTACGTATATATAAATTATTCGATGTATAGTCTACCAAAAAAACACATAAGAAGAGATTTATTCTATTCAGTGCAGATGGACTGTCTAATGTGTGTATGGACACGTACTACTATCACACACAAAACTAGACGTATTCTTCTATGAATATAAAAATGTCAGTGTTCAGTTCGTTTATCTGAATCTACAACTATTTAAAATACACGTTTTAAAAGCGTTACCTTTCACGCGTGAAGCTTTAGTTTGCTACAAAACGCTGTTGGCGTTCACGCATGCGCGCTACTTACAGAACGACATCAAAGTAACACACGCTGCTATTGGTTGAAGCGGGTTATTGACAAAATTGAACGACTGAGCTGGGCTCGTCACACACTAGTGGGAGGAGCTTATTATTATACGCAGTTACTGGTCTATCAGGGAACTTTTATTTTATTTTTTTATCACTGCGAAAAACTCGCGGCGACGTCAATAAAAGTCCATTAATCGGCAACCGTACGTATTTTGTGTAGATATTGATGAAGTATTTTTAACTTGATTAATTATTAGAAAATTTGACTGTTAGGAATATGTCTATATCACTGTCGTTAAATGTGTTTTGTTTTTGACAAAAGTCCGATAAACATTTATTTACAAATAGAAATGTATTTTTATTATTATCATTATAATTTATATTTTTGTATTTGTATCTCTAAAGTGTTTTTTATCAAGTGTCACTTGTTGTGTCAGTGTTGTCTCAAAGCAGGAAGTAACGTTAGTGAGTCGCAGCCGTTGGCCTGTGAATGTGCAGTTTTCATGTGAGTCTACTCAAATTAACTGTCAATATATATTATTCAGTGTTATTATTATGTATATAATGTCAAACATTTTCGTGCACACTTTATATTCATATTGTATTATACTCTGAGAGTTACCGTACGATGTTCCAGCGTCAGCCTTTCAGTTTCTCTTTCTTGGCATTGGGCTTACACGACATACGATTTTCATTATATATATATATATATATTCCATAATATCCGATTACCAACTATGTAAAATAATTTAATATTAACTATTGATATCTATCTATCTATCTATCTATCTATCTATCTATCTATCTATCTATCTATCTATCTATCTATCTATCTATCTATCTATCTATCTATGTAAACACACTGTAGCAATAAATAAAACCACAAAACAATACAAATAATAGGCATTATACAATAGGTAGGTTAATCTCACAAAATCCGCCCATTTCACTAAAAAAATAAAGAATAAACCAAACCACAGTAACTTTTAACCTTGTAATTCATTTTTTTTTTTTTAAATTTTAATAACACTACATAAGGTTTTACTAGTTACTGTGGCAGGAATGTCAGTTATCAACCTGCCCAACTTCATACTTCATGTGTGTTTCCTGTTTATGTTCTGTTGTTTCATGTTAGGATGGCCGATAGCCCGGAGGAGCGGAGTTTGGAAGTTCTTAATATTCCTGATGATGTGGATGATGACCTTCTCACTCTCTACTTTGAGAACAAGCGACGCTCTGGAGGAGGGAACTTGGTCTCATTGGAGAGACATGGAAACCAAGCGTTGGTAGTTTTTGAAGATGCTGAGAGTAAGACATCATTACCATACTGTTTTAGATATCGAGTTTCCTCAGTAAAATTAAAGTATTACAGGCATGTATACGCCAAACATATTAAGAACTTGTTTCTCTTACACCAGCTGCTGTGAGAGTTCTCTCCAAGTCCCATGTCCTCCTCAATACCACACTGACACTGCGAAGGAAACCACCTAAAGACCCTGGAAAACTGTTACTAAGAGGTCTCAATCCACACACTTCTCTGGACCATGTGGAACTTTTTATGGAAAACATTACTAGAATGGCCTTTGAAACAGACTTCACCTTGTATCCATCTCCAAACAAGGACCTGGTTCTAGTACACCTAAAAAGACCTTTGCCTAAAGGTTTGTAGCTGTTCAGCTTTACATTTTACAGTATGTAGGCACACTTAAAATGTGTCTTTATGTTAGATAATAAATTATTAAACCAATTTGTAAGAAATATAACACAGGCTACTTTTCAAGCAAAACATTTTCTGTGGTTTTAAAAGATAACGTATCAATCTGATTGTCTCTAAAAACGTAAATGGTAACACTTTTCAATAAAGTTCATTAGTTAACATTAGTAAATGCATTAACTAACATGAACTAATGATGAGCAATGCATTAGTTACAGTGTTTATTAATCTTTGTTAATATTAGTTAATACAAATACAGCTGTTCATTGTGCGTTCATGTTAGTTCACAGTGCATTAACTAATGTTAACTAATACGACCTTTGATTTTAATAACGTATTAGTAAATGTTGGAATTAATATTAACTAAGATTAATAAATGCTGAACAAGTATTGTTCACATATTGTACGTGTAAACTAATGTAGTTAACTAATGAACCTTATTGTAAAGTGTTACCATGTAAATTTAAAAAGAATAGAAATTAATTATCATATATAGGGCTGGGCAAAAATTAATTGCGATTAATCGCATCCAAAAATAAAAGTCTGTGTTTACATAAAATATTTGTGTGTGCTGTGTATAATTATTTTGTATATATAAATACATACACATGCATGTATATATTTAAGAAAATGTGTTATTCATATATAAAATATTTATATTTATATAATATAGATTATGCATTTATATATATATATATATATACAGAATTTATGCGCAAATAATAATTAAATATATACATGCATGCATAGGTATTTATATATAGAAAATAATTATATACAGCACACTCAAATATATTATGTAAACACAGACTTTTATTTTGGATGCAATTAATCGCAATTAACTTTTACACAGCCCTAATTATATATAATTATAATTGACAGTAAAGACATAGGCTGTATTTTATTTTACGGTCCCCCTAACCTTAACCCATGTAGTTACATTACTATTAAGTACACTATAAATGCATATAAGTGCATGTACTGTAAAATCAAGTGCAACTAAATCATTTGAAGCAAATCTCATGTGACACAACTAGAACCATTTCAAATAAATTCACCAATGAATGTATAATACTAATTACTTACAACTTAAATATTTTGTCATTGTGTACATGATTCCAGATTTTCGGATACTTAGTGACGAAGTTTCCAAGAAGAGTCTAAATGGAGCGAAGGTCACGCTGGAACAGGTTGAATCGACAGACTCGGTTTTGGTGGCCAATCTGTCTCCTGCCCACACCGAGGATGTGCTGGAGCTCTACTTTGAGAGTAGTCGTGGTGGAGGCGCAGATGTCCTCAGCGTCAGCATGCTGGCTGACGGATGTGCTAAAGTTACATTTAAGGATGTGAAATGTAAGCCAAGATGTTTTTCTTCTTTTATCACTTTTATTGAAGTCTCTATTTTACAGTTCTGAATCTCAATTGAGCATTGTCTTTTACAGCTGTGGACTGCGTTCTCCAGAAATCCCATAATTTGGAAGGGACCGATTTAGTAGTCAAGCCTTACTTTGACTTCCTGCATGCTTTGGTGGATCAGTCATCAGACAGACAGGAAACATTAACGGAAGGGATTGACCAAATTGACAAGGTCTCATCCCAAAGTCCTACTGTTTCTAGCCCAGTGGTGAGCACCACCTCAGGACATGGCGACACCACAAATATAGCGAACACATCTACAGCATCTGCTACTGAGCCATCATCTCTCCAGAAGGAATGTGTTAGCTTTATATCTGTACCTGATGCCACTAAACATCAACTGCTCAGTTTGAGTAAATTGCCTGAGAACCTCACAAAGGCTCATCTGAGATTTGATGTCAGCCTAGCAAAAGATGGCGTCCAAATCAAAGGTCCTGACCAAATTGAGGTTGAAAGACTTAAAAACAAAGTTCTGGAATTCTTGACCGGTGTTGTGCAGGAGCACCTTACATATGACCAACTCAAAGCTGAGCTTCTTAAGAGGGAGGATGTTAAAAAGAGGTTAAACTTGTCTTTAAAGGATATACCATCAACTTTCAGTGTGTCAGACCATGTGGTCACTGTAACGTCTTCATCCCGTAGCGCAGTCAAACAGGCTCAAGACCTGATAGAGTCCCAGATAGGAGAGTTTACGCTTCCGATGGCCAAAGAATACGAGAGCGTGGTCTTCTCTGAGGAGTGGTCGGACTTTCTGGTGTCTCTGGACTTCTGCTGCGCCAAAGTTTCCGACACTGGTGGAATGATTAATGTGGTCACCCTGACAGGGATGGAAAAGGACAAAAAAGACAAGATCGTTGAGTTTCTCAGCACACCACACCAGAAGGAGACAGTCCTGTCTATGGAACCAGGAATGCTCAAATTTCTACAACTCCATCATCGAGATTTACTGGCGGACATGGGAGAGGTCATCTTATTCCCACTGGAGACTGGAGATGGATTGAGTGTTAGTTTCCAAGTTTGCATTCATTTTGATTTATTTAATTGACATGTGCGGTACTAGTGGTGGGTTTGGGGTCAAATTATTATTATTTCTTAAATAAATGAATACTTTTATTCAGCAATAGTGCATTCAATTGATAAAAAATGACTGTAAAACAATAGAGCTAGACCGATATATCGGCCGGCCGATATTAGGCATTTTCCAAAATATCAGTATCGGCAGTTATAATGGCCGATAAATGAATATTTACAAAATTAAATAAAAATGGATCTCTCCTTGGCCTGTTATTTTGAAAATGTATGTTTTACAATTTGCAGTATGACGTTATCTATTAACATCTAAATTATTGCTCATCATAGACTAGCTAACCACAAAGCTAGCTAATGGAAGAGCGCTAACGTTAACATTAATGAGCTTGGAAACCACAATGAACTTTTTCTGCCTAAATAAAGTAATGATTACTGTATTTATAACTAGCATATCTCTAGTTACAGTCCCTGCATTGTAAAATGTAAGTTATACTTGCGAGGAGTGAACATTTAGACAGAGAGAAAAAGTATTAAGCGTATCTTGTGCTGAAAAGTTAGCTTTTCTTTTACACATGTGTGAAATCCAACAATATTTAATAAAAATAAAAATATCGTCCGATATATCGGATTTTAAAACCCAAAAATATTTGTATCGGTATCGGCCTTCAAAATCCTTTATCGGTCGGGGTCTATAAAATAATAAAAGTTAAATTGTGCAATATATAATTACATTTTGTTCAACTCATGTATTTAATATAATTGGTTTCTGCTCATAATTCCTTCCTATGTTAATTTATGCATAAATATAAATTAGGGCTGGGAAAAGATTAATCGCGATAAATCGCATCCAAAATAAAAGTTTGTGTTTACATAATATATGTGTGTGTGTAGTGTGTATAATTATTTTGTATATATAAATACACACATATGCATGTATATATTTAAGAAAAATGTGTTATTAATATATCAAATATTTATATTTATGTATAATATTGTATAAATATATATAAAGTATAAACATGCAAATATTTCTTAAAAGTTTACATGCATTTATATATACAAAATAATTATACACACTACACACACATATATTATGCAAAAACTTTTATTTTGGATGCGATTAATCGGGATTAATCGTTTCCCAGCCCTAATATAAATATTTGATACCATATATTAATAACACATTTTTTCTTAAATACATACATGCATATGTGTGTATTTATATATACAAAATAATTATACACACTACACATCTCTTATGTAAACACAAACTTTTATTTTGGATTCGATTAATCACGATTAATCGTTTCACAGTCCTAATTTTTACATATACACTCAATGCCACTATGAATTGTGCGATCACTGTTTTCAGATGCATCTTGTAATCTCTTTATCTCACTGGCAGATTCAGGGAGATTCGACTGTGTGTCAATCGGCGGCGGAATTATTAAGTGCCATTATTGGTTCAGTCTATACAAGGAACATTGTGGTCAAGCAGCCCGGCATTTCCCGCTTCCTGCTGGAGGAGGAGGAGGGTATCAGCATACTGGCAGAGATGACGGCCAAATTCGAAGTCTACATAGACATGTCGAAAGTGCGCTGGGAGCCTCTAGAAGACAATGTAATGGATCCAGCCTCACTTTATCTGTATGCAATGCATCTCAAATACTCAATAATGCTTTAAAGTCGATTGTGGTTGTGTTTTCCACAGGACGTATTGGAGCTGGCATTTAAAATGACACACTGTCAAAACTTCCAGAGAAGTTCCTGTGCAAATCTCATTCAGGAATCCAATGTTGGAGTACTGAACGGGCACAACTCTAATGACGCACGTACTTCAGGTCATTGTCCTGATTGATTTTTTTTTTACCAATGTTTGAATTAGGAGGGGACCGAGATCCTTATGGAAGCTTGTTTCCGCCATAGAATGAAAAATATAAAAGGCAATTGCGACTTTTTATCTCACAATTCTGACTTTTTTTCTCACAATTGCGAGTTTACTTCTCACAATTGTGACATTATTTCTCAGAATTGCGTGATATAAAGTCAGAATTGTGTGATATAAAGTCAGAATTGCGAGATATAAAGTCGCAATTGCGTGTTATAAAGTCAGAATTGCGACTTGTAAAGTCAGAATTGCGAGATAAAAAGTCGCAATTGCGTGTTATAAAGTCAGAATTGTGAGATATTAAGTCAGAATTGCGAGATATAAAGTCAGAAATGTGAGATTTAAACTAGTCTTTTTCCCCCTTAGAATTGGCCTGATAAGTCGCAATTGCGGGTTTATATCTCACAATTCTGAGAAAAGATGTCAGAATTTCGACATATAAATTCGCAATTATGTGATATGAAGTCAGAATTGTGAGATAAAAAGTCGCACTTCTCTTTTTCTCAGAATTGCGTCTTTATATCACCCAATTCTGACTTTATATCACCCAATTCCGACTTTATATCACCCAATTCTGACTTTATATCTCGCAATTCTGACTTTATAACTCGCAATTGCGACTTTTTATCATGCAACTCTGACTTTTTATCTCGCAATTCTGACTTTATATCACCCAATTCCGACTTTATATCACCCAATTCTGACTTTATATCTCGCAATTTTGACTTTATATCACCCAATTCTGACTTTATATCTCGCAATTCTGACTTTATAACTCGCAATTGCGACTTTTTATCATGCAACTCTGACTTTTTATCTCGCAATTCTGACTTTATATCACCCAATTCTGACTTTATATCACCCAATTCCGACTTTATATCACCCAATTCTGACTTTATATCTCGCAATTTTGACTTTATATCACCCAATTCTGACTTTATATCACCCAATTCCGACTTTATATCACCCAATTCTGACTTTATATCTCGCAATTCCGACTTTATATCACCCAATTCTGACTTTATATCTCGCAATTTTGACTTTATAACTCGCAATTGCGACTTTTTATCACGCAACTCTGACTTTTTATCTCGCAATTCTGACTTTATATCACCCAATTCCGACTTTATATCACCCAATTCCGACTTTATATCACCCAATTCTGACTTTATATCTCCCAATTCCGACTTTATATCACCCAATTCCGACTTTATATCACCCAATTCTGACTTTATATCTCCCAATTCTGACTTTATATCTCACAATTCTGACTTTATATCACCCAATTCCGACTTTATATCACCCAATTCTGATTTTATATCACCCAATTCCGACTTTATATCACCCAATTCCGACTTTATATCACCCAATTCCGACTTTATATCACCCAATTCTGATTTTATACCACCCAATTCCGACTTTATATCACCCAATTCTGACTTTATATCTCACAATTCCGACTTTATATCACCCAATTCCGACTTTATATCACCCAATTCCGACTTTATATCACCCAATTCTGATTTTATATCACCCAATTCTGACTTTTTATCACGCAATTCTGACTTTTTATCTCGCAATTCTGAGAAATAAAGTCAGAATTGCGAGATATAAACTCGCAATTGTGAGAAAAAAAGTCAGAATTGTGAGATAAAAAGTCACAATTATTTATTTTATTTTTTTATTAAGTGGCGGAAACAAGCTTCCATAGATCCTCTTGTTTCAATATGAAAAATAAAACACAATGGGAATCTGCTGAAGGTTACTAAAGATTTTACTGTCTTTCAGCTCGTATTGAAGAAGCTAAGAAGATGTTGGCTGTTATCGGCAGCGATTTAAACCCCCAACCTTCTAGTTTAGCATCCATTGACATTGAATCTCAAGATCTGTATTCAGACCAGAGCCAAGAGACCACCTCAGCAGTGGCAGAAGTCGAAGCCAACTCACCCCGTTCACTGCAGACTCTTGACCTGCAGAGCTCCTCCACACCCATGGCCATGAACGCCTGCAGTCTGGACGAAGACGCAAGCCTCCTATTGGCGATTCAGCTATCAATGGAGATCAACCAGAACACGGAAACAGACGACATCCAGACGGCTCTAGAACTTTCCAAGAGAGACTCCATGCCGACCGAGGAGAACATGCAGCTGGAGAGAGCATTCGAAATGTCTTTGCAAGACGCCATCAAGTCATCCAATACAGCCGAGATCTTCGTATACGCCAACTACAACCATGATCTTGTAAGGGTGGACATCGCATTGGGCAAGAAGGTTGGAATGAGACAATGTGAGGAGAAGATCGAGAACAAACACTTGAGGAAACTCTCCTCCCATCAGAAGAAATGCATAGAGCTCATTAAGAGGAAGCATGCCGTGGAAATCAGCATCCAGGGCACTACCGCCATCCTCTCTGGCTTCAGAGATTACGTCTCCGAGGCCGTGATTGACCTAAAGAACGTCCTGAGACGGACGGAGAACATGATGAACGACGCTGACATCGTGAAGTCCGTGCAGTGGGTGCGGTACGAGCAGGGGACATCTAAGGCCATACCGTACCCACCGGATGCCACCGTGTTCATTGAGAATGCTTGGAGGATAAAGCAGAAGAAGATTGATATTTTGTTCAACAATCAGCCGTACAGCATTGACTTTGAGAAGATGGAAGAGCATAGTTTGGCATCTGGGAAATCTGTGCCTATTAGACGGAAAAGGCTAAGCACAGAGGACTTGTACACGGATGCTACAGGTACAAATCCCCAAAAAGGAGAATACTTTATGTGGAAGTGTCAGTGGTTTATCCACCATTTTTTTGCTGTTGATGCCTCATTTTAATTTAGTAATTTAGTTATCAACAGTAAATGTGACTGCATCACTGGGAACTGTTAGGAACATGATTATTTGTGTGTGAATTTTGTAATTACAGGGTTCCTACAGGGTCTTAAAAAGCCTAAAAAGCATTGAATTTATGAATTTGGAAATAATACCTTAAAAAGTCTTTGAAAAGTCTTGAATTTTGATATCTGCACTGTAAAAATGAATATGCTTTATCCAATCAATAAAATTGTGGCAACAGATTACAAGCAATATTATTTATTAAATTGACCAAATTAGAATTGAGTAATAGTTATTCTAATTAATTCTAATTTGTACAATTTAATTAATAATATTGCTTGTAATATGTTGCCACAATTTTATTGATTAGATAAAGCATTTATTTTTTTCAGTGTGGGTCTTAAAAATTGTGCTGTATGTCAGTGTTAATTTCATTGACGAAAATAATGATAAACTTTTCTTCAACGACATTTTTCACTGACGAAAACGAGACGCTAGTTTTGATTGACAAAAACTATGACGAAAATCTATTGACATTTTCGTCAACGAAAAAACTAGATGCAAATGTTAGATAGTGTCGATCTGGGAAGCGATCCAGGCAGAACTGATGTCCTGTGTGTGTTTAGCTAATGCTAAAACACAATTTAACGTTGTTCGGCAAACTTTCTTGTGGCCTACTGAAATGTTTTTATTTTACCTGCTTGACTTATCATCTTTTACCCATTCCACATTTGAAAAATAAATGAACACAAGTTGAAGGATTTTGTTTTTCTTTGCTGGTAGGGACGGGAAATTGTTATTAATTTTTTTTATATAAAAGGTCTTAAAAAGACCTGAATTTAACTTGAAGAAACCTGTAGGAACCCTGTGATTAATCACCTAAATGAATGATAAATTGGCATCCCTATTAGAATATTATTTAGTTAATGATGTTTATTGTTTTTAGATGAAGATTACAGCCTACTGTCCAACATGCCTGAAGTGTCTACCGTGGATGTAGATTCTGATGAATTTCAGGAGGTGGTCAAAGACTTCTATGACACCCTTCAGGACAACCACAACAAAATCAGAATCATTAAGGTACGATTCAACATTTTTCGTTTGCACATTGAATTATCGGTTAGGAATGATTATCTGCTTTGGAAATCTTCTTGGATGTCCACTATTGACTGATTTCTCACGCTGACTTTCAGGTTGAGAAGCTCATGAATAAACTTCTGAATGACCAGTACAGGCTGAAAAAGGCCAGTATTGAACGGTGCTCCTCAGAGCAACAAGTGGAACGCATCCTCTACCACGGCACCAGTGAAACCAGTGTGAAGGAGATATGCATTCATGGCTTCAACAGGAGCTTCTGTGGAAAAAATGGTATTATGCTGTTAAGAGTTGGCTAAGTCAAGCATTGCTCATACTTTGGGATTTAACCAGGCACATCTTAAAGGGATACTCCACTTATTTGGAAATAGGCTCATTTTACCACTCCTCCAGAGTTAAACAGTTGAGTTTCACCGTTTTCGAATGTAATTAGTCGATTTTCTGATATTTAGAAAAATATCAGTAACCAGACAGTTTCTGGTCTCATTGACTTCCATTGTTGGAAAAAAATAAACTATGGAAGTCAATGAGACCAGAAACTGTCTGGTTACTGATATTTTTCTAAATATATATAAAAAAACCCCCCCGGCTGAATACATTCGAAAACGGTAAAACCCAACTGTTTAACTCTGGGGGAGTGGTAAAATGAACCTATTTCCAAAAAAAAAAAGTGGAGGATCCCTTTAATCATCCAAATGCATAGAAGGTTGTTACACTCATAAAAATAAAGCTTCTAAAAGTTTTTATTTATTTATTTTGGAGCGATTCCATAAAAGAACCATTTTCGGTTCCCCAAAGAACCTTTAAGTGACCAGTTCTTAAAAGAACTATTTTTACTAAGTGTGTGTGTGTGATACTTTATTTAAACGTTATAGAATCTAAAAATAAGAAAAAAATCAATCTAAATAAACTAAAAACAAACTAACAAAAAAATATAGACATGAACTGTAATCATACTAAAATATCACTGATATGAATTTAAAAATAACAAATGAATGTTCTCTTTTCCCTCACAGCGACTGTGTATGGTCAGGGTGTCTACTTTGCGGTGAACGCTGTGCTCTCGGTGTCAGACACCTACTCCCCACCCAATGCAGACGGGCACAAGTTTATTTTTGTGGCCAAAGTGCTCACCGGAGACTTCACCGTGGGCAAACATGAGATGAAAACAGCACCGCTTAAGGAGAATTCTTCCGTACCGGTCCGATACCACAGCGTGACCGATCTGATCGACTCCCCGACTTTATTTGTCATCTTTAATGACACACAAGCTTATCCACAATACCTGATCACATGCAAGAAGATCTACGGTTAATTACATAGTTTCAAATGCTTATGTTGGCATTCATTCATGAAATCCCTGGCAATCATGTCTAATCATCATTAAACTGGGGTTTAAGATCTGCTCTTATCTTTCTGTTGATGGACTGTTGTGCTTTAAGTGCTTTTGTCTGAACAACAGTTGAGTGTTCACATTTTGTGAATAATTTGATTCTTATGTATTGAAAGTCACTGGACATTTTTATATTTTGCTGTTTATTTACTGCTGGGTTTAAACAAATGTATTAAATCATATTAGAAATGTTTTGCTTTAAGCCTGCCAGATTTACATCACTCACATTAATATTGATGTCAAAAAAAGTAAATAAATGCTGGAACAATGTAAATATCTATCTGTCTGTCTATTTGTCTGTCTGTACATTTATCAAATGGCATTTTATAACATTTGAATATTTGCTTTTAATGACACTAATGAAAATATGAGGAGTATGTTATAGTGGGAAGATGAATACACTAAATTATCACACAGCATTATTTGTCAAGAAAGGCAAACTCCAGCATATAATAAATAGGGCTTTTATTGTTGTATGCAAGAACAAATAAAGGCATTAAAAACAAAATTCTCACGTGAAATAAGCATACATCGACTTCATAGCAGCCATTCTCCATGTGCATTGGCTCACTAAACGTTGTGCATTCCCAAACTGGAAGACCTACATGACATATCACAATTCAGGTTTGTATAATTTCTGAAAGGTTTATGAAGTCAGAGGACTGAGGAGGCCACAAGACTTCAACATAAGCATGAATACTTTCATAGTGGGCAACTTGGCATGACATGTGTCCCCAATACCATTGTTTCAACATATCAATTGTTCTAGGAACCTCATAGGACATTTTTGTGTGAATTTTGTACTAATCCATAATGATGTTCTAGTTGAGGTAATTTGTTGCGTTGGCATGGTCCCAACATAAACTCAATCCCCTCAGTCCTGATTGTATTTATTTATTTGTGCTATTAATTTTGTTCAGTTGTTCTTATTTCATCACTAACTGTTTACTTGTCTTTATATTTATTAAAATACTACCGGTAATATTACTCTATCTATCGTTCGATAAATTTAGGGGTGGTGTGATTAAATAGGAACTCATGTTGCGCACATTACACATGTCGGATCCATTTCAGCGTAGCACTGCTAGCGCGAGTAATTGTGGGATGTGTAGCTAATGAATGAAAAAGTGCTGTCCAGTGTGCTGATAATGTACTAAGTTTGGTGTTAAATATCTATATTAATGAGACCCAGTGGTCAAAGGGCTCATTTGAAATTTTGCATAATCATTCGCAGGTATGTTAACTTTTATTTTGCCGATGTACAAATGGTTTATGATGATAAAATACAGTTAGCTAGCATGTTAGCAGGATATGCCTGAGATGCAAACAATGTCATTAAAACGTTAAAATCTGCATATAAACCGATAAATCGACCAAATAAATCAGCGACTGTGTACATTTAGCGCATTTTCGGTTGTGTTAGAGTCCCATTGTAACGTTAGAGTTTGTAAAGGATGAGATAAGAAGCAAACAGCATCAGTATGAAACTGTAGTCTTCTTCACTCACACTGTGTTTGGTTCGTAAGGTGCTGCTGACTTTGAGAGGAGCTGCTCTTCATCATGTATGCAGTTTATCGTCAGGCTCATCCGCCCACTGCTGTGGAGTTTGCCGTGTATTGCAACTTCATTTCCAGCCAGGAGAAAAACCTGGTGGTGGCAGGGACATCTCAGCTGTATGTCTACAGGATCATTTATGATGTGGAGGTGAGGGTGAGAGTGTTTTTAAGGCTCTGCTTTCGGAAAGCTGTCAAGTGAAATGTACAAAGATATTTGAAGAGTTCAGATGCAAAAGCCTCTAAGTGCCATTTGAAATTTTCTTGTAAAATGATCACTTTTATCAAGCTTGTCTATTTAAGTTCAGTAATTTCACTTAAATGGCAATGAAGATTACCTATTAATTGTCATTTAAGTGAAATTACTGAACTTAAATAGACAAGCTTGATAAAAATGGTCATTTTACAAGAAAATTTCAAATGGCATTTAGAGGCTTTTGCATCTGAACTCTTCATTTAGACACAGCAACTGTCATTTAAGAAATGGATGAATGAAGTCAGTTCACATTAGAGCCCGACCGATAAAGGATTTTGAAGGCCGATACTGACTCAAATATTTTTGGGTTTTAATATCCGATATATCGGCCGATATTTTTTTTATTATATTGTTGGATTTCACACACATGTAAAAGAAAAGCTATCTTTTCTGCACAAGATACGCTTGATACTTTTTCTCTATGTCTAAATGTTCACTCCTCGCAAGTATAACTTGACTGTAACTAGATATATGCGAGTTATAAATACAGTAATCATTACTTTATTTAGGCAGAAAAAGTTCATTGTGGTTTCCAAGCTCATTAATGTTAATGTTAGCGGTCTTCCACTGATGATAGTGGCATTAGCTAGCTAAATTGTAAAACATACATTTTCAATATAACAGGCCAAGGAGAGATGATTGAAGCATGTTTTGTCCATTTTTATTTTATTTTTTAAATATTCATTTATCGGCCATTATAACCGATATTTTGGAAAATGCCTAATAACGGCCGGCGGATATATCGGTCTGGCTCTAGTTCACATAGGTGTCCGATCAGAGGAACGGTACACACACACATAAATATAATTTGTTACATTTATATAGCGTTTTTCTGGGTGCACAAAGCGCTTTACATATGTAGGGGGAATCTCCTTGAAGACCACCATATTGTAATATTTCACAATATTACCATTTTTGCTGTATTTGACTAAATAAATGTTGCCTTGGTGAGCATTAGAGACTTCTTTCAAAAACACAAATTTTCAAAAAAAGATATTTTGCTGTAAAATAAATGCAACTTTGTTTGGTTTTCTTTTTTAATGAGTCATTAATGTCAATATTTCATTCTAGAGCAATTCCAAATCAGAAAAGCCATCAGGTAGGTCTTTTTTGGATAATTTTATTATCCATAATCAAGTATTCTGTACATTAAGAAAGATTTGATTGTTACAATTATTATGTTTCATTATAAACCTCGTAGACGGCAAGAGCCGTAAAGAGAAGCTGGAGCAGGTGGCGTCGTTCTCTCTCTTTGGAAATGTGATGTCCATGGCCAGTGTTCAGCTCGCAGCCACCAACAGAGACGCCTTGCTTCTGAGCTTCAAAGATGCCAAGGTTTGTTTGTTTAATTTATTTATAACAGGACAATGTGCAGTTACATTAAGAAGATGGCTGCACCAGATTTAGCACTATGCTAATTTCCATCTGTAGTCCTACACAAATACAAACACATAACAAGATAAAATCACATTACAAAACAGTTAGCATATAAAAACGATGTAACAGTGATGGTTAATTTAATACAATATATATTAAAAAAAAAGCACGGGATACAAAGTATAGAAAAAAGAAAATAAATAAATAAACAAACAAAATAGCAATAATTAAGGAGAGAAAATAATAATAATAATAATTTAAAAAATTGTTTTATAAATTGTTTTTAGGTACGTTTGACTACATCAAATCTACTTCCTGCAAAAGTGAAGACAGTTCAAATAATAAGTCAATCTAATGTTTGTATGTTGTTTTTCCTTTCAGCTCTCAATTGTGGAGTATGATACAGGCACACATGACCTCAAGACTCTGTCACTGCACTATTTCGAGGAGCCAGAGTTGAGAGTGTGTATTGCGTACATGAGCATGTGTTGAGCTGCTGTTCTGCGTAGATGTGTTTTGATTGATCTGTGGTGTGTATCTGGATCACTTTAGGAAGGGTTTGTTCAGAATGTGCACATTCCCATGGTGCGAGTGGACCCGGAAAACCGCTGCGCTGTCATGCTTGTGTACGGAAACCGCCTGGTGGTTCTGCCCTTCAGGAGGGACACGCTGACCGATGATCAAGAAGGGATTGTGGGAGAGGGGTACAAACAAATATTTTCTAAATATTTGCTCACATTTGAAAAGTATCACTCTACTGTTCAAAAATGTTCTATTTTAAAATATTGTTGAAATGTAATTTATTCCTGTGAAGGCAAAGCTGAAATTTCAGCATATTACTCACATGCTCCTTCAGAAATCATTCTAAAATGCTGCTTAATTTGTGGAAAACCTGATTTTTATTTTTTTTTCAGGATGCTTTGATGAGTAAAAAGTAAAAAAAAAATCGATTTATTTGAATTAGAAATCTGGGTAGCACTTAACTTGAAGGGGACTAACATTAAAACTAACATGAAACCTTTATAATCATGACATATGTTATGAATATGAAGGAAGTTTTATGCATGTTTGTGACAACTGTCATTAAGTGTCATTTGCTCAATTATGACATTTTTAATGCAAATATGACATTGTTTGAGATGTCTTTGTTATTATACCTTCACATAAACCAATACATCATAACCTGTCAGTGTCTTTGAGGCAACACAACCTTTCATAAACATGACATTGCAGATTAATTATCAAACTTAAGAAACCCCTAGCTTTATGGGTTTACATTACATTAAACTGTCAGGTGGTTGGTTTTGACATTGGCTGCCATGAAGACATAACTTTTTAATGACAAATTCAATGTGTACCACTGTAACATATTCAACATATTCATGACACAGTTATAATGTCCTCATGACAGCCAATGTCAAAGCCAACCACATGACAGAGTAACTTCATTTAATGTCAAGATGTCATGACAAAGACACTGACAGGTTATGATGTTACGGTTTATGTCAAGATGTCATAAAGACATCTCAAACAATGTCATATTTGCATTCAAAATGTCATTATTGTGCGAAAGACACTTTGTCATAAACATGGATAAACCAAAAAGACTGAAAGAACAGTAATGTATCAGACTCTATTAAAATGAAACTAGTCATTTTTTGCATCATGATTTTAATGAAAGTGTTTCTCTTCTTTCAGGCAGAAATCGAGTTTCTTACCCAGTTACATAATTGACGTTCGTGAACTGGACGAGAAGCTCCTAAACATCATCGATATGAAGTTTCTCCATGGTTACTACGAACCCACACTTCTTATTCTGTTTGAGCCCAATCAGACGTGGCCGGGGTAAGACTGCTTATCAACACATACATTTCCTGTCTCAATCATATGCGATGAGTCTTTAGCATGATGCACTGAGGCCTGGTTTCATAGACAGGCTTTAATTAAGCCAGGATATGGCCTTAAGTAGCTTTTCTAAACATGCCTTAGAATTACTGGTGTGCATTTTGAGACAAAACAATGACTGATATATTATAAAATATGTCTGTGGAAGTGGCTTTCATTTAAAACAGCTCAAAGATGCATTTCAGTCAGGGACTAGGCTTAAGCTTTGTCTGTGAAATCCAGGGGTTTGAGTTTTATGGATACACCTCCCCACATGCTGATGATAAACACGTGTGTTTGTTGTGGCTAGGCGTGTAGCAGTTCGCCAGGACACGTGCAGTATCGTGGCGATCTCTCTAAACATCATGCAGAAGGTTCATCCAGTCATCTGGTCGCTGAGTAACCTGCCCTTTGACTGCACTCAGGTCATGGCTGTTCCCAAACCCATCGGTAAAATTTCTTCCATACTTGCCTCTACCTGCAAGAGCTTCATGTAGACGTTCATCTCTGGTTTTATGGCAGTGATTCTCAACCTTTTTGACTCCAAGGTCCCCCACAGTGTCCCTGCGGGTCCTTAAAAAGTCTAAAACTCAGTTGCATCAAATTTAAAGCAATACAAAGTTTGACATATCTTAAATGGTTTAAGAAAAGTCTTGATTATCATTTCAAGAGGTCCTAAATTTGGCAACAGAAAACAGGAATTGAGATATGGTTTAATGTGATTATTAACCTTGAAAAGGTGATTTAATTGAGCACTGCATTTTACAAAACTTTAGTGTAAAGTGTACAGTTCTTCCTTTTTACAAGTTATTTGGGGAAGTTACAGTTATTGGCAGTTATATAGGGCTGTCAAACGATTAATCATGATTAATCGCATCCAAAATAAAAGTTTGTGTTTACATAATATATGTGGGTGCACTGTGTATAGTTATTTTATATATATATATATATATATATATATATATATATATATAAATACACACAGGCTTGTATATATTTAAGAAATATTTTCATGTATATACTGTATATAGATTTATTAATAATTTATATTATATATAAATATAAATATTGTATATATAAATAATATATTTTTCTTAAATATACATGCATGTGTGTGTATTTATATACAAAATAATTATACACAGTGCACCCACATATATTATGTAAACAAACTTTTTTTGGATGCGATTAATTGTTTGACAGCCCAATTAATCGCAATTTTTTTATTATTATTATTTTTGTATTATTTATTTTTTTATTATTATTTATCAAAATAATAATAAAATCATTAGAATAATTCATTTTCAGGATTCCAGAAGTTTTAGGTGCTGAATGTTCTTAAGGGAACTTCAGTGACTCTACCAGTCATCCTTTATTTACTGGATAAGTATTAGGGATTGTTTTACAAACATTTTTAGCTTAATTTCCATCCGATATAATATTTTAGAACTAATTAGTAGGGATGTATATTCATTATAATATTTTATTAATTGACCTGACTTTTATAAGTCTAGAAATCACACTTTTTAAATTAGCCTTCCTCATATATATATATATATTCCCGTTTTTCCATGACTGTTGGAATTCTGGTTCTTCAAAAGAACACAAGCAGTTGTTGATGTGGGTGAATTTAAATTTAAAAAGACCATCTTGGAATATTTAAATTTTTTTCTTTTTGTATTTTAATTCTTTGAAATCATCTTGGAAGTTTGCTGAGGCCCTAGTGGACCCTGGACTGTTTCTTAACGGTTTGAACAGTTTCTTAATGAATAGATTTTACTCTACCATATCAGAAAAATAATATTTACAGTTCCTCGTGTGTGATGTTTATGTTTTTGAGTCTTATTTTAATTTTTAACGCTTCAAAAGCCTTTATTTTAACTATATGAATTTGAACCAATATTATCTCTAAATGCATTAGTATGATTAATATAATTTAGACATTTAAATGTGACAGCTGTATAGCAACACGAAGACCTTCAGGATCAAATGGTCCTGCTTAAATGCTTGAAATTATTTTTGTATGAATGTATAAATTAGGCGCTTTTGACCTGAAAATGAAGGAACAGCAAGTCAGTGTCCAGTACACATGAAAACTCATTCAACACTGCTTCAAAACATCCCAGCATCCAGCCCGTGAAGCTCTTTGCATGATAATTTTCTGTTTTTTCTTCAGGTGGAGTTGTGGTGTTCGCTGTGAATTCCTTGCTGTATCTAAACCAGAGCGTTCCTCCGTTTGGAGTGTCACTCAACAGTCTGACCAATGGCACCACAGCTTTCCCCATGAGTAAGTGCTGCTTCTGGGACTTTTTTCATAAAGTTTATGATTACTTCTGTATTTGATGAGTTTTATGTGAGTTTTCACTTTGGTGGTTACATTCAATCTTTTTTTTCCTCTTTAGGGCCTCAGGAGGAAGTGAAGATCACGCTGGATTGTTCTCAAGCATCCTTCATTACCTCGGATAAGATGGTTATCTCACTAAAAGGCGGAGAAATGTGAGATCTTTTGTTTTTTTGACTGTAAAACTGGATTGTTGTGAACTGGTTATTTGATTTCGAGTGTCTTTTTGTGCAGTTACGTGTTGACGCTCATCACCGATGGCATGAGGAGCGTCCGGGCGTTCCACTTCGATAAGGCTGCCGCCAGTGTCCTGACCACCTGTGTGAGTGTTTAGCTGTGTGAAAGCATACTTCAATCCTCTGTGCTTGCTCACACACACTCTCATGCTCCTTCCATCTCTCTCCTCTCAGATGATGACACTAGAGGCAGGTTATCTGTTCTTAGGCTCTCGTCTGGGCAACTCACTGCTGCTCAGGTACACAGAGAAACCTCAGGAAACAGTAATGGAAGAGGGCAAAGAGAATGAGGATAAAGAGAAACAGGTGTGTGTGATCCCTTGTGAAGAAAACATCCCTTTAGCAAACATTAAAGGGCTAGTTCACCCCAAAATTAAAATTACTCACCCTCATTTTGTTCCAACCCCAAAAGACTTTCGTTCATCTTTCGAAGGAAATTAATAGTTGAATGAAGTCGTTATTTATTTATTTATTTATTTTTTGCATACAAAAAGTATTTATCGCTTGATAAACTTAAGATTGAGCCACTGTGGTCACTCTAATAACTTTTGGGCCGGCCCGTTTCAATCCCTTAGAGGCCTATGGAGGAGTGATCCAGCTCTCAGATTTAATCAAACATATCTTAATTTGTCTTCCGAAGATGAACGAAAGTCTTACGGGGTTGGAACAATTACTGACAGAATTTTCATTTTTGGGTGAACTATCCCTTTAATAACATTAAAGAGTTCCTATTATGGAAATTATATACTTTTAAAGCTTATACTTCAGTGAAAACTAAATGTAATGATTTTGGACATTTAATTGAACTAGATTTGACCGGTCGTCTGATGTTTATTGCATGTTATTTGCAAGTAAATGAAAATGTATTGTGTAATTTCATAATTACTGGTGAAATCTGGTTAAAGTGTTCTGCTAAATGTGCTGGGATACTAAAATATACTTTAATGTCATGAATTGTATTGATATATCTGTAATTATGCATTTGTAATGATAATGTTGCAATTTACTACATTTAAAGGCTATTAACTTTTTATTGAATTTCACACTGTAAAAATTATAGTCAAGTTGTTCACATTTAGTTTAGCTTTAGTTTGTTAGTAAGCACATCGAAATAAGTGTATTTTAAAGCATGACAAAAGATTAAAACACGATTTAAAATGTACTAGAAAATGTACCTCATTAGAAAGTGAACTTTATAAAAGTGTCTTAAGAAATATTGTTATGAAATTGAACTCTTTAAATACACTTTTTTCATTAATATCATATTATCTGCAATTATATATATATATATATTAAAAATATACTGTTGTAGTGTATTTAGAAGGACACTACAAGTGCACATTCAGGAATTAACGCATAGATGCTGCAGCAATAAGTTCATCACTGCAGTTGTTTTTTAAACACTTCTGGTTCTGCCAGTCACATGAACTGTTATGATGTGACCAAAATGATCAAATATCTTGTTAAAAATAAGATTTAGCCAATCTTTTTCTAATGCTGAGATCCAGCCAAATGATAGTTTTGTCTTTCAAAACACATAAAACATAAAATCTTTTGTAAAAAGAATCTAAAGCTTTTTCCCTTATATTAAATGTGTATCTTCCAGGAAGAGCCTCCAAATAAAAAGAAGCGTGTGGATTCCACGGCTAACTGGACAGGTAGTGTAATTAATCAAAGTGTTTGACATGAACAGGTATTTGTTTTAGTGTGTTTTGGATATATGTGTGTTGCTGTGATCAGGTAAAGCGAATCCACCCGATGAGCTTGATGAAATTGAGGTGTACGGGAGTGAGGCTCAGTCAGGCACTCAGTTGGCCACATACTCATTTGAGGTGAGGTTCTGTCTGATCTCTATTGCACATTTCATTTTCAATATTGGGGACTGTGAAATGTCAAATGTTGTTGCCTGTACAAAGCGATGACAGGCCATCTGATGTTCATGTCCAGGTTTGTGACAGCATACTCAACATTGGACCCTGTGCCAGCGCCTCCATGGGAGAACCGGCCTTCCTGTCTGAAGAGGTACATTTTATTTTCTCTAGAGTACTGCAGTGATGATGTATTTTTGTAAGCGACCGTAACCCTCGTGAATTAGCATCACCGAATTTAACTGTAGTTTGTCTGTGGCCTTTCAGACTTTATTTAAAAACGGTTTCCCTGAAAATTTGAGTTAGAATTTCAAGAGAATGGGTTTATAAACCCATTGAGGCTGTGAAAGTGGGTAGATTAGTGTTTTCTTGTTTAATGTCCCCGACAACCTCTCTAGTCCCATTTGTTAGCAACCATAAAAGCTTAACCCTTCTGCATCAATTAAAAAAAGTTACACATATATGTAAAAAGAGGACAAAAATGTCCATGTCAAAAAACTGTCATAAAAATGTGACTTAAGTTTGGTATCATTTTAAAGAAGACCCTCTGCAGATTATTGCTGAAGTAAAAAAAAAATAAGTAAATCCAAAAAAAAAGTATATAGATATAAGTTTATGAAAATTATTTATAAAAAATATTTTATATAAAATATATATTTTATAAATCAGGTTGAACTCAAAACTGCAATAAAATCAAAGCCATAAATCTAAAAATGTTGTGTTCCAAATTTGAGGATGATCTCTCAAAAAAATTGGCTTTCGGTAAGTTTGTTTGGGCGTAGTAACATATTTTCCCCATTGGGTGCCAGCAAAACCCCACTGGTGCTCACAGTGATTGGATTAGTTTTTGCAGTTTTTCTCTCTCAGTATTACAAACACACACATCCGCACACACACATACTCATTTTTTTTTATAACACGCATACTAACCACACTCTGACATCCATACCAACACACCCACACAAATATTGTTGCATAATTTATTCAGTTGGCTCTCTATAGTATACCGAAGCAGAAAACAACAACAACAAATAAAGCGATATTTATTTTATAGGCCAAACTTAAAAAAATAATGGCACCATCTGATTAAAAAATAGTAAAAAATAAAAATTTGAAGCCTTGCCTTCAGAATGAAAGCCTCTTAACTAAGATTGCATAATTTTATAGTTAACTGAACCGGGGATTAAAAAATGCAGCTTTAATGGGTTTCGATGGGGACATTTTTGTCCAAAAGGTGCTGAGAGGGAGTAATTTTTGTACCTAATGCAAAAAATATTTTTTTAAGAAAATGACGGTGAAATAGTAAAATTCCAATAAAAATACACTCCTGTGCCAATTTTTTTGCAGTTAGCTTTAATACAGGCAAAGTGATCAAAAAAAACCCCTGAAAAGCACAAAAATGTCCATAAGGATGCACAAGGGTTAAAAAAAATCACAAGGAGGTTTTACTGATATATTTTTTGGTGTAGAATAAAACAAGTACTAATACAAATACTTTCAACTTGTTAATCGCAGACCGTATTTTAGGCATTTAACTAAAAACTGGGGATGATGAAGCCAGAATGGCTAAACTTCAACTCATTTCTTGATTTTGGCACTCTATTGCATTTGAGATCAGTGAGGTATTTAATACTGAACCCTGAGACACAGCTTGAAAAGTGAGACATATTTAGTCTCAAACATTATTAGTTCCATTGTACTGTTGGGTTGGGAAAAAAAATATTGCTTTTCTGATTTAATGTGAGTGACACAATGTCAATTCTTCTGTCAGTTTCAATCTAACCCCGAGCCGGATCTGGAGGTGGTGGTGTGCTCAGGATACGGCAAGAATGGAGCTCTTTCTGTCCTGCAGGTATGCTTATTATTTCAGGCACTGCCTTATGTGAACCTCCTGGTCCTCTAATCATGGATGGCAATTGCATTCAATTGCATGTGCTGCATGTTTGAAGCAGAAATGCACAGCACTCGGTCCTGCGGCGGTGAGGCTCGTCTGCCGCTGGTTAGTGCGGGTGCTACAGTGACGTCTGGGCTTTACCAGGGCTGCCTCAGAGATGGTTGGAGAGGCCTTTAAAACACCCGAGATACAGCAGAGGCACACTGCTGATGTACTGCTCATGCATTCACACAATATGTATGAAACTAGTGTTATTTGTCAAGTGTTAAGTGCAAATGGGCTCATAATCAGGCCCCATTTACACCTAGTATTAACATGCATCTCGGGTGTCAAATGTGTCTTAAAAAACGACTTTGATGAACAAACATAATTCTATTTATGATATATAGTTTTAATAACTTTACTATTCATCTAAAATGTGTAAAAAAATGTCCCTTCCTTCAAAATCTGATGGGAAGTCTCAGGAGATGCATAAGATACTCATAATGACTAGATTTGAATGGCGATCTTTCTCATCTGACTAATTTTGTTCACATGAGACCAATGTGAAAATTACGTTTTTAATGTTGTTTATATGTCTGTGATGTTTTTTAAAGACAAACCATGTGAAAATCAAGTATTTTTCTTATATTAATGCGGATCCTAAAGGGTTTGCCTGATCTTAACCATTCTTTTTCCTGTGATTTTTCGACCTTTTCTCTTTTGTAATGTCTCTGTCTTTTTACAGTCTTTCTTCAAATCTCTCTCTTGCTCACTCTCTCTCCTCCTCCACCACTGACGATTGGCTAAAATTATGTGTTTTGGTTCTCACATAGCGTTCATCAGAAATCACTGCATCTTTAATTAATAAAAGGCTTCTTATCTGATGTCATTTTGCATTTCAATTAAATGTCTCTTGATGTGAGAGTGTTTATATATTGTAAAACCACAGAAATATGGAGTAAAAAAAAGCAGTTTTTGCAGTGATGAGCAACGAGTAATCGTGTTTAATTGCATCCAAAATAAAAGTTTGTTTTTACATAATATATGTGTTTGTAGTATGTATAATTAATTTGTACATATAAATACCCACACATACATGTATATATTTAAAAAATATGTGCATGTATATATTTTAGGGCTGTCAAACGATTAATCGCGATTAATCGCATCCAAAGTAAAAGTTTGTGTTTACGTAATATATGTGGGTGCACTGTGTATAATTATTTTATATATATTAATACTCACACATGCATTTATATACTGTATATAATTTATATTATGTATAAATATTTTATATATAAATAATATTTTTTTCTTAAATATACATGCATGTGTGTGTATTTATATATATATATACAAAATTATAAAAAAATTATACACAGTGCAGCCACATATATTATGTAAACACAAACTTTTATTTTGGATGCGATTAATCGCGATTAATCATTTGACCGCCCTAATATATTTTATATATATTTATACACAATTAATATTATATATAAATATAAATATTTGATATATTAATAACACATTTTTCTTAAATATATACATGCATGTGTGGGTATTTATATATACAAATTAATTATAAACACCACACACACATATATTATGTAAACACAAACTTTTATTTTGGATGCGATTAATCGTTGCCCATCCCTAGTTGGAATTATAGGTCTAATGTTGACAATATATATTAGCCACATGCAATTGAAAAGTACTTATATCAACAATCATTACTTTATTATATTAAACTTGTGATATTTTTTTGCTGGTTTATAGAAAAGCATCAGACCGCAGGTGGTCACAACGTTTGAACTTCCTGGATGCCATGACATGTGGACAGTCATATACTGTGAGGAGAAACCTGAAAAGGTAATTTGTTACAAACACCTTTCACTTTGATAAATCACAAGTAGTAGTCTTGTTTAGCTGTTTTTCTCTAACTTCTTTATTTTGAATCTCCCCATGTCTGCAGTCTCCAGCTGAGGGCGATAGTGAGGGTCCTGAGGAGGAGAAGCAAGAGCCCACAGTAGAGGATGACAAGAACAAACACGGCTTCCTCATCCTCAGTAGAGAAGACTCCACTATGGTATATTCTGTATAACATACTACCGTATTACTTTTACTGTGTTGACGGTTTGCAGTATATATTTTTCACATCCATTGTATGTATGGGCACAGAATAATCCACAATACAATGCACTTGACTTGACCTTCCATTTAATGTACTGCCACAATTTTTAACCTCTCCTTGACAATTTTTTTATTAGACTGCTTGCAATCTATTATATAGTCAATAGTATGCAGTATATATGACAGATATTCCCATCATTGCTATCTCATATGAGCTTTATGTTCATTGGATACTTTTCAACCAATCATAATGCTTGCAGTCACTTGCCTAATGTGACCAGCTTCACAGTGTTTCGTTGCTCTTGCTGTTTGTGTTCAGATCCTGCAAACTGGTCAGGAGATTATGGAGCTGGACACTAGTGGTTTCGCCACACAGGGTCCCACTGTGTATGCAGGCAACATCGGAGACAATAAATACATCATCCAGGTGTCTCCTATGGGCATCAGACTGCTAGAGGGAGGTAAGGGAGGACATCATCATATTTTTAACCTTGACCATATGATGGATGACCTGTATTTCATCTGGTCTCTGTTTGTTCTTGCACTCAGTGACACAGCTCCACTTTATACCCGTGGACCTGGGTTCTCCCATAGTGCACTGCTCTGTGGCCGATCCTTACGTGGTCATCATGACAGCCGAGGGAGTGGTCACCATGTTTGTGTTGAAGAGTGACTCGTACATGGGGAAGAGCCACCGCCTGGCACTGCAGAAACCACAAATCCACACGGTCAGTCCATGCAGATATCTCACCGTTCATAAGTTTGGGGTCACTAAGATTTTTTTAAATGCTTATTATTTCCATTCTGATTTAAAATAACTGCTTTCTATTGAAATATATTTTAATATGTGATGAAAAAGGTGAATTTTTAGCATCATAACAGTCTTCAGTGAGACATGATTCTTCAAAAATCATTCTAAGATGATTTGCTGCTCAATAAAATGTCAAAAACAGTTGTGCTGCTTAATATTTTTGTTAAAAACCGTTTTTTTTTCAGGATTCTTTAATGAATAGAAAGTTTAAAAAAAAACATTTATTTGATATATATATATATATATATATATACACGTATGTGTGTATATATATATATATATATATATATATACGTATGTGTATATATATATATATATATATATATATATATATTTTACATTATAATTGCCTTAACCATCACTTTTAATTAAATTAATGCATATTTGTTGAATTAACGTTTTAATTTCCTTTAAAAAATCGTACTGACCCCAAACTTTTGAACAGTAGTGTATTTTATGCTGAACTCATGAAATGTATTTTCTGAAAAACTGTATTTGACCTCTAAATCTAAAGCAAATAAAGAAAATAATTCGTAAGTTTAGGACGTTTAAGTTTTTTTTTTCTTTTTTTCCCCCATTATTTTCATGACAAACACATTTTCTTTCTTTTCTTTTTTTTTTTTTTTTGCTTTATTTGGGTCAAATAGTAGTAAATGATAACATATAGTATAAATTACTATTATATTTATATTTTATTTTATTTTTATTTTATATTTTATTTATTTACTATTACTATTATATTACTAATATATATATATATATATATATATATATACACACATACACACACACACACACATACATACATATACATCTATAAATGCACAATAATACATATAATTTTTTGTGTAATTACTAGGGCTGTCAAAACGATTAATCGCGATTAATCGCATCCAAAATAAAAGTTTGTGTTTACATAATATATGTGGGTGCACTGTGTATAATTATTTTAGATATATAAACACACACACATGCTTGTATATATTTAAGAAATATTTTCATGTATATTCTGTATATAGACTTATATATAATTTATATTATATATAAATATAAATATTTTATATATAAATAATATTTTTTTCTTAAATATACATGCATGTGTGTTTTTACATATATACAAAATAATTATACACAGTGCCCCCACATATATTATGTAAACACAAACTTTTATTTTGGATGCGATTAATCGTTTTGACAGCCCTAATAATTACCATTAATCTCATTAGATTGTCTTAACTGAAATACAGTAATTACTGTATATACCAAAATACACTAATACTGAAATAATGTTGAATACTTTTTAAAATGTTTTTTCCCAGCAATCCCGTGTTATTACGTTATGCGCGTACCGTGACGTCAGTGGCATGTTTACCACTGAGAACAAGGCCAACTTCCTGGCCAAAGAGGAAGCTCCCATCAGAACCCAATCAGAGACGGAGACCATTATCCATGACATAAGGTATCCACTCACTCATTTGCTATGATTTCCAGTCTTTTGACTTTTGTCTATAATTATAAATGATCCTTTCCTCATGTTCTGTGCCAGTAATGCGTTGGATGATGAGGAGGAGATGCTGTATGGGGAGTCAAACCCTCTGACCAGCCCTTATAAAGAAGAGTCCAGCCGTGCAGGGAGCTCGACCCAGACAGGAAGAGAGGGTGTCCAGAGCAGGCTGGAGCCGTCACACTGGTGTCTGCTGGTCAGGGAGAACGGAGTCATGGAGGTGACCATAGGGCATCTAGTCTATATGATATCTATGGTGGTGTTTTCTTCTTATTATCGGTTATTAAAATTCTTTGTCATTTCTTAATCAGATCTACCAGATTCCCGACTGGCGCTTGGTTTTCCTGGTGAAAAATTTCCCCGTTGGTCAGCGTGTTTTGGTTGACAGTTCTGCTAGCCAATCAGCTACTCAAGGGGAGCTCAAAAAGGAGGAAGTGACGAGGCAAGGAGACATCCCATTGGTCAAAGAGGTTTCTCTGGTGTCATTAGGCTACAACCACAGCCGTCCTTACCTGCTGGTAAGTTTATCACAGAAACCTGCTCTTCTGGATGAGACGAAGCGTATCCTGAATTTGTCAATCAAATCTTAACAGGCACATGTTGATCAAGAGCTTCTGATCTATGAGGCCTTTCCATATGACCAGCAGCAAGCTCAGAGCAACCTGAAAGTGCGCTTTAAGAAGGTACAAGCCCACACTAAATACTCTCCTCGTGATGCTTGAAGCATGAAGAGTGGTGACTGTGTTTTCTTCCTGTCAGATGCCTCATAACATTAACTTCAGAGAGAAGAAGTCCAAAATTAGAAAGGACAAGAAGTCTGAGGGTCAGGGAGAGGAGACTGTGGTGGTCAAGGGTCGTGTGGCCAGATTCAGATACTTCCAGGACATCTCAGGATACGCAGGGGTACGTCTGTCTTTGCCTCGGTTTAAAAACTGAAAATTTTTGGTCTTTCTTTTTTTTTTTTTTTGCTTTCTTTTGCCTTTACATTGTGTTAAATTCTAAATGTACATGAGGTAATAAAGTTTATTTTTCTATTCCTTTCTTACTATTATATTTTTTGTTTATTAAGGCTGGCAAAACGATTAATTGCATCCAAAATAAAAATTTGTGTTTACATAATATATGTGGGTGCACTGTGTATAATTATTGTATATATATAAATACACACACATGCTTGTATATATTTAAGAAACATTTTTATGTATATGCTGTATATAGATTTATATGTAATTTATATTATATATAAATACAAATATTTTATAAATAAATAATATTTTTGTCTTAAATATACATGCATGTGTGTTTTTTATATATATACAAAATAATTATACACAGTGCCCCCACAAATATTATGTAAACACAAACTTTTATTTTGGATGCGATTAATCGCTTTGACAGCCCTATTATTTATATTTATTAGCTTTTTATTTTTTTTATCCATTTCTTTTAGTTTTAATTCATTATTGTTTTAGTAATTTGAGTTTTTAGTACTTTAATCACTTAGGTGCCAAGCAGGGATGGAAATTAACTTTTTTGTCCACCGGCCACTGTGGCTGGTGGATTTCAAAATCTACCAGCCACTCAATGTTTTTACCAGCCACTTTCTCGTTTTTTCTCGCTTTTCTCGACAATGCGTAACTGCATGTGAAAATTAATACTACAAGATCTACAATACTACTTAACCAGTTTATTTCATCTCAAGTCTCAATGAAATACTGACATTTTCTCTATTTCTCTTGCTCTTCCTCTCCTGTTCCCCTCCTCTGCTCTTCCATCTTCAAAAGACTTCCATGTTTTTTTTTTATTTTTATAAAACACAATATACTTTTACCCACACTAAATAAAAACACGTTTAAATAGGTAATTTTCTTTTCTGATATAGCCTACAGCAGTTCTTGTTAAAACACACTAGATATGAAAAATCTGTGCATTTTGGGCACTTTTTGTGTGAAATCATGTTTATTTTTGTGTCCATCTGTGTGCTTTTAAGCATGAACAGTGATCTGGCCCATTATCTGTTCGATGCCGACAGTGACGCATTTCAGGCGGCTTTTTATTTCTCATCTCCATAAATATATCTAGTAATAAAGCTATTGCTAATGCAAGGTCTAGGAATCAAAGAATTCTTTGCTAATACTTCCTCATCATCGTGGAGAGCGCAGTTCGCACCGCTTTCTCCTTTCCACAGGCGCGTGCTCTTCCGTGGCGTCTGTCGTTGCTATGCAACAATGAACTTGCGCCTCTAACGAGCGCGCCGCGTCGCTTTTATGCGGAAATAGCGCGCGGGTATGTTCACGCGGCTGGCTCTTTACCACCGTCTATGTTTACCACACAAGTGAGCTTTTCTTCCTTTATCAAGCCTCGACGGAAGAAACGCGCGGGTGTTGAAGGTGTGCCTCCTCTTAAAGTGTCCACCGTCCGGGTGAAACAGTATGCTATTTTTATTCACCCGCCACGGTGGCTGGTAGGTGAAGTTAATTTACCCGCCACAACTCAAAATCACCCGCATTTGGCTGGTGGCGGGTGCTAATTTCCATCCCTGGTGCCAAGGCAATTTTTTTTCATCTAATATTTATAAGTGGTGGGCCATTATTGGCGTTGACGTGCTTATTGGGCGATTTAAAAAAAAAAAAAAAAAAACGGTTTGGGAGTCTATACTACAAGCTATGATAACTTTTTTTTTTATGATATTTTAGCGTAGATGTATACCTAGTCGAATTGCACTGTAGGGAGCATTTAATACCAATGTATTGAAACGTCTGTTTATCGCAGTCTATTAAAAATTTAATTTTTAATGTTTGATATTTAAAAAAATCAAATTTTTAAAAATGTAATATTTAAAAAATGTAAAAGATTTAAATTTAATATTATTAGGGAAATACATATCCGTAATGGATGTGATACAAAAAAACTTTTAGGCTGCAAAAGTACAAAAAGTATTAGGGACGTTTGTTTTATTTTTGGTGTACGCATTTATGAGGAAAAAATAATGTGACAGTTCTCCGTTGCCCATCTTATAAACTACCTGTGAGGTTATTTATATGGGTAGCACACATCGGCAGTATTCAAATGACCCATTTTAATCTAGATTAATTCCAAGATTACAGTGAGATTAATTTAGATTAAAAAAAAATTATGCCCACCACTAATATTAATATTTTAAAATTACTAATATTATTTATTTATCTATAATATTTAATATTACTATTCTTTTATTTCAGCTTTATTTCAATTGGCTTCGATAAAGCTTTAATTTGTAAGATAAGCTCTACATTTAGGTTGGTGCTGTTTTTCAGGTGTTTATCTGCGGGCCGTCTCCTCACTGGATGCTGGTGACCTCTCGTGGGGCGATGCGGCTCCACCCCATGACGATAGATGGCGCTATCGAGTCCTTCTCTCCCTTTCACAATATCAACTGCCCCAAAGGATTCCTCTACTTCAACAAACAGGTGCAAACAAGTTCTTAAATGTACATTAGAGTTTGGTATTGGATGTTAAATGACTTGTGTTGTATGTGTGTTTAATATTATATTAAAAGTGTTATTCACCCTCCTATGTATCAGGATATCTTGGGAAGATGATCTTGACAGGTTAAATGTGTAACTGAAGTGCATTTTCCTCTTTAGGGCGAGCTGAGGATTAGTGTGTTACCCACTTACCTCTCATATGACGCTCCCTGGCCTGTCCGCAAGATTCCACTCAGGTGTACAGTCCACTATGTGTCGTACCACATGGAATCCAAGGTAATACAAATGCTCTGGGATGTAGATAAGGAGTTCACTGAATGTAGTTATAGTTTAGCTAGCATCATTTTAAAACTTTCAACTTTAAAAACTATCTATGGTCCATTGTGTGTGTTTCAGGTGTATGCTGTGTGCACCAGTGTTAAAGATCAGTGCACTCGTATTCCCAGAATGACTGGAGAAGAGAAGGAGTTTGAGACCATTGAAAGAGGTGTGGCACTGTTTGTTTGGATATGTAAATGTGTCTAATTTGATGGGGTCTTAATAGTTGAATTGTTCTCTCAGATGAGCGGTACATCCACCCTCAGCAGGACAAATTCTCCATTCAGCTCATCTCTCCGGTCAGCTGGGAGGCCATCCCAAACACACGGTGAGAACCACCTTCATGATTCACTTAAAGGGATAGTTCACCAAAAAAATGAAATTCTGTCAGCATTTATTCACCCTCAAGTCATTCCAATCTCATAAGAGTTTTGTTCATCTTGAAACACAAATGGAGATATTTTGATTTTATTTTTTTATAGATATTTTGATTTTATTTTTTTATTTTTTTATAGATATTTTGATTTTATTTCTGTCCCTTCATTGAAAATTCTGGTTACCTCATCTTTCAAGTAGGGATGGGCGACGATTAATCGCATCCAAAATAAAAGTTTGTGTTTACATAATATATGTGTGTGTAGTGTGTATAATTAATTTGTATATATAAATACCCACACATGCATGTATATATTTAAGAAAAATGTGTTATTAATATATCAAATATTTATTAGGGCTGTCAAAACGATTAATCGCATCCAAAATAAAAGTTTGTGTTTACATAATATATGTGGGGGGAATTGTGTATGTATTTTGTATGTATATAAAAATCACACATGCATGTATATTTAAGAAAAAAATATTATTTATATATGAAATATTTATATTTGTATATAATATAAATTATATATAAATCTGTATACAGTATATACATTAAAATATTTCTTAAATATATACAAGCATGTGTGTGTATTTATATATATAAAATAATTATACACAGTGCACCCACATATATTATGTAAACACAAACTTTTATTTTGGATGCGATTAATCGCGATTAATCATTTTGACAGCCCTAATATATATATATATATAATATTAATTATGTATAAATATATACAAAGTATATATATGCAAATATTTCTTAAATATATACATTCATGTGTGTGTATTTATATATACAAATTAATTATACCCACTACACACACATATATTATGTAAACACAAACTTTTATTTTGGATGCGATTAATCGCGATTAATCATTTTGACAGCCCTAATATATATATATATATATAATATTAATTATGTATAAATATATACAAAGTATATATATGCAAATATTTCTTAAATATATACATTCATGTGTGTGTATTTATATATACAAATTAATTATACCCACTACACACACATATATTATGTAAACACAAACTTTTATTTTGGATGTGATTAATCGTTGCCCATCCCTCCTTTCAAGCTTCAAAAAGTTCATAAAGATCGTTAAAGTTATCCATATGAATAGTGGTTTCTTTTGAGTCTTTTGAAGAGACATGATCGCTTTATATGATGAACAACAGATTTAAATTAGGCTCTTATTCACATTTAAACATTGATCATCAGCACATATACAAAGCGCATATCAGTATGGTAAACGGAAGCTCAAACCTCATTGGTTTTCATATGTCGAGCAAGTACAAATGAGCTTCAGTTTACTATAGTTGATGTGTCTTTATAATGCACAAAGTTTTTTTTGCATTAACTTTCATTAGAGGGACAGTTTGTGTTTCAAAGTTAAACTAAAGTCTTGTTAGGTGATATAATGCAGGAGTGACATGAGGGTGAGTAAATGATGACTATCACGAAAAAAATACACAACAGTCTTTATGATATTGTTGAACTGTCTTCGTCAGCATTGACCTGGAGGAGTGGGAGCATGTGACATGCATGAAGACAGTGGCTCTGAAGAGTCAGGAGACCGTATCGGGGCTGAAGGGATACGTGGCCGTGGGCACGTGCCTCCTGCAAGGAGAGGAGGTCACCTGTAGGGGCAGAGTGAGTCTCACTTACATACATTTACATACATTTACAAACTTAAATGGTTATAATTCCAGAATGCTTTGGAACATACGCCCAAGTTTGGTCTTGTTTTGAGAACAAGAACTTCAAAAAATTAAAGTATGAAAAAGTTATGAAAGTTCTAATTTACAGAAAATCAAATATACTTTATTAATATATTTTTTTAAATATAAAATAAATATTTTACAAAATAGGTTTTACTATAAAATGAAAGCTATACATCTAACCAAGTTGTGTTCCAAATTTGAAGTTGATATCTTAAAAATTGAAGTTCCCATGAGGTTTTGTTTAGGCGTAGTACCAAAAATTGCCACCGGGTGCCATTGAATTCCATTGATTTTAATTGTATGCATTCTACCATAACAAATTAATAAATTTCTGTCCAAATATCACTTCTGTCACTAAATATGGAACTTTGAGACTCAGACCTTTCTGACAATATATGTTTGTCAAGATTAGAAAAGGTTTTGATAATAAATTATGAAAGATGATGAACAAAGGGGAGGGGCCTAATAAAAGAATACTGTTTCTATGGTAACGCAACGTCCAATTTCAAATCGGTTTTCACAGGATGAATTCTGAGTTCGTAAGCTTTCAAATGATACCTAATTTATGATAACTACTAAAATATGTGATATAATAATAATAAAAAATATATATATTTATATATATAATATATTATACTTTTTAGAGGACTTTTTACCTTACTTTTTAAAATATAATTTTATCTTTTTTTATTGACAAATACTAATTATGTTTTATTATGAACTTTTAGCACTATAAACCAAAGTTTCAATTATTAAAAGTGTGTGTGTCGACTACTCGACTTTTTGTGACAAAGGTCAGAAACTCCTGCAATGACGTCGATTTTTTTGAGGCGCACTCTTGTCATAAATTCATATATTGCTGTTCATTCATAATTTGTAAGAAAAAACAGCGCTTAAATATCTATTTAGGAGCCTTAGACCTTTCCAACGATATATAGTTTGTCATGACTTGATTAGGATTTAATAGTAATATAGTGAAGTAAATTTAGATTGCCCGTATACCAGCAAGTGACAGTTAAGGGGTTAAAGGGATATCAAATCATGCAAACCCCTGCTTCTGTAAATCCTTCTCATTAAACTTCTGATCTGGGTTCATTCCGTGTGACAGATCCTGATTGTGGATGTGATTGAGGTCGTGCCAGAGCCCGGTCAGCCCCTCACCAAGAATAAGTTTAAAGTGCTGTATGAGAAGGAGCAGAAAGGACCCGTCACGGCTCTCTGTCACTGCAGTGGATACCTGGTGTCTGCCATCGGACAGAAGGTACCACACATTCACAGCAAATATAATGCCATTTCTGTTCATTCTGTGTGATGGAGTTGTGTGTGTGTGTGTGTGTGTAGATCTTCTTATGGAGCCTGAGGGATAATGATCTGACTGGCATGGCCTTCATCGACACGCAGCTCTACATCCATCAGATGCACAGCATCAAGAACTTCATCCTCGCTGCTGATGTCATGAAGAGCGTCTCTCTGCTGCGCTACCAGGAAGAGAGCAAGACGCTCTCGCTCGTCAGCAGGGTAAAATATCAGTCAATTCCTTTTTTGATTTCGTTTGATTTAAAGGAAAGTTCACCCAAAATTGACATATACTAGTTCCAATACGTTTCTTTTGTGGAATACAGACAAGTTTAACAGACATGCAATCAAAATGAATGAAGATGAAAGCAGTCAAACTCCCAAAAATAACAAAATAGCACTGTAAATTTGATCATAAAAGTCCAGAAATACACTTTAGCGTACTTTTAAGAAGAATACTCATTATGGAAATATACTTAATTGGGATCGTAACATGTTATTTGCATGTTATTCATGTTATAATGAAAATGTATTAGAGTTTACATTTAGATTAAAGTTATCTGAACTTTACAGTGCTTTTTTTGACCCTTATTTATTAGGGATGTCATATGATTAATCAGGATTAATCACATCCAAAATAAAAGTTTGTGTTTACATAATATATGTGGGTGCACTGTGTATAATTATTTTGTATATATATATAAATACACACACATGCATGTATATTTAAGAAAAAATATTAATTTATATGTAAAAAATTTATATTTATATTAGGGCTGTCAAAACGATTAATCGCGATTAATCGCATCCAAAATAAAAGTTTCTGTTTACATAATATATGTGGGTGCACTATGTATAATTATTTTGTATGTATATAAAAAACACAGATGGATGTTTATTTAAGAAAAAAATATTATTTATATATAAAATATTTATATTTATATATAATATAAATTATATATAAATCTATATACAGAATATACATGAAAATATTTCTTAAATATATACAAGCATGTGTGTGTATTTATATATATATAGTAATTATATGCCCCCACATATATTATGTAAACACAAACTTTTATTTTGGATGCGATTAATCGTAATTAATCGTTTTGACAGCCCTAATTTATATATAATATAATTATTTATAAATCTATATACAGTATATACATGAATATATTTCTTAAATATATACAAGCATGTGTGTGTATTCATATATATAAAATAATTATACACAGTGCACCCACATATATTATCTAAACACAAACTTTTATTTTGGATGCGATTAATCACGATTAAACATTTTATATATAATTTCAAAATGATTTCTATTGTCTTTGACATGGTTAAAGTATACTGCCGAATGTACCGACCGTTACTAAACTAAAACTAAAATATGCATGTTATTTCTATTGAAACTCGAATGTAATTTATTTGAAGATATATTTAGAATTGCATATTTTCAATGATAAAATGATGACTTATATACACTACAAGTGCACATTCAGTCCAGTTAAGCACACTTCCTCACTTGAGGAGTCAAACACAAAGATGACACCATCTTTTTGCAGCTTATAGTGATATTGAAGTCAAAACATGTGTCCAGGTCTGATTTTTCCATGTTTCTTTTTGTTTCATCATAGGATGCAAAGCCCCTGGAAGTTTATAGCATTGAATTTATGGTGGACAATAACCAGCTCGGCTTTCTAGGTAAGTGACTGACTGACTTCTGTAAACGCTCTTGTAAACGTCACTCATTTGACCTCTTTCTTAGTTTCAGACAGAGAAAAAAACCTGCTGGTCTACATGTACCTTCCCGAAGGTGAGTCGTTTATTTGATCCTAGTTTCTGCATTACATTTAGACTCTTTCAGTGTTCAAACACATGTCCTCTTCGTTGTACCATCTTTAGCCAAGGAGAGTTTCGGGGGCATGCGTTTGCTGCGACGAGCAGACTTTAACGTGGGCGCTCACGTCAACGCCTTATGGAGGATGCCGTGCCGCGGAACTCTGGACACGGCTAGCAAAAAATCGCTCACATGGGATAACAAACACATCACCTGGTTCGGTGAGTCTCTTCACCTGCTTCTCCGGAACATGATCATCAAGCCATCATTATTTTTATAACTCCCAAACCAGTTAAACCAGTCCATCAGAGACTTAACTGTGATTCTGTGTTTGTCCAGCTACGTTGGACGGTGGCGTCGGGATGCTTCTGCCAATGCAGGAGAAGACGTACCGCAGACTGCTGATGTTGCAGAACGCCCTCACCACCATGCTGCCACATCATGCTGGGCTCAACCCAAAGGCCTTCAGGTACTGATTCTTCTCTGCTGACGTCCCGAGAGACGCGAATCGGCAAAACGCGACAAAGTTCCAGCTTGTCATTGAATTACACCACTTCTTGGGATTCAATGTTTTTAACCAATGGATTTCCACCTAGAGATTGGCATGGGGTACTTTCCATAAGATCGTCTTTCAATGCAAATCAAACCAGCTATTAGGCTAACTGAAGTAAAACCATGCCAATCTCTAGGTGTGGTGGAAGGTGTGTGATGATGTGGGGATATTTTAATTCCAAAGGCCAAGGGAACTTTATCAGGATGCATATTATCCTGGATTTATGAAATAACTGGCTTTTAAAAATAAAAATCTGCCTGACTCTATGGGAATTTAACATAGGGGGGCAATGACTTATGCACCCTGTATTTTAAGGAAAAACATTTATTTATTTATGATACATTATTCATTCACAAAGAAAATTTGTGTCCTTAAAGGTTGGAGTTTTCCTCATTTTTCTAATTAAGGCATTAAGATCAATATCCAAAAGATGATTTTTTTTATTCCTCTTTTTAGGCAACTTTAGCATGGGGGCAAACACTTATTCACATCACTGTAGAACTTTGAGTTTATAGAAATGTACAATGTAAAAAAATTAATTATTCATATTTTATATAAAATATATATTTTCAAAACCCGGGTTACTCTAAAACTGCAGAAAAATCAAAGCCAAAAATCTGAACAAGTTGTTTTTCAAATTTTAGGTTGATATCTTTCAGTGAGATTTTGTTTGGGCGCAGTTCCTAACTTTTTCACTAGGGCACAACCAGACTCCATTACAGCCCATATAAGGGCGCCTCCATTTCCATATGTGTTTTGAGTGATCTGAACCATTATTTTCACAAATTTCACACAATTTATGAAGTAGAAATCCTATTCAGAAGTAGTATGGGAAGTTTGGCAGATTTTGATATGAATTCAACCTCTAGGAATCACATGCAAAGAACACGCATGCGCGTTATAGCTGATTGGCAGAACACAAATGGTGAATTTATTATTTTTTCCCGTAATATTTAAAACATCTTCAGACCTTTTTTTCTAAAATAATTGAATGGATGCTATCTTTTGAACTCTTGGCTTGAAATCAAACTGAGGTTTCTAACTTTTTTTCATGATTTTTCATGTTCATTGCTATTTCAAAATAAAGGTCTGAACACGCTTTATGAGTATGAAAATATTCTTGTTGCAAATTGATAAATTACGGCTCCTGTGTAAATTATTTTGAAAATCAGTCACCAAATATGGAAACTAGAGATTGTAAGCTTTCAAATGATATATAGTTTGTCAATATTACTTAATGTCTTTTCTAAGATATTATTGTATTAAAAATATAATGGCAAGCGTCCCACCTGTGGGACGGTGACGGTTAACAATTGATAAGAATTAATTCTTGACATTTTACAAATGAGACCCTCAATGGACAGACATGCGAGCAAATTTTACTCATGTGAGCATTTCATTAAAAGCAAATAAATATTTTAGGGAAGAGCATCCCTAAAAATGTATAGTCAGTAAAAGACATTTTCTGGCATTTCTGTTGCGTATTTTAGTGCACCCTCTCAGCATTTGCTACTGTGTATTGCTGCAGGATGCTGCACTATGATCGGCGGACGTTGCAGAACGCTGTGAAGAACATTCTGGACGGAGAGCTGCTGAATAAGTACCTGTACCTCAGCACCATGGAGCGAAGCGAACTGGCCAAGAAGATCGGCACAACGGCAGACATTGTGAGTGCTGAACTCCAAGACACTTACTGTAACACTTTAGCTCAGTGAATGAAACACTTTCAGTGCAAGTTCTGTAAATATAGAATCATTTTATATAAGTAAGCAGTAATAGAGTGCCGAAGTTACGACGTCACTCTGTAGGCCAAAACGAGGAAGCGAGTTAGCATTTTAGCACTCCCGCTTCCCTCGCTCTATGGGATTTTTGAATGGGTTTTTGCTAAATCGATAAGGTCTGTGGTGAACAAAGCCTCTAAATATTTTCACGTTTTGATCTATGACGTAAAACACACAGTTATAACCTGCTTGTGGTTTTTAAACTTTATTGGGTCTGCTTGTGTTTTTAAAAAACTTTATATAGGCTTCAAAATGTATAAATTTTGGATTGATTTGTAAAGATTATCTTGATAGACACAACTCTTTGTTAAACACAGATCTTATTTTTTGCGATTTTTCAAAAGTCTATGGGGAAAATGCATAGCTTCGGCACTCTATTGTGCTGGAACGTAGCTCCTTTTTTATATAAATTCAAAAAACAGGAACTTGATATAAATTAACCTGTGCTTCTAAAAAAATGCAGCTTTTTTCTTAATCTCTGGGAATGAAATAGTTCCTAAAGAAGCCGAAGCACTAGCTGAACGTGGCCAAAAAACAAACAAACATTATGAGTTTGTCGTGTTCAAGTTTTGTTGTTGGAAAGAATAGGAACCATGGGGAAATTTAGGAATCTTGGGGAAATTTAACTAGTCAAAATTGATAGAAAATGTGTAGTCAATATCCAATGGATGTTGGATATATAGCATCCCATTCATTGGCTAAACCATCATTCTAGATGATTCTGGAAATTCAGTCAAATAAATGCAATTTTCACTAATAGAAATACATACAGTATGCATAAAATTTATTCTTATATTGAATTATTTTTGTTTTTGATTTCTATTATGTTTTGTGATTAAAAAAAAATGTTACCCGCTTTTTATTATTTTTTAAATGACTATATAGTTTCTATTTAAAAGTTTAAGTTACATTTTATTTTATTTTACGTGTTTAAAGTACAAAATTTTTTTTAGTTTGTCGTGTTCAAGTTTTGTTGGAAAGAATAGGAACCATGGGGAAATTTAGGAATCTTGGGGAAATTTAACTAGTCAAAATTGATAGAAAATGTGTAGTCAATATCCAATGGATGTTGAATATATAGCATCCCATTCATTGGCTAAACCATCTAAACCATCATTCTAGATAGCTTGCTGTTGATTCTGGAAATTCAAATAAATAAATGCCAAATAAATGAAAAGTCAAAAAATCAAATAAAAGTAAAAAGAAAAAAAATCAAGCAAAAGTCAAAAAATCAAGTAAAAGTCAAATAAATGCTATTATCACTAATAGAAATACATACAGTATGCATAAAATTTATTCTTATATTGAATTATTTTTGTTTTTGATTTCTATTATTATGTTTTGTAATTTAAAAAAAAAAACATTCCCCTTTTATATTTTTTCTTAAATGACTATATAGTTTGTATTTAAAAGTTTAAGTTACATTTTATTTTATTTAACGTGTTTAAAGTAAAAAAAATAATTAATAAAAATTTTATTTAAAAAATAATAAATAAAAAATTAACTAAATAAAATTAAATTATTCCAGTTGCTTATGAAAGACAGCATTAAATATCTGGCAACACTGCATGCCTCATGGCCAATCAAATGAGAGACCTAGACTTGTTGTTGAATCAGATACTACAGTAATTACCTTAAGTAATTAAAGCAGCGCTGACTGTAATATTCTCCACGTCTTCCTTCCTTCGGGTTCATGAGCTTTTCTGCTCTGTGTTTCAGATCTTGGATGATCTTCTGGAGATTGACAGAGTAACTGCTCACTTCTGAAGAGCTTCTACTCTCTCTCTCTCTTAATGCATTTCGTCACCGGAACTTTCCCTCTCTGCCTGCTCTTTTATATTCCAGTGTTTTGATAGAAAATCAGAAAACTCAAATTTGTCATACTGTTATTTTTTGTTGTTGCGTGAAGTAAGGAAATGCAGTAAATGGCATTGTATTTCATGGATTATTTTGTAAGTAAAAACCAAAAGAAAATGAACGCATTTTGCATCTTGACATTCAGAACAACTTTTGAGGAAAAATACAGTACGGAGAAGTTTTTAAAGGGCCAGACATCAAAATTCAAGTCTTTTTAAAGATGTAATTTCCTAATAAATAGATTCAATGCTTTTTAAGAGCCCGTGGTAACCCTGTGTAAAAGAGACTCAGGGAGATACAAGAGCATCAGTTTTTACTCGGGAAAATCCAAACATTACACAAAACGGAAATAATAGCCTCTTATAAATGATTTATTTTCTAAATACATTATATTGAAGATTTATTTCCATTGACTGTAAAAATTATTATTACACACACACATTTTTGTCAGTGCAACACCTCTCAGCATCAACTGCATATTCACCATCAATCAATCAGTGAAATCCATATAAAATTATTTAACTATAGGTAGTAAAAAGTTTTCTTAAATTGTCATTGCAATAAATCGTTAAACCTCGTGAGGTAAAAGGTTTGAAGCATAAACATTTACTTGTTCAGAGTGATTTTCCCCCTATTATTGCCACCGTTAAATGATCATCATCAATCATTTTAGTGTTTCTGAGGCCTATAAAAGAAATGAATGCAGGTCTCACTGCGTCTTGAATGAAAGAGGTATTGTAAATGCTGGAACATCATAATTGATAGAAGCTAAATTAAGGCTGTGTTCAGGTGTAATTAAATGAAAAATAATTCAGTTGTGCTTATTTCAAAGAAAAGCAACACAGATAGAGATAGTGTGAGAGAGGTTCCTGAGAGCCCAAGCTCAAGTGAAACTCATTATAAGAACAAACGGCACTGAGAAAACACGAGTGAAACCAGGCTCAGAGGTGACGCTTCATTTCAGAAACTGATACACGTCCTGGTCCAGCGTGATGATATTGCAGTAAGACAGCAGCTTAAGCAGAGAGTGAGTGACACTCATGAGCGCCATCTCTGACCTGGAGGAACACACAATGATGACTGATGCTTATTACACACAAACAATACGGTTGCCAAAAGCACAAGCTTGATTCCAGTTTAATATTAGTTTCATCTGCCACTGAGATATCAAATCATGATATGTAGAGAATACGTATTTCAAATATGTAATATATATAATACAAATATGTATTTCCGTCAGGTTGGATACTGGTAATTATGGTGCGTTCATGTGTTATGGTAATTATGGTAAATACCAAAAGCCAATGTGGAAAATGCACATGGACACTAGGTAACTCGTAGAATATTTTAATTAATTGAAAGCATAAACCAAAATAAAAGTTTGGTTTAATTTGAAGAAACTGTGACATATAGAATGTAGAGAACGTTTAAAGTAATAATAATAATAATAATAATTCAAATTTAAATTGTAAAGTTTTCATTTTTAAAACTGTTGTTCATCACTTTGCCAAAAATTTAAAGAATTGTTACATTTTTATTAAATTACATTTTAAAAGATTACATAATTGATCATTTTTTATGCCTTCATTTGATTACATCTGCTTTTTTTACACAATACATTTGTATTAAATTATAAATCCAGAAAAAATCAATAATTTAAACGTTATTAAAATAAATATTATTTTAATAAATCCCTAAATTCTTAAAGTTTTATAAATCCAATTAATTATACATGCTTTTTAATGAGTCAAAAGGCAAGTTAGGGGGAAAAAAGTATAGTATTTCCCATATAAATATAATATTTGTTCAACTTTTAATAAATTAAATTGGTTAAATTGTATGTTTATGCTTTCAATTTATTATCCAATTAATTATACATGCTTTTTAATGATTCAAATTGCAAGTTTGGGGAAAAAAAGTATAGTATTTCCCATATAAATGTAATTTTTGTTCAACTTTTAATAAATTAAATTGGTTAAATTGTATGTTTATGCTTTCAATTAATTATCCAATTAATTATACATGCTTTTTAATGATTCAAATGGCAAGTTAGGGGGGGAAAAGTATAGTATTTCCCATATAAATATAATATTTGTTCAGCTTTTAATAAATTAAATTGGTTAAATATTATGTTTATGCTTTCAATTAATTATCCAATTAATTATACATGCTTTTTAATGATTCAAATTGCAAGATTGGGGGGAAAAAAGTATAGTATTTCCCATATAAATGTAATTTTTGTTCAACTTTTAATAAATTAAATTGGTTAAATTGTATGTTTATACTTTCAATTAATTATCCAATTAATTATACATGCTTTTTAATGATTCAAATTGAAATTTTTGGGGGAAAAAAAGTATAATATTTCCCATATAAATGTCATTTTTGTTCAACTTTGAATAAATAAATTGGTTAAATTGTATACGTTTATGCTTTCAATTAATTAGATATGCTTTCTGAATTCTAAAATTGAATCCAGAAATTTTAAAAACTTTTTTAGAAAAATAAATAAATAAATAAAAAACCTAATTTTGGAGAAAAAATAAATCAGATTTCATAGAGTTCAAGTGTCATCACCTTAAAGCGAACTCAAACTTGACGCTCTCCCAAAAGGAGCAGAACCAGCGGAAGACTGACAGTCTGGGAAGAATCCTGGTGTCATCGGCCACAGTTCTGCCCCATCCTCTCACAGCACTGAAACAGTCATTTTATATTAAAATGATGGATGGCAGAAGGGTGAACAAGATCAAAATTCTAAACTGAACCATAAATACAAAAACTTACATGGGGCAGCAGTTATTCAACAGTATTCAAGAAGGAATGGGACATTTAAAAACATTGATTTTTAGGTCAATACTAGAGCTTAGCAGGTGCTAGTCCTTTCATAAGTCCCCTACCACTTGGCCATGATGAAGTAGCGGTCGACTGGAGCTCCCAGAGTGATGTTGATGCAGCGGACCGTGTTGATGTTCCTGAACACCAGCAGCATGGGCCGCGGCATCGACTTCAACACCTGCATGATTTGATCAAAGCGGTTCATGGCCATGTCACGCATGTAAGACGTCTCCTCTCGAGTCAGGATGTTACCCAGGCCCATTTCCCACATGTTGATTGGCCGCTGCAGAAGCATCTCACTGAACAGGAAGTATTCTGGGAAGGTCCAGCAGCGAGATGCAATTAAAATCAAAATACTATTTTTTAATAGGGGTGTAACAATACATAGTGTCACAAAATACAAAAATGCAACAATATGTAGTTCACGTGGATAGTTCACCAAAAATTAAAATGACTGTTTGAGAAACAATTTTACAAAGTTTTAGTGTCAGTACTATATATAATGTATAATGGAATACTTTTGGGTCCTGATAATGCCAAACGTCTTATGTGACCAGTAAAAAGTGTCCTACATTATTTTCAAAATATCTAGTCAGTGACAGTGTAAGTTTATTTGTCTAAAATAATTCTGTATTTTCAGCTTCAGAATCATGAATATTTGTATTCTGGTGTCACTATTGTCCTGTGTATTGGGTTACCAGCCCACAAGTCCAAGCTTATTCATGTCCACCTCAATGTTACACCAAATTTAGCATTTTAATCAATTTTTTGTTAACCTTTTACTATATGTTTTGGAGGATGGCAGTGATATGTATCGAATTGTGACATGAGGGTATCGTTACACTCCTACTTTTTACAGTAACTGTAATATTATTACAATTAATATATTTTAAAATACAGCTTTACCTTTTACCCCGAGCTGATTTGCATATGTCTTCATGCCGGCTTCATCCCGCAGGATTATGGATCGCCACAGCTGACACAGAGCCGTCCTGTCACTGATGGAGAGAGAGTGAGTATTTCCTGTCACCTTGTGTTTCATGTTGATCCCAGTGACTGTAATGTTTCTCACCTTTTACTGAGGTTTTCATACAGCCCATGATCCAACAGAACTAACTCAGCTTTTTTATCTGGACCTCTTCTTACCAGTACTAAAATGAGCAGGGTCATAATTTTGAGCGTCATTATATGCATTCATTCATTCCCATTAAGTATAATTCCAGTAATCTCACCATTTCCCGGATGAGGATCAGCGTGAATAAAGCCGGTGTAAAAGATCTGCTCTGCGAATGTGCGGACGAGTTTTTCAGCTGCCTGAAGGAAATCATGGACATTTAACGGAGGTGAGGTGAGCCAGATCATTTCTAATAGATAGATGGCATTAAACTCACGTCTTTTAGACTCAGTCCCTGACGCTGAATCTCCTCCACGTTGTCGATTTTGCATCCATCGCAGAACTCTGCTGTAAGGACTCTCTACGTGGGCACAGTCATAGTTAGTCTCCATTTACACTACCAGTCAAAACGTTTTGGATCTATAAGATTTTTAATGTTTTTAAAAGAAGTCTGCATTACACCAATGCTGCTTTCATTTGATTAAAAATACAAAAATGTATTATTTAACAATACAGTAATATTGTTAAATATTATGACAATTTGAAATGACTATTTTCTATATATTATATTTTAATGACTATTTTCTATATATTATATTTTATATTTTAAGACTATATTTTAACATGCAATTTATTCCTGTGATCATTCCCATTACTCCAGTCTTCAGTGTCACATGATCCTTCAGAAATCATTCTAATATGCGGATTTGATGCTAAAAATATAACATTAATTATTATTATCAATGTTGAATTTTTTTCAGTATTCATTGATTAAAGGGTACACATCATGCTTTTAAATCGTTCCTTTTTACACATGAATCATACATTTGTGGTCTATATAAAGCGAAACTGCAATGGTTGGGTCTGAACTCCTCATTATTATAGCTCCACTTATAGGGCCCTTTTCTGATGTGTGTCTGTGACAAAGGTACAGTACTGCTAAACCACGACCAGTACTTTATTTTTATTAACAATATTTAGAGTTTATCAAAATGCTCTGTTTCTGTTTCAAAATATGACCAAAACAGAATATAAAGATATAAACAAAGCACCTGACGAGATTAATTTGAACTTTTCTGTACTTATAAACTCCCCAAATATATATATATATATATAAAATAAACACTCCAAATAAATATATACTCCAAAATGCATTTAAGGGCTAAAAATAAGTGGATTTAGCATGATATGTTCCCTTTAATGGAAAGTTCAAAAGAACAGCATTTGAAATAGAATCCGTTGTAACATTATAAATGTCTTTAACATAACTTATGATCAATTTAATTCATTCTTGATGAATAAAAGTCTTGATTTCTTTTATTTTTTCCCCCAAAAATAAAATATAAATTCTTTTGAATGGTAGTGTTAATAAAGATTTCTATTTTACTTTCTATTCAATAAAGAATCCTGAAATAAAAATTTAAAGAACTGTTCAGAACATTGATGATAAGAATTGATGAGAAAAAATTCTCATCATATTATAATAATTTCTGAAGGATCATGTGACACTGAAGACTGGAGTAATGATGCTTTGATCACAGGAATAAATTACACTTTACTATATGTATATATTCACATAGAAAAAGCTGTTTTAAATTTCACAATATTACTTTGTGTATTTTTAATCACATAAATGCAGCCTTGGTGAACAGAAGAGACTACTTTTATAACCATTAAAAATCATACCGAACTAAAACATTAGACCAAAGACATATGAAGATTCTCACCTTGCTGGTCAGATCCCAGAATACTTTGGGCACGACGATAAATTTAAAATGCTTGAGTTCCTCCGCGCAACGTTCAGAATTCCTGCCTTCATTCTCGAAATCCAGCTCTTGTGCCAGCGTTCCTTTCAAGTCCTACCAGCGTCATAAAGAAACAATGAGAGATCGTTTCCATCCGCCTTCAATACACGGATCCATTCAGAATTACTAAACACAAACACATGACAGATAAAACATTCTCCTGAATGTGTGTGGAAACAGCGTTAATGTACTTAAATGTGACGATGCACAAATACAACGTGCGATCAGTGCGTCGAGAGTGCATCAATAGCGGACTCACCCGTGCTGTACGTCACCGCAGACGTATTTAACCTCATTACAATCCGCGTCCATCTAAAACTCACTAAAGAGACTCTAGTTTGCTTTATCCAGTCATGAAAAGTAGTTTGTGTATCATCTGGCCAGCGGCGGGACGTTTTAACAGTCCTTCCAGTCTGTAGTTTTGAGAGTAAGGTTTGATTTCATGCATTATATTTCACGCACTGACCTGTAAGACCCAGCGGAAGCCAAAGCTGGGGTGCATAGATTTCACAATGTCCAGTAAAATCTCCAGAGTCCTGATATCTCCATCGAAGCGATCCCTGAGATCAATATACTGCACCTGACCAACACACATCCACAGATGCATCATTGGATCAGCTGTTCTTGAAAATAGTGAAAACTGGACTATCAAATCACGCTTAACCAATTAAGATATCATCTATCAAACTGATGAATCAAGGAAAATGTCATCATGTGCAGCCCTAAAACACCTTTACAGCCACGGGTGTCCCATCATGCAGTTCGGCCTTGTGCACTTGAGCCAGACTGGCAGCGGCCACGGGCTCATAGTCGAACGTCCTGAACATTTTATCTGGAGTCATGCTGAAGTCCTCCTGGAATAAAGCGTCTACCTAGAACATGGGTCGAGATTTATTTGATATAAAAGTGATATACTGTATGTATTTATTGTATGTAACTTATTTTCAAATGAATTTTTGGTATGTTTTAGCTTACCTCAAGGGCATCCAAGATGTAGGTGTCTTTGTTTCCACAGTATTTTCAATTTTGACATTTTTCGGTCAAACCGTTCTTGTTTATCAGTCATATAATGGAGGTCTATGGTCACCACCTCAAAGAGCATGCACAGAGAAGTCCAAATTAAACATGATTTAATGACTCGTAAATGTAAGTACACATTGATGGCCTAAGAGACGAAACGAGCAGTTTGTGTGAGAAAACAAACAGTGTTTATGTCGTTTTTACCTCGTGTAACTAACCACAGCCATGTCAATGTGAAGATCTAAACATGATTAGATACAGGAAATCGCAATGGAAGACGATTTCGATATATCTAAATATGTTTAGATATTTAGATGTATCGAAATCTCTGTGTAAACAATAATGACGTACACGCGCAAGAGATCACTTCCGGCGGACCGTTGGACATTGGATATCTGATTCAGATCAGTTGGCTGTGATAACAAGAGGTAAAAACGGTATAAATACTGTTCGTTTTCTCACACAAACTGCTCGTTTCGTGTCGTAGGCCGTCGATGTGTACTTACATTTACGAGTCATTAAATCATGTTTAATTTGGACTTCCCTGTGCATGCTCTTTGAGGTGGTGACCATAGACCTCCATTATATGACTGACAGACGAACGGTTTGACCTAAAAATATCAAAATTGAAAATACTGCGGAAACAAAGACACCTACATCTTGGATGCCCTTGAGGTAAGCTAAAACATATCAAAAATTAATTCCAACTATCCCTTTAATGTGTTCTGCTTCTTAACCCGAAGCTGCTCACCTCTTTGTATCTTCTGTTGAGCGCTTTATCCTCTAACACATGCAGGGTGCGGATGTACTCTGGAGGTAGAAGATGGTTGAATGCACACAGTCCCTGTCCCAGTTTAATATACAGGCCTCCGTTTTGGATGGCCCCGTCTACCATATTACTGGCCGCTCTCTGATGACACGCAGACATCAGCTCCGCATACTCTGGACTGCTCTGGCGACAGGGACGGACACAGAGTTTAGAGCTCACATCGTAAGGCATTTTTACTGTTTACTTGTTTTTTATAACAATGTTTTGCACTGGATATATTTGTGGTAAGGTTTAAAAGCATAGTTCCCCCCAAAATGACAATTCTGTCATCATTTACTCACCCTCATGTCACTTTAAATCTAAATAACTTTCTTTCTTTTGATTTTGAAAAATGCCATACAGGTTTGAAACAACATTAGGGGTCCTTTCAAATAACTGAAGACTAGAAATACCCCCAATCCCCCAAATATTTCAATTTAATAAATATTTTTACAGGGGTATAAACCTACCTCATCCAAGCCACGCAGAACAATGTTGGATGTCCACCAGTAATCCGCTGATATCATCAGCCCGACACAGAGAGACCTGACGTGACAGGATCAGATGTACATCTACATTTCAGCCTCGATACAGGTATGTCAAAACCAAAAGCAAAATCTAACATCTAGAGATCAGAGAGCCTTATGGGTAGGGATGGGCAACGATTAATTGTGATTAATCACATCCAAAATAAAACTTTGTGTTTACGTAATATATGTGTGTGTGGTGTGTATAATTAATTTGTATATATTAATACACACACATGCATGTATATATTTAAGAAATATTTGCATGTATATACTTTATATCTATTTATACATAATTAATATTATGTATAAATATAAATATTTGATATATTAAGATTAAGAACACATTTTTCTTAAATATATAAATGCATGTGTTAGTATTTATATATACAAAATAATTATGCACACCACACACACATATATCATGTAAACACAAACTTTTATTTTGGATGCGATTAATCGTTGCCCATGGGTAATATAATGCCACTGACTAACTTTCAAAAGTTTAAGGTTGGTAAGATGTTTTTGAAAAAAAAGTCCCATACTCACAAAGACAGCAAAAGCGGTAAAAATGTGAAATATTATTTTAATATTAACATTAAAAGTGAAATATTAATATTAATTTAAAATAACAGTTAGCAAATCGAGTATATTGTAAAACTTTACATTTATTGCTGTGATGGCAAAGCTGAATTTTTAGCAAAAAAATCGTATTATTATCAAGGTTGAAAACAGCTGTTCTGCTTCGTATTTTTGTGGAAAAGTAAATAGCATTTATTTGAAATTGAAATATTTTGTAACATTATAAATGTCTTTACTTTGATCGATTTATTGCACTCTTGTTGGATAAGTCTTAATATCTTTAAAGTGTACCTATTATGACATGTAAAATGTTCCTAATATTGTTCTGGGAGTCCCCAACAACAATTTTACAAGCATGCAATGACAAAAAACACTTTTGTTGTCTTATAATATGCATTTATATTTATATTTATATATGCATTTATAAAAACAGCTTCTACATGGCCGTAACGCAAGATACAAAGTATCCTATTTTCTGTTATTACAGTCAACTTCGCAAAGTGATATAGACCTGTAATGTGGTCAAGACCTGCTGGAACTACTTCAGCCTTTTCCCTGACAATAACTGCACACCTTAAAACGTTCGTCAACCAATCGAGCATTCAACGCCCCTGTAGTTTAACGTAATTTAAGCAAAGCAGATTTTTTTTAATTAAATATAGCTATTTTATTTTATTTTAGATTATTAAAGGGCTTGACCTGCAGAAGCGCCCGACTCCCTCTGCGAGTATCTTCATCTTCCTCCTCTCTCTGGGCTCCGAGACCACATATCGCACCCCGACCACGAGAGGCACCCCCGCCGAGACGGCAAACAACAGTTTCCGAAAGAGGCTGTGACTCTTTACAACTCTAGGAAAACAGAACACAAGTCTTGTTCATATCCCTACAATAACATCCAGAGTGTTTTCACCCTTAAAATGAAGTCAGACCCCATAGAGCAAATGAAACCCACCTGTGTGAGGAGAAGAACTTCTGATGTTCTTGTGGACCAATGAGCCGAGGACACCTCCGTAACAGAGACATGTGACGCCGACACAGCCTTAACTGAAGACCGAGACGATACAAATTAAACACCTGTCAAACTCAGGTTGAGAGACCAACAAACATAATAATACAGGCAAAATTTGCATTTACACTGAACAAAATTATAAACAGGGCTCCCACACGTTGGTTAACCTGAAATTCAAGGACCTTTTAAGGACAAATACCCTCAAAATCAAAGACCTCTTCTTTTAGTGGTCACACTTGTCTCCGTCGCAGTCAAAAGTGCCCGAAGCCTTGAAATAGGCTTCTTTTTTCCAGGAAAACGAATGTATTATGTTTTTGTTCAATAATATTGTTTTGATTATATTATTCAGAATTTTGAAGGGATTTTGATGCGATGCAATATTTAGCTATTTTTTCCATTAGAACAAATTATTTTATTTTCAATAAATGCAATATTTCACATTGAAATAGAGTGGAGGCTTTTAAAATCGATTTTTTGAAGTGAGAAAAGTGCTATTTGAAGGCGTATTTTTTTTTTGGCATTTTTTGTAATGTCCTGTAATCAACTGTATAGCTCCCTATAGTATAAAGGCTAGGATGGCTTGAGGGGGGAGTAAGTTATGGGCTTACTTTCATTTTAAAGTGAACTACTCCTTTAACATAGCGGAAAACTTCTTAGAAAAACTAAATTCAAGCACTTTCAAGGACTTGTAACTATTATGTTTGTTTTCAAAAACTTTCCAGGGTCTTGAATTATTTATTTATTTTTTTCCGATTCATTAACTTTCAAGGACCCATGGGAACCCTGTATGAAACTATTTTGTTTTTGCCCTCATTTTTCATGAGCTGAACTCAAAGATCTAAGACTTTTTCTATGTACACAAAAGGCCTATTTCGCTCAAATTTTATTCACAAATCTGTATTAGTGAGCACTTCTCCTAGATAATCCATCCAGATGCTGATTAGACAGTATTATTATTGCACAGGTGTGCCTTAGGCTTGCCACAATAAACCCAGCAAACACAAAAACGTTTTTTTTTTTTTTCACGTTGTGAAAAGGTTGTGATAACATTTTTATACAACGTATTTAATACGAATACGTTAAAAATAGATCCCGCGCGGAAACACAAGCTTTTTATTCAACAATGGTTTGGTCTCAGACCTGATGAAGGTATTTTTGTGTGAGAGTGAGTGAACATTTACACCCCGAGCAGGGCCTGAAGTTAACTTTATATATATATATCAACAGATAGACCTACTGCAACTCGTATGTAAACAAATCACACGTGGCTGTGTTGAGGATTTAACAAAAACATTTATAACTTGGCTCCATAGTCTGTTATATTGTGCTCATGAATAATATTTATGCTTTTGTATAATGGAAAAAAGGGACTCAAAGCGTTTCTCGCGCTTCAATTTATTTTAAATTATATGGTACCTCTGGCTCAATTTTTATTTATTTTATTTAAAGTTTTGTTTGTTTATTTTATTTGATTTTTTATTATTTATACTATTTTATTATAAGGATGTTATTATTTATTTAATGTTAATGTTCTTTTATTATTTAATTTTGATTTGATGTAATTTTGTATGTGATTATATTTGATCAAAAAAAAAAAAACATTTATAACTTGGTGGCCAGCACCATTTAACACATAAAGGGGGATACACAGACATATAATGGCCGTTACACACAATAAACGAATATGAAAACACCCAATATACATATTTTATATATATGTGTATATAAGTTATAACATCTGAAATAATACTAATGACTTCAAATGACTTCACTTAATAAATATACTTCTAATAAACAAACAAAAGAAAAGCAAGCAAAATAGTCCTTTTTTTGAAGTTCCCCCCGGAGAAGTAACCGGAATGGGTGTGGCCCGCTCATCAGCCGGAACCATATAAATAGTCCAATGTTTCCTATCAAACTCCTTTTGACGGTGCACCAGCTCACGGGACCAGACTCAAACGTGTCCAACAAACAAACAAAAAGAACGGTAAGAATAAACTTAAACTTAACGTTAAAGAGTGTGCGCACTTAACTCCAAACGAAAGTTAAAATAAAGTTTATTAAACCAAAATAATGTTGTCGTGTATTCTTTACTGTAAACAAATTCCATTAAATAAAAACTCAAACTGACCAGACCTAGGCTCACCCATAGATATGTATATAAAGGCTAGATGTGTTACGGCGGAGTTTCTATCGTCATCACCGGCGGCCATCTTGTCACAGACAAGCTGTTGTTAGATGAGTGGTAAGCATGAACACAAATACTCTTATCTCGTTGAAATCTTGACGGATTTACAAATGGTTTGGTTTCTTACAAACGTTATTAACGTGGCTATAATTATTTGGATGATTATTTATTTATACACTTTTTATTCATACGTAAGCAGTGTCATAGCTACATCTCTGACGTTTGTAACAAACCAAACCGTTTGAAAATCGGTAGAAAATTGAGCAAGTTATGGTTATTTAAATAGTACATGTACCATTACCACAATGTTACGAGTGAGCGAGCTGCCTGTGACAAGATGGCCGCCAGTCTTTATATACATATATATGGGCTCACCAACATCCGCCATGGGTAGACGGGAAGTTTAACTTTATGTTGGTTGTTTGTTTCAGCTGGCCTCTTTACCTCAGTAATGTGCCGCCACATTTTAGCTAAAGTCCAACGTATTGGCAGACTTCGTTGAAGTATAAAAATCCTGATAGTGTTACCTGCAGAATTCACACGCATTTTCCAGGCCCTGACCCCGAGTCTCCAAATACCACAAAAGTCTCCAAAAACACCCAGTAAATGTTTTTACTCTGTCGCTTTTGACAAAGAAAAGGTCGCCAGAAGGATGTCGTTTCTTATGTTATAATCATTTGGGGAAAAAGAAGGCAGTACTCTCTTTGAATTGGCAAAATGCATTCTATAATAGTAACGTAGACTCACTGTATTCCGGACACTTGACATTTTTTCGCAAATTTTATAAATAAACACTTTCAGGTCACGGCATATTTATATATTTATATATCCGTGTCATCTTTGCCTCCTCCTCTTTCGATTCCGACCAACTTTATGCTTCCAGAGCCAGTCGTTTCAAAGAAAGCAACGCGAGTTTCTAACGTACACCATTGACTGTTCAGAAAATGACGAGGGGAAGGTTTTCCTAGCCTCGCGAGACCATCCTGATCTCGCGAGCTTTCAATGTTTCACTCGCAGAGCAAATCCATCTGGCGGAGTCAGGTTAAGGTTTTCCGGCAGGACACGATTACCCACCAGAAAATGACGAAAAAAAAAAAAAAAAAAACATTTTTATGGTCTTATAAAATAATTATGAGTTACAATTTGAAAGTATTTGTACTTTAAGGGATTAAAAAAATATTTAAAATTTTTAAATATAACTTTAGAATATAATGCTGAAATGAGCAGTTGTCGATTAAATGAGTGTATAGACGCTCATACAACAAAATTATGGTGATTAATATGATTACTTTACCAACTTATAGTCGTTAAAATGTATGCGTTTTACATTAGAAATGACTGAAGAAATTTTCAGGTGTCCGGAACACCGTGAGTCCTCATGGTAATCCGGACACTGCTTCTCTCGGCAGTTTTTTCAGGATTTCTCTAAAATGATTTGCTCAAAATGTGTCAAACAAACTTTGAAACGTGTGGAAAGCGTGTCCCCAGAGACAGACGAGCAATCAGGGTTATCTTTCAGCGGGTTGATATCTTAAAGGACGTTTTACTGTGCAAAGTGTCCGGAATACAGTGAGTCTATACGTTAATGATTTTCTGCATTTTTTTTCGCCTCCGTAGTAGGGTTTTTTGCAAATTGAGAGCCATATATCAATTGGCAAAAACCCTCACGATTGAAAATGTGACACTGATTTCATATATGACAGTTCAACAAACAATGTAATAATATTAAGTCACTTATATTTAAGACAAAATAATGACTGTTTTGGCCAATACTATTTCAGTACCGAGGTTGGGTGAGAGGTAACTGGCCAAAGCTTCCTCAACCCGAGGCATCATCCCAGCTAGCATGTCAGAATATCTCAAGAGATGATGGTGTGATTTCAGCTAAATTCAGTTCAGTTTGTACACTGAAACAAGAATTTCCCCATCAAGGCCATGTGGGAAACGTGAAATAAGGGGGTTGTTTGTTTGTTGAATGTTTCTAGAAGCAGGGAACAAAATGTTTTTAGTCAGACGGGATGATTTGTGGACAGGTCAGGGATGTGCTCCAGCTTAAAGGTCTCTATAGAGTATGATTACACAACAGTCCATCAACAGTTCTCTTACACACAGCTGCAAAAAAATCTCTATGAGACAATGTTCCAAACAGAAAGAGACTTTAAATCAATCCGTTTCCAAAAATGTTCAAGGCAACATCAGATCCAGTCTAAATACTAATAACCCTGACAAAGCCATGGTATCACGTGGTAAATAAGTAAATGAAGGATTGATAGGTAAATTACAATATTCATGTATCCTGGTAATGACATGCCACTTAAAAAGTACTTAAAACACCATGGTGTTGCATATCCAAAATATGTGGGATTGTTATGGCACATGTAAAAGAAAAAAAAAAAAATATGCACCGTTAGGAGTGTTTCTATGGTTACCATGGAAATGTTTTGTAAGGGTGCTGTCAAGTGCCAGACTGCAGGACAGGCAATCTTCCCTATACTTAAACATCCGTCTTTAGTTATAGTATACAGTGATAAAAACAAGGCATGCTTTGACATTTTCTCTGGCCTTGGCGGCTGATTCAGGATCAGACCTGCACTTCCAGACTGGATAATGACATGGAATATTTAAATGCATTTCTATTAAATCCTGAAATATGAAATCGAAATACAGTGACCTTTTGTTTCATAGAGAATCTGACTGCAGCATAGTGAGCTCGACTAGATAAGCAACTCACTGATCGATTGAACAACAGCCGAAGTGATTGGCCAACGAACGACGATGCTGAGCTTACCGATGTAAATGTCTCTGCCGTCATGTGTCCGGTCCGGTCGGGCTGATGATGATCTCGTGAATGACTTCGCTGCTCTCGCGGACACTTCCTCGCGCTTCAAGATCACGCACATCTGTAGTTCTTCTTCTACTTTTGTAGTTTTCTTATACAAACGAGTTGCATTGCCGCCATCTTCTGGACTGAGGTGGGATCTCACTGGCTGTAGTTTACACGAGAAAAATAAAATTAAAAAATTCGATATTCTATTTGCCAGCTGAGGTTTTTTTTTCAGAAAGATCATAACTTCCTTAATTATAGTTTGTGTGCCATACAAACTCCATGTTTTGTTTTTTTTTTGTTTTTTTTTTAACTCAATCCATTCTTCGTTGCCCTCTCTAGTTATTTTCTTTTTAAAGAGTTCTATATTTTTAATTTCTCCATAATGTATTAGTCTAGTCTGGGGTGTTGTTCATTTTTATATTTAGGCTGCCATTTAATCTTGTGTACCCTATTCTCAACCTTGTAAGCATATTTTCCTCCTGCCGTCTCAGATTACTATACTTTTTAACTATCACTTCTTTCTGAATGATATAAATGTCCTTCTTTTTCCGCCTGATCCAATGTATCCTGCCACATTTTCTTAACAGTATCTTTAATGAAAGCACCGATGTGAATAAAAAGGTCTGCCAAATACATGAAAAGATATAACAGATCATTTTGAATAAATGATTTAGCGATGATGATGTAAGTCAAAATGTATATAAGCTAACGTTAACCCCAGACTAAAATGTTTAGACGTTGCGATGACGCGCTATTTAACTTAATCCCTTGACAGATGGTATGATCATGATATTTCATCAGATTACATCACAAAGCAGAGGTTTGCCTGTCTCAAAAGGGGGAGGGGGTACATAAATACAGTTTGGTACAAACGCACAAGTCAGATTTACTTTGAACCACCAGTTTGATATGACTCGGTGTACATAATTAATGCATTATTATTGTTGTTTTTTATTTATATACAATACTATTATACGTATACATATTATTAGTGTGTTATAAAAATTAGACTCTAATATGAATGTAGTTTTAGCGGAAGAGTCGTATTATATCTATGATGAAGAGCTATAAAGTCTCCCGGAAGTGGAAGAAATCTCGCTCGTGCAGCAGCCTTGTGTTTCCTGTTTACGGGCGGGAAGAGTGAACCTGCGCTTTAGCCTGTCCTGCATTACAGATCGCGTTCATCGCGTTATCGTCCTGCACGTCTCTGGATTATTTTAGAGATTTTTACTTCTTTTATTAATCGTCAGTTCGCTGCGGTCCGCCGCGTGTGTGTGGCTGAAGTGTGAAGCTGTGATGGAGGAGTCGGTAGACTCCGGCGGTGCGGCACCAGAGGGCCCCACGGTGCAGGTGACGGAGATCCGCTACCCCGCTGGAGCGCGTCCCTTGCGGCTGCTCGAGTGGAAGGTGAAACCCGGAGCTCGGGTGAACGTTGACTCTGTCATCGCGGTTTGTGCGCCTATACCCGCCGAAAGCGAGTCGAGAGCGCCCGAGAGGAAGCTGAAGTCGGACCGCGCTGGAGTTTTGCGGGAACTGTGCTGTCAACTCGGGCAGGTCATTGCCCCCGGGTAAGTCGCGCTCTATTGGGCATCACACACCACGATTTAACAGTTGACATATCGTTTAAAGTTTAAATTTGCTGCCTTTGCTCACTAGCTGAGCGTGCTCGCGCAAAGCTAAGTGGCACGCGCACTGGTGCTCACGCTGAGCTCGTGACAGCAGCATTTAAACTTCCATGCGTACAGTATAGACACGTTTAATGACATATAAAGGTGTTGGAAGTGACTGTTTTAACAGCATCCACAAATTGTTCGTATTATCTGACGCTACAGCGTTGTTGAGAGATTTTAAGCTCTAATAGCCCTAAGCTCTGTAAACAGCAAAACAAGAGTTGGGGGAGCGGCCCGCCCTTTTTAGCCAATCAGAAACTTTCTCTGCCAGTCAATCATCTCGTGCGTCGTTTTTTGCTGCCGTCGGATTGGCTGACAGGAATTTAGAAGGCGGGGCTTTGGGAGAGGGTGTGTCGTTGAACGCATGCAGGCGGAATAATTCAACCAAAGTCTAGTAGTGGAATAGAAAGGTGTTCGATCAGCTTTCCACACGATAACTTAATGTTTACATATCCTGAGAAGGTTTATTGCAGAAAATTTTAAGTTTGTGGGTGTAACGACCTCTTATATAAAAATGAGTTGTCTCATCATGTCTATTATTAGATTCAAATAGTGTCTTTTAGAATGTTTTTGTGTTTTCGTTTTACTTTTAAAGTATTAATTCTAAAAGTATAGCTGGGTGAAATACAAAACATGCCTCAATAAACACAAAACTTAATACAATTACAACATATCTGAATAGCAAAACATAACTACTGTTTAATTAAATACATAAATAAAAAAGATAAAGACCAGAAAAATCTTACACACTCATCAAAATACACTGCTAAATGATTACACAGCTTACAGTATTTTTTTGTTGTGCATAACTTAAGTTTTAAGGATTGTAAAGATGATCACCACAAAAAAAAAAAAATAAAATAAAAAAAATGGCTAAAACCACTATGTTATTAACCAAAAATTCAACATCACAGTTTAAAGATTGCCTTCTCCAATAGCCTATGACTGATTAGCAGTTAGGTGATGGTTCATGGATGTGATTTTATGCCTATTATTGAGTATTATCATTATTATTATTATTAAATGTAACAAGTCCTTTGATCCATCTTACAGTATTTAAAGACAATTAATGTGTTTTTGATTATTCCCGTCTTTAACAGTAGAGGGTGCTACGAGCATTAGACATTGGTCGAACTTTTTTGTTTTGTTTTTTTTACTGAAAATTCGCTTATTTATAAAAACAACAGTTTGCACTGGAATTTGAAGAGAAGATTTTCACACATATTCCCAGTCCATTGAGTGGAATCTCACCATAATGATGCACATAGAGTTTTGATTTTACTTCTTAACAAGCATAATCTAGTGTATAAAGTGCATTAATACCTGAATTGTATATTTCTATTTTTATCTTTTTGGCAGGGGTGTGATAGCAAAAGTGGAAGAATGCAGTCATCCCGTTGTAATGAAGGGCTTGTGTGCAGAATGTGGCCAGGACTTAACTCAGTGAGTCTACATCTTGTTTTTGCCCTGTTAATCTCCAGTTCAGAACGGTTTCTCTCCTCTTACCCTAAAAAAGTAAAAATGACGTTTGTCAGGTGACATTCAGAAGAAGCTGTTATTGTCTTTTCCTGTTTATCTGGTCTCGGCTCTCGGAGATATTTCTGGTGGTGTGTTTAACTTGATGGTCCTGAAGATGCACTTACATTTTTTCTGCCTTCCAGACTACAGAGCAAGAACGGAAAGCAGCAGGTGCCCATCTCTACAGCCACCGTCTCCATGGTGCACAGTGTTCCCGAGCTGATGGTCAGCTCAGAGGTCAGTGAGTTTGCCACTTGTGAGGATAGACATTCTGAAAAGTGTGTATAACGCCGGATTTCCACCAAGTGCGGAACGGTTGTCGGAACATTGACTTTAATGGAAACCTATTGGCTCCGCCGCCGCTTCGCTGTTGGTTGAAATTGCCAGTTAGAGTGCAGATAGATGGTAGATTGTTGAAGCATTCATTTTTTTTTCATAGGGATTTTTATAAAGGCTTTGTTATGACAAAAGAAGATATTTTGAAGAATGTAGGTAACAAACAGTTAATGCACCACATTGATTTTTTCCTACTACTGACATTCTTCCAAATATCTTCCTTCAAAGTATTTTCCAAAAATAATTGTGTTATTTTTAATGGGTCACAGACACCTATTCTAATATAATTTGATTTGAATTTGACATTCTAATCTTAGCGGTTTATAATTTGACTTCGTCAGAAAAATTCTCTAAATAAATATAATGCTCGGGTTACAATTCTCACAAGCTGAGACCTTATGTGAGATTTGATCGTAGCAACTGCTCGTGTCCATATTGATAAATGCTAAATTTTGTGTAAAAATGACCGTACGCCCGATATCCTCCCAATTGTTTTGTAAATGAGGGCCAATATACTTTACATTTATTGCAAAATTTGCATACATACCAATATTTATGAATTTTGAGCGTAGGGAGGTCGACTCTGTCCCTGCAGAGCAATTTGATTATGTATCACTATAATTCAAATATTACATAAATACTTTGATCAAAGTTAATAGTTCAGATGAAAACACTGATGTCTATGGTTGCGATCTAAATGGAGTAAATCACCTTTTGAAAGTAACTTGACACATCAAATAAACAATTTATCAATTCCGTCATTACACAAGGGACTTAATTTTTATTTGTCATTGAATTATTCATTTAAGAGATTTGTTCAAAAATGCACCATCCAGTTTACAGGTGAAGTCTTTACTTTTGTTTTACTTTACTTTGATTTTTGACTCCATAATTCAAATTAATAAAATATTTTTTAATAGACTTAAGCAATAAACATTTAGTCAGAACTTGTATTAAATTACCAATACATGCTATTTGGTTTCATTTGTTTTCATTTCTCTGTTTTAAAGGGATACTCCAATTATTAATTTGTATATATAATAATAATTAATTTGTATATACAAATAAATACACATGCATGTATATTTAAGAAATATTTGCATGTATATACTTTATATATATTTATACGTAATTAATATTATATATAAATATAAATATTTGACATATTAATAACACATTTTTCTTAAATATATACATGCATGTGTGGGTATTTATATATACAAATTAATTATACACACTACACACACATATATTATGTAAACCCAAACTTTTATTTTGCTAATGATTAACCGCACATCCCTAATATTTAGAAGAATATCAGTAACCAGACAGTTTCAGGTCTCATTGACTTCCATAGTATATTAGTATAGGAGTTGTAAAATGAGCCTATTTCCAAAAAAAGTGGAGTATCCCTTTAAACAAAAACAAAAATCTCAATTTATCCAGAAATGTGCAGGTCTAGTTTTAAGCATTATGATTCAACACACTTTTTTTCACAAGTTCATGTTTGAGTGTTGCTATATTTTAGGTAATGGCGTGCATCTAAATGCAGAAAGCTGGGTGTTGTAATAATGGCTTGTGAGCTCAAATCCATTACAATGAGCCATAAACGGTTTGTGAACTGAACCTTTACTTCGCACCATCAGTGTCTGGTGTTCATACTCAATGTCTTTTTGTCCTTGTGTTTCTGTGAGCAGCAAGCAGAGCAGCTTGGCCGAGAGGACCAGCAAAGACTTCACAGGGACAGGAAGTTAGTGCTGATGGTGGATCTGGACCAAACGCTGATCCACACCACTGAACAGCACTGCCAGCGGATGTCCAACAAGGTAACAGTAAAAGATCACATTAAGCTATTTGTAAAAAAAAAGTTGGGAAATATTACAATTTAAATGAACTGTTTTCTATTTGAATGTATTTTAAAATGTAATGTGTTCCTGTGATGGCTAAGCTAAGTGTTCAGCATCATTACCCCAGTCTTCAGTGGCATGTGATCCTTCAGAAATCATTAAATGCGGATTTTCTGCTCCAGAAACATTTCTTATTATGAGCTGCTTCATGTTTTTTGTGGAAACCATGATTTTTCATTCAACCATGAATCCTTTTTTTTATACTTTTTTTTTAGAATTCAAAAATAAAAATATTTATTAAAATTTTTATTTCTTAATATATATATATTTTTACATTTATCTTATTTAATATATATTTTTAAAATATTTATATATTTAATATTTAATTTTTTTTTTAATCTTTCATAATATTATAAGTATAATTACTGTCGCTTTTGATCAATTGAAACAAATCTAGCTGATTGTAAACGTTTAAAGACTTTGTTAAACTTTGTAAAAGCATGCATAATAATACTCAGTATTTTATTTTTCATGGATCATGTACCATTTTAGCTGGTTAGTGTCATTATAGTAGCATTGATTGTCTTTTGATTCATCCGTTGATTTATTTTAAGGCATTAGTTTAATCCGCCATTGATGTTAGGATGGCTTCAACAGATTTATCCACAGATTTTGTTTGAGTTTAACACTAACAACAGCAAAAAAGAGAAAATACAGACAGCCGTATGGTTTTCTTTACACTTTTAAGTGATCTAATTTGCATGTTTCTTGTGCTTGTAACTAGAAGTGTTGCTGTGAAGAGCTTAAAAGCATTGATTGATTTCTTTTAAATGACTGCATCATGCTCCTTTCTTATCTGTCTTCCATAGTCGATTCATTCTTCTCGTAGGAGTTTATACTTTCATTCTGTTGGCGTGCATTCACTCAGTAGATCAGCTCAAACAAAGATCTATTTCAGATCTCTATACCCGACAATTACAAGACCATTAACTGAGCTATCAAAGGCTCTAATGGTTTCCTCAAAGAACGCAGTATGTCTGCTTCCAGAAAATGTGTCAGTGTGCTGCTTTTAAAACGCCCAGAACATTTGTTTTGAAATGAATGCTCCTAAAAGCCCATGCTACAGGACAGGATTGAAATGCAGCAGAATATGTATATTCTATATAAGTCTTGCTTTTCGCTCTAAAGCAGATGCTATACTGTTCTTTCATCAAAGAATCCTGAAAAAAATATCACGGTTTCCATAAAAATATTACGCAGCACGACTGTTTTCAACATTGGTAATTATAAGAAATGTTTTTTTGAGCAGCAAATCAGCCTGTTTGAGTGATCATGTGACACTAAAGACTGCTTAAAATTCATCTTTCCCATCAAAGGAATAAATAAAATTTTAAAATATGTTTAATATGTTTAAATTGAATTATTATTTCATAGTATTTCTGTTATTAATGTACTTTTGACCAAATAAATGCAGCTTTGCTGAGAAAAAGAGACTTCTTTCAGGAACATAAAATAAAAAAAAAAATTCTATAGACCCCAAACTTTAGAAAGGTTGTATATATTAGGGCTGTCAAACGATTAATCGCGATTAATCGCATCCAAAATAAAAGTTTGTGTTTACATAATATATGTGGATGCACTGTGTATAATTATTTTATATATATATATATATATATATATATATATATATATAAATACACACACATGCTTGTATATATTTAAGAAATATTTTCATGTACATACTGCATATAGATTTATATAGAATTTATATTATATATAAATATAAATATTTTATACATAAATAATATTTTTTTCTTAAATATGCGTGCATATGTGTGTATTTTTATTTTATATATATATATATATATATACAAAATAATTATTCACAGTTCACCCACATATTTTATTTAAACACAAACTTTTATTTTGGATGCGATAAATCTAGATTAATCGTTTGACAGCCCTAGTATATATTGTGTAATTTTCTAATGGTGTTGATTTGTTTTTTTTTCTTTTTTCCAGGGAATCTTTCATTTCCAGCTAGGACGAGGGGAGCCTATGCTTCATACACGACTGCGGCCTCACTGCAAAGACTTTCTAGAAAAGATCGCCAAACTCTACGAGCTGCACGTCTTCACCTTTGGCAGCCGTTTATACGCTCACACCATTGCAGGTACATCACTAATGATGTGACAAAGAAACCCCTAACCCTGAGTATTAAAGGTCACGTTTTATGCCCCTTTTCATAAGATGTAAAATAAGTCTCTGATGTCCCCAGCATGTGTATGTGAAGTTTCAGCTCAAAATACCCAACAGATCATTTTTACAGCATGCAACTTAGATGTTGAAACTGTCCTGCTCCATTTGTGCTACAAACTATGGCAAGCCGTTTTAGCTTTTATTCATTTCCAGGATATGAATTCTTGATATCAACAATTTAATTGCTGATATCTGTAATTGTATCTTCACTAGTGAATTTTGACCATAGGCTGCCATTCAAAATGAATTGTTATCAAGAATTGATTTTTTACTAGTAGAAATATCATTTTTGATATCAATAATTACATTGTTACTAGTAAAAATGTGAATTCCTGATATCAATAATTAAATTGTCACTAGTTGAAATGTATATTCTTGATATCAACAATTCAATTGTTACTAGTAAAAATTACAATTTTTGATATCTGAAACTGTATTTCTGATTTCAGATATCAAAAATGGCTTTCTTACTATTAACAATCACATTCATGATATCAGAAATTAAAATTGTCACTAGTAAAAATTGAATTCTTGATATCAAAAATAAAGGTTTTTACTAGTAATAATTGTATTTCTGATATGTGAAATGTAATTTCAACTAGTAAGAAATTAATTCTTGATATCAACAATTGGTTTTGAATGGCAGCCTATGGTGACATTTCACTAGTGAAAATGTAATTGTTGATATCAAGAATTTAATTGTTGATATCAAAAAATATAATTGTAATATAATAATAATATCAAGAATTCATATCCTGGAAATGAATAAAAGCTAAAACGGCTTGCCATAACAAACATGCGGCTTGTTGAAGCAATCTTTGCGATCTATCTATGCGATCAGACTTTTTGATTTTGAATGGTAAACATGCAAAACAGTCTTGTAACTCTTAGAGACTGAATTGTCTGTGACACCAGAATTGACACCAGGTGGCAGCATTTCTTCATATTCTCAGTATTTAGAGTTTGAGAAGTACATTGTTTGCTGTGTTTGAATATTTAGAGCAACAAATTGACTTCAAACATGGAAAAGTGTCATCTGCAAGGACTGTCCCAGCATTCAGTGTCCCATTAGCTGCGTTGGATAAAATCTGTTTACTGATGTTCCATTGTCTAGGCATCTAAATACATTATAATGGCAATCATTATTTGTGATGCATTAATTATTTTATCTAGATTTTATGGGATGTGTAGTTGGTATCTTTTGAGAGTGTACAGTTTGGTTTTAGTTCAGGGAGGATTTTGCCGCATTTATTTGGCACAGTAGATCCCCTTTCTCCCCTTTTTTTGTATATACCTGAGTTGTAGGTCTCATATTTTAACAGGTTTTTGGCATCGGTACTTCCCATAAACCCAGATTCTGTAGTCTGGTTGAGGACACATCAGTAGATAAAACTGAAAAAACGAAATGGGTCAACTTTTCTGATTTAAAGTGATTTATGTAGGAAGTGCTCACAGGAGATTGAAAGCTTGTCAGCGCTGCACCTTTGGAAACATAAAAGCATTGATTTGTTTTATTTTTCCTGTTTTTCCTTTTATTACAGCTGTAAATAGTCTCTGTGTGAAATCACTGTGTTTATAGCTCTGCTTCCAGCTCTAATTTACACTTTATCCTTTCCTCTCTCTTTCTCTCACTCATACCACATTTTCTCTTTAAAAAAAAAGGTTTTTTAGACCCTGAAAAGAAACTCTTCTCACATCGGATCATGTCTAGAGATGAATGCATCGACCCCTACTCTAAGACTGGCAACCTCAGGTGAGGCATGTTTCACTCATTTCTTTCTTTTTGTTTTTTTAATTGACAAGTTTCACTCATTTCAGTCTTACACTTTCATTGTATTTCTTGATTTGAAGCATCATATTCTAATCATTTACACTACCGTTCAAAAGTTTGTCTCTTTGTCAAAAGAAATTCACTTTTGTTACACGTTATTTTGAGGTTATGTTGTACTTAAACAAATCAGTACTGAGTAATATTAACTAACTACATGTACTCACTATTGTACGGAAGCGCATTGCATTCACTTGAAGAAAAAAAAATCGACTCTTTTTTTCTGAATTAATGAGTTAATTATCTCAGAATTACAAGATCATTTTTCATGGATTTCTTCTGCATTAAGAACAGAAAAACAAAGCAAAAACTTTTTTGCATGACAAATTGTCTTGTAATTCTGAGGTAATTAACTTGTTAATTCAGAAAAACACAGCAAATACTTTTTTCCATGAAAAATTCTGGTATTCTGTGATAATTAACTCATTAATTCAGAAAAACAGAGCAAAAACATTTTTCCATGAAAAATTCTCGTAATTCTGATATAATTAACTCGTTAATTCAGAAAAACACAGCAAATACTTTTTTCCATGAAAAATTCTGGTATTCTGTGATAATTAACTCATTAATTCAGAAAAATAGAGCAAAAACTTTTTTTAGATGAAAAATTTTCTCGTAATTGCAAGTGAACGCAATACGCTTCCGTACTTTTGAGGTACAGTCAGGGTTTGTTTTAGGGTTAGTTACTTGTAATTATGGATAATTTACTGTTTTTACTATACTAAGTACATTTAGTAAGTTAATAGCACATTTTTCTTAAATATATATATATGCATGTGTGGGTATTTATATATACAAATTAATTATACACACACTACACACACATATATTATGTAAACACAAACTTTTAATTTGGATGCGATTAATTGCGATTAATCATTGCCCATCCCTAATTGATAATTTGTTACTCAGACATTTTGAAGTATCTTGAGCATCCAAACACGTTTGAGGCCACTGGGTATACACCATAATGAGTATTGATTTATCTGTAAATGTCTGGAACAGCCCACGAACATCTTTCTAACAGCTTGAGTTTTGAAATGGCAAACAAAGCCATTCACACTAATAGAAGCATTGGGTGCAGAGACTCGGCTTCTGTACGTTTATCGACCTAAAGAAAGTAATCTGTGTGCAGTTGAAGTCTTTGTATGACACAGGTAGATCTGTAAAACTGTTCTTCAAGGTCAGTATAAGAGCTCCATATATGAAGCCCACACATATTAAGAGTCCGTCATGAGGAAAGTAAACTGGATTTCCTCCAGTGTAGTTAAAGCATAAAACAAGAAAAAACAGTCTGTGCCTGGAATCCTTCAGATGTTTTTATCATCAAAGCAGGATATAATCCATGCTTTAATACTATGATATAACATTAGTGTATGTATACATTTAATGATTAAAATGTTCAACATTCGGCTTCCAAGATTTACGGAGTGTTTCACCTCAAAGGAAATAACATGAATTCGACATAAAGATGATCATGTTGCATATGACTCGTCACGCAGTGCCCAATGAATAAAATGTGGGTGAAAAGCAGGGGTCTGCAAGACTGTAGTCTGCAGTCTTAAGAAGAGTCAGAGCTGTTCTCTTCTGTGAACGGGCATTCATGCAGAGAACTTAAGTTCACACTGCTGGAGTCAAGAAAATTACTGCCAGCTTTTTCAAATGAGGTTGACTAAGTTTTATGCTTAACAAGAAACCCTCTTTGGATGCTTGGCTTTTATAAAATAAGAAAGAAAACCTCTTTGGATGCTAATGTAATGTTATTCCTGTGATGATCAGCATCAGCAAACATCAGCATCATTACTCCGTTATCATTACACGATCCTTCAGAAATCTTTCTAATATGGTGATTTGCTGCTCAAGAAACATTATTGTTATTATTAATGTTGAAAACAGTAGTGCAACTTAATATTTTTGTGAAAACTGACTTTTTTTTCCTTGAAAGTTCAAAAGAACAGCATTTATTTGAAACAGAAATTTAACATTATAAATGCCTTTACTGTCATTGTTGAACAATTTAATGCTTCCTTGCTGAATAAGTTTGGTAACACTTTATTTTAAGGGGACGTAGTTACATGTTAATATATCAAATATTTATATTTGAAGAGTTCAGATGCAAAAGCCTCTAAGTGCCATTTGAAATGTTCTTCTAAAATTACCATTTTATATCAAGCATCTTCAATATGAAGATTACCTATTAATTGTCATTTAAGTGAAATTACTGAACTTAAATATACAAGCTTGATAAAAATGGTCATTTTAGAAGAAAATTTCAAATGGCACTTAGAGGCTTTTGCATCTGAACTCTTCATATATATATAATATTAATTGTGAATAAATATATATAAAATATACACATGCACATATTTGTAAAAAATATATACATGCATGTGTGGCTATTTATATATACAAATTAATTATACACACTACACACACGTATATTATGTAAACACAAACTTTTAATTTGGATGTGATTAATCGTTGCCCATCCCTATTATCAAGGTATTTATTTGAAAGGGAGACTGCACAAATATCATTTTTCATTGCACCTGTGTAAACTTGAGAAGAGCAGAACTCATATCCACCTTGAGAAAAGTTAATTATCCAAACGGTTTTTGGACACACTATTTTTGGTATAATGTTAATGTTATAAAATGCTCATTGACATTTTGGTCTAGGCAGGCTGGCACTGTCTGGGTTCTGTTCATTTAGTCATAACCGACCACCAGCTGCTAAATGTGAGCATATCAAAATGTCAGTATAAAAACTGGTGTGCCTTTTGTAGAAATCTGTTCCCCTGTGGAGACTCCATGGTGTGCATCATAGACGATAGAGAGGATGTGTGGAAGTTCGCCCCCAACCTCATCACAGTGAAGAAATACATCTACTTCCAGGGCACCGGTGACATCAACGCCCCACCGGGCTCACGAGAGGCCCAGATGGCCAAAAAAGGTAATGTGGCTCCTTTTAACGAACTGCAAATTACCCTAAGTGACCTTCCCTAATGTCTTGTCCATGTAGGCTACCTTCTTAGACAGTATCCTAACCTAAAGTGACAAAGAGCAACTCTGCACGGCACACAAATAGTGCTGCTCATATGACTCGACGTGCAATTGATTCCAGTTTGATGTTGATTAGCATTGTATTAACGGATTAGTTCACCCAAAAAAGAAAATTCTGTCATTAATTACTCACCCTCATTTCATTTCAAACCCTATAAGTCTGTCTTCTTGTTCTGTTGTATATAGACCCCTTTTCATTTGGTAAACATGGTGACGTTTTTTGTGGGTGGAGCTTAGGTAGAGGCAGAACGATCCCTCTGGCCGCTTCACTAAAGCTAGTTAGCAAGTATTGTTAGCTTGTTTTTTAACCATGACTGGAGAAAATCCGATTTTATCTTAATGTGTAAGGTCACTCAGTGTTCAGGACCGCGATTGTTATTTCCAAAAGTTATCTTTAATGGAGAGAACCAGATTAGCCGACCCGTAGCTGCACAAAGAGTGACATACGGGTGCGATTTTAATGATGTGAATATTTTCTAGAAATAAAAATTCCAGTTACAGCATATTCATTTTTCTTCAATTCTTGCACCAAACAACACAAGATTACATTTAACCCTCTGATGGTCTTCCTTTATGAGTCACGTCTTGGGCCTTCCCGGTCAGAAGTGACTGTAGGCCTAAAAATGAAACTTCTTCCATCCCAGTAAAACCAGTGCAATTCATTTTTGTTCTATAATATTTATTCTTTTTAATTTGGAATTTTGAGACAATTTGATTGAATTTATTAATATTTATGCAATAAATATTTATGGTCTATTTTGTCAGTGGAAATATATATATATATATATATATATATATATATATATATATATATATATTTTTTTTTTTTTTTTTTAATTATTAATGCAATATTTTTGTTTAATATAGACTCTAGGCAGAAAAAGCGTAGAATCATGGTCTAACCACTAGATGGCATGTACAGCTCTCTATGGAGAGACATGTGAATTCCCCAGCTGTTTATGAAGACTTTTTTTTTGTTGGTGGATTTGAATATATAGTTGAAACAATCTCAAAAAACATTTCTTATTAAAAAAATGAAAAAAAAAAAAAAATAAAATAAAAAAAAATTGTGAATTTTGTGTTTTTGTCAATTTCCCATTCATTTCCTATGGGGGTCATTTTTGACCAAAGACCAAAATCGTGACTAATTTTTTTACGATCACTTAGCATGCTCGGATCATGATCTCAATTTTTTTGTGTGTTCACATACCCAATGTCATAAAAGTCACCAAGTTTCGTAACATTCCGATGAAGCTGTGATTTTTAAAAATTCAAAATAGATTTTTTGTAGTCTGAATTTATTGGTGTGTATGTGTATAAAAGTGTGTTTGTATGTGTGTGGGTGGGTGTAAATTTTTTGCACTCTTGATGTAGAGTGTCACCCCTTTCCTGCGGTATACTTCTTTTAAGAATAGTGGCCGATTTGTAGATTGTACAAACAAAAATTCAGAGAATTTTAGTTTTTTTTGTAAATTTCTCATTCATTTCCTATGGGTCGGTCATTTCTGACCGAAGACCTCGAGTGTGACTATTTTTTTTACGGCCTCTTAGCATGCTCGGATCATGACTTCAATTTTTTTTTTGTATTCACATACCAAATGCCTAAAAATTCACCAAGTGTCATAACCTTCCGATGAAGCTGTGATTTTTAATAATTCAAAACAGAAAATTATTCGGTCAGAAGTGACCGAGGACCATAAGAGGGTTAATAATAGTAACAATAATTTAAGCTCCTTATTATGTAGGCGAATCTGTGCTGGTTTGTATTGGCCGCCTCCAGTTCTCACTTTGTTTTGCCTCCGGCTAGCGCCGTGACGTAACTGTGACGTCGGCCCAAAAGGGGTCTATATCTAGAGTGAATGTTTGAAAGAACTAATTGTTGTGTTAATACTAACCAATCATAACTTCTGTCACCATGCTGTAGGTAGCCAGGCTGGGCGACCTGCAGAGAACTTGGAATCATCAGGACAGGAGGAACAGAGAAACGGCCTCAGGAAATCCAGCAAAGACAGAAAAACTGGGCATGAGGACTTGTCCTCTGCCACCACCACTCAGGGAGCTTCAGCCAATGAGAGGACTCACCCCACAGGGGAGAGTGAGAGCACAGATGACAAGTGTAATGTGAAAACAGAGGGCGAGGGCAGCTCAGGTGTGACATCTACCTCAGGTGAGACTGACTTCCCTCACGCCACTGCCAACGATCTGGATTTTGACCTTTCGAGCGACAGCGAAAGCGAGGGTAAAACGGGATTATCTGACAGTGACGGCGAAGGCCAGCCAGTGGACGCTGGGAAAACCAAACAAACAAAAACAGAGGAGTGTAAAATCCAAGAGGATGATGGGGACAAACCGAGGACAGAGGGGGATGACATCCCAGAAACAGATCCCGAGGGTCTCGGCGATTTAGGCAACGGCTGTTCCGACAAGAAGGAAGTTGAAACAGAGTCTCAAAACAGTGAGCAGTCGGCGGTCACTATGGGTGAGGAGTCTTTAGATCACAGCATGGAGGATGAGGATGACGAGGACGAGGAAGATATCGACCAGGACGACCACCTCATTTACTTGGAGGAGGTTTTGGTTCGAATCCACACTGAGTATTACTCACGCTACGAGGCCTTCCTTAGGAAAGAAAGTTCGGAGACTCCGGACATCCGAAAAATCGTCCCGGAGCTGAAAGGCCGCACGCTGGAGGGCACTACGATCATTTTCAGCGGCCTGTATCCCACCAACTACCCAATGGAGCGCACCAGAGAGTGGTATCACGCCAAGGCACTGGGTGCCAAGCTTGGCAAGACCTTGGTGCTCAATGCCAAAGACCCTAACCGCACCACCCACCTTATCGCTGCACGTGCAGGTGAGTCGCTGTTACATTCATTTGTGGGTAGAAAAACATGTAAGAAAATATTAACAGTCACGCATACTTAAAGGAGAACTCCGGCGCACAATGAACCTTTGGTCTAATAAAACATTGGTACCTAGTCGCCCGTACTCTGAGATTAGTTTTCATGATAATCAAATGTAAAGAGTTTTATCTCTAAGTACTGTTTAGTAATGGGGGCATTAACTAAGTAAAAATAAATCGCTAGTTCATACCACTAACAAGGCTCAAAATAGTAGGGCTGGGTATTGACACAAATCTCACAATTCGATTCAATTTCGATTCACAAGCTTGCAATTCGTTTCGATTTCGATTCAATATTGATTATTTTGGATATCAGTGGCAATAAATGGCAAATTTTCTCAAGGGAATCAAATCTCTTAACTAATGCTGTAAACTATGGGAGTCTAGTTGTAGCCTATAGGCTTCATTAGCCTAATATGAGGGTAATAATGAACTGTTTTGTAGCTATACAAACACTTAAATTACACTTTTATTTATTTTTAATAATAATAATAATACGTTTTTTTTGTAATGCACTTTACACGTGATGAACATATCTCAAAGTGCTACAAGTGTACAGGTAAAAGCAATAAAAACAGAAAAAAAAACAAGAAAAAAAAACATTCAATGACAGAATTAAGACAACAAACTTAAAACAATCAGTTTGTTTAACAACAATAGCAAAATATATTTTAAGAAAATGCAGAAAATATTTTATAATTATTTTAAAATATAATTATAAGAAAATATTTTATAATAAGATTATATGAAATATAAACATTTAAATGGTGGCTGTCATAAAAACTTGCCAGATTTATTCAAATATGCATTAAATATTGAAGAACATTAAGATTATAATGCATATGTAATATGGTGTCTATATTTATCAAAATGCTCCTCTCTAGAGTTATTTTTTCTAGCTGAGTAACGAGTTTATGTGGGTTTTCTGAGGTAAATATGACGAGACATTGATTACAAGCTGTTTAACTGACGTCTTTCCAAGGTTGAAATGTATGTTTTTGAATTTCTAAAGAAAATTGATATAATTAGAAATTTGAGGCTTTGTTTCATATCAACAGTAACAAAGGACAAAGATTATTACGTTTTTGTTTTTTTGGATGCGCGCAGCCGCAATACAATGTTCCACTCATTCAAATGAAATAGGATGACTAATCGATTCTTGAGATTTAAGAATCGATATTGGTTTGTAAAAATGAGAATCGATTAATATCGAGAAATCGATATTTATTACCCAGCCCTACAAAATAGCCCCAGCTAAGACCGTAACATAATGAGGGTCCATAGATGCAAAATGAAGCATTGAGAACTTTGTAAGTGTACAGACCCTTTAATAAGAAGATACTTTATAAAGACAGTTCACTTCGTGTATACAGACAGGAGCCATCTTTGGAAAACAGTCACGACAAGTCAAACCACGAACGTTGTGCTGAATGAGCTGAACTATATGAACGGTGTTTGGGGATCGACTTATCGAGACTATTTTCTAAGATGGCTCCTGTCTGTATCAAAGTGTCTTCTTATTAAACTGTCTGTACACTTACATTACTTACTTTCTTCCTAATTTGTCTCTCACTTTGGAAAAATGCGTCTTCTAAATGTAAATTGTAAAAATAATCTAACTAAAAAAAATTTTGGGGTTATGGTCTAGTCTAGTGCGATTATCAAATCTCAAAAGCTGTGATTTGATTAAATAAATATACGAGCTGCGTGTTTCAGAGCAAAGCATCTTCTGTTCATAGCACGTGTGCTGCTCATGATCCAGTGTTTTCAGTGTCTTCACAATAACTGTTGCTCTAATCGAGATTCAACTCTGCATCTGAGATTAGGTCACTATAACGTGCATTTGGGAACATGCGACCGTCTTCCCATACTTGTAATGAGAAGTGCTTATAAATTGACTGTTGTCAACGAAATAGATGCTTTATGGTCTTCCTAAGGTTTTCTGGCAAAATCCAAGATTTAATGTTTGAAAATTAAGAGCCATAAATCTCAGTATGGTCATTTTACAGTTTGTACTGTAAAAGTATTATCATTATTATATTATAGTTAGTATACACATATGATGTATCAAAAAATGTTTGGCCAACTTGTGCAGTCCTTTTTACAGCTCCTTTTTAATCACAATTTTTATCAGAAAAATCACTCAATTAGATGTTTTTTTAGTGATAAATAGACATTTAATTGCAGTTTTCAAAGGACTTATTTTGCATCAAATGGTCCTGGTTCGTCTGCTTACTCATATCTGTTATATTTAAATGCACAGTGCCTTGTGTTAAGTTGTGCTTTATTTTGATCCTTTTGTTAATGTGACGAGGTGTTGATTGGTCATTTTTTAAGAGATATATCTGACTCGCCTGATTGGTGCATTGTGTCATAAGCAGTGGAGAAGATGAACTTTGTCTCAACTTTGTGCTAATTAGAGAGGTCAACACAAATGATGGGCTTAGTAAAATCATTAGTGCTTTGTTTGTTTCTCTCCACTTGCTCATTATCTGTAAGAGTAAAAAAAGTTATCAGTTCTCACCTGAATGTGATGTTTGTAGCATGAATGACAGTTCCCTTATCAGTCCAGGTGCACCACAGCACCATTAGAGAGGTCGCTGTAACTATGATGCCCTCTTTTGTCATGTCATGACTGACTGCAGAGTGCAGACACTCGAGGCTCCTTTTCTTTCCCAGACAAAACATTTCCAACAATAGCACAATGGCTTTCTTTTAAATGCACGCCACGATTTTAATTTTGAGTGTCAGTGAGGATGTTGGAAAGTGACTTTGACAATCTTATAGGGGTGTAACAATAAATATTAAAACAATACAGAAATGTGACTGTATGAAAGTTTTAGTGCCAGTACTACATTAAACTACTATATATAATGTATAATGGAATACTTTTGGGTCCTGATAATGCCAAACGTCTTATGTTACCAGTAAAAAGTGTCCTACATTATTTTCAATATATCTAGTCAGTGACAGTGTAAGTTTATTTGTCTAAAATAATTCTGTATTTTCAGCTTCAGAATCATGAATATTTGTTTTCTGGTGTCACTATTGTCCTGTGTATTGGGTTACCAGCCCACAAGTCCAAGCTTATTCATGTCCACCCCAATGTTACTCCAAATTTAGCATTTTAATCAACATTTCATTTTTTGTTAACCTTTTACTAAATGTTTTAGAGGATCGCAATAATATCATATCGTGATATGGATCGAATCGTGACATGAGGGTATCGTTACACCTCTAAAATAATAACTATACAGTCTATCTAGATATGGATCAACACATGATGCACAGTTTTTATTCACTTCTATAAAGTTTATATAATTTCTTGAAAAGATTAAAAGTAGTTTGTAATAATATTTAACAATTATTTGCTAAAGAATTAAATTCATGTCATGTGGTGCAACCAATTGGTATTTTTTTACTTACTGAAATCGTTACTTTTTTCTCGTTAGTTAAACCACATGACGTAGTCATTTGATTTTTTTTTTATTGAAAATAAAAGTAAAATACAAACACTAAAAATTTCTTATACTTTAAGATATATATTACTTATATTTTGCGCCAGTATCCTAGGAAATCAAGATTGTTTTCTTGAAATGTGCTGAATAAATGAAAATGTTTTATGCATATTATTCTTTGCAATTCGGGATATACACATCATTGCCATTGTATTATGCATCATGCAGATCAAGCAGTTTGATGCTTTTATTATGTTAGCGCCATCCTCTTCTCTGGCAGAATCACTTCTAGATGATGACACAACCTGCTGATTCACTTTAAAGTGTAAATAACAGGATGGGAATTAGCCGAAGGTCAACATCAAGTCTGACACACAGTCTTGGAGCTTCGTGAACTTTATTTATTCAAACTCAAATGAGTTTATTGTTCCTCTGTGCTCATCTTGACACTATCCACCCCCGAAAAAGCCCACATACACACACTGAGACACACACTTGGACGATCGAGTGCAAATGTAATTACTGTCGAGTGCTGTCTAATTGGCCACCATTAAGCATTAAGCAAACATTTCCACACTCCAATGTCACCACACTGCCATATTAACCCCCCCAAATTTGTCTGACAGCAGCCTCGGCTCTGCCAAACACGGAAACCGCAAGACGCTTTAAATGTTGAACAGCTAATGAGAGGAAGACTGGAATTGAAATCCTTAAAGCCATACGGGAGAAAAAAATAAGCAAAGAGCTGCCAAATTTTCTCTCCCTATACTGTATTTTTTTTTTGACAGCTTTTTACAGATCTCAGCCTTTGATGCCAAATTATTTGTATGGTGGCTGGATTGTGTAATTGCGTGGATGTCCTTCCCGCTTTCTAATCCCTCGCTTTTACAGACACAACTTAACACATGATCAATTCAGACAAGAGCAGACGTTCCATAATGAAAGTCAGTAGGAGGATGTGAGCAGATTTTATACGTGTCCTATTTGGACCGACATGATTAGTGGTGTTTGATAAGACAAGCATAACTTTTAAGCACAATTTTGACTACAATGGTAGAAAAATATGCATGCATAGATAGACAGCAGGCAGATTGTATAACAGTTCTTTAGTCATCACATGCTCAAAACTCTGATTTAAACTGCATCAAAATGCAAGGAGATTGAAAACAATAAAATCGATACAAATCTCCTGTAATATAATAATACTTTATGAACCCAATCACTTCATTGGGATGTTTTTGCTGCTGGGTTTCGATGATTAAATTCCACCATGAAAGCTATTGTAGAAAGTTTTAATGCTGTTGCGTTTTCAAATGTCAAGTCTTTTTTTTTAATTGCAGATATTTTATAAACTTTCATTAAATTATTCACTACAACTCTAAATGTATTTTAAGAGCGGCCGCATGCATGAGTTTATTCATTTGCATAAAACACACCCAAAATATTTCCATATAAGAGCTTTGTTATTTTATACAGACCCAGATTTATGTATCTGCGTATGTCTGCTGCTTTATTCAGACTGCTGAAGCTATAACGCAGCTTTGCTTACTCTTTCACAGTATATGATGTAATATATATTTAAGATGAATATAAACGAATGAAAAACGTTGGTGTGCACCAAATGTGTCACTCATTTTAGTGAATGAGACCCATTACAATTCTGAAATATTACTATAATTTCTATTTAAATATAATTTAAAATTTAATTTATTCTTGTGAGGATGACGCTGAAATTACTCCTGTCTTCATTGTAACAGGATCCTTCAGAAATTATGCTGATTTGTTGCTCAAGAAACACTTTTCAATGTTAAAAACAGGTTTGCTGCTTAATTCATTTTTTTTTTCATTTACATTTAATCATTTAGCTGCAGACGCTTTTATCCAAAGCATTTACAAATGTGAACAATAGAAGCAATCAGACCACCAAGAGGGCAACAGTGTACAAGGGCTGTAACAAGTTACAGTTAGTCAAGCACACAAGTTTTAGCAAGTTTTCTTTTAGTTTTTTTTTTAGAAAAATAAAGTGGATAGAATAGAAAAGGTAAGTGCTAGTATTAATTTGTCAGGTGCTTATGAAAAATATGTGTCTTGAAACATTTTTTGAAAATGGCCCAGTCCTTGAGAGTGATTTTTTTTGCCTGATTTCTAATTCATGATTGATGAATAGAAAGAAATAGCAAACAAAAGAAATCGAAATATAAACATAGCATTTATTTGAAAATAAATCGTTTGTAGCATGTTTTTACTGTAACTTTACTGTGATCATTTTAATGTGTCCTTAATAAAAGAATGAATATATATAAATATATATATATATATTCATTCTTTTATTTTATATATATATATATATATATATTAATTCTTTTATTTTGTTATTTTATATATCACATTTTATTTCTATTTATATATATATGTATATATATCTTCCTAGCCACATTTTTTTGAACAGTAGTCTATTCTTTTATAAAATGGCTGCAATATAAGACATTAGTTTGATGTATTAATATATGACTGTAATATATATAATAATAATATGGCTGTGTGTTAATATAGTTACCGCTGTTAGTCGCTATCTAGAGAAGCATGTTACTCATTCATTGTCAATTGGTAATTTTTTCTAGTCTTCAATTCAGATGGTATTTTTCTTTTGCCTGTGGCACTGTACATTCCTCTCAGCTGATAGTGGAGTGAACACTGGCAAGAAACTTGCATATTGAAAGTGTGGTGTTATTTATTTCAATTTATATATGTGTGTCTCCGTCAGGTACAGAGAAAGTTCGTCAAGCTCAGGACTGTAAACATCTTCATGTAGTGAATCCTGATTGGTTGTGGGGCTGCTTGGAGCGCTGGGAGCGAATAGAGGAGCAACTCTTTCCTCTCAAAGAGGACTATAACAAATCACACAGGTAAGTCTTTCCCATCGCCGCTTTTATTCTTTGTTCACACTGCAATATTAAGGCTCAATCCCAATCCACCCCTTGCCCCATCACTCAGTTTTGTGCGTTCACATCTAGGGTTAGTGAGTCCCGATTCTTTTTGCGATAGGGGTTGGGTGAAAGGGTAGGGCTACATTGCCCTCGAAATGGAGATTTTTCAGAAGCACGCTACAAGAAAGTTCCCAGAATGCATTGAAAATCAACAGTGACATGGCTTCGCAAATGGTTAAACATTTTAATTTAGCCCCAGGTAATAATAATAATAATACACTCACCTGAAGGATTATTAGGAACACCATACTAAGACTGTGTTTGACCCCATTTCATTGTTTAGAAATCCTATAAAATCCTATAAAACTTGTTATCGGGTTCATGAAGGGTTTTTCCGTTTCGTAGGGGAATATTTCAACCCCTTTGGCCCTTGTAACTCTGTTTTAAGGGTCAAGGGGTACACTCGAAAACAAGGGATAGGGGCAATGGGTGAAAAGGGATTGAGCCTAAGACCGTAGCAACATTTTGTTTTATCAGTATTCTCATTGTGTTTTGCACTCGCTGAACAGCAACACTCACACATAGAATATCAAACACTGAACTTCTCACGTTTGCCAATAAATCCTTCAGCGTTTACTGACTTTTGCAGTATTAAACAATTTCTAATTATTTAGTAAAAATGCCATTTTGTTCCAAATGCACATGAGTTTCCCTCTCGGCACACAAAAGGAGACGCTCAGCAGAATATCAATGCAAAGTGTTGTCGCCACGACTGTCAAGCATGATTTTTCAGTCTGTTTGTTCTCACAAAGTCATCATATGGCTTCAGATGACTTGAAATATTGCTCACAACTGAACTATTGATATGAAATACTTGTGTTACCTTTAAAGGAGTCGTTCACTTTTGAAAAAACTTGCTGATAATTTACTCACCCCCATGTCATCCAAGATGTCCACGTCTTTCTTTCTTCGGTCGAAAAGAAATTAAAGTTTTTGATGAAAACATTTGAGCATTTTTCACCATATAATGGACTTCAATGGGAACCAAACGGTTCAAGGTCCAAAAGACAGTTTCAGTGCAAACTGCAAACTGTTCAAAGGGCTTTAAACAATTCCAGACGATGAATGAGGGTCTTATCAAGCGAAACGATCGCTCATTTAATAAATAAATAACAAAGATTAAGTTTTATAAGCTCAAACCCTCGCCTTGCTCTGTTTGATGACGCACGTTTGTGACTCTCCTGTTTGAACTCGTTGATCAAAATGAAATAGAAAAAAAAAATTCCGAGTCATTTGGTTCATTCAACGAACGAAACCAACGAATTGACTCTGAAAAAGACTCAGGAGAGTCACGAACGTGCATCGCAGAACAGAGCAAGGCGACTATTTGAGCTTATAAAACTTAAACTCATCGATCATTTTGCTTGATAAGACCCTTATTCATCGTTTGGAATCGTTTAAAACCCTTTGAACAGTTTGCAGTTTGCACTGAAACTGTCATTTGGACCTTGAACCGTTTGGTCCCCATTGAAGTCCATTATATGGAGAAAAATCCTGGAATGTTTTCATCAAAAACCTTAATTTGTTTTTCGACTAAAGAAAGAAAGACATGGACATCTTGGATGACATGGGGGTGAGTAAATTATCAGCAAAAGTTTTTTTTAAAAGTGAACGACTCCTTTAAAGGCCATGCACAACAAGAATAACTATAAAGTTGTAATAATTCCTCTAATCCTATGAGAACAGAGAAGTCCACCACTGTAATGATAATGACACACAGAGGAATAGTAGAAAATCTGAGTGGTTCATATTTGGTGTAATTTTGTGATATGCAATCTGAACAAACGAACATCTTTCACTGTCCTTCAGGAGCAGTAGTCCCGCCGCATTTCTAGACCTCCAGGGGTCCGTCCCGAGGCCTCTCTTCCAGGCCCCTCCTGTTCAGCACAAGTCTCTTTCACCACCGGAAACGCGGACCTATGACCCCGTCACCGGCAAACTGATCCGCCGGGGTCCCCAGGCCTCCCGTCCACCCTCTTATCTGCACTCGCATGGATCGTCCATGTCGACAAAGGGAGATATGTCCACCCTCAGGTATGGTTATTTTTTATTTTTATTTATACCAGTTCACACTGATGTCAGATAGATGTTCATGTATAAATATAACTAATGGTTGTATCAGAATCATGAATATGTTTTATGGGTCTACTTTTGCACTTTCGGCACAGTACATAAAACTTCTTCTTATTTTAAAAGAGTAAAGAAGTATAATGATATATGATGTCTGATTTTATACGTATTAGGCATTTGTATTAAAGGCCAGTGTGAAATGTGCCCGGTCAGTTAGATGGCCCATTTGCCTTTCCCCGATGGCCCGTATGCTGCGCTTGCCTTTTTCTTTCCCAGCACCTATTGGATTTCTCATGCAGTCTATTTCACATTAATCTTTAAGCTGTAAATAAAATCTGCGAGAAATAAAGCATGGCGCCTTGACAGCCCTGAGATTGTGAAACAGAAATTATTTGCAAATTCCATCAGCACCGTTGGTCATTGCTGTGACAAGTGAATAATAAAAACAAGCTTGTAAATGCTGATCGAAGAAGTGGAGAAAAAAATCAGCACCTCCTGCGTCAGCATTTGTTCAGGAGAGAAATAAATTAGAAAAGAAGTGGTTCACCCATATTTACTCGTAAGTTGTATGACTTTCTGTCTGCAGTGCAACACAAAATGAGAACTTTAAAACAGATCCTGCCCATGCTGCTCAGTACAATGAGAACGAATACAAAATTACTATTAAAAAAACATTGTTTAATACAACTTTTATATTTGAAACTTATATTTTGATTTTCTTTCAATATGTTTATTAACTTTTTACCAATATATAATACACACACACCCAGAACAAAAATACAAAATACAATATAGACTAGGGCTGTCAATTGATTAATCGCGATTAATCGCATCCAAAATAAAAGTTTGTGTTTACATAATATATGTGGGTGCACTGTGTATAATTATTATATATATATATAAATACCCACACATGCTTGTATATATTTAAGAAATATTTTCATGTATATTCTGTATATAGATTTATATATAATTTATATTATATATAAATAATATTTTTTTCTTAAATATACATGCATGTGTGTTTTTTATATATATACAAAATAATTATACACACCACACACACATATATTATGTAAACACAAACTTTTATTTTGGATGCGATTAATCACGATTAATCGTTTTGACAGCCCTAATATAGACACATTGATGTCTTTTGCATCATTACAACTTAGCATATCTCAATTTGTGCAGGACTCACATCCTCAAGATTAATGAACATAAAAAAAATAAATAAATAATAAAAAATTAAATGAATGCATAAATAAATAAATAAATAAAAAACACATACTAACTATTAAGGCCTCCTAATACAAATGCATCCTATATTGATTATTATAATTATTTTGTATATATAAATACACACACATGCATGTAAACGTTTAAGAAATATTTGCGTGTATGTACTTTATATATATTTATAAAAAATTAATATTATACATAAATATAAATATTTGATATTTTAATAACACATTTTTCTTAAATATATCCCTATGTGTGTATTTATATATACAAAATAATTATACACACTACACACATACTGTATATTATGTAAACACAAACTTTTATTTTGGATTCGATTAATCGCGATATATATTAATCGTTTCCCAGCCCTAATTTTACAATATTACTGTTTTTATTATATTTTTGATCAGATTAAGGCAGATATATATATAAAATGCAGATAATTATTCCAAACTTTTGGCCAGGTGGGTCCATTGGACACCCATAGTGCCTGTGATTTTGAAAAAAAAAAACTGGAGAAATCGATTGGCTGTTTAGGTGTGGATTATAGCTGGATCTCAACTCAGCAGGAGAAAGATTGGGCACACTTTTCCTGATCTTGTGTTTAGACATTTGTTAGACAGCTTGATCTCAGTCTCCTTCCATTTGTCTCGTTTCTGCTTTATCCTTGCACTGGGCTGCAGATTTAATAAAGCAATACGCTGTCCTCTAGGAGCCATTTACAAGAGTTCGCAGCTAAATTTAATATTTAAACAACAGCTGTACCTGACTAACTCTCCAGACAGATACACTCTGGGCATCTGCAAGCTGAACTAATATATCATAATGAGCACTCAACTTTACAGCAGGCCTGATATGTTGAATGAATAGCTGGACTGCATGATGACCTGTTACGGCACGCCACATGTAGGCTGGCAGTGAGTGCTCTTGTGCTCCTGTCGAGAGGACGTCTCCAGGCAACAGAAAACGAGAGGACACAAGCATCAATACAAAATCATCCATGTTTGTCTTTTGTTGCTAGGTAGCAAAATAGAAAAGAACTGTATGTGCCACTGAAAGATGTTTTTAGGCGACAGGGTTGACGGATGTCTAAAAACTTTGCCAATTTGTCAGAGTTTCCATGCTCATGGGGAAACCTGTAAATATCAGAGAATGAAAGAATTGGGATGTGATTTCTAAGTCTTTTTAATGACGTCTTGGACTCCTTTTAAAATAAATATAATTTTTCCCCTGTATCTCATCAAAATTTTTGTCAATTGATAATTTATTGTAAACTATAATCTCTATAATATTGTAAGATCTCCTTCATCCAGTACACATACTTCACCCTTACTGTGCCTGTTTTTTAAATATGGCTAATCTGATCATGCTTTCTTCCATCAAAGTGTAAATCTCCCAGATTTGTGTAACTTGAGTTCATTCCCGAAGTTTTCAGCATTTTATTTTAAATATTAAAATTAGGGCTGTGCAAAAATTAATTGCGATTAATCGCATCCAAAATAAAAGTCTGTGTTTACATAATATATTTGTGTGTGCTGTATATATAAATACCTATGCATGCATGCATATATTTAAGAATTATTTGCGCTTAAATTCTGTATATAAATATATATATAAATACATAATCTATATTATATAAATATAAATATTTTATATGTGAAAAACACATTTTCTTAAATATATACATGCATGTGTGTGTATTTGTATATACAAAATAATTATATACGGCACACACAAATATATTATGTAAACACAGACTTTTATTTTGGATGCAATTAATTTTTGCACAGCCCTAATTAAAATATATGAAAAGGTAGCAGATTTCACATGGGCCTTGACACATGGCACAACATCATACAAATGAGGTGCCGAACTACGGAAATGGGAATTATCTTATTTAGTATGAATGTTCACTGTGTTTGATAGAGCATTTAATATCTGACCCTGATCCAAGACCAGTTCTTTAGAGTTTGAAGCTCTTCAAGGATAACAAGAAATTCCACTAGATCTAGAACTAGATTTTCTTTGTGAGTGTCAAAGAGTGTCATAATAACATTTGTGTTATAAAATTAACAGAATTTGAATTATTTGACTTTGTTTTATATCAAAAAAGTAACAAATCAATACTAAAACTTAAAGCTTATTGCTATTATTGAATTGGTAGATATGTTACAAATAATATTTGAAGTTTTGTTTGCAGATCGAATGAAAAAGATAAGATTGCTTCATCAAAATCTATTTTCTTAAATCTTTTAATTTTTTTTTTTTTTTTTTTTTTTTGTCAAATGAGACCATGCACATGAAAATGCCTTCAGGGTGTAAGGGGTTTAAAGTGACAGCCAACAGAGATCGCATATACAACTTGAATAATCGGGATCGGTATCGGCCAATCATAATGAAAAGAATTCTATAGTCAATATCACCTGTAAAAATCTCGATTGGAGCATCCCTTCCCTATAAAATATATCCATGCACAAAGGGATAGAGACATCACACCTGTATCCCTGAAGCTGATCTGTCCAGCAAAGCCCCCAGTGCAGTCTGGTGTCAGTCACAGTCTCTCTCATATCAGCAGAAGACATGGTTTGTTAAGCTCCATCATCCCTCTGTCTCCTTTGTAATATCAGAGATTGTTTGCTTCACAGACCAGTCTACAGCTTTCCCACCGGACCCTTTTAGATTGTTTCTACGGAAACCATCAGGCCTTCCACAGCTCTAGAATATACAAGAGTTAAATGTTTGATTGGAGATTTTAAAGCATAGATGTGCTGCATTAGAGGCTGTTGCTAATTACCATGATGCATCAGTGTACATTGTCTATGCTGTGAAAGTCAATGTTTTAAGTCTTTGTCTCGCTGGTTTGTACTACCGTAGGTGTGTTTTGTCAGTAGGTTGGCTAGTGATTATTTCTGATGGGCTGACGTGTTGACCTTTCCAAGACTGCTGTTGAGATATACAGGTCAGCATGTGGCATCTAGGTCTACTGTTACAATGTTTTGAAATGGGTTTTACATATGATGTTATTCAAACTTGGACTTGAATATGAATGCGAGTTATCTAAAAAAAAATATACTTTTATAACATACAAAAAAAAATTAAAAAAAAAAAAAAATATATATATATATATATGAAGAGTTCAGATGCAAAAGCCTCTAAATGCCATTTGAAATTTTCTTCTAAAATGACCATTTTTATCAAACTTGTAAAATTTAAGTTCAGTAATTTCACTTAAATGACAATTAATAGGTAATCTTTATTGCCATTTAAGTGAAATTACTGAACTTAAATATACAAGCTTGATAAAAATGATCATTTTAGAAGAAAATTTCAAATGGCATTTAGAGGCTTTTGCATCTGAACACTTCATATATAAATACATGAATATGAATGCCTATTGATGAACCAACAAAATTGAAGGTTTATGCAAATATAATCTAATATATTTAGTTTGACAACATCTCAGAGTAATATTTGTTTTATTAGAAAATCTATACATAGGTTGTATGTTGTACTGTTTTTAGCACTAATGAGAGAAGTTTTATTTCAGTTTTATTTAATTACATTTTAATTAAATGCATTCATTTCAATAGTTAAAATGTTTCAATAGTTATTATTTCAATAGTTACTATTTTTATTATGAAAAATGTTTATATTCATTTCATATTATTGATGTATTCAGCCAAAAAGCTTGTACATCACTTGCAAATTGCTCAAAGTGGGTGCTTAGCTAAAAATAAAAACAGAAAAAATTATAAAGTAAGCACACTTTGGCTTCAAAAATATAGAAATGTATTGAAAGACTCTCACAGAGGTGTATATGAATGCCTAGATGGGTTCCATTCAGACCTTAACATTAGTAAACAAAATTATACAAGACATTTCACCTGCTATATACCCAATGTTTAGATCTGTTTGGGTAATTATGCAAATTAGCACATATGCAATTATATTATGCACCGTTTGTGCATGTTAACAAACAATTAAAAAAAAAACTTGTAATACATTTTTTCTTTGTCTCGATGTAAGTAATCAACTCAGTGATTTTCATGATGATCTCTAAAGGTTAAAATTTTTAACCTTTTCACGTGAGAAAAATAATTAATAGGCTATGCGTATGAATGGGATATATTTGGTTCTTTTTCTAAACGTTCCCCTAATGTGATTCTTCGGGGCTTTTTTTCGTTACTCAGGACATATTGAGAACACAAATCAGCTGAGTTTGCTTCTGTTGCAACTTGTTCAACGTTTTTTTCATAAAATGACTGGATTATTACGGGATCTTGTGTTAAAAAAGGGTGATGAGCACTGGTTTAAACAGACTGCACAGCAGGAGCGGATTGGTTTTCAGACGCTGTCTGCTCTGGCCATCTCTTTCCCTGTACTTGAGTCATCATAATTATCATGTTGTGGCTCCTCTGACAGAAGTGGAGATGTGATTGAATGTTTACTGTGGGCTGTGGACAGGCATTGGTTATTTAGGTGTTGTTGCTTTTTTGTCGGAGCAAACTCAACCAGTAGTGCCTGAGAAACATATTTGACCCAGTGACTGATTAAACTGCTTCTTGCTTCACCAGAGTATGAATGTTGAGCGATTGATTGTTGATGCGTTTGTTCAGGTCAGGTCAGGGGTCACAGGAGCGGGACGAGCCTGCAGGATCGAGTGCTGACGACGAGCAGCCTGGACCTTCACGCAGGAAACGACAGCCTAGCATGGGTGAATCCATGCCGCTCTACACGCTCTGCAAAGAAGATCTGGACAGCATGGATAAAGAGGTTAGACACACATACACACGTTATCTTAGCTATCTGAAAAGATCAATTGTTTTGATAAATAGATAGTTATAGTCCCTCACAGCCTCGGCTTCATTCCCATTCAAAATCAAAGATTTTGTCAATAAGGTCTATAACAGGCTAGAAACATAACCATCCAATCATAGCATTTGCCTCATAACTATTTTCCCAAATCCAAACAGTGGCTTTTTGTATATATATATATATATATATATATATATGAAGAGTTCAGATGCAAAAGCCTCTAAATGCCATTTGAAATTTTCTTCTAAAATGATCATTTTTATCAAACTTGTATATTTAAGTTCAGTAATTTCACTTAAATGGCAATGAAGATTACCTATTAATTGTCATTTAAGTGAAATTACTGAACTTAAATATACAAGCTTGATAAAAATGGTCATTTTAGAAGAAAATTTCAAATGGCATTTAGAGGCTTTTGCATCTGAACTCTTCATATATATATATATATGAAGAGTTCAGATGCAAAAGCCTCTAAGTGCCATTTGAAATTTTCTTCTAAAATGATCATTTTTATCAAGCTTGTATATTTAAGTTCAGTATTTTCACTTAAATGGCAATGAAGATTACATATTAATTGTCATTTAAGTGAAATTACTAAACTTAAATATACAAGTTTGATAAAAAAAAGGTCATTTTAGAAGAAAATTTCAAATGGCACTTAGAGGCTTTTGCATCTGAACTCTTCATATATATATATATAGACAGACATGGATGCATTTAAACGTTTTTTCAACTTTGGTTTTCCTGTTAATGTTTATTCTTCAGTTTCATTGCTGTTCTGTTTGACGTTTTTGTTGGTAGTTCATGTATCGAAATGTTTACTGTAGCATTGCATGTTTAATTCATGTCAGCCACAGTTCTATTCCTCCCCCCGCACAAAGCTTTTAAGATTCATAAAAGCTAATTAAAAATCCTGAACAAATATCCCAAAGACATTCCCTGACGGTGAGCCAATGTTAATCACCCTCTGAGATCAGAAGCTGCTGAATATTAATGCAAAGACTGTTTGAAGAAGAGGACATGTAAGAAGAAAATTACTGTGATCACAGCAAAGCGCAAATTGAATTCCTAAGAATTTTTTAAAAGGAAAATTAAAATGTGCCTGCCTAATAAAGATGCATTTGCTAAATAGAAAGTTCAATAGATTTAAGAATGGAATACTAAAGCTTACTCCTTAAAGCTAATGTAAAGCTCATGTAAGCAAATGTTTTTTTTTTTGTTGGCTTTTTTTAAATTAGTGAATGGTAGTCAATGATAAACATTTTTAATTTTTTTTGAGGAACAGATGAAAAAAAATGTTCCTTTACTTTAAAAGTAAGGGGAAACTTTTCATGAGCATTAGAGCCAGACCGATTTATCGGCCGATATTAGGCATTTTCCAAACTATCGGTATCAGCAGTTATAATGGCCAATAAATTGATATTTCAAAAATAAAATAAAAACGGACGAAACACGCTTCAACCATGTCATGAGTGTTGGAGTTGTATAGTTTGTCCACCAGAGGGCGCTCTACAGCGTGTATAATGTTGGCAATACTCGTGTATAATGATAATAAAGTGTATAATAATATTATCGTGTATAATATAATGTAGCTTTTAAGGCAATATAGGGACTAATTATTATTTTGTTTATCAGAACTTTAATATATTTTGATGTTCCTCTGTTCTGTTGTGACAATAAAAGAATAAAATTCAATAAACAATAAAAATCACTTACAATAAAAGTTCATTATCATATTATTTACAATAAAGTAACAATAAAAATAAAGTAACATAGAAACAATAAAAATCATTATCATATTATTTTAGTTAAAACTTAAAAGTTAGGGAAATCTGTTAATGTTTTGTCGCACGTTTCTAGAAAAAATAAAAATATCGGCCGATATATCGGATTTTAAAACCAACAAATATTTGTATCGTATCAGCCTTCAGAATCCTTTATTGGTCAGGCTCTAATGAGCATACACACAGACATAAAGGACAACACTCTTAGAAGAAATGGTTCTATTTAGAACCAGAAATGGACGGTTCCACCCCCCACTTTTTATATGGAACTCCAAAATGGTTCTATATAGAACCATTTTTTTTTGGTAAAAGGTTCTATTGGCCAAGTATGGAACCCCAGGGTTCTATATAGAACCCAGAGGAACCATTTTTTTAAGAGTGTATAGAACCTTTTAGGGGTTCCAAATATGTAGCGCTGATGGAACCTTTTAAGGTTCTATATAGAACCTTTTCTTCTAAGAGTGAATAATAGGAGAACTGGGCTCTATCTTCCTGCCAGCACACTGCAGCGGTATTATTGCTGTGTTATATGAATCTTTGCACTTATATTGCTTTGCTTATGTATTATGAGCCTTCCTCGTCTGACCCTGCTTTTCATTTAAGGTCATATATCTGCAGGCTGGCTATGCGTTATTAATGATTTAATTTAATGATTTCTTTAAATTGGTCATGGGTGTGTGATTTAAAAAAAAAAACTGTGTGCATGAAATTATTAGCCCTGCATATATTATTTCTTTTATCCCAACTCTGTTGCCACCAGCTACACATTCATTGCTCAAAGTGCTGCGTCAGACTTTAAATGGAATGAGTTTTTTTGTCCTTCAGCTTTTTCCTTTTATATTTGTCTTGTCTTCCTCTTTTTTTCTCTCTGAAGTGTGAAAGAGGAAGATGTGCCTCATGGCTCCCTCTTAAAATCACTGACCTAGAAACATCGCTTCAGAGCTTCTTTGATTTCTTTCTCATTTGTCGGGCCTGTCTCAGTTCTCCGCTTAGCAGTTATAACATCTCAGCAGTCCATGTCAAAATCCTGTCATTGCTGACACTGTTCATAACAGCAGTGTTGCGCTTCACAGGTCAGATAGCTTCATTTTTTTTCTGTTCACCTTCATGCTCACACACACACACACACACAGCTGAAGCGAAGCCACGTGTTACCATTTAACTCCACAGTGACTTCGACACAGGTGAAGGGATTTGATCATTGATGGGAACATTTAGAAATTTCCCATTGCTCAGTTGTTCTTGGTAAGATAAATGCATTTACATATTTATCCACTAACTTAAGTTCTTGAGATGCAGGGAGGTGACACCCACATGCGTTTAGTAATCGAGCAGATGGTCAAAACACTGCTTATACTTTTCTTACTTATTCTTAATGTCATTGACGATCTGACACAAATAAAACAACAATTACAAAAAAATAATTCTAAGTATATATCATATGTAAAAGTCATATCTCAAATAATAAGTTTACTACTTCAAAAAAAATCAATTGTGAATGTTAAACAAAATTATATATGGGTTTAAAAAACAGAAATGTATTAAAATATATTTACGCTGAACAAAATTATAAACACAACACTTTTATTTTTGCCCCCATTTCTCATGAGCTGAACTCAAAGATCTATGACTATTTCTATGTACTCAAAAGGCCTCTTTTATGGTTTTGCCCGATAGACTATATCATCGTCAGACAGGACAGACATCACAATGTTTAGACGGCATCCATATTATTTTGCTAATGACAACTGATTACATACAACTCATGTTTTCTCAAAGTCAAACCAATGACCTGAACATTGTCATCATGCTTTGCCAATTAAGCTTTAGGGGTGCCTGTATGGGATCTGTAAACTTCCCTTTAAACTAGAAATATTATACCTTTGTTGGGTAAAGTGTGGCAAACTACTACTTTTCACTGCTGCATCTTGCTGGTTCAGCTTATATTTTCTCCACACTGCTGCTTGTCACTTCTGAGAGTCATGCCAGGGTGAACGGATAAAGTATAAACACTTCTCAACGCCTCTGAAGGGCACATGCAGTCTGCAGTGCTTCATGCCAGAACAAATATGTCAGACATAAAGTTTAACCCAAGAGGAGCCCAAGATAAAGTTCATTTATTCTATAAAAGGAAATGAAAAGCTTTCATTTCACAATTGAAAACATGACAGGTTTACGTTGAACAGACATATTAGCTTGTGCCATTGATATGACCATTATCTTGTTAAATTTTAGATGTAGCCCATTTGAAAAAATAAAATGTTAATCTGCTACTGTTCAAAAGTTTGGGGTCAGTATGATTTTTAATTAATTAATTTATTTTACAGAATTAATTTTTTTCAAAAGTGACACAAAATTTGGTTTCTTTTATATTCTATTATAATTTTTATTTCAAATAGTTGCTTTTCTTTTTAAATGTGTTCCTCCACATTGATAATAATAAAAAATGTTTCTTGAGCAGTAAATCAATTTCTAAAGGATCATGTCACACTGGAGTAATGGCTGTAAATTGTAAAACGTAAATTACTTGGTGAGGGAATGTGACTTTTTTTCAAAAACAATTAGAAAATCTTACCAACCCCAAATTAATGAACGCTTTATCAACGCTTTGCATGGAAATAATGCATGTTTTACTTTTAAAAGGTCATTTTTCCATGATGAAGTCAGATTTATCTATTTTACCAGAAGTATCAATGACAGATTTGGCATCTAATATTTAAATGACTGGGAACCTCAAGCTTTAACAACCTCCAGCTTCATAGCAACCTTCTATTTAGGGACTTTATTTAGGCCGTAAATATCCCGAAATGGAAACCCTATAAAATGAAATTCACATTGTGCACTTTCAGAGGTAGACTGCAGTCAGACTATTGTAAAAAACCTGTTTTGGATCCATTCCTAAGCTCGTTTTCTCTCCCTTTGTCACGTATGGGTACAATGTGCCACTGCTCAATTTGTGCCCCATTGTTCTTCCAGCGTAACAGGGGTTTTGTTGAATAGCCCCCCTTACTCACTAAATATAACATCCCAAATGAGGTGCAGGAAACCACAACGTTATTATTCTGGGACTTTGCGAGTTGGGATATCTAGGGGGTTTGTCCTTTGTTCATTAAACCTGCTGAATGGAAATAGAATCGTTTCTAAATGTAGCACGTGGAGAGAGATGTAGCAGGCTTATAATATATGACAAAGCTGAGTTTGATTGAACAAAAATTGTTATTTTAAATGTCACATTTTAAAAGGATCCATGCATATGTACTTTTTTTTAGCATGGCTGCTCGGAGCAAGTAGGAATGAACTTGACTTATGTGTATTAAGCCGACAATGCACGTGATCATGTTAAAGGGATACTCCACTTCTTTGGAAATAGGCTCATTTTACAACTCCCCCAGAGTTAAACAGTTGAGTTTTACCGTTTTCGAATCAATTCAGTCGATTTTCTGATATTTAGAAGAATATCAGTAACCAGACAGTTTCTGGTCTCATTGACTTCCATAGTATATTTTTTTCCTACTATAGAAATCAATGAGACCAGAAACTGTCTGGTTACTGATATTCTTCTAAATATCAGAAAATCGTCTGAATGGATTTGAAAACGGTAAAACTCAACTGTTTAACTCTGGGGGAGTTGTAAAATTAGCCTATTTCCAAAAAAATGGAGTATCCCTTTAACACGTTAACCCCGTTTTCCTTTATCGGAGTATTATGGTCATAAACGTCTTGCGCATAAACCGATCGTCACAGCTAGACCGGAGCACTTTGTGCTAATGTGACATTTTCCATGTCTGGAACATAAAGTTCACATAAGTTCAGGGTCTGAGTGAACTGCAGTCTCATGGGATCTCCTGATCTAAAGGATACACAAAGATCAGAAGGTTTCCAGTTAAATGCCAAAGCTGTTCGCTGGACTCTGCTTCAGAGTATTGTAGTTCATTTTGCCAACGAGTGATTAGGCTGGATGATTTTCAGATCATTTTAAAGCAAAAACTCTAGGTCATCCAACGTCCATTAGTCAGTCTTGTGGACACATATTTAGTATGTGTTTTGTGGCGCATACTGAATATAATACTAAATACTATTTTTTTTTTCAATAACCATGTTTAAACAATATTCTCTCCAAAACACAAACATGTACATACATGTTGCTCACATATTATATACATACATTTTGCTCACATATTATGGTAGCCCTGTTTGTGCTAAATAGAGTGTAATTTTACCTGTACCATTAATGTTTTTGTAAGTATCTGAAAAAAGCACAAATGTCAGGGCATGTCAGAACATTTCAAGTACACCTTAGACCCCATAAGGTTAAACAAATTAATCTTTTTATTAACAAAGAGTTAATAGCAGCTAATCCAGTTTGGGTCGGTCCTGACAAGTTACAATTTCAAAGAAAAGTTGCATGTACTGTAAGCCTGTACAGTACTGCATGTACTGTAAATACTGTGAATTTGGGTAGTGCTGGGTAGGCTCTTTTCATTTGGACTACTAAACAACATTTTGTTTAATTTGATATGTGTTTTATTCATTTATTTTTAAAGAGTTAATGCAGTTACTCCAGGTTGTTTTGGTCCTGAAACATTACCATTAAAGGGAAAAGCTGCACATATGCTTGCGTTCTGGGAAATTTGAGTAGGGGAGAAAATGCGTGTTTTCAAATGTCAATCTGCTTCTATTAGCTCTGCCGCCTAAATGCCTTTTGGCATTCTCGAATGTTCTGAAAGCTCTGAATGAGAAATATAAAGCCTAATTGGTTGTCTGGCAGTTATACTCTGGTATGAAACCCAGCATTGAAATGTCACCAATGAGCCACGTTCTGAAATCACAATCCGGTTTGCCAGGAAGCATTTTAGGACTGTGAGACCATAATGTGCATGTGGCCTACGTGACCTTTCTCATCCAGACGTATTACTATCTTGTCTAGCAGCTTGCAGTAACGCAATAGGAGCGTGGCCTCACTCTGAAACACGACTACAAATGTTAAGTCCTGTATTTGATGTTCAGCGTTCAAAGATTTTGAACATGCAGTTTTGAATGGTTATTTCTTAATGTCCTTGTGCCATGTGGGGGGAAGAGATATGTTCAGGGGAATATGTTATCAGATCTGTTGGTGTTTTCTCAGGGGGAGGCAAAGATTCGGTCGGATACACACTTCCACACATTGGCAGTCGTTCTCCGAACAACAACCACTGCATACACTTGTCTGATTGCATCAGTCGAGTTGTGTGCTGTGACCCAGAGGATTGGCAGTCGGGGTGCATTAGAAATGTGTTCATGGTTTCTGCTGCTTCGTGATGAGATCCGATGCGCATTTGTGATGGAGTTTACCCAAACTAGTGTGGAGTTTACCCAAGGCATCCCACTTTTAAAAAGGGATTTTGCAAATTAGGCCTGGTGATTTCTAATGGACTGAAGCAGTAGCAGTTTAGTGGTGAGCTTTTTTCTTCTCAGTCATCATAGTCACCAGTTTTAAAAACATTTTTTTTCCCATTAATAAACCCAAATGTAAAAGATAAACCCAAAGATAAAATAGTTTTAATGATTTTATTGGGATTATTAATTGAAAATGAAAATATAAATATTTTTTTATTAATATTTCTTCGTTTTCAAATGTCAAACTTTTATTTTGGAGGTTTACTATCGAATAAATATACGCTGTGGGTGTATATAGTAGGGCTGCAACTAACGATTATTTTGATAATTGGATGATTTTTTTTTTTTCGATTAATCAGATAAAAATTTCACTTTGATTTTTTTTTATTATTATTATAACTAAATAAAACCCTAAATCAGGGTATTTATCTGTAAAAGTGTACTTTAAAATGTACAAAAGCCATACATTGAGTTTTACTATAATATCAATATTTGCATGGTTTTTAATGATAATTGCAGATGGCAAATTGACAACCGTGATTAATGTAAAAAAATAATGTTTATGTTAACACAATTTTTGTTAAAAAATTTACACAAACATGTTGTTCAGATGTGACGATATAAGCTAAAAATATCTAATATATAATGCATTTAATTTTTATTTAAAATTAATCGAATTATAAGGATAAATTGACTGAAAACAAGCGTGTGAACGTAGAGCAGCATCCAAAATAAAAGTTTGTGTTTACATAATATATGTGGGTGCTGTGGATAATTATTTTGTGTATATATATAAATACACACACATGCATGTATATTTAAGAAAAAAATATTTAAATATAATATAAATTATATATAAATCTATACAGTATATACATGCAAATATATACAAGCATGTGTGTGTATTTATTTTATATAAAATAATTATACACAGTGCACCCACAAATATTATGTAAACAAACTTTTATTTTGGATGCAATTAATCGCGATTGATTGTTTGACAGCCTTCATTGTTTGAAGCATCATGATTGGCCTGTTTCAACAAATCACCAGTACACGCTCCCTGTGATGCAAGCAGACCAACTAATCGATAATCACATTCGTTGACAACGATTTTCATAATCGATTATTATGTATTTTATTGATTATTTGTTGCAGCACTATATATAGTAGCATAAAGCAACACCTTATCAACCTTGAGAATGCCTTAGCAACTGCATAACAATGGCCTGCCAGCCACCCATAAATTTCAAGTATTGCGGTGGTGAGTTTTGTTTCTGCCACTCACATTTTTGGTTTAGAAAATGCAAAAATCTAGCTCATGTTGTGGCACCACGGATTAGGATTGGTGAGCTCTCAGACATTTGTGGCTTTGAGAGGAATACTACGCCTAAGACATTTCTTGCTGGTTTTTTTGTGTGTCTGGTGTCTGTGTGAACCTTGTCACATTGTGTTTGTGTCTGTGATGCTAGTCGTGCCGTACTCTGAAGCAGGAGTGAGCTGGTATATTTGTTCTTTGTGTGATGAAGTGTGTTCGATTGCAGTTCTAGCACAGTGTCATCAGCCTCATTGCACATTACACACCTCAGCTTTCATTAGGACCCGCCTCACCACTGCTAGCACCACATTAAGTGCTAACAAGAACACCATCTTCTCTGTGTCTCCACTTCAACTCCGCCTCTTCTTTTGAAAAACTCTCTTCAGTGAGTAAATGCTGAAAGTTAAAACCGAGGGGCGTTAAATTCACTTTGCTCCAAATGAGAGATCGCTATTAGCAGCTTAGTTTCGCCTCTCCCCTAAAACCAAATCATCATTTTTCCTACATTATCCCATCAGAGTTGCACTTTTTTGTCACTTTCAAATGTTTTACAATGCAAATGAAGTACTTTCAGACCTGGAATAACAAATGCATTGCAATTTAAGTCATGCATGCTGGGTGTTAAAGGTCTGTATCCATATGCATGATTTCCTCAAAATATATTCACTTTCATATAATTAAGCTATGGTTTTATATAAATGACTCCATAAGCCCACCCACTTCACACGCAGCACTTAAGTTGTCAAGAATACAGGCCGTTTTTGCAACTGCAAGATGTATTGCATTACAGAGTGACATTAGAGGGCCATATAGGGCAGCAGCGCATAATTATTGCTGATGATAATTGTATGATACAATACCAGCGGAAATAATAGACTATACATATTTATACTTGTCTCAGGAGTTTTAACCAACATTGCTTCAACTTTTTAACAGCCTTCATGGTCGGTAAGCGTTTTTATGATTCTCTGAGAGTGAAGTGCTTCTTATTTGATGTGATGGATACATGCTTTCAGATTCATCCAGGATGCTTTGAAAGCTCAAACATGGTCAGGAAAATTTTTAAATGTTTTTGAAAGAATTCTTTTGCTCACAAAGGATGCATTTATTTGATCAACAATACAATAAAAAACAGTAATATTGTGAAATACTATTGCAATTTAAAATGACTGCATCCTATTTAAATATATTTTAAAAATGTAATGTATTCCTGTGGTGGCACCGCTGACATTACCCCAGTCTTCAGTGTCACATGATCCTTCAGAAAAATAATGGGATTATTTTATTCATCAAGGAAATATTAATAGTGATTTATAATGTTGCAGAAGATTACTATTTCAAATAATAGCTGTTTTAATTTCTACTCATTGAATAATCCTGAAATAAAACGGGTTTCAACACTGATAATAAGAAATGTTTCTTGAGCAGCAGATTAGCACTTTAAATAGATTTCTGAAGGATCATGTGACCCTGAAGACTGGAGTAATGGCAGCTTTGCCATCACAGGAATCAACTATATATTTATAGCACATTTTGTGTGTTTTTGCATAACAAAGTGACATTATGACATGAAAAAAGCGATAAGTCTCAGCACATGACGAGAAATGGTCTTACTCTTGTTAGTTCCGCCATTGAGGTTCACGACGGAGAAGGTATTCAGCCTGAACCTACAGGAATCCTTAATGTGGAAAGATACTTGGCTGATTATAGTGCCTAATGGGGGTCCATTGTCAGGCCTGTGAGGAAGGAATGGCAGGAGCAGTGTCGAAGTCGGTATTATCCAAACCATTCGTCAGTGCAGAGACCTGAGATACATAAAGATATTTCTATAGAGTCAAAACAATCATTGTGTCTGCACTCATGGGAATGTATGGTAGATTCAGGCTGGTACTCACGCTGTGAAATGACTTTGGATGTGGAGCTGAAGAATGTAATTGTCATGGGAACTTCTTATTTGCATGATGCAGTAGTAAGTGAAGTGGCTGGAAAGTTAGTATAAAGTGAAGAAGGAGAGCTTGTCAAATGCAGGGCTCGACAGTGCAAGCGTTTCACTTGCGTTTGCATTAAAATTATGTGTACGAACTGCAAAATAGGAGCATATACTATGTGTGAATATAAAAAAGTCTAAAATCTAATCACTAAAATCTGGGTCTAAAATTTAGTTTTATGTAATTTAAGGTCATAACTCTTAAATATTTGATATGGTATAACAGATGACAATTTTGAGAGGTCTTAAATTTGGGAGTGGAAAAATAGGAATCTGCGTTCCGGCCTAATGTGATTATTGAGGCTGTGATTAAATTAAATTAAATAAATCAAATATGAGTGGTTGATAATGTTTTTTTTTTACGGTGTTTATATTGTAATATGCTGTAAGAGTGCATATTTTATCTCCCTCTTCTTTTTTAATGAGTAGCCAACAATATTAAATAATTAAAATAATTATTTAGTCCAATTGTTATTGATATTTTAATTGCACAACAATCTATAAGTGGCATTTGAAGAGTTCAGATGCAAAAGCCTTAAATGCCGTTTGAAATTTTCTTCTAAAATGATCATTTTTATCAAACTTGTATATTCAAGTTCAGCAATTTCACTTGAATGACAATTAATATGTAATCTTCATTGCAATTTAAGTGAAATTACTGAACTTAACAATACAAGCTTGATAAAAATGATCATTTTAGAAGAAAATTTCAAATGGCATTTAGAGGCTTTTGCATCTGAACTCTTCATTTAATCCAAAGTAAACACTTGTTGATTCTCTCTGGTCCTCTCCATCACTGGAAGGAAAGAATATTTATTTAAAATATTGTTCAATATATTGATTTTAACCTTGTTTTTATTTTTAACCTTGCTTATTTGGAACAAGAGAAGCAAAGTTTGTCTTAGCTCTTAGTTTTGTGGCCCTGATAGAGAAGTTGCATAATGCCAGCCAGTCAAATCAGAGCTTGTGATTTTGTAAATTGTTTGCAAATTTGAGTAATGTGCATCAGAGAAGCCGTGAACACACTGTAGGCAGTTTGTGAGTGTGGTGTCTGAGGCTGAGACCCACTTGTTATCCAGATTGACACCAAATCTTTTTAACAAACCTGGAGGCATTGTTTCTGTGATCATCAGTTGACATGAGTGAAATGTGTGATTGATAAGGCTTCATCACCCCATCGCCTCAGAAAACACCCACTGCTGATGTACATATATATACATTAGAAATGACATCAGCTTTGAAATGCTTTCATACCAGCCTTTACCTTTTCTTCACTCAGAAAAAAACAGTTCCCAGAACTATATTTTTCTGTAATTTGATGATTTTTTTTTTTTTGGAAGACGAGGCTTCTTCCCTTGTTTTATCACTAAGGTCCAGTCAGCAGAGATTTGATAATAGAGGTCTGTTTGTGTTCAGTGATTCTGAAATTTGATTACAGCTAATGGCTTTTCTATCACAGGCTGTTCAAAGATGCCCTGTACACCCACACGTGCCTCTAATTTTATTTACCAAGCTGGGTCCAAAACAACATGTATTTCTTCAGATGATTTAGTTCTTTTGTCCTGCATTTCAGGTCAAGCTAACATTTAAGTTAAGTGCAAATCTTAGTTCATCATTCTAAATTAAAATAAAAAAAACTGTCAACATTTAGTCATGTTGTTCCAAGCCAAAAACACGTAGTCACAACTGAAGATATAGGCAATTAAATTAGAGAGTCTGTCCCTTTAAAAAAAAGTCAATGCAACAAAAAATTGCATTTAATTTAATTAATTTAATTTAGGCTTTTATTTACGTATATGCATACTAAATGACGGGAGAACAAGAATCAATTATGTTTGTTATCGCGTCGTGAAAACATGTTTGAGCTGCAAAATGACTTTTTTCCATGTCCACTCTGACAAGGGTCCAATAGTGGGTAAACGAAATTATCAGCCATCAATTTTGCTTATCAGTCATGAAATTTTGTTTTGCAATGTTTTTGTTTTATGACAATAGGATTATTTAGCTGTTTTTTTTTCTGTGTGCTATCTCCAAGCCAACTGCAGATTTACACTATTTAGGGCCCAAGCCTTGAAAAGGCGAAGGCCCTATTGTTTTCCTTAGGAAAATTAGGACAATTATTATTTTACTACCTTTTTTGGCACTTTTGGGGCCCTTGACGTGCTCAAACTCTTAAACTTTGCACACGGGTCAGAACCCGCGGCCCGGGCGTGGCAAAGGGGCTCGAAATCGCCCCCTGGAACGAGGTCCGAAAACTTGGCCCCTAAATCAAACACGTTTGCATGTAATAATATGAAACTTGGTACACATATAGATCTCATAGTTTCATATATACTTCACACTCTTACTTTTTACCCCAGCCCAACAGGAAGTCGGCTATTTAGGGTTGTTTAGAAAACGCATGCAATGGAATTTAAAGTACTTCTCCTAGAGAATTGATCGATATGCTTCGAAACTCGGTCAGTGTGAAGTCAAGACATTGAGGATGAAAACTTGCCAGGGGATTTTTGATATCTCGAACGGTTTGGCTTGTTGCAAGGAAATAAAATTATGGCGAGAAACGCGAAACAGAGAGTGTGTTATAACTTCAGCATACATTAACCGATCTTGATGAAACTTCAGGAGTGTGTTCGCTGTAAGAGGCCGATCACATGGATGTGACTATTGTGAGAAAGTTATAGCGCCACCAACTGGCAGCAGGAAGTGTGTCACTTTCAAAATGCTTTGAAATCACCCTCTTATTTTTAACCGTTTTGCTTCAAACTTTGTGTATAATCTAAACACACACCAGATATAGACCTGTGAAAGGCTTATTGATATCGAAAATACTGTCTGTCAGCATGAGCACCGCATGTCCTTATTCGCAGCTTGTGATTAATAACACTCTAACGTGTCAGTAACATTTAGTATTGCGAAGTTTAATAAGTGTAAAACATAAAATTTCACAGAAAATTGATAGAAGATGTGAATTGATTCCTTCCCCTCCCCTATTTGGCAGCCTAATTCTCGCTTTGCAAATTCTAACATCAGAGACATTTTTGAAGTTGAAGAGTCCAGTTTATAAGAGCTTTGATGCATGTCTAGTACAGACTCAGCAGTGTCCCTCGCCTTTTCGCGTCGCTTCATGAGTCGAGTCTGTCTCACAGTAATGATCTTCAGCACTGGCCACACATCACATTGCATTACCACGTAAAGGACTCCGCAAATGCCACAGCGATCACTCACTGTTCCCAGCGGTGCTGAACCACGGTCAACTCAAGTCTTGTTTAAAATGTATTTCTTTTTGCAACTCTGAGACACTGTTATGTTAAAAGCTAATCACTTTTTTATGAAAATTTATGATGTTCATGTAAATATTTGCATATTCTTTAGTTTTATCCTATCTTCCACCCCATTTAAGTGACAAAAATGTCCTTTTCACTGTAGCTGAAAGTGCTGACATTGTCAGGATGTCTCAAGCATCGGTCAGGAAGCTCTGTGGAACAGAGCACATTGTCACTCAGGTCATTGTGTGCTTCTGTTATCATCTTCGCCATCGTCATCAATACAGTCATCTCTCCTCAAGCCAAAGCTCTGCTGTTTCTAATTGAAAAGCCTGGTTTCCAGACAGGAACGAAATTATCCTCTCAAGTTGTCATTTTTAGCAACATGGAAGAAGATTGGAAACTCTTTCTCTGTCTCTCAGCTCTTTACATTTTTCAGCTATCAAAGCTGAGCAAAAGATATGGAGTGGAGTCTTTGTTCTAGTGTTAATTTTGCCATCTGTTTTTTTTCCTAGCATAGATCCGTTAACAAAATTAAAACTACTTTGGTCTTAGTGTTCTGAACCGGATTTGTTCAGAAGTCAAACTGACGGTCAGGTGCTGTGACTTGGCTCATTAATTGGCTATAATACATTATAAACATATTTTGAATGCCTTGTAATGCACCTTATAATGCATTGTAAGCTCTCAAAAATAATTGTAACCACAGTTGTAATACTTAAGTTTCACCTTTAGAAAGTATAATCCATTAAAACACATGACAACCAACCAATTTTAGATGTAATAGGGAATCAGCAAATACAATGCATTTTAACTTGGGCTACAATTATTTATGACAAGTAATAATGTATTTTAATGCACATTATGAATACCTTTATAATGAATTGTACATAAAGGCTTTTAAGTAAAATATTACCATAATTATAAACATTATAATAAAGATTTTAAAGCCACACTATAGCGTTGTGTAAGGCTGTTCTTGCGAGTCCTTAAATGCCATTTGATCAATATATGTCAATATAAAGTCTTAAATATCTGAAATTATCATTTTAAGTGCCCTTACATTTGGGTGGTGGAAAATAAGGATTCACAATATGGATTAATTGAATTTTTTAACCTTGCCTGTAGGGGGTTGTTTTGTATGGACATGAAATATTAATTTTTATGTGTGCATGTCTATCCAATTTTTCCGTGTAAAGTCGAACCCCACTGGCAAGAGAAGAAAACACTTTATTTTGATCCATTTGCTAAATTCTGCTAGTCGCACTAGTGTTCTGTTTTATTATTCTGTGGACAAAGCTTTTAGGTTTTTAATAGAAACATGACCAGAATCATAAACCTGGCCCTGAATGTTTGTAGTGCTGCTTCAGGTCTTGCTGAAGATCTAAAGGTCTTTATGCCGCTGTCTCTGTAGGGCGTACTGAAGCTCTCCATTTATCCTAGATGTGCTCATGGCATACACAGAAGACACAGCTTGAGCTTGTGGCTTCAAAGGGAATTATTTTTCTGAAGATTTTATTGTTAGATGTAGAAGCCCTAAAATATTTCACATGGAGGGCTGAACATGCACTTAAAAAAAAAAAACAATATAGTTGATGTTCTTCTTCTCTAATCCGAAGGTTCACTGTTGCCATGTATCGGCCCAATACACTTGACTTGGCTCAATAGTTTTCCCTATTGCAGCCAACCCCGCCAGTTCACATCAGACCTTTGTTCAAACAAAAGAGAATTTGTAAACCTGACCTTGAGTCCAGGCTCAATATCTTAGTCTTGTCTCGCCCGCAAATTGCACCAGATAAACAAACTCTATGCCCAGAAGATTTATGTAACATCCTCTATTTCTTCACACTCACAAAACCTTACCTGAGCTGCCTCATATATTTCCAATTGAATGGGGTACCAAGGTTGATTGTGCTGCCAGTGAGTGTTGTGTACTTTTCGTCGGCCTTGTCTCATTGTGAGTGTTCTTTCACACGGCAAACACTAATGAAATTATTATAGATGACCTTCTCCGCTCTTTTCTATTGGTAATATTGCAGTAAATATGCCGTGTTTTAGTGGATGTGCTGAATGCTGAAAAGATGTGCTAACCCATCCGTGTGTGTGCGCATGAATACGTCTATACGTGTGTGTGCATTACAAAAAATAGATGTACAAATAATGTTACAAATCAACAGAAGCAGAAAGTGCTTGTTGGATAAACTGGAGGTAGACATCAAATCATGAAGATTAAAGTCTCCAAGGCACTCGTGGTGAAGTAAAAAGCCTTTACATAGCTGGGCTAAATCATTAAAAACAGTTCAATCTTTGTGTTTTGGCTACATGGGATCCTGAAAAAGGAATGATTAATTATTTTATTATTTTAAAAAGGAATGATTAATTATTTAGTCCTGTTAATTAAAGGCATTTTACTTTATCATTTGAGTGCCTTGGAGTATTTCATCTTCTCTGTGTTTTAGTGCGCTACATAAACAGTGACTTATACCTTCAGACTAGCCATTTAGCTATGTTCACTCGTGCATTTGTGTCATTTTGTGTAGCTAGAAGATCTTTACGTTGGGGGTATTTGTGATAAGTGTGTTAAGGGCGATTTTTATTTGTATTTTTAAGTTGCTAGCAAAGTGTTTCAGTGGTAACACTTCCTTTTACAGTCCAGTTACCCATGTAAATACTATGTACTTATTTTAGTAACTACAATTACTGGGTAATAACTAGTACTAACCCTGAACCTACCCCTAAACCTACCCCTGTTCCAGGTACTTACCTCATATTAGCCAGTACTTTCTAGGTACCCCTATTTTCCGCACTATAAGGCGCACCGGATTATAAGGCGCACCTTTGAATGACCTATTTTATAACATTTTTCATATATAGGGCGCACCGGATTATAAGGCGCATAAGATACTGCACTCTTAGAAGAAAAGGTTCTATATAGAAACTTAAAAGGTTCTAAAGCGCTACGTATTTGGAACCCCTAAAATGGAATGAGTGTGAATGATCACAAAATTCAAGATATGGGGATTAAAAATGTAGTTAATCAATATCAGACGAAGAGTGCCATTTCAGTTTTTATCCTCCAAAAATCTGCATGATTAAAATGTGACATTAAGTTACTAAACAGTTTAATAAACAATAATTTAATAACAACTGCAAAATGTTGCAGAATAATGTAATATATGAACGAATAATAGCCTTTAAAGAACCTTTGTGCCAAAAGTGTTCTTTCTTGTCATTATTGAACCTTTTTTAGCATAAAATGTCCTTTGGAATCGAGTAAAGAACCCTATGCTACATATGAAGAGTTTGGTTCCAAAACGCTATAAATCCATTTTGATGAATTTGAGTAAAACTGTGTTTTCTTTAGCAAGAAAATGGGAAGACTAAAAGGCGATTCAATTAACCAATTGATCCATATATAAGACGCACCGATTTAAAAGGCGCACTGTGGCTTTTTTTTTTTTTTTAATTAAAGACTTAAGTGCCTTATAGTGCGGAAAATACGGTAAGTACACTGTATGTACTGTACTGTAAAAGGAAGCATTACTGTTTCAGTTTACCAGTGTTTAGATTCAGGTCAAGCAGGTAAATGCCTGGCTATGATTGAGTATTTAAACTCCACTTTTTTGGAAATAGGCTCATTTTACAGAGTTAAAAAGTTGGATTTTACCGTTTTCTAATCCATTCGGACGATTTTCTGATATTTAGAAGAATATCAGTAACTGGACAGTTGCTGGTCTCATTGACTTCCATAGTAGGGAAAAAATATACTATTGAAGTCAATGAGACCAGAAACTGTCTGGTTACTGATATTCTTCTAAATATCAGAAAATCGGCTGAATGGATTCGAAAACGGTAAAACTCAACTGTTTAACTCTGGGGGAGTTGTAAAATGAGCCTATTTCCAAAAAAAGTGGAGTATCCCTTTAAAACAATCATATTCTTTATAGATTTATCTTTTTATACATATTGTTTGTGCATTGTAAATATATTGCGATGTTTTTATTTAGGTTTAATCTTTTTTCGTGATGCACATAAATAAATAATTTTTAAAATAAATTAAAAATTAAAATAAATGATGCATGTAACCCTCATATTACAGTTCATAGATGTAAATGCAGCAAGAGCTCCGTCATAGTCTCTCTCCTTCTTTCAAGCTCTGGGTGTTGGTCTTTTATAGTGAGAAAGACTCAGAGGAACCTTCTGAGATATTACCAAATCTGTGCTGTATATTTCACGGGAGCTGTAATAAATAATTCATCTGTTCTGTGATGGGCTGTAAAGTATGTCGGCTCGACTTCAGCCTTGAGGTGACTTTTAACAATTGGTGTTGGGGAACTTTACATGGCATCACTGAGTTCATGCAATATCTTTTACCTTATAGGTTATGAATAATGTAATGTGTCCAAATGCTTTTTCCTCTCCAGCGGCACTTTGTGAAACTCTCCCAGTCAGCCTTCATGTTTTCACCCAGACAGCTGCCATATTACGGAAAAATCCATTCCAAATTAGTCTGGGTGACAGTTATTTGGACGCGAGGCTTTGGCAGGCAAATCTGCATGGCCCCCTATTTGACACTCTGCGCCGCATTCATTGTAAGCCTTTTTGCCCTCATGCTCCGGGCAAAGAAATGTCTTCACTAATTTGTTTTCTGCAAGATATGTGCATGTGGAAGTGAGGGTAGTCATGCATTAGTCTTCCACTAGTTTTGGAAATTTTAAGTTATGCTATCTTGCCAGACACCCTTGTCAGTTTCATCCAGACCTTTTGAGTCAAACTTAATTGGAATATAAGAGTTATAAGGCAGGACAAAAACATACTTTTGACTTTTGCTTTTAAGTTAATGTAAAAGTTAAATGTTTAAGTTAAACTTTGAAGAGTTCAGATGCAAAAGCCTCTAAGTGCCATTTGAAATTTTCTTCTAAAATGACCATTTTTATCAAGCTTGTATATTTAAGTTCAGTAATTTCACTTAAATGACAATTAATAGGTAATCTTCATTGCCATTTAAGTGAAATTACTGAACTTAAATATACAAGCTTGATAAAAATGATCATTCTAGGAGACAATTTCAAATGGCACTTCAAGGCTTTTGCATCTGAACTCTTCATTTACTTTTTTTTAGCTTGTGTTATATGCACATACTTAAGGCACCCCTCTTCTGACATGCTGACTGGTAAATGTGCTAATTCCTAGGATATTTCTCATTTTTGCTTCATATTTACCACAATGCTTTGCCATGGCAACATCTGAACAGAGCCTTTGAGTATGACCTCGTTTGAGTTCACAGCAGCAATCTTCAAATATACCAAATTTACTCCACAGCCACGTGTCTGCGTGGAGCTGTAGTGATTCTGGTGCCCTCTTAAGCAGCCGCCTTAAACTTCAGACAGTCGGAAACAGCATGTAATGCATTTACCCTGAGAGAATGATGAGACATGTAATTTAATTACTTTCTATAATATATCAGCGCTTGACTTCTTGCTGAGCCGAAAGCGAGAGAGAGAAACCCACAGTGTGCCGGAGAGCTTCATGTTCCCTCGACATCACATTAGTGTTCCTAAAGTTGCTGACAAGTTCATGCTTACAAACACGGATGTGGTAATTATGAAGTGGTTTGTAATTGTAATTACGATGTGATTCTTGTTAGAATGAAATTCACATTGACGTTTCCAAATGTGCCAAATTTTCCTCGTTTTAACTTAACAAAGCCTGACTTTTAGTACTTTTGGAGTATTGTGAAGAGCTTTGTGAAGTGTCACAGAGAATCGTGGGAAATGTAGTTTGATTTGTGCAAGCCTATCCCCTTATAAACTAGCTCGTTGAGACAAATTTTAGTAATTAATAACCTTTCCCACTGGAAATTTTATGACTGAGTGATACACTCTAAAAAATGCTGGGTTGTTTTAACCCAACTTTGGGTCAAATATGGACTAACCCAGCCGTTGGGTTAAATTTTTACATTACATTTTTAACCCAACATTTCAGGTTTGTCCATATTTGACCCAAAATTGGGTTAAAACGACCCAGCATTTTTTAGAGTGTAGCTTTAATGTTAGCTTATCTGTTTAGAACAAGATTATCAATGCTGTTCTGTCACTGTGAGAATGTTTTTATCAAAGACCAAACTCAAGGTGGAGAATACATGTAATATAAGGGAGGTTTTTTAACTTTACAGATCTTTGTTTGATTGCATTCATGTCAGTCTAGTCAGTGTCTGAAAGTAAATTTTGAAATATTAAAAAAGTTCCCTTGGCAAACATCCGCCACCAAATCCCCAATATCTCTCAATATCTCATTTCGTTGACTTGGTGGATCTCTGCTTTTATTGACTTGTGAATGACTCTGACAAAGTTTGTTTTGTGGCCCATACAAAGTTGAAAGTCTTTGATTTCTTATCACTCTTAGAAGAAAAGGTTCTATATAGTCAAGTCACATTTATTGTATAGTGCTTTTCACAATACAGATTGTATCAAAGCAGCTTCACAGTGATAACATGAAAGTAGTACAACACAGATCGATAATATTGTTCAATATTAAATAATCCTAAATAATCCAGACTCAGCAAGCCAAAAGCAAGGCGACAGTGGCAAGGAACCAAAACTCCATCAGATTGGATGGAGAAAAAAACCTTGGGAGAACCCAGGCTAAGTCGGGGCCAGTTCTCCTCTGGCTTACATTCATATTTTTTATATATAAGTATTAAATATAAATATTGTATTTAGAACCTAAATATAGAACCTATATTATATTAGGTTCTATATTAGGTTCTATATAGAACCTAAAAAGGTTCTAAAGCGCTACATATTTGGAACCCCTAAAATGCAATGCATGTGATTGATCACAAAATTCAAGATATGGTGGTTAAAAAATGTAATTAATCAATATCACACGAAGAGTGACGTTTCATTTTTTATCCTCCAAAAAGTAGCATGATTAAATGTGATATTAAGTTACTAAACAGTTTAATAAACAATAATTTAATAACAACTGCAAAATGTTGCAGAATAATGTAATATATGAATGAATAATAGCCTTTGTGCCAAAAGTGTTCTTTCTTGTCATTATTGAACCTTTTTTAGCATAAAATGTCCTTTGGAGTTGAGTAAAGAACCCTATGCTACATATATAAAACCCTTTTTTCTAAGAGTGTATAAGGACACGTAATACTGTTTCCCAGTTACTTTGATTGGTAAATGTCGGCTGTAAGGCTGACTGGCCCAAAAGTTGAAGCCACTAGCACCCTGATTCCTTTGTGCTTGTAAGATCATTAGCATTTGAAAGATTATTTGGTTGTATTTGTATAATGAGGTTTTCTGAAAGCCTATGACCTTAATCTTTATTGAGTCATGCATCTTTGTGTAATTATACTGTGATGAAACGTTTTAATATATGTGGGTGCCTCACCTAAATATGCTCTGGTAATGGCAGCCTGTCGACCCTAGAGCCAGTGCTCAAATCCAAATCTTCCATGTAACGTTTGCTTTTTCTATGACTGATGCAGGTTGTATGTTTAAGTCCATATGTGCTGGCACAAATTTGCCGTGACGCATTTCATGCCGTGATGAAGCCAGCAAAATGCTGTCTTAACAAGCTAATGATGTGTGCATCTATGTGATGGGGCTTTTATGGCCTTTTTATGCCTTTGCATTATACCAGCATTAGGTCACTTTAGAGGTGCTGATCTATTGATCATTGGTTTTTGGTTTATTCGCTATTTGCTATTTTTTGTTTTTAGTGAATGTCGTGTATTAGTAATTAGCGAGAAGTAGGGCTGATTTTTATTGCATGTTTTCCCGTAGTATTCGACAGTAATAGCTACACACACTGTCTTCTATTTTCTGGTTTATAACGGGTGAGGAATAGCGTTAAGGTGCAATACCGCTATCTTTTATATTAGTGTCAACCAAATTATTTACAATATTAACGTGATATTTTTAAAATTCCAGGTAATCGTCAAACAAATACCCTTATATTATGACACCCATAGTGAGAAGAATGTAGAATGTCACTTGACTTGTCTTCTGAGTGATTGAGTGAGCTTTAGAAATCTCTTTTGAATGTGCTTGTCTTCTGGGATATTGGATATTATGAGAAGTTCAGCTGAAGAGGTTTTACAGTGATGGTAGTTTAAATTAAACAAGAAATCAAAATTGAGCCTATTTATTTCTGAATACACGTTGATGTTTTTATTATGCATGATTCGTTGGTGCACATTTGAGATGTAATAACATGCACCACCTCTGAAAAATATAATGATTCTTGGCTGACGTATTGGGTGTTGTGGATTGATTTTTTTTTTTTCGTGCCTACGGGTTATTCAGTCATTTTAATGCTAGTTAACATTAATGTAATGTTAATAGCATTAAAGGGATACTCCACTTTTTTGGGACAAAGGCTAATTTTAACACTCCCCCAGAGTTGAACAGTTGGGATTTACCATTTTCAAATGTATTCAGCCGATTTTTTATATATATATATATATATATATATATATATATATATATATATATATATATATATATATATATATATATGAAGAGTTCAGATGCAAAAGCCTCTAAGTGCCATTTGAAATTTTCTTCTAAAATGATCATTTTTATCAAACTTGTATATTTAAGTTCAGTAATTTCACTTAAATGGCAATGAAGATTACCTATTAATTGTCATTTAAGTGAAATTACTGAACTTAAATATACAAGTTTGATAAAAATGATCATTTTAGAAGAAAATTTCAAATGGCATTTAGAGGGTTTTGCATCTGAACTCTTCATATATATATATATATATATATATTTAGAAGAATATCAGTAACCAGACAGTTTCTGGTCTCATTGACTTCCATAGTATATTTTTTTCCTACTATGGAAGTCAATGAGACCAGAAACTGTCTGGTTACTGATATTCTTCTAAATATCAGAAAATCGGCTGAATGGATTCGAAAATGGTAAAACCTAAATGTTTAACTCTGGAGGAGTGGTAAAATGAGCCTATTTCCAAAAAAAAAGTGGAGTATCCCTTTAACATAGAAGTCTTGAAGACTTCGACGCAATAAAAACACCTTATTTAAGTAAGAGTTGAATAGAGCAGAAAATGTTCCTGAGCTAAATTGACGTTTTGGCAGTATGTAAATAAACTAAATATGCTGCATAACTTCATTTATCATATGTGAAACCTTATCTAGCTGTTATATAAATCTTTAACTGTGCATTGAACTCCTCTTTTGGGCAGGTGGATGACATGCTCGGGGAGGAGAGTGACAATGAAAGCGATGGAAAAGGGAAAGAGGAAAGGATGGAGGCAGAGGAGGATGAGGAAGAGAGGCTCCCCACGAGCAAACACAAGGCCCCATCATCAGACCACGTTTCGCCTCTTGCCACTGTTGTTGAGGAAAACGCCCAAACATCAACCCGAGAAGACGTCTCTGGAACAGGGAACATGTTCAGGTATTAAATCTCCAGTAATTTTAATTTTGTTTTCAAATTGGCGAAACTCAAGTGATGAATTTCATTATAGCATATTGTAAAATAGCACACTTTAGCGACATAAAAGGTCTTTGTGAATTGAGCTTTAAACCTCTTGCTTCAGTAGTCAGGGTGTCCGCGTGGTTTTGAAAAAAAATTATTAAAAAGTGATCAATCAAAATTGTCAAAATTTAAGGCCATTAAAAGTGTTAAATGTAGTCTGAGAGGTATTATTTTTTAGAAATTAGGTATTATTTTTTTCAGACTATCAGGTGTCCTATTCTGTGTTTGCGTTAGTCCATTTAAATATGGGCTTTAGCTCATCTGGGCACAATCAAAGATCTTTCGTCTCTGTCTGTTTGATGCTGACGCCATATTCAATCACCCGGATTTAGACCTAACTATATTGTATTTACATAAAGTGTTCACAGGCAAATTTGCTTTATGTTTAGGTCTATATTGCTTTTATTTCCCAGTGTCGAAATCAGGCAAACATAAATGTCAGGCAACACCATATTGCATGTCAATATCCACGGATCACTGGATCTTTAGTAAGTTGTAAGGAATCCAACATTTAGATTAAATTGATAAAATTATTCGTTTTAGTCGCATTTTCGCAGTTTCCCCTATTAAATCCTGTCACGCAGCAGATCTTTTGCCATTTTTATATGTTATAAATATCAAAATCTGTGTAAATAATAGAAAGCTTGCTCCTGATTAACACTTAATTCAGTGTCGTGATGGTTTTTAAAAAAATTCTGAAAGTAGTAAAAAAGGTTTTAAAAAGTAGTAAATTTAACTTAAGGAAAACTGTATATACCCTGATAGTGTGAGTTGATTAGCAACACACGGCTATGCCCGTTTTCCAGCGGGCCCTTGAACTCCTGAAATTGCCACCGTCTTCATCAAATAGCACTGCCTGTTGTCATGGCAATGTCTGGAAGCAGATATCTAGCAGAAGGTGGGGTCACGTCCTCTTACATCCTCCCGTCCAAGCACAAATGCCCCACCCGCCGCCCAGACTTCTGTCCGACATTAGTGTAGTAGGCAGATCAGCATGTGTGGGGAGCTCCTTTCTTGTCTGAAGGAGCTAAACGGACAGGAAAGCATGGAATTCTTTTATCATATGGCTCATTCTGCAACCAATTTTCCTCTGGAATATTAGACCTGTCCTACTTTATCTAGTTTTTCTGCTCTCCGGCAGTCATTAGCAGTGACTCAGAGCCCACAGCGCTGTATCTACCGCCTGTGTCAACTGAATGAATGCAGTAGTGTAATGGTTTGGAGTTCAGAACGGTGAACAATGAGATGAGTGAAGGAGAAAAAGAAGTTATTTGAGTGTCTCAGAGTGTCTGTTTGGCCTCAGGAGGACCTGGATCCAGTTAAAGCGTCTCAGAAGAACCTTGAGAAAAATTTCCATTGAGAAAAATCTCAGTGAAATTAGAAAAGGGGAAAGGTTTTTGGACTTTTTGACAAACCTATTATTTATTAAGTCAGGTTGAACAAGTAAAAACAAAAGTTGGACTTGGATTTTTGACAGTTAGGGTTCATTCTGCTTGTCATTGAACTTATATTTGCCTACAGTATACCATTTTGCAGTCGAGTTTGTCAATGTTAAAAGGGATAGTTCACTTTGAAATGAATTTTTGATATGTTTTAGCTTACCTCAAGGGCATCCAAGATGTAGGTGTCTTTGTTTCCGCAGTAGTTTCAATTTTGACATTTTTTGGTCACCACCTCAAAGAGCATGCAAGCAGAAAAGCTTGAAACTTCTTGTTTTCGCTGAAGAGATTCCCGCTGCAAGCTTGCATGTATGTGACTGCTTGTAAGAGTAAACTTTTTTTTTGTTGCATATTTTGATGAAGTCCTGCAGTATTTTTATTGGCATATTAAAAAGAATCTTAACATTGACAAAGCAAGCATGCAAACTAATTTTCACAAATGCACGTGGTAAAATAGAAAGATATAAATTTATGTGGAAAAAGTCTATAGAAAACATTTGTGTTGTTATTTTGTATTTGTGCATAGGCCGCTAATTATAATGTGCTCGGACGATCAGTTGATGCATTCTTCTGAGTTTGTTCTTTTAAGGTAACCTGGCAAGACCAATCTCCATAGGAATACAATTAAAAGCTATGTTTAAAAGACTGAAGCATTGCATCCACCTCTGCGCTCTCCTCCTCTGCATCTTCAGAGCTCCTGCGATTGCAATCAGTCTCCACTCTCTGTCCGGTGCGGTTGAGATGATGTGATTTACGTCTTTGGTGGCTGTGGAGAGTCAAGAAGGTTTGACTGTTGAGTTGTAGGGCTCTCTGTTGATCAGTGTGTGGGCACTAAAGCCACTGCTTACAGGATGGTCATTAAATAATAATCACTAGACGGAGACATGAACAGCATAATCAAGTGATAAACAATACATCGCACTCATGGCCGTTCACTCATGTCATATTTCAAGTCAAGAACACTAAACTGCTAAATCGGTAATCACACACGGCATGTGGTCTTGTTTTCCTGTAATCTTGATTTGCTTTTGTTGTTCATAGCAAAAAAACTTTACAATTGGCAGAAAATGCAATAAAGTTTAGCTTGGCATTATTTTATTATGAGAGCTTCTAATCATGGAGTAGAGCAGAAATGTTGATATAAGATAACATTTTTTTTTGTGATATTATATTACAATATTGTGAAATTCACATTTGTATTGAAATGTGATTTAAAAAGTGCATTATGTTTATTATAAATATAATAATGCTGACATTTTTTTTTCCCCTCGCGTCTGGCCCAAAAAGCTTCATCATTTAGAAAACTAAAAAAAGGACTGCAGATATACACACTGTAAACAAATCAGCGTGTTTACCATTTTGAATATCATTTTATGTCATCCTTATGGACATTTTTGTCCTTTTTCAGTTCTGTTTTTTTTATCACTTTGCCAGTGTTAATACTAACTGCATAAAATTTGGCACAGGTGTGTATTTTAATTCGAATTTTACTATTTCACCATCATTTTCTTAATATTATTTATTTATTTTGCATTAAATACAAATAAAAACTCCCTCTCTGCACCTTTTGGACAAAAATGTCCCCATTGAAACCCATTAACCCCTTAACTGTCACTTGGTACTATAAGGGCAACCTAAATTTACTTCACTATAGTACTATTAAATCCTAAACTAGTCATGACAAACGATATATATATATATATCATTGGAAATATATGATATGATAATATATCATTGGAAAGGTCCTAAATAGATATTTTAGCGCTGTTTTTTTTTTTCTTACAAATTATGAATGAACAGTAATATATTAATTTATGACAAGAGTGCGCCTCAAAAAATCGACGGTATTACAGGAGTTTCTGACCTTTGTCACAAAAAGTTGACGCACACACTTTTAATAATTGAAACTGGTTTTTAGTGCTAAAAGTTCATAATAAAACATAATCTAGTATTTGTCAACAAAAAAATGATAAAATTATATTTTAAAAAGCTTTTAAAAAATATATAATTTTTAAAAAAAATTATTATTATATCACATATTTTAGTTGTAATCATAAATTAGGACAGAAAGCTGGACGGATAATGTTCATTTATTGGTTTATGCTGTTTTTAGTTTTCAGCCCTCCAAAGAGCAGAATATTTCCTGTAGAATTAAATGTGAATCTGCCACAATCTCCACACAGCAGAGATCGCACCTCAAACCCTGCCCGCATTCACAAACCCAAAGGGCAATGAAAGATCCGGCTTAAAAGACGATTGTGGGTCCCAGTTGGCATGCTTCTTAATTAGCATGATTAGACCAAGTCCTCCCTGATTCTTTAATTACATTCTCCCTGTTGTTGTGCTCCGAAATCTCATCTATTGTATATTAGACGTCTAATCTTTTCCCCTGTAATCTGCGGCTTTTATTTCCCAATGCATTTTTGAGCAAACCTCCAATTACTCTACATTAAAAAGCTCTTTTTATCATGGTTTGAGCTGGAGTCGTTATAATCCATTCACTGCATGCGTGTCCTGGAGGAATGCTGTTTGATAAGGTTAAAGTAAGACCCTCAAGCCGGGTTTATACTCACCGCGCGAGCATAAAGCATGACTGGCGAAAAATAGTTTTTATATATATGATCAAATATGATGCAACTCTCAATCATCATTGTTTTGCGTTGTGCATATAGCCTATTGCCAGAATGATAGTTCAATTCTACTTTGTTTGAATAAATTGCAAAATGCAAAAGTTAATTTGAACCTCACAACCTGCCATCATTGGAATACGTTACATTTTAAAATACATTCCAATAGAAAATCGTTTTAAAATTCTAAGAATATTTCAAAATATTACACTTTGGCTGTGTTTTTGATTAAATAAATGCAGCCTTGGTGAGCATAAGTGGCTTCTTTCTAAAAATAATAATAATAATAATGATGATGGGTTAAAAGTAGAGGATAACAGAAAACGTTCAGCTCATCAAAGTGAAGAATAGTGATTGTTTGTAGCACAGCTTCTGGCGGTAATTCTCCGGGGAAACTTGTACTACATTTGTGCTGACAGATGCAAATGCTACAGGGCAAAACCCTTCAGGCTCTGAACAAAGATCAAAACCTCTGAAGAGCTTGTCGTCTTTTCTTTTTCTCCTTTCCATAACTGCTTGGCCTCAGTCACGCAAACAGCCGCTGGCAGAATCAATGCCAGTTCGTCTGCCATACATTGGGAATTCTGTGTCAGTGCTTTTTTTTGGATGGGAATCTGGAAGTCATGAATCATGAGGAAATAGCCTTGCTTTGAGTTTCCTCTGGATCATTTCAAGACCATTCCTGAGACATCAGCTGACATGCTCTGCTCTCTGAAGGTCCCGTGACTCTCGCTGATATAAAAAATTAACCTGAGCTAATTTTGGGCAGATGGATAAGAGTGTAGGTCAACGAGAGAGATTTGTGATCGCCATCCTCATGCCAGTGACAAAGTCTAGTCCACTTTGTAGCTTATTGGGTCTAGATTGGAGATGCATCGGTTAGCCACCACATATTGTTTTATATATATATATATATATATATATATATATATATATATATATATATTTATATATATATATATATATATATATATATATATATATATATATATATATATATATATTATTTTGTTCAATATCTGTTCTGGACTTTCACAACTGCATTGCAATCATTTCCCAAAATTTGAGAATATTGAGAAGTCTATAAATAGGACACGCTAAAGGCGAGACTGGAGAGAAAATACTGTACCAGACAGCAAGCTCGATGACTTGGATTATAGGAAGAAAAATATAAATATTGAATTGGTCTGAATTTATATGAATGTATCTTTAAAGGGAAGTGTCGATCTTCAAAAAAGTTCTGATTGCATTTTCTTTTCCTTTTATCTCCATAAAATGCCTATTAAAGTAGTGTTTATTAAGCACAGCACTGCTTTGTGTACAGCGGTAACCAAGGAAACACTAAAGAGTGTGACAGAGTGTATGAGTTTGGTTTGTGCAGGACTCGTGCAAGCTTTGTGTATATATATATATATATATATATAAATTATTTTTATGTTTAAATAAATTAGTTTAAATTGGTATTTTGAGAAAATTTGATTGATTTTTAATAATATTTATGCAATATTTATGGTCTATTCTGCCATGGAAAAAAAAAATATATATATATATATATATTTTTTTTTTTTAATTATTAATGCAGTATTTTAGTTTAGTATAGAGTCTTGGCCTTCAGAAAAAAAAACACATTTGAAGAAAATTAGCACCATCTGGTTACAGTAAAGAGAAAATGTATTTATTTATTTATTTTTGGTGGATTTGAATATATAGTTGAATCAATCTCAAAAAGTTTTTTATTAAAAAAATGTAAAAAAAATAAAATAAAAAAAATTGTGAATTTTTGTGTTTTTGTCAATTTCCCATTCATTTCCTATGGGTCGGTCATTTTTGACCAAAGACCACAAGTGTGACTATTTTTTTTTTTATGACCACTTAGCATGCTCGGATCATGACCTCAATTTTTTTTTTGTATTCACATACATAATGCCATAAAAGTCACCAAGTTTCATAACATTCCGATAAAGCTGTGATTTTTAGAAATTCAAAACAGAAATTTTTTCGGTCAGAAATGACCTAAAAAACAACTGCTCATGTGATGATGTAGCATCTTTTTGTGAATAAAATGCAAATAAAATGCAATGCGATTTGTGAATAAAATGCAATCTAATTTTTAATGTCTACAGATATTTTTACGTAAGGTGAATTTGGCTTGTAATAGCGAAAATAAACAACACATACATTTGCTTTAAAAAAGCGGTAATCAGTATCGGAATTGGCCCATTTGCTTGTAAAAAAAAAGTTGACAAACAGAATTGGCCATTTAAATCGTCATTCGTGCATTACTAGTCTAGAAAAGGTCTGCTGTATTGCAATAAGCAATGCATTATCATTAAAAATACAAAATATGTTTTTACAAACTGTTAAACACTACAGTATGGCTTAAGAGACCTGTTAAGATGGACCTCCAGCCAGCCGTTTTGTTCTCAAACTTTCATGTGTAATTTGTCTTTCAGTGTGCTAATTACTCGTGCACAGCGGGGGGGGTTTTACACCGAATACACAGACACAAGCTCAATGCTCTCACACACCTGCTGATATTTCCCAGGATGGTTCTCATTGTTTTTTTCCTCTTATGAATATTGACATTGTGATTTCACGCTTGTCTGTCAGAGCATTAATGATGCAGTAACATTCTCCAGGCGACTGGCAATCTCTTCCTAGTCATGTCAGATTTTTTTTTTCAATATTGGATAATTGAATATGTACTTCTTAAAATATGCAATTAAATGTTTTTTGCAATTAAATGATTTCTGAAGGATCATGGGACACATCAGACAAAAATGCCTTTGTGAGCAAAAGAGGCTTCTTTTAAAAACATCTCATGGATTTTTCTCTAAAAACACTAGTGCATGTCTAATGTTAGTTTTTGACATATTTAGGTGTCATAATGTGCTCATTAGTTGAGAAAAGGGACCCAGATTTTTATTTGAAATGGGACATGGCATGAGTCCATTCCCTTGTGCCTTAACATTTTGAATCAATCCTGCTCATTAATGTCCTAAAGTTATGCTAAACTAGGCTAATAAAATTTCGGAAAGAGCAAAAAGTGAAATTGGAGCAGATCTCTGCAGATTGAGTCAGAATTGGTGCGTTTTGCTGTTCATTACTCGTAGAGCTTGTGTGGAGATATCAGGTGATAGATGCTGTTTGCATAAGAAAAATCAATCAGCCACTGGGTGACGGACGATTTGATTGGTGATGAAGCCATGTTTGTAGATGGAGGCCTTGTTTGGTGATGGATATCGAAGTCACTGCTGAGGAATAAATATTACGATGGATGAGGGATTGAGTCCAGTGTAAGAAATGCTTCAAAAGTGCAGTAGTTGGTATTATGATATTACCTTTATTAATGACCAATGCTTGTGTGCATTAATGTGAGGGTGAGTTAGCAACAGTTAGCTTCACTGGTTTTTATACTTATTATTTATTTATTTTTTTTATTTAATGTGATATACAAATACACAAGGAAATGACATGACAAATTTGTAGTTAAGCAAAAAGCAGTTCAAATATAACATGATAGCATCAGTGTGGTGTTTAGAAATGTTTTGTTTGTGTCAGGGTCCTAAAATGTCACAGAAATATTTCAAAATAAGAATCCATGTGCATTTTCAGACTTGTATATAATTAAAATGATTGCATTAGACTAGATTATTCAAATATTATTTGACTAAACATTATTAACATCATTTAAGCACAATAATCTGGTTATTGCTTTTCTTTAAACACATTATCGTATATATTTCCAATATAAAAGCACATAATGTTTTCAATTTAATGTGTAGGTTTTAAAAATAAAAAAACCTCAGTCATATTTTATTACATTTTATTTAAAACACTGAAATGCTTGTTGTGTTGTGACTCAGGCTCATGTGGAGACGGCCTGTATTTGAATGACAAAACGAGGACGGTGCATAAAATTGACACCCACTTTATGAATATTCCAGAAGTGGCTTTGTAGAGAACAGGGCTTTTACATTTTGCTGTTCAGAGGAAGATTATTCAAATTTGGATCTTGTGTCTTGCATGTCTTTGGTTTCCCAGAGTTTTCATAAATCTGCCGTTTCATCCGAGTGATTGAAGTGGTCTCCAAGTAATGTTCCGCTTCTCATGTGCTGAGGAGAGAAAACAGTGTACTCGCGATTTACTTTCTCTTTTAGAATTGCGAGATATAAACTCGGAATTGCAATAAAAAAATCATAATTGCTAGTTTATATCTTTCAATTACTTGAACACGCAATTTTAAATTCATATCACCCAATTCTGACTTTATACCACACAATTGCGAGTTTATATCTCGCAAAATCTTTTTTTTTTTTTTTTTTTTTTTTTGCGCAATCAGGATAAGATATTTGTAAATGATTCTCCGAATCTGCACCAAATCCTCTGCCATCGTCCCATCAGTCATCTCTCCTTACTCTCTCTTCACATAAGTGAAATCTGACTCCGGCTGCACTGTGCTTTGACTCTGCAGATCTTGCTCTAAATTGAGCAGACGCTTTCAGTTTATAATTATAAAGTCCGTTGTGACTGAACTAAACATTTTTTTTCTATAAAAACACTGACGAAGGCAAATAGCCAAAACATTGGTACGATTTTTTTTTTTTGCCTGCTTGAAACTATTAAAAGTCATTTTTAGATACACCGCCCATTTAGATAATCTGCCACAGGCCCAGTATTGCTGAGGATTACTGTTTGCATTTGTTACATGGGTCCAGATGAAGGCAATTCTCAAGAGAGCTTCCCAGATCCCCTATAGCTCTGTTTACATTATGCAATTATAGGTTTCCATTACATTCATGCGGTCTTTCGCTCGTCATTAAACGGGATTTAATGCTGATTGGCCGATTGAGTCATTACATCAGTAGTGAGCCACTGTAATAGACCATTTTGCAAGATGTAAACAACACTGGTCCAGAAGCACTTCCTGTTTCAGTTTTTTTTAAGACTACATAAAAACTGGGATAAAATACAACCAACAGAACATATAAAACTGAATCATAAAACCAAGCAGAGCAGGATCATTGCTCTAGTCTAGCATGCATGATAAGTCTTGCTAATAATACAGAAATAACCAACACTGAATGCAGCATTTGTGCTCAGCAGAATACACAGATGCTAAATAAACTGACCTGTTGTTGCTCTTTTCTCTGTGATTTATGATGCTGTGGCGATTCAGAGCTTTTAATTCTTTATCGTACTTGGAGTTTCACGCCATTGACTAAAATGTTGTTTACCAAAAGCAAAATACCAGTGGGCTTTTATCAACTCTTGTAAACACTGAGACACTCCATTAGTGGTGCATCAGTGCTCTAAAGGCAAAAGGCTAGCGTCCGCTGCCCAAACTGTTTAAATGAAAAGCTCTAAAAAGTTAATTGACTCTGCTGCGTAACTAAATCCACTAAAGTGAGCACATTTAAAGCTATTAGATTAAAAGTACAGTGGCGTTAAAGCACTCTGATCAAGCTGTTATGCAAACGCTATGGTCATAGACACTAATGTGTACCATGGTGCTCCTCATCCTCAGTTTATATCAACTTTGCTCAAACTCAAGATGCTCAAACTTTTCCCCTGATTTGTAATCAGAATCGTTGATAAATCATCGCTTATGAAAATTTACAATGGTTTTGTACTTTATGAAAATTTACAACTGCTTTTTTTCTTTGCATGATTGTGTTTATGGGGTGAAATATAACATGTATTAGTGCTTTTTCTTTTTCTTTTTCAAGTCTATTTTTTCATAAATTTCACCTTTATTGTAAGCCGTGTTCTCCTCTGTCATTTGAACGACTGGTTGACGTCCTGAATCTATGAAACCACTCCCTCAGAAACAGGCAGTGGGCTCTGATTGGTTAGTTTGGGCCGGTGTGTTGTGATTGGCTAAACTGACGTTGTCCGGATACTTCACACCCATTACCTTTACGGGTGAAAGTTGCATGTGTTGTTCCTGTCAAATGTAAATAATGGTGAAGTTAGTTAATTATTATCACTCAGTACCTAAATGTATAATTCCATTGTAACAGTGTAACCCTTTATTTGAGGACGGAGTTATAATAATTAACTACATGTGCTAACTAGGGTAGTATTAGGGTGTGGTTAAAGTTAGTTGCACGTAATTAGGCACAATTTATAGTAATTACTATAGTAACCATGTAATGTTTAACAAGAACAATAAACCAAATTACCAAATTCCGTTATTATTATTATTATTATAATTATTATTATTAGGTAAATGGACTGAATATGTTAAACCCATATGATCAGATTTTATTGATCAGTAAGTAATTTCATTGAACGGTCCATTAAAAGTAGCTTCTTGTGTAATATTGCAGATGGGGTGAAATACAAAACATTTGAATATTTGTTTCCAGGATTGATGGCACACATATCTGGGAACAAATTTCTTGTCATATAAATATTTATATTCTTGTTTTATTGTGGAAATAACATTGTTTGTCTCATTGTATATTTTTAATGTATAAAATTGTTGAAATTAATATAAAACACGCTGCAGAACTGTCTATGTGAACTAGAGCCCGACCGATAAAGGATTTTGAAGGCCGATACAAAAATTTGTTGGTTTTAAAATCCGATATTCCTATATTGGCCGATATTTTTATTTTATTTTTTCCAGAAACGCGCAACAAAACATTAACAGATTTCCCTAACATTAGTTATTTGTAGTTATTTATGAGTTTTAACTAAAATAATATGATAATGCATTTTAAAAAGAAACTTGTTTCTTTTATTGTCACAACCGCACAGAGGAAAATCAAAATATATTAAAGTTCTGAGAAATAAAATAATAATTAATCCCTACATTGTCTTAAAAGCTACCTGGATGCGTGGCGCGTTATACACGAGTGTTGCCAACAGGGACGGTGTAGAGCGCCCTCTGGTGGACAAACTATACTGCTCCAACACTCATGACATGGTTGAAGCGTGTTTCGTCCGTTTTTATTTTATTTTTGAAATATTCTTTTGAAATTATCGCCCATTATAACTGCCGATACCGATAGTTCGGAAAATGCCAAATATAGTCCGATAATATCGGCCGGCCGATAAATCGGTCTGGCTCTAATGTGAACTACTAAAATGTGCTTAAAACGTGCTTTCCGTCCTTTGTGCATTCAAAAATGTTTAGTCATTTGACCCCTTGATCATTAAAAATGTTATTTGTAGTTATGTTATTCATATTTGAAAAATGTTTTCTAAAGAACCCACACAGATTTGTAAAAGCAGCCGGTTACGAAGCAGCCGTAAGTTAGGCTTGTGTCCTCCTCCCAAACACTGACCGTGTTGAGCTCTGGGAGATTCTCTCTGAGATGCCTGAGGGCAGGATTCGCCTCATGAAGGACTATATAGTGATCAGAGGCGTCATCCCCCCCTGGAGCACCAAACTCTGCCACTTCCCCTTACATCCTATCAGGAGTATCCCTGTTCTGACTCGGGCAAGATGGCAGTGACAGGAAATTCCTGATCTTGTGTCCTCAGGGCAGGAGAAAGTTAGAAGCGCAGCCTTGGATTTAGGACCTCTCAATGAGGGAGCGAGAGCGTTGTTCTTCATAAAGATCTCATCATTTAAACTACGTCGAGGCAGCCCGCCTGCTTAGGATTTTAATGATCTCTGAGACCATTTTTGTCCGCAGCACAGTCCATCATCTCAGACTCTGAACAACCACAGGAAACCAAGCAGATCTTTGGGAGTTCTCTGACTTTAACTTTCTGGATCGTCAGGTTGAAACCTGAGGGAGGAAGTCTGCAGTGCTGGTCTTGAGTTTGTGCTCGGTGCTAATGAAACAGGGCTGACACGTGTGAATAAAGAGCCCTTGGGTCTTTGACCCTCACTCTCGCTGTTCTTACGGCAAATCCTGTGAACGATTCCAGGAAAAGTACTTGTCATGTACTCATTATTTCTAAGGCAACCTAACACTTATATTTGATTTTTAAGCCTATGTAGCATATCTGGCTACTTTATATTGGAAGTTGAAGAGTTTGTTTGATTGTAAAATTGTAATGTTGGAGTTGCTATCAGGTTGGTAATTACTGGATTACTGATGGATTTTTTCCCTCTATGATAACACTGGCTAGAATAGGATGTCCCCATTGCTTGATTAAATTTTTAGTTCTTGGTTTTAAAAAAATGTATCTGAATTAATGAGTAATTAGCACACACAAAAAAAACCCCAAAGTGACATGTTCCACAGACGAGGGTACATCTTTCGTATAATATTTTCATATATAATATTTTCATTAATATTATTTCATAATATTTCAGTATATCAAGTTTCTAAATATGCATTTCAGTTCATCTTGTTTTAAAGGGTTAGTTCACCCCCCCCAAAAAAAAATAAAAAAAATATGTCATTAATCATCCCAAGCCCACAAGACCTCCATTCATCTTCAGAACACAGTTTAGGATATTTTGTAACACTTTACAATAAGGTTCGTTAGTTAACATTAGTTAACTACATTAGTTAACATGAACTAGTAATGAATAATATTTGTTTATCTTTGTTAATGTTATTTTCAACATTTACTAATACTTGATTAAAATCTTGTTAACATTAGTTAATGCACCGTGAAGTAACATGAACAAACAATGAATGAACTAACATTAACAAAGATGAACAAATGCAGTAACAAATGTATTGCTCATGGTTAGTGCATGTTAGTAAATACATTTACTAATGTTAACTAATGAACCTTATTGTAAAGTGTTACCGGATGTTTCAGATTTAGTTCGAGACCTTTCTGTCCCTCCTTTGAAAATGTTTGTTTTTTCTTTGTCCAGAAAGGAAATAAAGACATCATCAAAGTAGCCATGTGACATCAGTGGGTTAGTTAGAATGTTTTAAAGCATCAAAAATACATTTTGGTCCAAAAATGACAAAAACTCAGACTTTATTCAGCACTGTATTCTCTTCCAGCGTTGAGTCGTTGAGACGTTGAGTCATTAACGACATATCATTATTATTACCCAATTGTTGTTATACATTTTAAAGTCATTGTTCACTTTGTTCTATTTTTGTTACTAAGAAAAAATCAACCAATTGCTTGTTTATCGCACAAAATAATCTAGTGACAGCCCTAGACGAGATGAAAAATTTACATAAGTATTTAAATAGTTTAAATTGAAATATTGACTAAATGCTGAATCAAGTTTAAGAATATTCTAATTTAGCTTCAACACTATGAAATGTAAAAAATTGTAAATATGAGTTGTAGTAATTGTTTCTTAGCAAATACCAGTAATTACCACTCATCTAATATAAATATACAATAATATTATGCTTTTGCAGATTCAGTGTTGATTGCACTTTAGATTGCATGTGGATTGCAGATTCTCAGATGTGTTTCCTGCAGTGTCGTCGCATGGATTTGGTTCCCTGAGGGTCAATTAGAGCATGTTGTGGGAGGAGAGATGAAAACTGTTGCCTCTCCATACTTATGCATGTGTGTTTTTGTGTGTGTACACACATTCATGGGCATTCATTTTGGCTGCTAGTCTGTAAAAGGCCCCAGTCGCCATATTAACTTAATTATCACCAAAAGTGTACACGCATTTCTCACCTGACTGCTTTGTTCAGAAACGGAACAGAATCAACTATTCGAAAGTGCTCATCATCAGCTTTCATTAATTAAGTATTAATGTGAACATAGCACTTTTGGGGAACACTATGGAATATTAGCGTGATAATTAACATTTTGATCAGCAGTACTATTTTAGATATTTTGCTTTGGGGGATGAAATCCCTTTTTAAATAATCCAACCTTGGCGCTTGAGTGTTTTGTTTTGAAGTGTTTCAAATGTTTGCTTTATGGCGAGGAGTTAAAGTGAAGCTTCTTTCTTTTTCTTAAAGCCTGATAACCCTAAAACCGTATTCTGGACAAATGTGGGCAAAATAGTTTTGATTTTTTTTTTGTAAAAAATACTTCCCTTGATCTGAGCGGTCAAGACTTGGCTACTTTTCCTATGTTTCCCTACTGAATACACACAATTTTTTTGACTCAATTCTACAATGTTAAGTGGGTGAAAAAACCCTCCTTAATCTTGTATTTGGGTCAAAAATGGGCTCTCATAGAAATGAATGGGCAAAACTGTAATTTAGAGCATACTAAAATAAGGCAAAATAAGACACCAGGTGATAGCAAAGTCACTTTAGCTCTGAGAACTTTTTAGCTCTCGGTTTTAGCTCTGAGAACTTATTAGAATGATATTTTAATGTAGTAAAAAAAACCAACATAAAAATAAGCATAATTTACATAGAAAATATGGTACTTTTTGAAGTAAATTAATTCAAAAATACCCCCAAAATAAAAAAAAAAACACCATAAATGGATAGACAAAACTTTAACATTTATAATAAATAAAAATTAGGATCACACCTGAGTCCTAGGGCTGCACGATTAATCGCACGATGTTGTTATGCGCATCTAATCAATAAAGCCGGTTCCTTGATTAGTAGTAAATCACCTTCACCTGCTTTCAGATGGAGCGGCATTTACTACAACGAGCCGTAGATCACTGACAAGCTGAGCCAAATCACATTAAATATCGTTGCCGATTTGTCCTCGATTTTAACTTGATTTGGCTCAGCTTGTCAGTGATCTACGGCTCGTTGTAGTAAATGCCGCTCCATCTGAAAGCAGGTGAAGGTGATTTACTACTAATCAAGGAACCGGCTTTATTGATTAGATGCGCATAACAACATCGTGCGATTAATCGTGCAGCCCTACTGAGTCCTCTGTGCCCACATTTGTCCACAATTACAGGATTAAGGGCTATAAAGTGAATACGGTTTGAGGGCTAAGGAGTGAGTCCCGTAATTCACCCAAAATTTAATGTTTTGTCATCTACTCACCATCACGTCTTTGCAAGTCCGTTTGCTTTTATTTTTTCCAAGGAGTCAAAAGCTCTTTGTATGGTGATCTTGAAAGAACTGGATTGCTCCATGGGGATTTTCCCTGTTGCTGACTGTGCTGTCTTTATTGGTAAAGTGTCAATTTTGAAGGGACAAAGAAATCCATTTAACTAAAACTATATGCTGCGAAAATTAGAAGGGATTAAAGAGTGAGTTCACCTCAAAAACATTGTCATTTTTTTGTCACCTGTGCGACTTTTGTTCGTCTTGAAGATATTTTATTGAAACCTGAGAGTTTTCTGTCCCAAAGTCCAAAACTGAAACAAGTTCATGCACTTTAAACAATGCTGGGTTGTTTTAACCCAAATTTGGGTCAAATATGGACAAACCCAAATGATGGGTTAAAAATGTCATTTCAAATTTTAACCCAACTTTCAACTTTCGCTTTCAACTGTAAATTTTTTAATTGCATTTTTAACCCATCATTTGGGTTTGTCCATATTTGACCCAAATTTGGGTTGAAACAACCCAGCATTTTTAAGCGTGTAAAGACATTGTAAAAGATATCCATATCAATTACGCAGTTGATTCCAACATACAATACACAATAAACAATGATCAAGCACATCAAATACCGTAAATGAATGCGCAAATATACTTGCTAAGTATAAAAACAAAAAAACAAACAAAAACAAAATGCACATTTAAAGGGATACTCCACTCTTTTTTTTTTTTGGAAATAGGCTCATTTTACAACTCCCCAAGAGTTAAATAGCTGAGTTTTACCGTTTTCGAATCAATTCTGCCAATTTTCTGATATTTAGAAGAATATCAGTAACCAGACAGTTTCTGGTCTCATTGACTTCCATAGTAGGAAGATAAAAAATATACTATGGAAGTCAATGAGACCAGAAACTGGTTACTGATATTCTTCTAAATATCTGAAAATCGGCTGAATGGATTCGAAAACGGTAAAATTTAACTATTTAACTCTGGGGGAGTTGTAAAATGAGCCTATTTCCAAAAAAAGTGGAGTATCCCTTTAAGCTTTCGTTTACCATATTTGATGTTCTGTACATTGATCAATGTTTATTTGTGAATAAAAGGCTGAATTAAATCCGATTTAACGCAAGGGTCTCTTGAGAAAAGGCGTACCCGATTCATATACATTTATAGTTTTGGTGGAATGGATTTTCTGTCGAGGGATGATTGTGTTTCGAAGAAGGGTTTATAGTTTTGGAACGACATGATTACAGTTTTCAATTTTTGGATGGACTATCCCTTTCATCGCCATGTTGCTTAACACGTCATACAGTTAAGTTGTTCTTCTCGTTGTCAAATATGAATTAAAGAAGGTGCTTTTAGAACATTGCTGTTAATGGATTTCCTTCTTCTGCACACTGTAGAGTTCCTCCATCCGCTTTCAGAGGATTTTTGAGGCGTAAGGCCGCCACTTAATGCCATGGCAACAGACCTGTAGGTGCTTTTTTACATTCAATCTCCTCAGCTAGTGAATATTATGGGCTGTGCAATAACACACAGAAGAAGCCCATTATTTCACTCCTAATGGATCCATCAGAACTCTCTTGAGAATAAGAGTATGAAATACTGCCAAACTAATTTAATTACCGCTTCCCTTGTCTTGGGTCCGTTCGCCATGGAAACAAACAACGAATAAAGGGAGTGTAGATTAATATGGATATGGATTTTTAATGTCCCATGGGATCTGTTTGGAAGATCCATCCACTTCACTTGTTTCCTCACTAATGATGATTTCACTAGAGTCAGGTATGAATGGCACGTTTATGAAGTTAACGAGGCAGAAATCATTTGCCTGTTGAGTTGACTGCTTAATGAAGGTGTTTAGTGAGCAACGCTCTCCAAATCTGAGGTTCCTCGTGGACATGCATAATCATATTTTATTCCAGTTGTTAAATGAAGATGAATTAGAAATTCCTCAGCAATCACTCCTTAGTTACTTTGTAATTGTCGATAAATGGTGAGTTTTCCCCTTACTGTAGCTGCATTTCTAATGCATGCTGTAATTGATGTGTCAGTGCCGCTATGTCCGGGGGCTTCTGGGTAAATGGATGATCTTTGAATAGGGCTAGCTTCTTTTTATGTCCTCCCAGAACAGACCTGTGATAGATTAAACACTGTGAACGGCTGTTGAGATGATGGATGAGAAGGTGCATGGACTTCCTCCCTCTCAGATCTGCCTTTCTCTTTTGTTTCCCTGTGTACTGCACTTCTGAGCAGGAGCTACATTTCTGCAAATATGTTTCTTTAGAAGCACGATATGAACAAAACGGTGTCAAAATTCCACGCTGTTTTAAAGATATAGTTCTTTCATCATTTATTCACCCTCATATTGTTTCGAATTTAAGAGAACAATGACTTACATTTCTGTCTGGCAATATAAGATGCCTAATTTATAGGATTTATGACCTGTTTTGTCATCTGACAGCAAATTGTATTTGAAAAGTACTCAACAATTAGGGCTGTTAAACGATTAATCGTGATTAATCGCATCCAAAATAACGTGTGTGTAGTGTGTGTATAATTATTTTGTCTATATAAGTACACACACATGCATGTATATATTTAAGAAAAATGTGTTATTAATATATCAAATATTTATATTTATGTATAATATAAATTTTGCATAAATATATATGAAGTATATACATGCACATATTTCTTATAGGGCTGTCAAAACGATTAATTGCGATTAATCGCATCCAAAATAAAAGTTTCTGTTTACATAATATATGTGGGGGCACTGTGTATAATTATTTTGTATTTATATAAAAACACACATGCATGTCTATTTAAGAAAAAAATATTATTTATATATAAAATATTTATATTTATATATAATATAAATTATATACAAATCTATATACAGAATACACATGAAAATAAATATATACAAGCATGTGTGTGTGTTCATATATCTAAAATAATTATACAGAGTGCCCCCACATATATTATGTAAACACAAACTTTTATTTTGGATGCGATTAATCGCGATTAATCGTTTCACAGCCCTATCAGCAATACTTATGTATTAGAAGTTACAGAATACGGCTCATCTGTTGTTTTGTTTAATCTTCGCTTTGCTTTTCACACTGGGGTAATGTTGGAACAAGCATTTGTCCTATATAAACTCTGATAATGAGAGCAGTGTCAAGAAACTTGGCTTTATAAGCGTTTGTGTTAATTATGGGTGTTTAATTTTTTTCAGGGCTAGAGTTTAATTGGCTTATAATGAGCTTGAAAGTTTTGTTCTTATTAAATTTCTTAAATTAATAAGTGCTGGCAGCATGTCAAGTGCGACGGTATGTTTTTCCAGGTTCTCTCTAAGCTGTTTAGTGCAAAGCTGTTTTTGTGTGAGGTGAATTTCAGCGGTAAAATCTTAGAATTATATATACACTAGTGTTCAAAAGTTTGGGGCTGTGAAGATTTTTTTTGTGTGTGTTTTATAGAAGTTTCTGAGAGAAGTTTCTTATGCTGACTAAGGGGCCCGTTCACATATAGCATCTAAAAACGAGTGGAAGGCGTGTCTCCTTTTTCCCAAGCTCTTGCGCTCCCGTGGAGTCTGTCGTTGCTATGCAACCATGAACTGCGCTCTCCACATCATGTTGACTGAGCTTTCAATTTTATTACGGGACCAAAGCTGATTGGTTGGTTCTTGTCACATGACCTGGAGTGCAGTTCAGCATTCTGAAAAGTTGAGATTATTTCATCTTGCTGCACAAAACCAATGGGGTAATTCATCAGCTGGAAACTGAAGCTACCCCGGGGGCCGCCATTGTAGCAGACCATCACCTTCTGTTAGCATTCCATTGACTCCCATTCATTTTGGTGTCACTTTGACAGCAAATAACTTTACATCTGAGGCGTCCAAAGACTCCATTTATCCATTATTTAGTTTTAAAGAAAAACAACAATGTATAAAAGGCTCCATTACTTTGTATCTTACGTTATGGCCTCATAGAAACCGTTTTTGTAAAAATAGGCTAACGATTGCATCATAACACGCGACTCACACAGTAGAGAAATTACTGTATAGATAAAAGGAGAAGCTTGCAGGTAGTTGGGATGACATGGAGACATAAAGTCAAAGGAGAAGCCTTTGTTTTGTAACATTTCTACATATCTCTTAACAAATAATCATACTCACCCCCAAACTTTTAAACGGTAATGTAGTCATAGAAATTTAAGTTTTAAAAAAAAGCTTTTTGGTCATTATACTCGCTTAGCATCCACTTCAGGAAACCTCCTAGCAGAATAACAGGAGGGAGAGGGATAGAGCCATAAATTAAAGTGACATTGCATTTCCAAAAGTGTGTAGTAAACAACCATTATGCATATCCCTTCCAGACCAACTTCCTCTATCTACTAGCATTTACTTGTTAAAAAAACTAAACTTACCTAAAATATTCAGACTGTCCTTTTGCTGCATTGCAATACTGCTGTTTTCTCTCTATTTTATTTTTTTAAATCAGAAACTCTAGCTTCGCACAGTGTGGTTGAGTTAATTACAAGTTATTGGAGCCATCTTAAAATCAATGAGCCTTAAATCTGTTACAATACCTGAGCTTCAGGTCAGTCCACAAGACCGAGAGTCCTGCTGTTTTCTGCAGTGCTTTAGACCGTACAGCACTTTCTGACATCCTGCTGTTTAAAGAGCGTGATCCAGACCAGCTGACTCAAATGAGGATTTAAAGGCAAGGATAAGATGAAATACTTGAACAAAAATTGTCCTGTGTTGACATAATTCACACTGGATGTTGCTGTAACAATCAATGTAACAATCAATATTTGGTCCATTTGTATCCGCAGTTTCTTTTGTAAACGTTCTGCAAGGATGCAATGCATCAAAAGTGGCTTCAAAAATGCTACAAAATATTAATATTTCAAATAAATGCTGTTCTTTTGAACTTTCCATTCATCAAAGAATCCTGTAAAACACAATGTAGCAAGCACATCTTTCAAAATTTTATTCATTTTATTATAGACCTATTCATTCATATTTAACTAAAATATTTTTAATTTCTATTGTTTGTTTAATTTATGTGTGTGTATAAATATAAATATATATATATATATATATATATATATATCATTGCTGTAATGTTTAACTCTTTTTTTTCTAGATTAGAGCCTAATAACATCTGGCAAAGGGACTATCAATGAAAACTAAAACTAGCCTTCGGGCTAATTTGGGTACATTTACATTTAAGAATGTTTATTAATGTACGCTGTCCCTTTTCTAAATTAAAAAAAATAATAATAATAAAAAATTGATTACAATAATAAATGTTTTTTAACCAATTAGAATGATTACTGAAGGATCATGTGGCACTGAAGACTGGAATAAATTACATTTTAAAATATTCAAATAGAAAATAATTATTTTTAATTGTAATAATGTCACAATATTGCTGTTTTACTGTGTTTTTAATCAAATAAATGCAGCTTTAGTGAGCAAAAGTGATCTTACTGACCCTTTTAAACGATAGTGTATGACCCCAAACCGAACACAGACAGAGTAAAAGCTACAAACATTGATTTTGGTGTGTGCTCACAGAGGGAAAACAGTGATGCAGTGTTAATGCTTGTGTGCTTTTAAACTCTTTTTATTTATTTATTTGCGCTGTGCTTAGTTGACACAAAAGCTCTCTGATCTATTTTTTTGGTTCAAGCTATAATCCCAACAGACACTTTTTCCAAGTAATTGATGGGAGTTTGTGCGGTCTGTCTTAAATAAAATCCATTGTGTCTGAAATGATCTACTGAATGGTGATTGGGAACATTCATGCCTCATTCACACATGCCCGTTCTGACCTCATCTTCACAACTATTCTTGAGGATGCATCAGGACAAAATGTGTCTCTTATTGACCAGCGCTGTCTATTACATGCATGTACGACCGTCAATTACCCTCCCTCCATCTTCAGTCAATACACCCCATCCTGGTGCTTAACACGTGGCTGTATGAGAACGAATGAAGCCATGTGGGTTTAATCGAATGCACATCATTAAACCTCCATGGTTTATTGAATGCCTCTTTTGTGGCTTTAAAAGTTGCTTGCCATCGTTTGCCTACCTTCCTTCAGTTTTCCACAAATCATATTTTGGCGTCCACAGATGAAAGAGAAGACTCACTGTCTTGTCCTTTCTTTAATATTTGTCTTTCTCTCTTCACCACTGCAGTGTTTTTCTCTAGTTGTTTCTTTCTCTCTTGGCTGTGCGAGGTCTGCCTGTTTAAATCTTTTAGGTGCATTCAGAGGGAACGAACTCTTTGCCGGCCGAGTTTCAACAGCTCTGCAGTCACATCCTCCTCATAAGCCTTTGTGCTTATGTAATCTGTTTCGTGTAGACAGTGAAAGACTGAGGGGGTGAGACGGCTTGTTTGAAAATAGGGATATTCCTGCCTTTATTTTTTTATGCCGTTGTGCCATTAGCGTCTATTTCCATCTGTCCTGCTGGTTTTCCAGCCTGACGGCAGTATTCCCAATGGTCTGTCTTGAGGCATCTGAAACATGTATATTATTTTCAGATGTGTGGAGTGTTGAGTCAGCGGGGTCACAGACAGTTGGTGGGTAAGAGTTGAGGCGTTGTCAAAAAACTCTCCAGACAAGTCAAAAATACAGCAATTCAACATTTTCAGTAGTCACCACCACCAATACCAGTAAAAGTTTCTGGTTTCAGTACCAAACCATGTGTATTAAACTGTTTGTGAGAGGTGAAATTATTCATTGGCTTCGGATAGTTTACTTTTTGTTTTGTGTTAGACGAGGATCATTTCAAACTTGATTAATTCTGTGATTTATAATGTGTATTTTTTAAGGGCTGTCAAACGATTAATCGCGATTAATCGCATCCAAAATAAAATTTTGTTTTTACATAATTTATGTGGGTGCACTGTGTATAATTATTTTATATAAATACACACACATGCTTGTATATATTTAAGAAATATTTTCACGTATATACTGTGTATAGATTTATAATATATATATATATATATATATATTTATTTAATGTATAAATAATATTTTTTTTTCTTAAATATACATGCATGTGTGTGTGTTTTATTTATATATATATATATATATATATATATATATATATATATATACACAAAATAATTATACACACTACACACACATATATTATGTAAACACAAACTTTTATTTTGGATGCGATTAATCGTTTCACAGCCCTGGTATTTTTCTTTCAGACAGACCAATGTATTGATATCATAATTTCACTAGATTCTTTTATTTTCCGTTTTATTTCCTTTTTAGTTTAGATTTACTCGGGCATCATTTTTATTTATTTATTTTCATTTCTTTGTATTATATTTAAAAAACCTTGTGGTAAAAATCCAGCATTGATTGAAAATATGACAAACAAGTCCTTTTTTATCCAATTCTATGTAGTTTTGAAATCCCATGTTTTTGTTTTTATGTACTGAATGATTTTGTTGGCTAGTTTTCGCTTTCATAATTGTTTTGTTGTTGTATTAATGATGATAACCTTAATGAGCTCCCATGTGCAGTATTCACAATTTTTTTATTACCTTCATATTCTTCTTTATTCTTGGAGTTATAGCCAATTTCACATTTACCCACATAAAAATATCACCTAAAGTAAAGGACTGTGGAATAATGGCAGTCTGAATAGCAGCATTGTGCTTTGGTCTGTGGTTTGATCGAAGATGAAGGACTCAGATTTGTGTGGTGCTATGAATCACTGTTAAACTAAAGTCTGCCGTTTGTTTACATGCACAGTATACTTGGATGATAACACTGCAATGCTCAAAAGGCTTTAAAAACTTTTTGAGACAAACTTCTTGCTTTTATTTCTTATAATTATGCTAGGTTATGTGAACGCAATACTGAGCTCCTTTTCCCCCATATTCGGTCCATAATATCAAACACATGGTCTGTTCCATTGTCAGGTTGACTTTCTTTTCTAATGTTTTCCATTTTCTGTCCTTCCTTTTGCTTTTATGTTTTATTCATGCAGTCAGACTGGTTCTTTATCAGCAGGTGGTAGTGGATTCATCATTACACTAAGTGAGAGACATACACTGTCCAGGGATCAAAGCAGCTGTCAGTACTATCAGCAGATATAATGGCAGCCATCGGTTATTTAGCTCTGGCAGAGCATTATTAGATCTTCTTCAAAACTGGCTCACAAGGTAGTTGTGTGTCAATACCAATGGCTTTCATGCATGTGAAGCTTATGGTTCTAACACGAAATGAAAATCCATTCAGTCTTTCCAAACCTGTAGTTGAAAAACACATCATTTCAGAAATCTTTTGTAACATTAGACGTCTTTGATGTCACTTTTCATCAGTTTAATGTGTCCATGCGGAATAGAAGTTTCTGTTTACTTGACACCGTTATCAACTAAAAACGTAAAAATTTGTGTGGTTTGGGTGCCTGAAAACGCAAACTTGGAGACCGTTTTGAAAAATTTGCACTTTGAAACCCATTCTCGTATAGACACTAATCTCTAAAAACGATGATGTCATGTACATGCTTATTACGTGTTGATCGCCATCTACTGGCCTGGCAGCAGAATACAGCGTTTTTAGTCGTTTTTGCGGATCCGTGTGAATAGTGGTCGTCTGTACACGGGAAAAGTCAAAGGACAAACGTGTCCGTTTTAAGCATGTCGTTGTCGTGTAAACGCACCATTGATTTCTTTTAACCTTTAAATGGTCTTCGTTGCCTGTTTAGACTTCTGTGTTTCGGGGTCTATACGACCCCAACAATTGAGTAATTGCACAACAAAATATATATATTTAATCATAAAAAAATATCTTTTTTTTGTTTACTTCTCATCTATTCATTAATGCTGTGTTTTTGGAGATATAAAGTACTTTTGTACACACAATTCCGCACCTACACCATTAGCTTGCATATGAAATATTCTATTTTTTATGATACATTGCATTTATGCTCTAGTACTTGGCCGTCATTTCTGTGTAAAAATTTCAGATTTTTGTTTGTTTGGGATTTTTTTTGACACATGAAGAAAATATATTTAGTTTAGTCCACATTTCCCATTCGTTTCAATGTGGGGTCATATTGACCCCGAAGACCAGAAGTGTAATTACATACCTTCAGAACAACCGAATCAAGCCCAGTTTTTGTGTGTATAGATAGATAATGTATGAAAAAGTCACAAAATCTGATTCCACTGAGATGAAGGAAACTGATTGGGGTTGTATAGACCCATGACCCGATTGAGGGCTACAGGACAAGTTCTGTATTTTACAATTAAAGCCCTGTTTTAAGATAGTTTCTGGTGAAATAGAATGGTTAATAGTGTTTTTTAGACAGATGCTGCTGTCCCAAGAAATTTCATCCTTCATAAAACGCATAAAACTAGTTTACAAAGATGTGAAACTCACCGAGTGGACTGGGGTGTTCACTGATATTAACCATTCTATTTCATCAGAACCGATCTTAAAGGGATACTCCACTTTTTTTGGAAATAGGCTCATTTTACCACTCCCCCAGAGTTAAACAGTTGAGTTTTACCATTTTCGAATGTATTCAGATGATTTTTTGATATTTAGAAGAATATTTGTAACCAGATATACCATGGAAGTCAATGAGACCAGCAACTGTCTGGTTACTAAATATCAAAACTCAACTGTTTAACTCTGGGGGAGTGGTAAAATGAGCCTTTTTCCAAAAATACTGGAGTATCCCTTTAAACAGGGCTGTAATAGTAAAATATAGAACTTGTCCTTTAAGAGATATTCTTCCAGGCAGAGGAATGATTAATGGGCTATTTTTGACAATTAGCATTAAACATGAATTCTTTATGTGGTCAATAGGCCATCACATTTTAAATGATTCATCTACTCAGGAGCAGTATTCATGCAACCAGTCAGACTCAACCACGCTCAACCCTGGCAACCAGTCCACTATGGACCAATGAGAATTTCTCTCTTTCTCTCTCTCAAATTTTTAACTAATGAGCATCACTCACCTACTCCTCTGTATTTTCTGTCTTTAGGGGCTGCAAAAGAAAACTGGAAGAGGCCAGAGATGAAAATAATGATGATGAGGACTGTGGCGGCTCCAGTAAAGACTCCAATGAGGAGGGCAGCAGCTCCGAGGCGGACGAGATGGCCGCTGCGCTGGATGCGGAGCTAAACGATTTCATGTGAACTGATGGATCTGTGATGGTTTTGAACTTGACTCTATTCTCATAAGGTACCTGAGACAAAACGTGTTTGTGTCGCTGTTATACAGCGCAAGTAAGTGTGTGTGTGTGTGTGAGAATAAAACAAAGGGGTTTACAAAGTAGATAGACATGTACAGATAGAGTTTTAGTAGGACGAGTTCAACACAAAGTCGTTTTATTGTGAATTTACAGTATGTAGCGGTGTGGGAAGTAGAGCTTCTGTGTCTGATGATGTTTTACTTATTTTGTTCCTGAGTCAAAACAAATTTTTATATAAATTTAAATGAAAAGAAATATTTCAACTAATTGGTGATGAATGCCAAAGAGTCTGCAGCTGAGACCTCTCAGAAGACATTTGGGGAGGTTTGTGTTCCTCACCAGCAGTCCAAATGTGTCCTGTGTTGTCTGTTTCCTTTTTGTTTTGTGCGTCGTCCATCTGTGAGTGATTGACACTGTGCTGCACCAATCCCAGAATACCAGCACCTTTAGCCACGCCCACAGCCACTATTACCAAAAAAAAACTGCTTGAAATTGTGACGAACTGGTGAGAATAGGAATTGCATAATGAGTTCATCGGTAATACATTCGCAAGAGAAAATTTCCATTTACAGTTTGTGATTGGCTCGTTTGCATATTAAAGAAATAGTTCACAAAAAAATAGGTATAATTTTTCATCATTTACTCACCCTCATGTCATTACAAGCCTGTGTTTTTTTCTTTTTTTTTTTCTTAGAAACACAAAATGAGATATCCAAATGCCTGTGCAACCATTTTTTGTTTGTTTGTTTGTTTTTTTTAAGCAATGAAAGTGGATGGTAAAAGTCATTTTCGACTATTACTTTTGACTATTGATGTCATAGTCCAAAAACTAGCATCCGTATTTCAGGTCTCCTGAAGGCATATGATCACTTTAGATGAGGAAAATGCAAGAAAATCATTGTTTACTTAATATTTAAGGCTTTTGATGCAGGTTTGACATCATGGCGTTTGGTCACAAGACCGAATGATATCAATGCACCATTTTTATAGTGCCATTTCAGAGCTTTGTGGTGGGGGGGGGGGATATTATCAGTTTGTTACTCACACTAAAATATCATATGCATTTGTTCTTTTTTGGAGCTTGACATCACAAGTCACGACCCACTGTTGTTACGGATGTTTTTTTTTGTTCCACTTGAGCTGCCCGGACATTCTGCATCTTCATTCATGTTTCACATAAGACAGGAAATAACACTTTGGAACGGCATGAGTGTGAGTAAATGTTTGTGTGAACTCTTCCTGTAACTACCTCCAAATTGATACTTGTGACCTTTCCTGGTCCTCAGATGACATTGAAACGCCACTTTTTACTCTGTGATGTCACTGTGTACAGAGATCATTGTCTTTTATTTGGCCTAGCGTTAAACCGGGTGTTTGGTTGGCTCTCGTGCCACCCTGAACCATCACTGTACACACTGATCAGATCTGGACCTGTAGGCGTCCAGTTTTTTGAGTCCATACTATCTAACTCAGTTTCAAATGTTTCTCAGAGGTTTGTGCAGTTATGGATCCTGTGTTGTTTTCGACTGATATTTTCTTTCATTTTCATCGTGTTGATGTTTTTCAACAATGTAAAGTATTTGTACATTCTATTTCGTACTTGACAAATAAAATGCTTTTCATTTAATAAAGATTTGTTTTATAAACCAGTGTTTTCAGGTTTTTTCGTGTGTGTTATTGAATGCAGTGTTTGCTGGTGTGGAGGCTAATATAGTTTATTAGCTTTAACTTTTTTTTTTTTACTAAGTCTGAGTAACAAATATTTCAGTAAATGACATTGCATGTTTTTTTCCTATTTCATATTTTAAGTTACTCATATGAAATAAAATAAAATCGTATTTTGCAGCATAATACTTTGTGAATAGTAAAAAACAAACTGGGAGTGTTTTTTTTTTTTTTTTTTTACTTTTTGAATTGATTTTTGTCCGTTTAAAAAAACATCTGTTCACTAGGACTAAATGAAAATCAATAATAAAAACTAATGCTGAATGCACTTGGTTTCTGCTGGATTTCCCTAAAGTAAAATGATCTGAAAGCTCATTAGGCTTGCAGTATTGCTTCAAATCAGTCTGGACACCTCCTATCTCTATGATCTTGTTTCATCCACCTGCTTGAAAGCGCTCAATAAAGCACACTTAATTAGTCTTTCAGTCAGATGAACACGCCTTTACCCTAACTGCTACATCTGGAATACCGATGTCGATTTATAGCGGATGAGCTTCTGAAAACACTCTTGTGACATTGAGGTTTGCACTGACTTGTTTTCATGTTTGAATCATTACAGGTCCCACATCTACACTGCTGCATATGTCTTGAGGTTGTGTGAAAATCTCATAACACGGCACTGAATTAATCCTAAGATTAAGGATTAGATACCTCAATGGGCTTTTGAGTCAGATCATCCTCTTTGAATAATCCTCGTAATTCCTCTAATCTTTTAATTGTCATCAATGTGATGTGATTAATATAGCTGTATTCTGTCCCAGTTTGAAGATGATTCAAAGCTCAATGTAAAATCTCAACTTTTCTCTCTTCAAACGTCTTCGAATCGAAGTGCCGCCTTTACAGTTTTCCTCCAAATGAATGTAATTGCTCTCGAAAAAATTAACACAGCAAGCAAACTAACCTCACTCTTATGTTGTCAAAACAGTTCAATATTCACTGAATAATGAAGCACCGCTTTTTATTTTAGTAATGCATTTGTTAGAAATACTAGCATCAAAACTTCCAAGTGTTCCCTCTGATGATTTGACTCGACTGTAGAATGAAAATACATGTTTATCGTGAAGTTCTTCAATGAGGAGTTTAGTTTTGTGTAATATTGAGATTTTGACCAAAAAACTGAATGCTGGATCCAAACATGACATTAATATTGACATCCTCAACCTCTCCATTGATTGCTTGAAGAAGACTTGCTTGTTTTATAAGGTTGGCGATCATTTACTTTCCATGTCCAAGAGGAGAAGAACTACTTTGGATTCAGGAAAGGAGATTAAAGAAATGTGGGTGATGCTCAAACCCCTCTTGTGCCAGTGCTGAATGGTGGAATTGGGCAACAAAACTTCAAAATGTTGCTCCATTTGCCCTTAAGAAAACAAAAACATATTACAATATATTGGAATATGCCATGTGATATATTAGGCAATATATTCGCATATATAGGATTTAATATTTATATTGTCCAATATATTGCAATATAATGCATAGTCCATATATGTATATATATATTAATACATATATTGCAATCAAGACCAAAAAGGGCACTATATTTTTTTACATATAATTTGTCTTTTTAAAGTTTGTAGTTTTCTTTATATGCTTTAATATATTGCAATATATGTGCTATATATATATATATATATATATATATGAAATTATATGGAAATATATAAATAAAATATATGTATAGATATGCATTTCATATGTTGTGGAATATATTTTAAATATATTTAAAATTGTATAGAAATATATAAATAAAATATATGTATAGATATGTGTTCAATATATTGTGGAATATATTTTAAATATATTTAAAACTGTATGGAAATATATAAATAAAATATATGTATAGTTATGTGTTCAATATATTGTAGAATATATTTTAATATGTAAAATTATATCGAAATATATGTACATATATTGAGAACATGCACATTCTGTAATGATGCAGGCAGGAATGAAGCAGAGAATGAACAATCTATATACTGTATATATATATATATATATATATATATATATATATATATATATATATATATATATATATATATATATATATATATATAGGCTATATATATATATATATATACATATATAGGCTATATATGATTTTACATGTTATACTTTCCAAATAAACAACCATGTGGACATGCATGGCATAACTATTTAGCTCAATTAAAATATCTTTAATAATTTACAAATAGCCTAATTACTGCAACTGCATTACACAAATAACTTTTATTGAAACATATATGCTTTTCCACAGTTCCCAAAGGTCCTTGAAAGTTTGTTAATCATTTATTTATTCCTTAATATTTGTGCATTTTTTATAGATATTTTACAATATATAGGCTATATATATATATTGTTTATAGATATTTTACTTTCAGCACTGCTGAAAGATTGAAATAGACATTGGTCTTTGAAATTCCTTTCATTTATATCGTATAATTTTTATATTTTCTGTTCAATTGCACTATTAGAAATGTTGCACTGTTAATAAATGTAGTCAATCACATTTCCTTTGTCTGACCATATGCAAGGCGTTTAGTTGTTTTGGCTTGTTCCTTGTTCTTGTCTGTCATGTGATTGTCTGTTTGTCATGTGATCCTGCCACGTGTCTTCTTGTCCCATGTTCAGCTGTTTCTCGTTATGTTGATTAGCGGTTCAGTTTAACCACGCCCCCTTGTGTTAGCTAGTGTTTGTTTGTGTTTTAGGCTGTGTACATGGAAACAATTCTGAGGAGAAAACGCAAAAGTGGCGTTGCATTATCACTTTTTATTCTGCGTTTAGACGAGCGTTTTGGTGGGAAATCCGCTCTAGAGGGTGGTTTCACTTTTTTTGCGTTTTAAGCCCCCAAAACGCCGTAGCCTACGTCGCCGTGTAAATACAAGGAACATCCGATCAAATATTTTTATGTTTTCACCCGCGAGCGATCTCGTGTAAACAGGGCCTTAGTTCAGTCCTTGTGAGTTCTTGATGTTTAATGTTTGTTGTCTCATTGTTCCCGTCTTGAGTTCCCTGTTCCTGTTCTGAGTCTGTCGTTTACCCTGGTTTACCTGTTTGTTTGTTTGTATAATAAAGTGCTTGCGATTGGATTCACTCTCTGCTTCATTCCTGCCTCGTTACAGAATGTGCATGTTCTCAATATATATTGCTATAATATATGTGCATATATTTCGATATAAACAATATATGTACATATATTTCAATATAATTGTATATATTAGAACAACATATAAAAAGATATTCCACAATATATTTTATACATATCTATACATACATTTTATTTATATATTTCCATATAATTGTACATATATTTAAAACATATTGCACAATATATTGAACATATATCTATACATATATGTATGCATATATTTCCATATAATTGTACATATATTTAAAATATATTCCACAATATTTTGAACACATGTCTATACATATATTTTATTTATATATTTCCATATAAATTCATATATATATTCCAATGTATTCTACCATAAATTGAACATACATGTGACCTTAAATCTTTACATATATTACCAATACATTATCCCATGCAAATTGTAATACATTACGGTGGATGTTACTAAATATAAAATAGATGTTACTAAATACAATATATTTCAAGTTATGTATTGGTAAATATATTTTTCTTTGATAAGGGGGGGCCTGATCACCCTGGTTATTTGGCCCCAAAACAACATTATCTGCCACAAGATCACTGGTTGAAATCTATCCATTTACAGGAACATCCTGCTTTCAATACTACTATGACAAATGTGTCAGTCAAAACTCCAAATGTTGCTGCTTTGTCTGGCTTTTCTCGGGCAACCATCAGTGCCTGTCCGTCTATGATGAAGCAAGATGGCATGTCGGGAAGTTCAGTAGCCTCAGGACAGACAATGTCTTCTGTTTACTTATTTACCAATACAGACGTGTTTCCAGTGCGTGACCTCTGACATATATTGCAATTGAAAGCGTCAGCTAAATGAAAAAAAATGTAAATGTACTTTCACCAATTTAGCATACTAAATTCATATGTAAATGCTTTTAAGTATGCTATATGCTATGAATATATATATATATATATATATATATATATATATATATATATACCAGTATATGCTTTATGTCAGAGATCTTTGTTTGGCTCTCAGAGACATGAGTTTGCTGTTTCTTGCTCTCTCTCTCTCTCATCGTCTGATCTCCGGGGTTTGCTGTGAGAAAGGTGAGCACAGTCAAGCAGAAACAGCTGCTTTATGTTTTGACTGACAGCTGTATGAATGGACCTCTGTGAATTGTTTCTTCTCATCACTGATTTTCTGCCATGTAAGTTTGCCAGTTTACACTGGGGATACAAATGGGGTAGAAATGCCAATAAAGTGTTGTTTTTTGTTGTTGTTGATTGGCAGGTGATGGCCGATTCTTCTTGCATGTAAATTGGTATTGTAGCAATTCCCTGATAGGAACAGAAATTAGTGATGTTTGTCTGATTTTCTATTTCTGAATTTTGCTACAATGTATTTTTTTTTTCAAGCTAGCCTAATCATTTCACCAAAATAACTTTAGGGAATTAAGATGTTTTAATGTTTTAGAAAGTCTATTATGCTTACCAAGGATCCAGATTCTGATCTTCTTGAAACTCTGGATTCTGATAGAGGGCCATGGGACTTAAACCTGAGTGCAAAAATGAAGGCTCTAGACCCTTCCAGAGCAGAGATATCGAGATACTTTTAATGGCATAATGCTACGTGGGATCTCACTATCTCAGCTCTGGAAGGGTCTAGAGCCTTCATTTTTGCACTCAGGGCTAAGTCTCATGGCCCTCTATCAGAATCCAGAGTTTTGAAAAGATTGGGGAAACTTGATTTTTCGCGCAAAACGTAAGGGGTAACACTGTCGTTTTTTTTTTTCTGGTGGAAATTTTGAGTTTCGAGATCTCAGCTCTGGAAGGGTCTAGAGCCTCCATTTTTGCGCGCTGGTCGAAGTCTCGTGGCCCTCTGTCAGAATCCAGAGTTTCAAGAAAATCGGAGGGGGTCAAAATTTCGGCCAAAAAAAAAAATGACAGTGTTACCTCTTATGTTTTTTTTTCAGGTCCAAATTTTGACCTTCGATATCTCGGCTCTGGAAGGGTCTAGAGCCTCAATTTTTGCGCGTTGGTCGAAGTCTCGTGGCCCTCTTTCTGAATCCAGAGTTTCAAGAAAATCGGAGGGGGTCAAAATTTCGGCCAAAAAAAAAAAATGACAGTGTTACCCCTTATGTTTTTTTTTCAGGTCCAAATTTTGACCTTCGATATCTCGGCTCTGGAAGGGTCTAGAGCCTCCATTTTTGCGCGCTGGTCGAAGTCTCGTGGCCCTCTGTCAGAATCCAGAGTTTCAAGAAAATCGGAGGGGGTCAAAATTTCGGCCAAAAAAAAAAAATGACAGTGTTACCCCTTATGTTTTTTTTTCAGGTCCAAATTTTGACCTTCGATATCTCGGCTCTGGAAGGGTCTAGAGCCTCCATTTTTGCGCGCTGGTCGAAGTCTCGTGGCCCTCTGTCAGAATCCAGAGTTTCAAGAAAATCGGAGGGGGTCAAAATTTCGGCCAAAAAAAAAAATGACAGTGTTACCCCTTATGTTTTTTTTTCAGGTCCAAATTTTGACCTTCGATATCTCGGCTCTGGAAGGGTCTAGAGCCTCCATTTTTGCGCGCTGGTCGAAGTCTCGTGGCCCTCTGTCAGAATCCAGAGTTTCAAGAAAATCGGAGGGGGTCAAAATTTCGGCCAAAAAAAAAAAATGACAGTGTTACCCCTTATGTTTTTTTTTCAGGTCCAAATTTTGACCTTCGATATCTCGGCTCTGGAAGGGTCTAGAGCCTCCATTTTTTGCGCGTTGGTCGAAGTCTCGTGGCCCTCTTTCAGAATCCAGAGTTTCAAGAAAATCGGAGGGGGTCAAAATTTCGGCCAAAAAAAAAAATGACAGTGTTACCCCTTATGTTTTTTTTTCAGGTCCAAATTTTGACCTTCGATATCTCGGCTCTGGAAGGGTCTAGAGCCTCCATTTTTGCGCGCTGGTTGAAGTCTCGTGGCCCTCTGTCAGAATCCAGAGTTTCAAGAAAATCGGAGGGGGTCAAAATTTCGGCCAAAAAAAAAATGACAGTGTTACCCCTTATGTTTTTTTTTCAGGTCCAAATTTTGACCTTCGATATCTTGGCTCTGGAAGGGTCTAGAGCCTCCATTTTTGCGCGCTGGTCGAAGTCTCGTGGCCCTCTGTCAGAATCCAGAGTTTCAAGAAGATCGGAGGGGGTCAAAATTTCGGCCAAAAACGACAGTGTTACCCCTTATGTTTTTTTTTCAGGTCAAAACTTTGACGTCCGATATCTCGGCTCTGGAAGGGTCTAGAGCCTCCATTTTTGCGCGCTGGTCGAAGTCTCGTGGCCCTCTTTCAGAATCCAGAGTTTCAAGAAAATCGGAGGGGGTCAAAATTTCGGCCAAAAACGACAGTGTTACCCCTTATGTTTTTTTTTCAGGTCAAAATTTTGACCTTCGATATCTCGGCTCTGGAAGGGTCTAGAGCCTCCATTTTTGCGCGCTGGTCGAAGTCTCGTGGCCCTCTGTCAGAATCCAGAGTTTCAAGAAAATCGGAAGGGGTCAAAATTTCGGCCAAAAACGACAGTGTTACCCCTTATGTTTTTTTTTTTCAGGTCAAAACTTTGACGTCCGATATCTCGGCTCTGGAAGGGTCTAGAGCCTCCATTTTTGCGCGCTGGTCGAAGTCTCGTGGCCCTCTGTCAGAATCCAGAGTTTCAAGAAGATCGGAGGGGGTCAAAATTTCGGCCAAAAACGACAGTGTTACCCCTTATGGTTTTTTTTTCAGGTCAAAACTTTGACGTCCGATATCTCGGCTCTGGAAGGGTCTAGAGCCTCCATTTTTGCGCGCTGGTCGAAGTCTCGTGGCCCTCTGTCAGAATCCAGAGTTTCAAGAAGATCGGAGGGGGTCAAAATTTCGGCCAAAAACGACAGTGTTACCCCTTATGTTTTTTTTTTCAGGTTAAAACTTTGACGTCCGATATCTCGGCTCTGGAAGGGTCTAGAGCCTCCATTTTTGCGCGCTGGTCGAAGTCTCGTGGCCCTCTGTCAGAATCCAGAGTTTCAAGAAAATCGGAGGGGGTCAAAATTTCGGCCAAAAAAAAAAATGACAGTGTTACCCCTTATGTTTTTTTTTTCAGGTCCAAATTTTGACCTTCGATATCTCGGCTCTGGAAGGGGCTAGAGCCTCCATTTTTGCGCGCTGGTCGAAGTCTCGTGGCCCTCTGTCAGAATCCAGAGTTTCAAGAAAATCGGAGGGGGTCAAAATTTCGGCCAAAAAAAAAAAATGACAGTGTTACCCCTTATGTTTTTTTTTTCAGGTCAAAATTTGGACCTTCGATATCTCGGCTCTGGAAGGGTCTAGAGCCACCATTTTTGCGCGCTGGTCGAAGTCTCGTGGCCCTCTGTCAGAATCCAGAGTTTCAAGAAAATCGGAAGGGGTCAAAATTTCGGCCAAAAAAAAAAAATGACAGTGTTACCCCTTATCTTTTTTTTTCAGGTCCAAATTTTGACCTTCGATATCTCGGCTCTGGAAGGGTCTAGAGCCTCCATTTTTGCGCGTTGGTCGAAGTCTCGTGGCCCTCTTTCAGAATCCAGAGTTTCAAGAAAATCGGAGGGGGTCAAAATTTCGGCCAAAAAAAAAAATGACAGTGTTACCCCTTATGTTTTTTTTTTTCAGGTCCCAATTTTGACCTTCGATATCTCGGTTCTGGAAGGGTCTAGAGCCTCCATTTTTGCGCGCTGGTCGAAGTCTCGTGGCCCTCTGTCAGAATCCAGAGTTTCAAGAAAATCGGAGGGGGTCAAAATTTCGGCCAAAAAAAAAAATGACAGTGTTACCCCTTATGTTTTTTTTTCAGGTCCAAATTTTGACCTTCGATATCTCGGCTCTGGAAGGGTCTAGAGCCTCCATTTTTGCGCGCTGGTCGAAGTCTCGTGGCCCTCTGTCAGAATCCAGAGTTTCAAGAAAATCGGAGGGGGTCAAAATTTCGGCCAAAAAAAAAAATGACAGTGTTACCCCTTATGTTTTTTTTTCAGGTCCAAATTTTGACCTTCGATATCTCGGCTCTGGAAGGGTCTAGAGCCTCCATTTTTGCGCGTTGGTCGAAGTCTCGTGGCCCTCTTTCAGAATCCAGAGTTTCAAGAAAATCGGAGGGGGTCAAAATTTCGGCCAAAAAAAAAATGACAGTGTTACCCCTTATGTTTTTTTTTCAGGTCCAAATTTTGACCTTCGATATCTCGGCTCTGGAAGGGTCTAGAGCCTCCATTTTTGTGCGCTGGTCGAAGTCTCGTGGCCCTCTGTCAGAATCCAGAGTTTCAAGAAAATCGGAGGGGGTCAAAATTTCAGCCAAAAAAAAAATGACAGTGTTACCCCTTATCTTTTTTTTCAGGTCCAAATTTTGACCTTCGATATCTCGGCTCTGGAAGGGTCTAGAGCCTCCATATTTGCGCGTTGGTCGAAGTCTCGTGGCCCTCTTTCAGAATCCAGAGTTTCAAGAAAATCGGAGGGGGTCAAAATTTCGGCCAAAAAAAAAAATGACAGTGTTACCCCTTATGTTTTTTTTTCAGGTCCAAATTTTGACCTTCGATATCTTGGCTCTGGAAGGGTCTAGAGCCTCCATTTTTGCGCGCTGGTCGAAGTCTCGTGGCCCTCTTTCAGAATCCAGAGTTTCAAGAAAATCGGAGGGGGTCAAAATTTCGGCCAAAAAAAAAATGACAGTGTTACCCCTTATGTTTTTTTTTCAGGTCCAAATTTTGACCTTCGATATCTCGGGTCTGGAAGGGTCTAGAGCCTCCATTTTTGCGCGCTGGTCGAAGTCTCGTGGCCCTCTGTCAGAATCCAGAGTTTCAAGAAGATCGGAGGGGGTCAAAATTTCGGCCAAAAACGACAGTGTTACCCCTCATGTTTTTTTTTTCAGGTCAAAACTTTGACGTCCGATATCTCGGCTCTGGAAGGGTCTAGAGCCTCCATTTTTGCGCGCTGGTCGAAGTCTCGTGGCCCTCTGTCAGAATCCAGAGTTTCAAGAAGATCGGAGGGGGTCAAAATTTCGGCCAAAAACGACAGTGTTACCCCTTATGTTTTTTTTTCAGGTCAAAACTTTGAAGTCCGATATCTCGGTTCTGGAAGGGTCTAGAGCCTCCATTTTTGCGCGCTGGTCGAAGTCTCGTGACCCTCTGTCAGAATCCAGAGTTTCAAGAAGATCGGAGGGGGTCAAAATTTCGGCCAAAAACGACAGTGTTACCCCTTATGTTTTTTTTTTCAGGTCAAAACTTTGAAGTCCGATATCTCGGTTCTGGAAGGGTCTAGAGCCTCCATTTTTGCGCGCTGGTCGAAGTCTCGTGGCCCTCTGTCAGAATCCAGAGTTTCAAGAAGATCGGAGGGGGTCAAAATTTCGTCCAAAAACGACTGTGTTACCCCTTATGTTTTTTTTTTTCAGGTCAAAACTTTGACGTCCGATATCTCGGCTCTGGAAGGGTCTAGAGCCTCCATTTTTGCGCGCTGGTCGAAGTCTCGTGGCCCTCTGTCAGAATCCAGAGTTTCAAGAAGATCGGAGGGGGTCAAAATTTCGGCCAAAAACGACAGTGTTACCCCTTATGTTTTTTTTTCAGGTCAAAACTTTGACGTCCGATATCTCGGCTCTGGAAGGGTCTAGAGCCTCCATTTTTGCGCGCTGGTCGAAGTCTCGTGGCCCTCTGTCAGAGTCCAGAGTTTCAAGAAGATCGGAGGGGGTCAAAATTTCGGCCAAAAACGACAGTGTTACCCCTTATGGTTTTTTTTTCAGGTCAAAACTTTGATGTCCGATATCTCGGTTCTGGAAGGGTCTAGAGCCTCCATTTTTGCGCGCTGGTCGAAGTCTCGTGGCCCTCTGTCAGAATCCAGAGTTTCAAGAAGATCGGAGGGGGTCAAAATTTCGGCCAAAAACGACAGTGTTACCCCTTATGTTTTTTTTTCAGGTCAAAACTTTGACGTCCGATATCTCGGTTCTGGAAGGGTCTAGAGCCTCCATTTTTGCGCGCTGGTCGAAGTCTCGTGGCCCTCTGTCAGAATCCAGAGTTTCAAGAAGATCGGAGGGGGTCAAAATTTCGGCCAAAAACTACAGTGTTACCCCTTATGTTTTTTTTTCAGGTCAAAACTTTGACGTCCGATATCTCGGCTCTGGAAGGGTCTAGAGCCTCCATTTTTGCGCGCTGGTCGAAGTCTCGTGGCCCTCTGTCAGAATCCAGAGTTTCAAGAAGATCGGAGGGGGTCAAAATTTCGGCCAAAAACGACAGTGTTACCCCTTATGTTTTTTTTTTCAGGTCAAAACTTTGACGTCCGATATCTCGGCTCTGGAAGGGTCTAGAGCCTCCATTTTTGCGCGCTGGTCGAAGTCTCGTGGCCCTCTGTCAGAATCCAGAGTTTCAAGAAGATCGGAGGGGGTCAAAATTTCGGCCAAAAACGACAGTGTTACCCCTTATGTTTTTTTTTTCAGGTCAAAACTTTGAAGTCCGATATCTCGGTTCTGGAAGGGTCTAGAGCCTCCATTTTTGCGCGCTGGTCGAAGTCTCGTGGCCCTCTGTCAGAATCCAGAGTTTCAAGAAGATCGGAGGGGGTCAAAATTTCGGCCAAAAACGACAGTGTTACCCCTTATGTTTTTTTTTTCAGGTCAAAACTTTGACGTCCGATATCTCGGCTCTGGAAGGGTCTAGAGCCTCCATTTTTGCGCGCTGGTCGAAGTCTCGTGGCCCTCTGTCAGAATCCAGAGTTTCAAGAAGATCGGAGGGGGTCAAAATTTCGGCAAAAAACGACAGTGTTACCCCTTATGTTTTTTTTTCAGGTCAAAACTTTGAAGTCCGATATCTCGGCTCTGGAAGGGTCTAGAGCCTCCATTTTTGCGCGCTGGTCGAAGTCTCGTGGCCCTCTGTCAGAATCCAGATTTTCAAGAAGATCGGAGGGGGTCAAAATTTCGGCCAAAAACGTCAGTGTTACCCCTTATGTTTTTTTTTCAGGTCAAAACTTTGAAGTCCGATATCTCGGTTCTGGAAGGGTCTAGAGCCTCCATTTTTGCGCGCTGGTCGAAGTCTCGTGGCCCTCTGTCAGAATCCAGAGTTTCAAGAAGATCGGAGGGGGTCAAAATTTCGGCCAAAAACGACAGTGTTACCCCTTATGTTTTTTTTTTCAGGTCAAAACTTTGAAGTCCGATATCTCGGTTCTGGAAGGGTCTAGAGCCTCCATTTTTGCGCGCTGGTCGAAGTCTCGTGGCCCTCTGTCAGAATCTAGAGTTTCAAGAAGATCGGAGGGGGTCAAAATTTCGGCCAAAAACGACAGTGTTACCCCTTATGTTTTTTTTTTCAGGTCAAAACTTTGAAGTCCGATATCTCGGTTCTGGAAGGGTCTAGAGCCTCCATTTTTGCGCGCTGGTCGAAGTCTCGTGGCCCTCTGTCAGAATCCAGAGTTTCAAGAAGATCGGAGGGGGTCAAAATTTCGGCCAAAAACGACAGTGTTACCCCTTATGTTTTTTTTTCAGGTCAAAACTTTGAAGTCCGATATCTCGGTTCTGGAAGGGTCTAGAGCCTCCATTTTTGCGCGCTGGTCGAAGTCTCGTGGCCCTCTGTCAGAATCCAGAGTTTCAAGAAGATCGGAGGGGGTCAAAATTTCGGCCAAAAACGACAGTGTTACCCCTTATGTTTTTTTTTCAGGTCAAAACTTTGAAGTCCGATATCTCGGTTCTGGAAGGGTCTAGAGCCTCCATTTTTGCGCGCTGGTCGAAGTCTCGTGGCCCTCTGTCAGAATCCAGAGTTTCAAGAAGATCGGAGGGGGTCAAAATTTCGGCCAAAAACGACAGTGTTACCCCTTATGCTTTTTTTTTTCAGGTCAAAACTTTGACGTCCGATATCTCGGCTCTGGAAGGGTCTAGAGCCTCCATTTTTGCGCGCTGGTCGAAGTCTCGTGGCCCTCTGTCAGAATCCAGAGTTTCAAGAAGATCGGAGGGGGTCAAAATTTCGGCCAAAAACGACAGTGTTACCCCTTATGTTTTTTTTTCAGGTCAAAACTTTGAAGTCCGATATCTCGGTTCTGGAAGGGTCTAGAGCCTCCATTTTTGCGCGCTGGTCGAAGTCTCGTGGCCCTCTGTCAGAATCCAGAGTTTCAAGAAGATCGGAGGGGGTCAAAATTTCGGCCAAAAACGACAGTGTTACCCCTTATGTTTTTTTTCAGGTCAAAACTTTGACGTCCGATATCTCGGCTCTGGAAGGGTCTAGAGCCTCCATTTTTGCGTGCTGGTCGAAGTCTCGTGGCCCTCTGTCAGAATCCAGAGTTTCAAGAAGATCGGAGGGGGTCAAAATTTCAGCCAAAAATGACAGTGTTACCCCTTATGTTTTTTTTTTCAGGTCAAAACTTTGACGTCCGATATCTCGGCTCTGGAAGGGTCTAGAGCCTCCATTTTTGCGCGCTGGTCGAAGTCTCGTGGCCCTCTGTCAGAATCCAGAGTTTCAAGAAGATCGGAGGGGGTCAAAATTTCGGCCAAAAACGACAGTGTTACCCCTTATGTTTTTTTTTTCAGGTCAAAACTTTGAAGTCCGATATCTCGGTTCTGGAAGGGTCTAGAGCCTCCATTTTTGCGCGCTGGTCGAAGTCTCGTGGCCCTCTGTCAGAATCCAGAGTTTCAAGAAGATCGGAGGGGGTCAAAATTTCGGCCAAAAACGACAGTGTTACCCCTTATGTTTTTTTTTTCAGGTCAAAACTTTGACGTCCGATATCTCGGCTCTGGAAGGGTCTAGAGCCTCCATTTTTGCGCGCTGGTCGAAGTCTCGTGGCCCTCTGTCAGAATCCAGAGTTTCAAGAAGATCGGAGGGGGTCAAAATTTCGGCCAAAAACGACAGTGTTACCCCTTATGCTTTTTTTTTCAGGTCAAAACTTTGACGTCCGATATCTCGGCTCTGGAAGGGTCTAGAGCCTCCATTTTTGCGCGCTGGTCGAAGTCTCGTGGCCCTCTGTCAGAATCCAGAGTTTCAAGAAGATCGGAGGGGGTCAAAATTTTGGCCAAAAACGACAGTGTTACCCCTTATGTTTTTTTTTTTCAGGTCAAAACTTTGAAGTCCGATATCTCGGTTCTGGAAGGGTCTAGAGCCTCCATTTTTGCGCGCTGGTCGAAGTCTCGTGGCCTTCTGTCAGAATCCAGAGTTTCAAGAAGATCGGAGGGGGTCAAAATTTCGGCCAAAAACGACAGTGTTACCCCTTATGTTTTTTTTTCAGGTCAAAACTTTGACGTCCGATATCTCGGCTCTGGAAGGGTCTAGAGCCTCCATTTTTGCGTGCTGGTCGAAGTCTCGTTGCCCTCTGTCAGAATCCAGAGTTTCAAGAAGATCGGAGGGGGTCAAAATTTCAGCCAAAAATGACAGTGTTACCCCTTATGTTTTTTTTTTCAGGTCAAAACTTTGAAGTCCGATATCTCGGTTCTGGAAGGGTCTAGAGCCTCCATTTTTGCGCGCTGGTCGAAGTCTCGTGGCCCTCTGTCAGAATCCAGAGTTTCAAGAAGATCGGAGGGGGTCAAAATTTCGGCCAAAAACGACAGTGTTACCCCTTATGTTTTTTTTTTCAGGTCAAAACTTTGACGTCCGATATCTCGGCTCTGGAAGGGTCTAGAGCCTCCATTTTTGCGCGCTGGTCGAAGTCTCGTGGCCCTCTGTCAGAATCCAGAGTTTCAAGAAGATCGGAGGGGGTCAAAATTTCGGCCAAAAACGACAGTGTTACCCCTTATGCTTTTTTTTTTCAGGTCAAAACTTTGACGTCCGATATCTCGGTTCTGGAAGGGTCTAGAGCCTCCATTTTTGCGCGCTGGTCGAAGTCTCGTGGCCCTCTGTCAGAATCCAGAGTTTCAAGAAGATCGGAGGGGGTCAAAATTTCGGCCAAAAACGACAGTGTTACCCCTTATGTTTTTTTTTTCAGGTCAAAACTTTGACGTCCGATATCTCGGCTCTGGAAGGGTCTAGAGCCTCCATTTTTGCGCGCTGGTCGAAGTCTCGTGGCCCTCTGTCAGAATCCAGAGTTTCAAGAAGATCGGAGGGGGTCAAAATTTCGGCCAAAAACGACAGTGTTACCCCTTATGTTTTTTTTTCAGGTTAAAACTTTGAAGTCCGATATCTCGGTTCTGGAAGGGTCTAGAGCCTCCATTTTTGCGCGCTGGTCGAAGTCTCGTGGCCCTCTGTCAGAATCCAGAGTTTCAAGAAGATCGGAGGGGGTCAAAATTTCGGCCAAAAACGACAGTGTTACCCCTTATGTTTTTTTTTTCAGGTCAAAACTTTGACGTCCGATATCTCGGTTCTGGAAGGGTCTAGAGCCTCCATTTTTGCGCGCTGGTCGAAGTCTCGTGGCCCTCTGTCAGAATCCAGAGTTTCAAGAAGATCGGAGGGGGTCAAAATTTCGGCCAAAAACGACAGTGTTACCCCTTATGTTTTTTTTTTCAGGTCAAAACTTTGACGTCCGATATCTCGGCTCTGGAAGGGTCTAGAGCCTCCATTTTTGCGCGCTGGTCGAAGTCTCGTGGCCCTCTGTCAGAATCCAGAGTTTCAAGAAGATCGGAGGGGGTCAAAATTTCGGCCAAAAACGACAGTGTTACCCCTTATGTTTTTTTTTCAGGTCAAAACTTTGACGTCCGATATCTCGGCTCTGGAAGGGTCTAGAGCCTCCATTTTTGCGCGCTGGTCGAAGTCTCGTGGCCCTCTGTCAGAATCCAGAGTTTCAAGAAGATCGGAGGGGGTCAAAATTTCGGCCAAAAACGACAGTGTTACCCCTTATGTTTTTTTTTTTTTCAGGTCAAAACTTTGAAGTCCGATATCTCGGTTCTGGAAGGGTCTAGAGCCTCCATTTTTGCGCGCTGGTCGAAGTCTCGTGGCCCTCTGTCAGAATCCAGAGTTTCAAGAAGATCGGAGGGGGTCAAAATTTCGGCCAAAAACGACAGTGTTACCCCTTATGTTTTTTTTTTCAGGTCAAAACTTTGACGTCCGATATCTCGGCTCTGGAAGGGTCTAGAGCCTCCATTTTTGCGCGCTGGTCGAAGTCTCGTGGCCCTCTGTCAGAATCCAGAGTTTCAAGAAGATCGGAGGGGGTCAAAATTTCGGCCAAAAACGACAGTGTTACCCCTTATGTTTTTTTTTTCAGGTCAAAACTTTGAAGTCCGATATCTCGGTTCTGGAAGGGTCTAGAGCCTCCATTTTTGCGCGCTGGTCGAAGTCTCGTGGCCCTCTGTCAGAATCTAGAGTTTCAAGAAGATCGGAGGGGGTCAAAATTTCGGCCAAAAACGACAGTGTTACCCCTTATGTTTTTTTTTTCAGGTCAAAACTTTGAAGTCCGATATCTCGGTTCTGGAAGGGTCTAGAGCCTCCATTTTTGCGCGCTGGTCGAAGTCTCGTGGCCCTCTGTCAGAATCCAGAGTTTCAAGAAGATCGGAGGGGGTCAAAATTTCGTCCAAAAACGACAGTGTTACCCCTTATGTTTTTTTTTCAGGTCAAAACTTTGACGTCCGATATCTCGGTTCTGGAAGGGTCTAGAGCCTCCATTTTTGCGCGCTGGTCGAAGTCTCGTGGCCCTCTGTCAGAATCCAGAGTTTCAAGAAGATCGGAGGGGGTCAAAATTTCGGCCAAAAACGACAGTGTTACCCCTTATGTTTTTTTTTTTCAGGTCAAAACTTTGACGTCCGATATCTCGGCTCTGGAAGGGTCTAGAGCCTCCATTTTTGCGCGCTGGTCGAAGTCTCGTGGCCCTCTGTCAGAATCCAGAGTTTCAAGAAGATCGGAGGGGGTCAAAATTTCGGCAAAAAACGACAGTGTTACCCCTTATGTTTTTTTTTCAGGTCAAAACTTTGAAGTCCGATATCTCGGCTCTGGAAGGGTCTAGAGCCTCCATTTTTGCGCGCTGGTCGAAGTCTCGTGGCCCTCTGTCAGAATCCAGATTTTCAAGAAGATCGGAGGGGGTCAAAATTTCGGCCAAAAACGTCAGTGTTACCCCTTATGTTTTTTTTTCAGGTCAAAACTTTGAAGTCCGATATCTCGGTTCTGGAAGGGTCTAGAGCCTCCATTTTTGCGCGCTGGTCGAAGTCTCGTGGCCCTCTGTCAGAATCCAGAGTTTCAAGAAGATCGGAGGGGGTCAAAATTTCGGCCAAAAACGACAGTGTTACCCCTTATGTTTTTTTTTCAGGTCAAAACTTTGAAGTCCGATATCTCGGTTCTGGAAGGGTCTAGAGCCTCCATTTTTGCGCGCTGGTCGAAGTCTCGTGGCCCTCTGTCAGAATCTAGAGTTTCAAGAAGATCGGAGGGGGTCAAAATTTCGGCCAAAAACGACAGTGTTACCCCTTATGTTTTTTTTTTCAGGTCAAAACTTTGAAGTCCGATATCTCGGTTCTGGAAGGGTCTAGAGCCTCCATTTTTGCGCGCTGGTCGAAGTCTCGTGGCCCTCTGTCAGAATCCAGAGTTTCAAGAAGATCGGAGGGGGTCAAAATTTCGGCCAAAAACGACAGTGTTACCCCTTATGTTTTTTTTTCAGGTCAAAACTTTGAAGTCCGATATCTCGGTTCTGGAAGGGTCTAGAGCCTCCATTTTTGCGCGCTGGTCGAAGTCTCGTGGCCCTCTGTCAGAATCCAGAGTTTCAAGAAGATCGGAGGGGGTCAAAATTTCGGCCAAAAACGACAGTGTTACCCCTTATGTTTTTTTTTCAGGTCAAAACTTTGAAGTCCGATATCTCGGTTCTGGAAGGGTCTAGAGCCTCCATTTTTGCGCGCTGGTCGAAGTCTCGTGGCCCTCTGTCAGAATCCAGAGTTTCAAGAAGATCGGAGGGGGTCAAAATTTCGGCCAAAAACGACAGTGTTACCCCTTATGCTTTTTTTTTCAGGTCAAAACTTTGACGTCCGATATCTCGGCTCTGGAAGGGTCTAGAGCCTCCATTTTTGCGCGCTGGTCGAAGTCTCGTGGCCCTCTGTCAGAATCCAGAGTTTCAAGAAGATCGGAGGGGGTCAAAATTTCGGCCAAAAACGACAGTGTTACCCCTTATGTTTTTTTTTCAGGTCAAAACTTTGAAGTCCGATATCTCGGTTCTGGAAGGGTCTAGAGCCTCCATTTTTGCGCGCTGGTCGAAGTCTCGTGGCCCTCTGTCAGAATCCAGAGTTTCAAGAAGATCGGAGGGGGTCAAAATTTCGGCCAAAAACGACAGTGTTACCCCTTATGTTTTTTTTCAGGTCAAAACTTTGACGTCCGATATCTCGGCTCTGGAAGGGTCTAGAGCCTCCATTTTTGCGTGCTGGTCGAAGTCTCGTGGCCCTCTGTCAGAATCCAGAGTTTCAAGAAGATCGGAGGGGGTCAAAATTTCAGCCAAAAATGACAGTGTTACCCCTTATGTTTTTTTTTTTCAGGTCAAAACTTTGACGTCCGATATCTCGGCTCTGGAAGGGTCTAGAGCCTCCATTTTTGCGCGCTGGTCGAAGTCTCGTGGCCCTCTGTCAGAATCCAGAGTTTCAAGAAGATCGGAGGGGGTCAAAATTTCGGCCAAAAACGACAGTGTTACCCCTTATGTTTTTTTTTTCAGGTCAAAACTTTGAAGTCCGATATCTCGGTTCTGGAAGGGTCTAGAGCCTCCATTTTTGCGCGCTGGTCGAAGTCTCGTGGCCCTCTGTCAGAATCCAGAGTTTCAAGAAGATCGGAGGGGGTCAAAATTTCGGCCAAAAACGACAGTGTTACCCCTTATGTTTTTTTTTTCAGGTCAAAACTTTGACGTCCGATATCTCGGCTCTGGAAGGGTCTAGAGCCTCCATTTTTGCGCGCTGGTCGAAGTCTCGTGGCCCTCTGTCAGAATCCAGAGTTTCAAGAAGATCGGAGGGGGTCAAAATTTCGGCCAAAAACGACAGTGTTACCCCTTATGCTTTTTTTTTCAGGTCAAAACTTTGACGTCCGATATCTCGGCTCTGGAAGGGTCTAGAGCCTCCATTTTTGCGCGCTGGTCGAAGTCTTGTGGCCCTCTGTCAGAATCCAGAGTTTCAAGAAGATCGGAGGGGGTCAAAATTTTGGCCAAAAACGACAGTGTTACCCCTTATGTTTTTTTTTTTTCAGGTCAAAACTTTGAAGTCCGATATCTCGGTTCTGGAAGGGTCTAGAGCCTCCATTTTTGCGCGCTGGTCGAAGTCTCGTGGCCTTCTGTCAGAATCCAGAGTTTCAAGAAGATCGGAGGGGGTCAAAATTTCGGCCAAAAACGACAGTGTTACCCCTTATGTTTTTTTTTCAGGTCAAAACTTTGACGTCCGATATCTCGGCTCTGGAAGGGTCTAGAGCCTCCATTTTTGCGTGCTGGTCGAAGTCTCGTTGCCCTCTGTCAGAATCCAGAGTTTCAAGAAGATCGGAGGGGGTCAAAATTTCAGCCAAAAATGACAGTGTTACCCCTTATGTTTTTTTTTTCAGGTCAAAACTTTGACGTCCGATATCTCGGCTCTGGAAGGGTCTAGAGCCTCCATTTTTGCGCGCTGGTCGAAGTCTCGTGGCCCTCTGTCAGAATCCAGAGTTTCAAGACGATCGGAGGGGGTCAAAATTTCAGCCAAAAACGACAGTGTTACCCCTTATGTTTTTTTTTTCAGGTCAAAACTTTGAAGTCCGATATCTCGGTTCTGGAAGGGTCTAGAGCCTCCATTTTTGCGCGCTGGTCGATGTCTCGTGGCCCTCTGTCAGAATCCAGAGTTTCAAGAAGATCGGAGGGGGTCAAAATTTCGGCCAAAAACGACAGTGTTACCCCTTATGTTTTTTTTTTTCAGGTCAAAACTTTGACGTCCGATATCTCGGCTCTGGAAGGGTCTAGAGCCTCCATTTTTGCGCGCTGGTCGAAGTCTCGTGGCCCTCTGTCAGAATCCAGAGTTTCAAGAAGATCGGAGGGGGTCAAAATTTCGGCCAAAAACGACAGTGTTACCCCTTATGCTTTTTTTTTTCAGGTCAAAACTTTGACGTCCGATATCTCGGTTCTGGAAGGGTCTAGAGCCTCCATTTTTGCGCGCTGGTCGAAGTCTCGTGGCCCTCTGTCAGAATCCAGAGTTTCAAGAAGATCGGAGGGGGTCAAAATTTCGGCCAAAAACGACAGTGTTACCCCTTATGTTTTTTTTTTCAGGTCAAAACTTTGACGTCCGATATCTCGGCTCTGGAAGGGTCTAGAGCCTCCATTTTTGCGCGCTGGTCGAAGTCTCGTGGCCCTCTGTCAGAATCCAGAGTTTCAAGAAGATCGGAGGGGGTCAAAATTTCGGCCAAAAACGACAGTGTTACCCCTTATGTTTTTTTTTTCAGGTTAAAACTTTGAAGTCCGATATCTCGGTTCTGGAAGGGTCTAGAGCCTCCATTTTTGCGCGCTGGTCGAAGTCTCGTGGCCCTCTGTCAGAATCCAGAGTTTCAAGAAGATCGGAGGGGGTCAAAATTTCGGCCAAAAACGACAGTGTTACCCCTTATGTTTTTTTTTTCAGGTCAAAACTTTGACGTCCGATATCTCGGTTCTGGAAGGGTCTAGAGCCTCCATTTTTGCGCGCTGGTCGAAGTCTCGTGGCCCTCTGTCAGAATCCAGAGTTTCAAGAAGATCGGAGGGGGTCAAAATTTCGGCCAAAAACGACAGTGTTACCCCTTATGTTTTTTTTTTCAGGTCAAAACTTTGACGTCCGATATCTCGGCTCTGGAAGGGTCTAGAGCCTCCATTTTTGCGCGCTGGTCGAAGTCTCGTGGCCCTCTGTCAGAATCCAGAGTTTCAAGAAGATCGGAGGGGGTCAAAATTTCGGCCAAAAACGACAGTGTTACCCCTTATGTTTTTTTTTCAGGTCAAAACTTTGACGTCCGATATCTCGGCTCTGGAAGGGTCTAGAGCCTCCATTTTTGCGCGCTGGTCGAAGTCTCGTGGCCCTCTGTCAGAATCCAGAGTTTCAAGAAGATCGGAGGGGGTCAAAATTTCGGCCAAAAACGACAGTGTTACCCCTTATGTTTTTTTTTTTTTCAGGTCAAAACTTTGAAGTCCGATATCTCGGTTCTGGAAGGGTCTAGAGCCTCCATTTTTGCGCGCTGGTCGAAGTCTCGTGGCCCTCTGTCAGAATCCAGAGTTTCAAGAAGATCGGAGGGGGTCAAAATTTCGGCCAAAAACGACAGTGTTACCCCTTATGTTTTTTTTTTTTCAGGTCAAAACTTTGACGTCCGATATCTCGGCTCTGGAAGGGTCTAGAGCCTCCATTCTTGCGCGCTGGTCGAAGTCTCGTGGCCCTCTGTCAGAATCCAGAGTTTCAAGAAGATCGGAGGGGGTCAAAATTTCGGCAAAAAACGACAGTGTTACCCCTTATGTTTTTTTTTTCAGGTCAAAATTTTGAAGTCCGATATCTCGGCTCTGGAAGGGTCTAGAGCCTCCATTTTTGCGCGCTGGTCGAAGTCTCGTGGCCCTCTGTCAGAATCCAGATTTTCAAGAAGATCGGAGGGGGTCAAAATTTTGGCCAAAAACGTCAGTGTTACCCCTTATGTTTTTTTTTCAGGTCAAAACTTTGAAGTCCGATATCTCGGTTCTGGAAGGGTCTAGAGCCTCCATTTTTGCGCGCTGGTCGAAGTCTCGTGGCCCTCTGTCAGAATCCAGAGTTTCAAGAAGATCGGAGGGGGTCAAAATTTCGGCCAAAAACGACAGTGTTACCCCTTATGTTTTTTTTTTTCAGGTCAAAACTTTGACGTCCGATATCTCGGCTCTGGAAGGGTCTAGAGCCTCCATTTTTGCGCGCTGGTCGAAGTCTCGTGGCCCTCTGTCAGAATCCAGAGTTTCAAGAAGATCGGAGGGGGTCAAAATTTCGGCCAAAAACGACAGTGTTACCCCTTATGTTTTTTTTTCAGGTCAAAACTTTGAAGTCCGATATCTCGGTTCTGGAAGGGTCTAGAGCCTCCATTTTTGCGCGCTGGTCGAAGTCTCGTGGCCCTCTGTCAGAATCCAGAGTTTCAAGAAGATCGGAGGGGGTCAAAATTTCGGCCAAAAACGACAGTGTTACCCCTTATGTTTTTTTTTCAGGTCAAAACTTTGACGTCCGATATCTCGGCTCTGGAAGGGTCTAGAGCCTCCATTTTTGCGTGCTGGTCGAAGTCTCGTTGCCCTCTGTCAGAATCCAGAGTTTCAAGAAGATCGGAGGGGGTCAAAATTTCAGCCAAAAATGACAGTGTTACCCCTTATGTTTTTTTTTTCAGGTCAAAACTTTGAAGTCCGATATCTCGGTTCTGGAAGGGTCTAGAGCCTCCATTTTTGCGCGCTGGTCGATGTCTCGTGGCCCTCTGTCAGAATCCAGAGTTTCAAGAAGATCGGAGGGGGTCAAAATTTCGGCCAAAAACGACAGTGTTACCCCTTATGTTTTTTTTTCAGGTCAAAACTTTGACGTCCGATATCTCGGCTCTGGAAGGGTCTAGAGCCTCCATTTTTGCGCGCTGGTCGAAGTCTCGTGGCCCTCTGTCAGAATCCAGAGTTTCAAGAAGATCGGAGGGGGTCAAAATTTCGGCCAAAAACGACAGTGTTACCCCTTATGCTTTTTTTTTCAGGTCAAAACTTTGACGTCCGATATCTCGGCTCTGGAAGGGTCTAGAGCCTCCATTTTTGCGCGCTGGTCGAAGTCTCGTGGCCCTCTGTCAGAATCCAGAGTTTCAAGAAGATCGGAGGGGGTCAAAATTTTGGCCAAAAACGACAGTGTTACCCCTTATGTTTTTTTTTCAGGTCAAAACTTTGAAGTCCGATATCTCGGTTCTGGAAGGGTCTAGAGCCTCCATTTTTGCGCGCTGGTCGAAGTCTCGTGGCCTTCTGTCAGAATCCAGAGTTTCAAGAAGATCGGAGGGGGTCAAAATTTCGGCCAAAAACGACAGTGTTACCCCTTATGTTTTTTTTTTCAGGTCAAAACTTTGACGTCCGATATCTCGGCTCTGGAAGGGTCTAGAGCCTCCATTTTTGCGCGCTGGTCGAAGTCTCGTGGCCCTCTGGTCAGAATCCAGAGTTTCAAGAAGATCGGAGGGGGTCAAAATTTCGTCCAAAAACGACAGTGTTACCCCTTATGTTTTTTTTTTCAGGTCAAAACTTTGAAGTCCGATATCTCGGTTCTGGAAGGGTCTAGAGCCTCCATTTTTGCGCGCTGGTCGAAGTCTCGTGGCCCTCTGTCAGAATCCAGAGTTTCAAGAAGATCGGAGGGGGTCAAAATTTCGGCCAAAAACGACAGTGTTACCCCTTATGTTTTTTTTTTCAGGTCAAAACTTTGACGTCCGATATCTCGGCTCTGGAAGGGTCTAGAGCCTCCATTTTTGCGCGCTGGTCGAAGTCTCGTGGCCCTCTGTCAGAATCCAGAGTTTCAAGAAGATCGGAGGGGGTCAAAATTTCGGCCAAAAACGACAGTGTTACCCCTTATGTTTTTTTTTCAGGTCAAAACTTTGAAGTCCGATATCTCGGTTCTGGAAGGGTCTAGAGCCTCCATTTTTGCGCGCTGGTCGAAGTCTCGTGGCCCTCTGTCAGAATCCAGAGTTTCAAGAAGTTCGGAGGGGGTCAAAATTTCGGCCAAAAACGACAGTGTTACCCCTTATGTTTTTTTTTTCAGGTCAAAACTTTGACGTCCGATATCTCGGTTCTAGAAGGGTCTAGAGCCTCCATTTTTGCGCGCTGGTCGAAGTCTCGTGGCCCTCTGTCAGAATCCAGAGTTTCAAGAAGATCGGAGGGGGTCAAAATTTCGGCCAAAAACGACAGTGTTACCCCTTATGTTTTTTTTTTCAGGTCAAAACTTTGACGTCCGATATCTCGGCTCTGGAAGGGTCTAGAGCCTCCATTTTTGCGCGCTGGTCGAAGTCTCGTGGCCCTCTGTCAGAATCCAGAGTTTCAAGAAGATCGGAGGGGGTCAAAATTTCGGCAAAAAACGACAGTGTTACCCCTTATGTTTTTTTTTTCAGGTCAAAATTTTGAAGTCCGATATCTCGGCTCTGGAAGGGTCTAGAGCCTCCATTTTTGCGCGCTGGTCGAAGTCTCGTGGCCCTCTGTCAGAATCCAGATTTTCAAGAAGATCGGAGGGGGTCAAAATTTTGGCCAAAAACGTCAGTGTTACCCCTTATGTTTTTTTTTCAGGTCAAAACTTTGAAGTCCGATATCTCGGTTCTGGAAGGGTCTAGAGCCTCCATTTTTGCGCGCTGGTCGAAGTCTCGTGGCCCTCTGTCAGAATCCAGAGTTTCAAGAAGATCGGAGGGGGTCAAAATTTCGGCCAAAAACGACAGTGTTACCCCTTATGTTTTTTTTTTCAGGTCAAAACTTTGAAGTCCGATATCTCGTTTCTGGAAGGGTCTAGAGCCTCCATTTTTGCGCGCTGGTCGAAGTCTCGTGGCCCTCTGTCAGAATCTAGAGTTTCAAGAAGATCGGAGGGGGTCAAAATTTCGGCCAAAAACGACAGTGTTACCCCTTATGTTTTTTTTTTCAGGTCAAAACTTTGAAGTCCGATATCTCGGTTCTGGAAGGGTCTAGAGCCTCCATTTTTGCGCGCTGGTCGAAGTCTCGTGGCCCTCTGTCAGAATCCAGAGTTTCAAGAAGATCGGAGGGGGTCAAAATTTCGGCCAAAAACGACAGTGTTACCCCTTATGTTTTTTTTTCAGGTCAAAACTTTGACGTCCGATATCTCGGCTCTGGAAGGGTCTAGAGCCTCCATTTTTGCGCGCTGGTCGAAGTCTCGTGGCCCTCTGTCAGAATCCAGAGTTTCAAGAAGATCGAAGGGGGTCAAAATTTCAGCCAAAAATGACAGTGTTACCCCTTATGTTTTTTTTTTCAGGTCAAAACTTTGACGTCCGATATCTCGGCTCTGGAAGGGTCTAGAGCCTCCATTTTTGCGCGCTGGTCGAAGTCTCGTGGCCCTCTGTCAGAATCCAGAGTTTCAAGAAGATCGGAGGGGGTCAAAATTTCGGCCAAAAACGACAGTGTTACCCCTTATGTTTTTTTTTCAGGTCAAAACTTTGAAGTCCGATATCTCGGTTCTGGAAGGGTCTAGAGCCTCCATTTTTGCTCGCTGGTCGAAGTCTCGTGGCCCTCTGTCAGAATCCAGAGTTTCAAGACGATCGGAGGGGGTCAAAATTTCGGCCAAAAACGACAGTGTTACCCCTTATGTTTTTTTTTTCAGGTCAAAACTTTGAAGTCCGATATCTCGGTTCTGGAAGGGTCTAGAGCCTCCATTTTTGCGCGCTGGTCGAAGTCTCGTGGCCCTCTGTCAGAATCCAGAGTTTCAAGAAGATCGGAGGGGGTCAAAATTTCGGCCAAAAACGACAGTGTTACCCCTTATGTTTTTTTTTTTCAGGTCAAAACTTTGACGTCCGATATCTCGGCTCTGGAAGGGTCTAGAGCCTCCATTTTTGCGCGCTGGTCGAAGTCTCGTGGCCCTCTGGTCAGAATCCAGAGTTTCAAGAAGATCGGAGGGGGTCAAAATTTCGTCCAAAAACGACAGTGTTACCCCTTATGTTTTTTTTTTCAGGTCAAAACTTTGAAGTCCGATATCTCGGTTCTGGAAGGGTCTAGAGCCTCCATTTTTGCGCGCTGGTCGAAGTCTCGTGGCCCTCTGTCAGAATCCAGAGTTTCAAGAAGATCGGAGGGGGTCAAAATTTCGGCCAAAAACGACAGTGTTACCCCTTATGTTTTTTTTTTCAGGTCAAAACTTTGACGTCCGATATCTCGGCTCTGGAAGGGTCTAGAGCCTCCATTTTTGCGCGCTGGTCGAAGTCTCGTGGCCCTCTGTCAGAATCCAGAGTTTCAAGAAGATCGGAGGGGGTCAAAATTTCGGCCAAAAACGACAGTGTTACCCCTTATGTTTTTTTTTCAGGTCAAAACTTTGAAGTCCGATATCTCGGTTCTGGAAGGGTCTAGAGCCTCCATTTTTGCGCGCTGGTCGAAGTCTCGTGGCCCTCTGTCAGAATCCAGAGTTTCAAGAAGATCGGAGGGGGTCAAAATTTCGGCCAAAAACGACAGTGTTACCCCTTATGTTTTTTTTTTCAGGTCAAAACTTTGACGTCCGATATCTCGGTTCTGGAAGGGTCTAGAGCCTCCATTTTTGCGCGCTGGTCGAAGTCTCGTGGCCCTCTGTCAGAATCCAGAGTTTCAAGAAGATCGGAGGGGGTCAAAATTTCGGCCAAAAACGACAGTGTTACCCCTTATGTTTTTTTTTTTCAGGTCAAAACTTTGACGTCCGATATCTCGGCTCTGGAAGGGTCTAGAGCCTCCATTTTTGCGCGCTGGTCGAAGTCTCGTGGCCCTCTGTCAGAATCCAGAGTTTCAAGAAGATCGGAGGGGGTCAAAATTTCGGCAAAAAACGACAGTGTTACCCCTTATGTTTTTTTTTCAGGTCAAAACTTTGAAGTCCGATATCTCGGCTCTGGAAGGGTCTAGAGCCTCCATTTTTGCGCGCTGGTCGAAGTCTCGTGGCCCTCTGTCAGAATCCAGATTTTCAAGAAGATCGGAGGGGGTCAAAATTTTGGCCAAAAACGTCAGTGTTACCCCTTATGTTTTTTTTTTCAGGTCAAAACTTTGAAGTCCGATATCTCGGTTCTGGAAGGGTCTAGAGCCTCCATTTTTGCGCGCTGGTCGAAGTCTCGTGGCCCTCTGTCAGAATCCAGAGTTTCAAGAAGATCGGAGGGGGTCAAAATTTCGGCCAAAAACGACAGTGTTACCCCTTATGTTTTTTTTTCAGGTCAAAACTTTGACGTCCGATATCTCGGCTCTGGAAGGGTCTAGAGCCTCCATTTTTGCGCGCTGGTCGAAGTCTCGTGGCCCTCTGTCAGAATCCAGAGTTTCAAGAAGATCGGAGGGGGTCAAAATTTCAGCCAAAAATGACAGTGTTACCCCTTATGTTTTTGTTTTCAGGTCAAAACTTTGACGTCCGATATCTCGGCTCTGGAAGGGTCTAGAGCCTCCATTTTTGCGCGCTGGTCGAAGTCTCGTGGCCCTCTGTCAGAATCCAGAGTTTCAAGAAGATCGGAGGGGGTCAAAATTTCGGCCAAAAACGACAGTGTTACCCCTTATGTTTTTTTTTCAGGTCAAAACTTTGAAGTCCGATATCTCGGTTCTGGAAGGGTCTAGAGCCTCCATTTTTGCGCGCTGGTCGAAGTCTCGTGGCCCTCTGTCAGAATCCAGAGTTTCAAGACGATCGGAGGGGGTCAAAATTTCGGCCAAAAACGACAGTGTTACCCCTTATGTTTTTTTTTTCAGGTCAAAACTTTGAAGTCCGATATCTCGGTTCTGGAAGGGTCTAGAGCCTCCATTTTTGCGCGCTGGTCGAAGTCTCGTGGCCCTCTGTCAGAATCCAGAGTTTCAAGAAGATCGGAGGGGGTCAAAATTTCGGCCAAAAACGACAGTGTTACCCCTTATGTTTTTTTTTTTCAGGTCAAAACTTTGACGTCCGATATCTCGGCTCTGGAAGGGTCTAGAGCCTCCATTTTTGCGCGCTGGTCGAAGTCTCGTGGCCCTCTGTCAGAATCCAGAGTTTCAAGAAGATCGGAGGGGGTCAAAATTTCGGCCAAAAACGACAGTGTTACCCCTTATGCTTTTTTTTTCAGGTCAAAACTTTGACGTCCGATATCTCGGCTCTGGAAGGGTCTAGAGCCTCCATTTTTGCGCGCTGGTCGAAGTCTCGTGGCCCTCTGTCAGAATCCAGAGTTTCAAGAAGATCGGAGGGGGTCAAAATTTCGGCCAAAAACGACAGTGTTACCCCTTATGTTTTTTTTTCAGGTCAAAACTTTGAAGTCCGATATCTCGGTTCTGGAAGGGTCTAGAGCCTCCATTTTTGCGCGCTGGTCGAAGTCTCGTGGCCCTCTGTCAGAATCCAGAGTTTCAAGAAGATCGGAGGGGGTCAAAATTTCGGCCAAAAACGACAGTGTTACCCCTTATGTTTTTTTTTTCAGGTCAAAACTTTGACGTCCGATATCTCGGCTCTGGAAGGGTCTAGAGCCTCCATTTTTGCGCGCTGGTCGAAGTCTCGTGGCCCTCTGTCAGAATCCAGAGTTTCAAGAAGATCGGAGGGGGTCAAAATTTCGGCCACGAGACTTCGACCAGCGCGCAAAAATGGAGGCTCTAGACCCTTCCAGAACCGAGATATCGGACTTCAAAGTTTTGACCTGAAAAAAAAACATAAGGGGTAACACTGTCGTTTTTGGCCGAAATGTTGACCCCCTCCGATCTTCTTGAAACTCTGGATTCTGACAGAGGGCCACGAGACTTCGACCAGCGCGCAAAAATGGAGGCTCTAGACCCTTCCAGAACCGAGATATCGGACTTCAAAGTTTTGACCTGAAAAAAAACATAAGGGGTAACACTGTCGTTTTTGGCCAAAATTTTGACCCCCTCCGATCTTCTTGAAACTCTGGATTCTGACAGAGGGCCACGAGACTTCGACCAGCGCGCAAAAATGGAGGCTCTACACCCTTCCAGAACCGAGATATCGGACTTCAAAGTTTTAACCTGAAAAAAAAACATAAGGGGTAACACTGTCGTTTTTGGCCGAAATTTTGACCCCCTCCGATCTTCTTGAAACTCTGGATTCTGACAGAGGGCCACGAGACTTCGACCAGCGCGCAAAAATGGAGGCTCTAGACCCTTCCAGAACCGAGATATCGGACGTCAAAGTTTTGACCTGAAAAAAAAAACATAAGGGGTAACACTGTCGTTTTTGGCCAAAATTTTGACCCCCTCCGATCTTCTTGAAACTCTGGATTCTGACAGAGGGCCACGAGACTTCGACCAGCGCGCAAAAATGGAGGCTCTAGACCCTTCCAGAACCGAGATATCGGACTTCAAAGTTTTGACCTGAAAAAAAACATAAGGGGTAACACTGTCGTTTTTGGCTGAAATTTTGACCCCCTCCGATCTTCTTGAAACTCTGGATTCTGACAGAGGGCCACGAGACTTCGACCAGCGCGCAAAAATGGAGGCTCTAGACCCTTCCAGAGCCGAGATATCGGACGTCAAAGTTTTGACCTGAAAAAAAAACATAAGGGGTAACACTGTCGTTTTTGGCCGAAATTTTGACCCCCTCCGATCTTCTTGAAACTCTGGATTCTGACAGAGGGCCACGAGACTTCGACCAGCGCGCAAAAATGGAGGCTCTAGACCCTTCCAGAACCGAGATATCGGACTTCAAAGTTTTGACCTGAAAAAAAAAACATAAGGGGTAACACTGTCGTTTTTGGCCGAAATTTTGACCCCCTCCGATCTTCTTGAAACTCTGGATTCTGACAGAGGGCCACGAGACTTCGACCAGTGCGCAAAAATGGAGGCTCTAGACCCTTCCAGAGCCGAGATATCGGATGTCAAAGTTTTGACCTGAAAAAAAAAACATAAGGGGTAACACTGTCGTTTTTGGCTGAAATTTTGACCCCCTCCGATCTTCTTGAAACTCTGGATTCTGAAGGAGGGCCACGAGACTTCGACCAGCGCGCAAAAATGGAGGCTCTAGACCCTTCCAGAGCCGAGATATCGGACGTCAAAGTTTTGACCTGAAAAAAAAACATAAGGGGTAACACTGTCGTTTTTGGCCGAAATTTTGACCCCCTCCGATCTTCTTGAAACTCTGGATTCTGACAGAGGGCCACGAGACTTCGACCAGCGCGCAAAAATGGAGGCTCTAGACCCTTCCAGAACCGAGATATCGGACTTCAAAGTTTTGACCTGAAAAAAAAAAACATAAGGGGTAACACTGTCGTTTTTGGCCGAAATTTTGACCCCCTCCGATCTTCTTGAAACTCTGGATTCTGACAGAGGGCCACGAGACTTCGACCAGCGCGCAAAAATGGAGGCTCTAGACACTTCCAGAGCCGAGATATCGGACGTCAAAGTTTTGACCTGAAAAAAAAAACATAAGGGGTAACACTGTCGTTTTTGGCCGAAATTTTGACCCCCTCCGATCTTCTTGAAACTCTGGATTCTGACAGAGGGCCACGAGACTTCGACCAGCGCGCAAAAATGGAGGCTCTAGACCCTTCCAGAGCCGAGATATCGGACTTCAAAGTTTTGACCTGAAAAAAAAACATAAGGGGTAACACTGTCGTTTTTGGCCGAAATTTTGACCCCCTCCGATCTTCTTGAAACTCTGGATTCTGACAGAGGGCCACGAGATTTCGACCAGCGCGCAAAAATGGAGGCTCTAGACCCTTCCAGAGCCGAGATATCGGACGTCAAAGTTTTGACCTGAAAAAAAAAAACATAAGGGGTAACACTGTCGTTTTTGGCCGAAATTTTGACCCCCTCCGATCTTCTTGAAACTCTGGATTCTGACAGAGGGCCACGAGACTTCGACCAGCGCGCAAAAATGGAGGCTCTAGACCCTTCCAGAACCGAGATATCGGACTTCAAAGTTTTGACCTGAAAAAAAAACATAAGGGGTAACACTGTCGTTTTTGGCCGAAATGTTGACCCCCTCCGATCTTCTTGAAACTCTGGATTCTGACAGAGGGCCACGAGACTTCGACCAGCGCGCAAAAATGGAGGCTCTAGACCCTTCCAGAACCGAGATATCGGACTTCAAAGTTTTGACCTGAAAAAAAAAACATAAGGGGTAACACTGTCGTTTTTGGCCGAAATTTTGACCCCCTCCGATCTTCTTGAAACTCTGGATTCTGACAGAGGGCCACGAGACTTCAACCAGCGCGCAAAAATGGAGGCTCTACACCCTTCCAGAACCGAGATATCGGACTTCAAAGTTTTAACCTGAAAAAAAAAAACATAAGGGGTAACACTGTCGTTTTTGGCCGAAATTTTGACCCCCTCCGATCTTCTTGAAACTCTGGATTCTGACAGAGGGCCACGAGACTTCGACCAGCGCGCAAAAATGGAGGCTCTAGACCCTTCCAGAACCGAGATATCGGACGTCAAAGTTTTGACCTGAAAAAAAAACATAAGGGGTAACACTGTCGTTTTTGGCTGAAATTTTGACCCCCTCCGATCTTCTTGAAACTCTGGATTCTGACAGAGGGCCACGAGACTTCGACCAGCGCGCAAAAATGGAGGCTCTAGACCCTTCCAGAGCCGAGATATCGGACGTCAAAGTTTTGACCTGAAAAAAAAACATAAGGGGTAACACTGTCGTTTTTGGCCGAAATTTTGACCCCCTCCGATCTTCTTGAAACTCTGGATTCTGACAGAGGGCCACGAGACTTCGACCAGCGCGCAAAAATGGAGGCTCTAGACCCTTCCAGAGCCGAGATATCGGACGTCAAAGTTTTGACCTGAAAAAAAAACATAAGGGGTAACACTGTCGTTTTTGGCCGAAATTTTGACCCCCTCCGATCTTCTTGAAACTCTGGATTCTGACAGAGGGCCACGAGACTTCGACCAGCGCGCAAAAATGGAGGCTCTAGACCCTTCCAGAACCGAGATATCGGACTTCAAAGTTTTGACCTGAAAAAAAAAACATAAGGGGTAACACTGTCGTTTTTGGCCGAAATTTTGACCCCCTCCGATCTTCTTGAAACTCTGGATTCTGACAGAGGGCCACGAGACTTCGACCAGCGCGCAAAAATGGAGGCTCTAGACCCTTCCAGAGCCGAGATATCGGACGTCAAAGTTTTGACCTGAAAAAAAAACATAAGGGGTAACACTGTCGTTTTTGGCCGAAATTTTGACCCCCTCCGATCTTCTTGAAACTCTGGATTCTGACAGAGGGCCACGAGACTTCGACCAGCGCGCAAAAATGGAGGCTCTAGACCCTTCCAGAGCCGAGATATCGGACGTCAAAGTTTTGACCTGAAAAAAAAAAACATAAGGGGTAACACTGTCGTTTTTGGCCGAAATTTTGACCCCCTCCGATCTTCTTGAAACTCTGGATTCTGACAGAGGGCCACGAGACTTCGACCAGCGCGCAAAAATGGAGGCTCTAGACCCTTCCAGAACCGAGATATCGGACTTCAAAGTTTTGACCTGAAAAAAAAACATAAGGGGTAACACTGTCGTTTTTGGCCGAAATGTTGACCCCCTCCGATCTTCTTGAAACTCTGGATTCTGACAGAGGGCCACGAGACTTCGACCAGCGCGCAAAAATGGAGGCTCTAGACCCTTCCAGAACCGAGATATCGGACTTCAAAGTTTTGACCTGAAAAAAAAACATAAGGGGTAACACTGTCGTTTTTGGCCGAAATTTTGACCCCCTCCGATCTTCTTGAAACTCTGGATTCTGACAGAGGGCCACGAGACTTCGACCAGCGCGCAAAAATGGAGGCTCTAGACCCTTCCAGAGCCGAGATATCGGACGTCAAAGTTTTGACCTGAAAAAAAAAACATAAGGGGTAACACTGTCGTTTTTGGCCGAAATTTTGACCCCCTCCGATCTTCTTGAAACTCTGGATTCTGACAGAGGGCCACGAGACTTCGACCAGCGCGCAAAAATGGAGGCTCTAGACCCTTCCAGAACCGAGATATCGGACTTCAAAGTTTTGACCTGAAAAAAAAACATAAGGGGTAACACTGTCGTTTTTGGCCGAAATTTTGACCCCCTCCGATCTTCTTGAAACTCTGGATTCTGACAGAGGGCCACGAGACTTCGACCAGCGCGCAAAAATGGAGGCTCTAGACCCTTCCAGAGCCGAGATATCGGACGTCAAAGTTTTGACCTGAAAAAAAAGCATAAGGGGTAATACTGTCGTTTTTGGCCGAAATTTTGACCCCCTCCGATCTTCTTGAAACTCTGGATTCTGACAGAGGGCCACGAGACTTCGACCAGCGCGCAAAAATGGAGGCTCTAGACCCTTCCAGAGCCGAGATATCGGACGTCAAAGTTTTGACCTGAAAAAAAAAAACATAAGGGGTAACACTGTCGTTTTTGGCCGAAATTTTGACCCCCTCCGATCTTCTTGAAACTCTGGATTCTGACAGAGGGCCACGAGACTTCGACCAGCGCGCAAAAATGGAGGCTCTAGACCCTTCCAGAACCGAGATATCGGACTTCAAAGTTTTGACCTGAAAAAAAAAACATAAGGGGTAACACTGTCGTTTTTGGCCGAAATTTTGACCCCCTCCGATCGTCTTGAAACTCTGGATTCTGACAGAGGGCCACGAGACTTCGACCAGCGCGCAAAAATGGAGGCTCTAGACCCTTCCAGAACCGAGATATCGGACTTCAAAGTTTTGACCTGAAAAAAAAACATAAGGGGTAACACTGTCGTTTTTGGCCGAAATTTTGACCCCCTCCGATCTTCTTGAAACTCTGGATTCTGACAGAGGGCCACGAGACTTCGACCAGCGCGCAAAAATGGAGGCTCTAGACCCTTCCAGAGCCGAGATATCGGACGTCAAAGTTTTGACCTGAAAAAAAACAACTCAAAATTTCGGCCAAAAACGACAGTGTTACCCCTTATGTTTTTTTTTCAGGTCAAAACTTTGAAGTCCGATATCTCGGTTCTGGAAGGGTCTAGAGCCTCCATTTTTGCGCGCTGGTCGAAGTCTCGTGGCCCTCTGTCAGAATCCAGAGTTTCAAGAAGATCGGAGGGGGTCAAAATTTCGGCCAAAAACGACAGTGTTACCCCTTATGTTTTTTTTTTCAGGTCAAAACTTTGAAGTCCGATATCTCGGTTCTGGAAGGGTCTAGAGCCTCCATTTTTGCGCGCTGGTCGAAGTCTCGTGGCCCTCTGTCAGAATCCAGAGTTTCAAGAAGATCGGAGGGGGTCAAAATTTCGGCCAAAAACGACAGTGTTACCCCTTATGTTTTTTTTTCAGGTCAAAACTTTGACGTCCGATATCTCGGCTCTGGAAGGGTCTAGAGCCTCCATTTTTGCGCGCTGGTCGAAGTCTCGTGGCCCTCTGTCAGAATCCAGAGTTTCAAGAAGATCGAAGGGGGTCAAAATTTCAGCCAAAAATGACAGTGTTACCCCTTATGTTTTTTTTTTCAGGTCAAAACTTTGACGTCCGATATCTCGGCTCTGGAAGGGTCTAGAGCCTCCATTTTTGCGCGCTGGTCGAAGTCTCGTGGCCCTCTGTCAGAATCCAGAGTTTCAAGAAGATCGGAGGGGGTCAAAATTTCGGCCAAAAACGACAGTGTTACCCCTTATGTTTTTTTTTCAGGTCAAAACTTTGAAGTCCGATATCTCGGTTCTGGAAGGGTCTAGAGCCTCCATTTTTGCTCGCTGGTCGAAGTCTCGTGGCCCTCTGTCAGAATCCAGAGTTTCAAGACGATCGGAGGGGGTCAAAATTTCGGCCAAAAACGACAGTGTTACCCCTTATGTTTTTTTTTTCAGGTCAAAACTTTGAAGTCCGATATCTCGGTTCTGGAAGGGTCTAGAGCCTCCATTTTTGCGCGCTGGTCGAAGTCTCGTGGCCCTCTGTCAGAATCCAGAGTTTCAAGAAGATCGGAGGGGGTCAAAATTTCGGCCAAAAACGACAGTGTTACCCCTTATGTTTTTTTTTTCAGGTCAAAACTTTGACGTCCGATATCTCGGCTCTGGAAGGGTCTAGAGCCTCCATTTTTGCGCGCTGGTCGAAGTCTCGTGGCCCTCTGGTCAGAATCCAGAGTTTCAAGAAGATCGGAGGGGGTCAAAATTTCGTCCAAAAACGACAGTGTTACCCCTTATGTTTTTTTTTTCAGGTCAAAACTTTGAAGTCCGATATCTCGGTTCTGGAAGGGTCTAGAGCCTCCATTTTTGCGCGCTGGTCGAAGTCTCGTGGCCCTCTGTCAGAATCCAGAGTTTCAAGAAGATCGGAGGGGGTCAAAATTTCGGCCAAAAACGACAGTGTTACCCCTTATGTTTTTTTTTTCAGGTCAAAACTTTGACGTCCGATATCTCGGCTCTGGAAGGGTCTAGAGCCTCCATTTTTGCGCGCTGGTCGAAGTCTCGTGGCCCTCTGTCAGAATCCAGAGTTTCAAGAAGATCGGAGGGGGTCAAAATTTCGGCCAAAAACGACAGTGTTACCCCTTATGTTTTTTTTTCAGGTCAAAACTTTGAAGTCCGATATCTCGGTTCTGGAAGGGTCTAGAGCCTCCATTTTTGCGCGCTGGTCGAAGTCTCGTGGCCCTCTGTCAGAATCCAGAGTTTCAAGAAGATCGGAGGGGGTCAAAATTTCGGCCAAAAACGACAGTGTTACCCCTTATGTTTTTTTTTTCAGGTCAAAACTTTGACGTCCGATATCTCGGTTCTGGAAGGGTCTAGAGCCTCCATTTTTGCGCGCTGGTCGAAGTCTCGTGGCCCTCTGTCAGAATCCAGAGTTTCAAGAAGATCGGAGGGGGTCAAAATTTCGGCCAAAAACGACAGTGTTACCCCTTATGTTTTTTTTTTTCAGGTCAAAACTTTGACGTCCGATATCTCGGCTCTGGAAGGGTCTAGAGCCTCCATTTTTGCGCGCTGGTCGAAGTCTCGTGGCCCTCTGTCAGAATCCAGAGTTTCAAGAAGATCGGAGGGGGTCAAAATTTCAGCCAAAAATGACAGTGTTACCCCTTATGTTTTTGTTTTCAGGTCAAAACTTTGACGTCCGATATCTCGGCTCTGGAAGGGTCTAGAGCCTCCATTTTTGCGCGCTGGTCGAAGTCTCGTGGCCCTCTGTCAGAATCCAGAGTTTCAAGAAGATCGGAGGGGGTCAAAATTTCGGCCAAAAACGACAGTGTTACCCCTTATGTTTTTTTTTCAGGTCAAAACTTTGAAGTCCGATATCTCGGTTCTGGAAGGGTCTAGAGCCTCCATTTTTGCGCGCTGGTCGAAGTCTCGTGGCCCTCTGTCAGAATCCAGAGTTTCAAGACGATCGGAGGGGGTCAAAATTTCGGCCAAAAACGACAGTGTTACCCCTTATGTTTTTTTTTTCAGGTCAAAACTTTGAAGTCCGATATCTCGGTTCTGGAAGGGTCTAGAGCCTCCATTTTTGCGCGCTGGTCGAAGTCTCGTGGCCCTCTGTCAGAATCCAGAGTTTCAAGAAGATCGGAGGGGGTCAAAATTTCGGCCAAAAACGACAGTGTTACCCCTTATGTTTTTTTTTTTCAGGTCAAAACTTTGACGTCCGATATCTCGGCTCTGGAAGGGTCTAGAGCCTCCATTTTTGCGCGCTGGTCGAAGTCTCGTGGCCCTCTGTCAGAATCCAGAGTTTCAAGAAGATCGGAGGGGGTCAAAATTTCGGCCAAAAACGACAGTGTTACCCCTTATGCTTTTTTTTTCAGGTCAAAACTTTGACGTCCGATATCTCGGCTCTGGAAGGGTCTAGAGCCTCCATTTTTGCGCGCTGGTCGAAGTCTCGTGGCCCTCTGTCAGAATCCAGAGTTTCAAGAAGATCGGAGGGGGTCAAAATTTCGGCCAAAAACGACAGTGTTACCCCTTATGTTTTTTTTTCAGGTCAAAACTTTGAAGTCCGATATCTCGGTTCTGGAAGGGTCTAGAGCCTCCATTTTTGCGCGCTGGTCGAAGTCTCGTGGCCCTCTTTCAGAATCCAGAGTTTCAAGAAGATCGGAGGGGGTCAAAATTTCGGCCAAAAACGACAGTGTTACCTCTTATGTTTTTTTTTTCAGGTCAAAACTTTGACGTCCGATATCTCGCCTCTGGAAGGGTCTAGAGCCTCCATTTTTGCGCGCTGGTCGAAGTCTCGTGGCCCTCTGTCAGAATCCAGAGTTTCAAGAAGATCGGAGGGGGTCAAAATTTCGGCCACGAGACTTCGACCAGCGCGCAAAAATGGAGGCTCTAGACCCTTCCAGAACCGAGATATCGGACTTCAAAGTTTTGACCTGAAAAAAAAACATAAGGGGTAACACTGTCGTTTTTGGCCGAAATGTTGACCCCCTCCGATCTTCTTGAAACTCTGGATTCTGACAGAGGGCCACGAGACTTCGACCAGCGCGCAAAAATGGAGGCTCTAGACCCTTCCAGAACCGAGATATCGGACTTCAAAGTTTTGACCTAAAAAAAAACATAAGGGGTAACACTGTCGTTTTTGGCCAAAATTTTGACCCCCTCCGATCTTCTTGAAACTCTGGATTCTGACAGAGGGCCACGAGACTTCGACCAGCGCGCAAAAATGGAGGCTCTACACCCTTCCAGAACCGAGATATCGGACTTCAAAGTTTTGACCTGAAAAAAAAAAAACATAAGGGGTAACACTGTCGTTTTTGGCCGAATTTTTGACCCCCTCCGATCTTCTTGAAACTCTGGATTCTGAAAGAGGGCCACGAGACTTCGACCAGCGCGCAAAAATGGAGGCTCTAGACCCTTCCAGAGCCGAGATATCGGACGTCAAAGTTTTGACCTGAAAAAAAAAACATAAGGGGTAACACTGTCGTTTTTGGCCGAAATTTTGACCCCCTCCGATCTTCTTGAAACTCTGGATTCTGACAGAGGGCCACGAGACTTCGACCAGCGTGCAAAAATTGAGGCTCTAGACCCTTCCAGAACCGAGATATCGGACTTCAAAGTTTTGACCTGAAAAAAAAATATAAGGGGTAACACTGTCGTTTTTGGCCGAAATTTTGACCCCCTCCGATCTTCTTGAAACTCTGGATTCTGACAGAGGGCCACGAGACTTCGACCAGCGCGCAAAAATGGAGGCTCTAGACCCTTCCAGAGCCGAGATATCGGACGTCAAAGTTTTGACCTGAAAAAAAAAACATAAGGGGTAACACTGTCGTTTTTGGCCGAAATTTTGACCCCCTCCGATCTTCTTGAAACTCTGGATTCTGACAGAGGGCCACGAGACTTCGACCAGCGCGCAAAAATGGAGGCTCTAGACCCTTCCAGAGCCGAGATATCGGACGTCAAAGTTTTGACCTGAAAAAAAAACATAAGGGGTAACACTGTCGTTTTTGGCCGAAATTTTGACCCCCTCCGATCTTCTTGAAACTCTGGATTCTGACAGAGGGCCACGAGACTTCGACCAGCGCGCAAAAATGGAGGCTCTAGACCCTTCCAGAACCGAGATATCGGACTTCAAAGTTTTGACCTGAAAAAAAAAAACATAAGGGGTAACACTGTCGTTTTTGGCCGAAAATTTGACCCCCTCCGATCTTCTTGAAACTCTGGATTCTGACAGAGGGCCACGAGACTTCGACCAGCGCGCAAAAATGGAGGCTCTAGACCCTTCCAGAACCGAGATATCGGACTTCAAAGTTTTGACCTGAAAAAAAAACATAAGGGGTAACACTGTCGTTTTTGGCCGAAATTTTGACCCCCTCCGATCTTCTTGAAACTCTGGATTCTGACAGAGGGCCACGAGACTTCGACCAGCGCGCAAAAATGGAGGCTCTAGACCCTTCCAGAACCGAGATATCGGACTTCAAAGTTTTAACCTGAAAAAAAAAAACATAAGGGGTAACACTGTCGTTTTTGGCCGAAATTTTGACCCCCTCCGATCTTCTTGAAACTCTGGATTCTGACAGAGGGCCACGAGACTTCGACCAGCGCGCAAAAATGGAGGCTCTAGACCCTTCCAGAACCGAGATATCGGACGTCAAAGTTTTGACCTGAAAAAAAAACATAAGGGGTAACACTGTCGTTTTTGGCCGAAATTTTGACCCCCTCCGATCTTCTTGAAACTCTGGATTCTGACAGAGGGCCACGAGACTTCGACCAGCGCGCAAAAATGGAGGCTCTAAACCCTTCCAGAACCGAGATATCGGACTTCAAAGTTTTGACCTGAAAAAAAAACATAAGGGGTAACACTGTCGTTTTTGGCTGAAATTTTGACCCCCTCCGATCTTCTTGAAACTCTGGATTCTGACAGAGGGCCACGAGACTTCGACCAGCGCGCAAAAATGGAGGCTCTAGACCCTTCCAGAGCCGAGATATCGGACGTCAAAGTTTTGACCTGAAAAAAAAAAACATAAGGGGTAACACTGTCGTTTTTGGCCGAAATTTTGACCCCCTCCGATCTTCTTGAAACTCTGGATTCTGACAGAGGGCCACGAGACTTCGACCAGCGCGCAAAAATGGAGGCTCTAGACCCTTCCAGAACCGAGATATCGGACTTCAAAGTTTTGACCTGAAAAAAAAAACATAAGGGGTAACACTGTCGTTTTTGGCCGAAATTTTGACCCCCTCCGATCTTCTTGAAACTCTGGATTCTGACAGAGGGCCACGAAACTTCGACCAGCGCGCAAAAATGGAGGCTCTAGACCCTTCCAGAGCCGAGATATCGGACGTCAAAGTTTTGACCTGAAAAAAAAAACATAAGGGGTAACACTGTCGTTTTTGGCTGAAATTTTGACCCCCTCCGATCTTCTTGAAACTCTGGATTCTGACAGAGGGCCACGAGACTTCGACCAGCGCGCAAAAATGGAGGCTCTAGACCCTTCCAGAGCCGAGATATCGGACGTCAAAGTTTTGACCTGAAAAAAAAAACATAAGGGGTAACACTGTCGTTTTTGGCCGAAATTTTGACCCCCTCCGATCTTCTTGAAACTCTGGATTCTGACAGAGGGCCACGAGACTTCGACCAGCGCGCAAAAATGGAGGCTCTAGACCCTTCCAGAACCGAGATATCGGACTTCAAAGTTTTGACCTGAAAAAAAAAACATAAGGGGAAACACTGTCGTTTTTGGCCGAAATTTTGACCCCCTCCGATCTTCTTGAAACTCTGGATTCTGACAGAGGGCCACGAGACTTCGACCAGCGCGCAAAAATGGAGGCTCTAGACCCTTCCAGAACTGAGATATCGGACTTCAAAGTTTTGACCTGAAAAAAAAACATAAAGGGTAACACTGTCGTTTTTGGCCGAAATTTTGACCCCCTCCGATCTTCTTGAAACTCTGGATTCTGACAGAGGGCCACGAGACTTCGACCAGCGGGCAAAAATGGAGGCTCTAGACCCTTCCAGAGCCGAGATATCGGACGTCAAAGTTTTGACCTGAAAAAAAAAACATAAGGGGTAACACTGTCGTTTTTGGCCGAAATTTTGACCCCCTCCGATCTTCTTGAAACTCTGGATTCTGACAGAGGGCCACGAGACTTCGACCAGCGCGCAAAAATGGAGGCTCTAGACCCTTCCAGAGCCGAGATATCGGACTTCAAAGTTTTGACCTGAAAAAAAAACATAAGGGGTAACACTGTCGTTTTTGGCCGAAATTTTGACCCCCTCCGATCTTCTTGAAACTCTGGATTCTGACAGAGGGCCACGAGATTTCGACCAGCGCGCAAAAATGGAGGCTCTAGACCCTTCCAGAGCCGAGATATCGGACGTCAAAGTTTTGACCTGAAAAAAAAAAACATAAGGGGTAACACTGTCGTTTTTGGCCGAAATTTTGACCCCCTCCGATCTTCTTGAAACTCTGGATTCTGACAGAGGGCCACGAGACTTCGACCAGCGCGCAAAAATGGAGGCTCTAGACCCTTCCAGAACCGAGATATCGGACTTCAAAGTTTTGACCTGAAAAAAAAACATAAGGGGTAACACTGTCGTTTTTGGCCGAAATGTTGACCCCCTCCGATCTTCTTGAAACTCTGGATTCTGACAGAGGGCCACGAGACTTCGACCAGCGCGCAAAAATGGAGGCTCTAGACCCTTCCAGAACCGAGATATCGGACTTCAAAGTTTTGACCTGAAAAAAAAAACATAAGGGGTAACACTGTCGTTTTTGGCCGAAATTTTGACCCCCTCCGATCTTCTTGAAACTCTGGATTCTGACAGAGGGCCACGAGACTTCAACCAGCGCGCAAAAATGGAGGCTCTACACCCTTCCAGAACCGAGATATCGGACTTCAAAGTTTTAACCTGAAAAAAAAACATAAGGGGTAACACTGTCGTTTTTGGCCGAAATTTTGACCCCCTCCGATCTTCTTGAAACTCTGGATTCTGACAGAGGGCCACGAGACTTCGACCAGCGCGCAAAAATGGAGGCTCTAGACCCTTCCAGAACCGAGATATCGGACGTCAAAGTTTTGACCTGAAAAAAAAACATAAGGGGTAACACTGTCGTTTTTGGCTGAAATTTTGACCCCCTCCGATCTTCTTGAAACTCTGGATTCTGACAGAGGGCCACGAGACTTCGACCAGCGCGCAAAAATGGAGGCTCTAGACCCTTCCAGAGCCGAGATATCGGACGTCAAAGTTTTGACCTGAAAAAAAAACATAAGGGGTAACACTGTCGTTTTTGGCCGAAATTTTGACCCCCTCCGATCTTCTTGAAACTCTGGATTCTGACAGAGGGCCACGAGACTTCGACCAGCGCGCAAAAATGGAGGCTCTAGACCCTTCCAGAGCCGAGATATCGGACGTCAAAGTTTTGACCTGAAAAAAAAACATAAGGGGTAACACTGTCGTTTTTGGCCGAAATTTTGACCCCCTCCGATCTTCTTGAAACTCTGGATTCTGACAGAGGGCCACGAGACTTCGACCAGCGCGCAAAAATGGAGGCTCTAGACCCTTCCAGAACCGAGATATCGGACTTCAAAGTTTTGACCTGAAAAAAAAAACATAAGGGGTAACACTGTCGTTTTTGGCCGAAATTTTGACCCCCTCCGATCTTCTTGAAACTCTGGATTCTGACAGAGGGCCACGAGACTTCGACCAGCGCGCAAAAATGGAGGCTCTAGACCCTTCCAGAGCCGAGATATCGGACGTCAAAGTTTTGACCTGAAAAAAAAACATAAGGGGTAACACTGTCGTTTTTGGCCGAAATTTTGACCCCCTCCGATCTTCTTGAAACTCTGGATTCTGACAGAGGGCCACGAGACTTCGACCAGCGCGCAAAAATGGAGGCTCTAGACCCTTCCAGAGCCGAGATATCGGACGTCAAAGTTTTGACCTGAAAAAAAAAAACATAAGGGGTAACACTGTCGTTTTTGGCCGAAATTTTGACCCCCTCCGATCTTCTTGAAACTCTGGATTCTGACAGAGGGCCACGAGACTTCGACCAGCGCGCAAAAATGGAGGCTCTAGACCCTTCCAGAACCGAGATATCGGACTTCAAAGTTTTGACCTGAAAAAAAAACATAAGGGGTAACACTGTCGTTTTTGGCCGAAATGTTGACCCCCTCCGATCTTCTTGAAACTCTGGATTCTGACAGAGGGCCACGAGACTTCGACCAGCGCGCAAAAATGGAGGCTCTAGACCCTTCCAGAACCGAGATATCGGACTTCAAAGTTTTGACCTGAAAAAAAAACATAAGGGGTAACACTGTCGTTTTTGGCCGAAATTTTGACCCCCTCCGATCTTCTTGAAACTCTGGATTCTGACAGAGGGCCACGAGACTTCGACCAGCGCGCAAAAATGGAGGCTCTAGACCCTTCCAGAGCCGAGATATCGGACGTCAAAGTTTTGACCTGAAAAAAAAAAACATAAGGGGTAACACTGTCGTTTTTGGCCGAAATTTTGACCCCCTCCGATCTTCTTGAAACTCTGGATTCTGACAGAGGGCCACGAGACTTCGACCAGCGCGCAAAAATGGAGGCTCTAGACCCTTCCAGAACCGAGATATCGGACGTCAAAGTTTTGACCTGAAAAAAAAAAACATAAGGGGTAACACTGTCGTTTTTGGCTGAAATTTTGACCCCCTCCGATCTTCTTGAAACTCTGGATTCTGACAGAGGGCCACGAGACTTCGACCAGCGCGCAAAAATGGAGGCTCTAGACCCTTCCAGAGCCGAGATATCGGACGTCAAAGTTTTGACCTGAAAAAAAAACATAAGGGGTAACACTGTCGTTTTTGGCCGAAATTTTGACCCCCTCCGATCTTCTTGAAACTCTGGATTCTGACAGAGGGCCACGAGACTTCGACCAGCGCGCAAAAATGGAGGCTCTAGACCCTTCCAGAACCGAGATATCGGACTTCAAAGTTTTGACCTGAAAAAAAAAACATAAGGGGTAACACTGTCGTTTTTGGCCGAAATTTTGACCCCCTCCGATCTTCTTGAAACTCTGGATTCTGACAGAGGGCCACGAGACTTCGACCAGCGCGCAAAAATGGAGGCTCTAGACCCTTCCAGAGCCGAGATATCGGACGTCAAAGTTTTGACCTGAAAAAAAAAACATAAGGGGTAACACTGTCGTTTTTGGCCGAAATTTTGACCCCCTCCGATCTTCTTGAAACTCTGGATTCTGACAGAGGGCCACGAGACTTCGACCAGCGCGCAAAAATGGAGGCTCTAGACCCTTCCAGAACCGAGATATCGGACTTCAAAGTTTTGACCTGAAAAAAAAACATAAGGGGTAACACTGTCGTTTTTGGCCGAAATTTTGACCCCCTCCGATCTTCTTGAAACTCTGGATTCTGACAGAGGGCCACGAGACTTCGACCAGCGCGCAAAAATGGAGGCTCTAGACCCTTCCAGAGCCGAGATATCGGACGTCAAAGTTTTGACCTGAAAAAAAAGCATAAGGGGTAATACTGTCGTTTTTGGCCGAAATTTTGACCCCCTCCGATCTTCTTGAAACTCTGGATTCTGACAGAGGGCCACGAGACTTCGACCAGCGCGCAAAAATGGAGGCTCTAGACCCTTCCAGAGCCGAGATATCGGACGTCAAAGTTTTGACCTGAAAAAAAAAAACATAAGGGGTAACACTGTCGTTTTTGGCCGAAATTTTGACCCCCTCCGATCTTCTTGAAACTCTGGATTCTGACAGAGGGCCACGAGACTTCGACCAGCGCGCAAAAATGGAGGCTCTAGACCCTTCCAGAACCGAGATATCGGACTTCAAAGTTTTGACCTGAAAAAAAAAACATAAGGGGTAACACTGTCGTTTTTGGCCGAAATTTTGACCCCCTCCGATCGTCTTGAAACTCTGGATTCTGACAGAGGGCCACGAGACTTCGACCAGCGCGCAAAAATGGAGGCTCTAGACCCTTCCAGAGCCGAGATATCGGACGTCAAAGTTTTGACCTGAAAAAAAAAAACATAAGGGGTAACACTGTCGTTTTTGGCCGAAATTTTGACCCCCTCCGATCTTCTTGAAACTCTGGATTCTGACAGAGGGCCACGAGACTTCGACCAGCGCGCAAAAATGGAGGCTCTAGACCCTTCCAGAACCGAGATATCGGACTTCAAAGTTTTGACCTGAAAAAAAAACATAAGGGGTAACACTGTCGTTTTTGGCCGAAATGTTGACCCCCTCCGATCTTCTTGAAACTCTGGATTCTGACAGAGGGCCACGAGACTTCGACCAGCGCGCAAAAATGGAGGCTCTAGACCCTTCCAGAACCGAGATATCGGACTTCAAAGTTTTGACCTGAAAAAAAAACATAAGGGGTAACACTGTCGTTTTTGGCCGAAATTTTGACCCCCTCCGATCTTCTTGAAACTCTGGATTCTGACAGAGGGCCACGAGACTTCGACCAGCGCGCAAAAATGGAGGCTCTAGACCCTTCCAGAGCCGAGATATCGGACGTCAAAGTTTTGACCTGAAAAAAAAAAACATAAGGGGTAACACTGTCGTTTTTGGCCGAAATTTTGACCCCCTCCGATCTTCTTGAAACTCTGGATTCTGACAGAGGGCCACGAGACTTCGACCAGCGCGCAAAAATGGAGGCTCTAGACCCTTCCAGAACCGAGATATCGGACGTCAAAGTTTTGACCTGAAAAAAAAAAAACATAAGGGGTAACACTGTCGTTTTTGGCTGAAATTTTGACCCCCTCCGATCTTCTTGAAACTCTGGATTCTGACAGAGGGCCACGAGACTTCGACCAGCGCGCAAAAATGGAGGCTCTAGACCCTTCCAGAGCCGAGATATCGGACGTCAAAGTTTTGACCTGAAAAAAAAACATAAGGGGTAACACTGTCGTTTTTGGCCGAAATTTTGACCCCCTCCGATCTTCTTGAAACTCTGGATTCTGACAGAGGGCCACGAGACTTCGACCAGCGCGCAAAAATGGAGGCTCTAGACCCTTCCAGAACCGAGATATCGGACTTCAAAGTTTTGACCTGAAAAAAAAAACATAAGGGGTAACACTGTCGTTTTTGGCCGAAATTTTGACCCCCTCCGATCTTCTTGAAACTCTGGATTCTGACAGAGGGCCACGAGACTTCGACCAGCGCGCAAAAATGGAGGCTCTAGACCCTTCCAGAGCCGAGATATCGGACGTCAAAGTTTTGACCTGAAAAAAAAAACATAAGGGGTAACACTGTCGTTTTTGGCCGAAATTTTGACCCCCTCCGATCTTCTTGAAACTCTGGATTCTGACAGAGGGCCACGAGACTTCGACCAGCGCGCAAAAATGGAGGCTCTAGACCCTTCCAGAACCGAGATATCGGACTTCAAAGTTTTGACCTGAAAAAAAAACATAAGGGGTAACACTGTCGTTTTTGGCCGAAATTTTGACCCCCTCCGATCTTCTTGAAACTCTGGATTCTGACAGAGGGCCACGAGACTTCGACCAGCGCGCAAAAATGGAGGCTCTAGACCCTTCCAGAGCCGAGATATCGGACGTCAAAGTTTTGACCTGAAAAAAAAGCATAAGGGGTAATACTGTCGTTTTTGGCCGAAATTTTGACCCCCTCCGATCTTCTTGAAACTCTGGATTCTGACAGAGGGCCACGAGACTTCGACCAGCGCGCAAAAATGGAGGCTCTAGACCCTTCCAGAGCCGAGATATCGGACGTCAAAGTTTTGACCTGAAAAAAAAAAACATAAGGGGTAACACTGTCGTTTTTGGCCGAAATTTTGACCCCCTCCGATCTTCTTGAAACTCTGGATTCTGACAGAGGGCCACGAGACTTCGACCAGCGCGCAAAAATGGAGGCTCTAGACCCTTCCAGAACCGAGATATCGGACTTCAAAGTTTTGACCTGAAAAAAAAAACATAAGGGGTAACACTGTCGTTTTTGGCCGAAATTTTGACCCCCTCCGATCGTCTTGAAACTCTGGATTCTGACAGAGGGCCACGAGACTTCGACCAGCGCGCAAAAATGGAGGCTCTAGACCCTTCCAGAACCGAGATATCGGACTTCAAAGTTTTGACCTGAAAAAAAAACATAAGGGGTAACACTGTCGTTTTTGGCCGAAATTTTGACCCCCTCCGATCTTCTTGAAACTCTGGATTCTGACAGAGGGCCACGAGACTTCGACCAGCGCGCAAAAATGGAGGCTCTAGACCCTTCCAGAGCCGAGATATCGGACGTCAAAGTTTTGACCTGAAAAAAAACAACTCAAAATTTCGGCCAAAAACGACAGTGTTACCCCTTATGTTTTTTTTTCAGGTCAAAACTTTGAAGTCCGATATCTCGGTTCTGGAAGGGTCTAGAGCCTCCATTTTTGCGCGCTGGTCGAAGTCTCGTGGCCCTCTGTCAGAATCCAGAGTTTCAAGAAGATCGGAGGGGGTCAAAATTTCGGCCAAAAACGACAGTGTTACCCCTTATGTTTTTTTTTTCAGGTCAAAACTTTGAAGTCCGATATCTCGGTTCTGGAAGGGTCTAGAGCCTCCATTTTTGCGCGCTGGTCGAAGTCTCGTGGCCCTCTGTCAGAATCTAGAGTTTCAAGAAGATCGGAGGGGGTCAAAATTTCGGCCAAAAACGACAGTGTTACCCCTTATGTTTTTTTTTTCAGGTCAAAACTTTGAAGTCCGATATCTCGGTTCTGGAAGGGTCTAGAGCCTCCATTTTTGCGCGCTGGTCGAAGTCTCGTGGCCCTCTGTCAGAATCCAGAGTTTCAAGAAGATCGGAGGGGGTCAAAATTTCGGCCAAAAACGACAGTGTTACCCCTTATGTTTTTTTTTCAGGTCAAAACTTTGACGTCCGATATCTCGGCTCTGGAAGGGTCTAGAGCCTCCATTTTTGCGCGCTGGTCGAAGTCTCGTGGCCCTCTGTCAGAATCCAGAGTTTCAAGAAGATCGAAGGGGGTCAAAATTTCAGCCAAAAATGACAGTGTTACCCCTTATGTTTTTTTTTTCAGGTCAAAACTTTGACGTCCGATATCTCGGCTCTGGAAGGGTCTAGAGCCTCCATTTTTGCGCGCTGGTCGAAGTCTCGTGGCCCTCTGTCAGAATCCAGAGTTTCAAGAAGATCGGAGGGGGTCAAAATTTCGGCCAAAAACGACAGTGTTACCCCTTATGTTTTTTTTTTCAGGTCAAAACTTTGAAGTCCGATATCTCGGTTCTGGAAGGGTCTAGAGCCTCCATTTTTGCGCGCTGGTCGAAGTCTCGTGGCCCTCTGTCAGAATCCAGAGTTTCAAGAAGATCGGAGGGGGTCAAAATTTCGGCCAAAAACGACAGTGTTACCCCTTATGTTTTTTTTTTCAGGTCAAAACTTTGACGTCCGATATCTCGGCTCTGGAAGGGTCTAGAGCCTCCATTTTTGCGCGCTGGTCGAAGTCTCGTGGCCCTCTGGTCAGAATCCAGAGTTTCAAGAAGATCGGAGGGGGTCAAAATTTCGTCCAAAAACGACAGTGTTACCCCTTATGTTTTTTTTTCAGGTCAAAACTTTGACGTCCGATATCTCGGCTCTGGAAGGGTCTAGAGCCTCCATTTTTGCGCGCTGGTCGAAGTCTCGTGGCCCTCTGTCAGAATCCAGAGTTTCAAGAAGATCGAAGGGGGTCAAAATTTCAGCCAAAAATGACAGTGTTACCCCTTATGTTTTTTTTTTCAGGTCAAAACTTTGACGTCCGATATCTCGGCTCTGGAAGGGTCTAGAGCCTCCATTTTTGCGCGCTGGTTGAAGTCTCGTGGCCCTCTGTCAGAATCCAGAGTTTCAAGAAGATCGGAGGGGGTCAAAATTTCGGCCAAAAACGACAGTGTTACCCCTTATGTTTTTTTTTCAGGTCAAAACTTTGAAGTCCGATATCTCGGTTCTGGAAGGGTCTAGAGCCTCCATTTTTGCTCGCTGGTCGAAGTCTCGTGGCCCTCTGTCAGAATCCAGAGTTTCAAGACGATCGGAGGGGGTCAAAATTTCGGCCAAAAACGACAGTGTTACCCCTTATGTTTTTTTTTTCAGGTCAAAACTTTGAAGTCCGATATCTCGGTTCTGGAAGGGTCTAGAGCCTCCATTTTTGCGCGCTGGTCGAAGTCTCGTGGCCCTCTGTCAGAATCCAGAGTTTCAAGAAGATCGGAGGGGGTCAAAATTTCGGCCAAAAACGACAGTGTTACCCCTTATGTTTTTTTTTTCAGGTCAAAACTTTGACGTCCGATATCTCGGCTCTGGAAGGGTCTAGAGCCTCCATTTTTGCGCGCTGGTCGAAGTCTCGTGGCCCTCTGGTCAGAATCCAGAGTTTCAAGAAGATCGGAGGGGGTCAAAATTTCGTCCAAAAACGACAGTGTTACCCCTTATGTTTTTTTTTTCAGGTCAAAACTTTGAAGTCCGATATCTCGGTTCTGGAAGGGTCTAGAGCCTCCATTTTTGCGCGCTGGTCGAAGTCTCGTGGCCCTCTGTCAGAATCCAGAGTTTCAAGAAGATCGGAGGGGGTCAAAATTTCGGCCAAAAACGACAGTGTTACCCCTTATGTTTTTTTTTTCAGGTCAAAACTTTGACGTCCGATATCTCGGCTCTGGAAGGGTCTAGAGCCTCCATTTTTGCGCGCTGGTCGAAGTCTCGTGGCCCTCTGTCAGAATCCAGAGTTTCAAGAAGATCGGAGGGGGTCAAAATTTCGGCCAAAAACGACAGTGTTACCCCTTATGTTTTTTTTTCAGGTCAAAACTTTGAAGTCCGATATCTCGGTTCTGGAAGGGTCTAGAGCCTCCATTTTTGCGCGCTGGTCGAAGTCTCGTGGCCCTCTGTCAGAATCCAGAGTTTCAAGAAGATCGGAGGGGGTCAAAATTTCGGCCAAAAACGACAGTGTTACCCCTTATGTTTTTTTTTTCAGGTCAAAACTTTGACGTCCGATATCTCGGTTCTGGAAGGGTCTAGAGCCTCCATTTTTGCGCGCTGGTCGAAGTCTCGTGGCCCTCTGTCAGAATCCAGAGTTTCAAGAAGATCGGAGGGGGTCAAAATTTCGGCCAAAAACGACAGTGTTACCCCTTATGTTTTTTTTTTTCAGGTCAAAACTTTGACGTCCGATATCTCGGCTCTGGAAGGGTCTAGAGCCTCCATTTTTGCGCGCTGGTCGAAGTCTCGTGGCCCTCTGTCAGAATCCAGAGTTTCAAGAAGATCGGAGGGGGTCAAAATTTCAGCCAAAAATGACAGTGTTACCCCTTATGTTTTTGTTTTCAGGTCAAAACTTTGACGTCCGATATCTCGGCTCTGGAAGGGTCTAGAGCCTCCATTTTTGCGCGCTGGTCGAAGTCTCGTGGCCCTCTGTCAGAATCCAGAGTTTCAAGAAGATCGGAGGGGGTCAAAATTTCGGCCAAAAACGACAGTGTTACCCCTTATGTTTTTTTTTCAGGTCAAAACTTTGAAGTCCGATATCTCGGTTCTGGAAGGGTCTAGAGCCTCCATTTTTGCGCGCTGGTCGAAGTCTCGTGGCCCTCTGTCAGAATCCAGAGTTTCAAGACGATCGGAGGGGGTCAAAATTTCGGCCAAAAACGACAGTGTTACCCCTTATGTTTTTTTTTTCAGGTCAAAACTTTGAAGTCCGATATCTCGGTTCTGGAAGGGTCTAGAGCCTCCATTTTTGCGCGCTGGTCGAAGTCTCGTGGCCCTCTGTCAGAATCCAGAGTTTCAAGAAGATCGGAGGGGGTCAAAATTCGGCCAAAAACGACAGTGTTACCCCTTATGTTTTTTTTTCAGGTCAAAACTTTGAAGTCCGATATCTCGGTTCTGGAAGGGTCTAGAGCCTCCATTTTTGCTCGCTGGTCGAAGTCTCGTGGCCCTCTGTCAGAATCCAGAGTTTCAAGACGATCGGAGGGGGTCAAAATTTCGGCCAAAAACGACAGTGTTACCCCTTATGTTTTTTTTTTCAGGTCAAAACTTTGAAGTCCGATATCTCGGTTCTGGAAGGGTCTAGAGCCTCCATTTTTGCGCGCTGGTCGAAGTCTCGTGGCCCTCTGTCAGAATCCAGAGTTTCAAGAAGATCGGAGGGGGTCAAAATTTCGGCCAAAAACGACAGTGTTACCCCTTATGTTTTTTTTTTCAGGTCAAAACTTTGACGTCCGATATCTCGGCTCTGGAAGGGTCTAGAGCCTCCATTTTTGCGCGCTGGTCGAAGTCTCGTGGCCCTCTGGTCAGAATCCAGAGTTTCAAGAAGATCGGAGGGGGTCAAAATTTCGTCCAAAAACGACAGTGTTACCCCTTATGTTTTTTTTTTCAGGTCAAAACTTTGAAGTCCGATATCTCGGTTCTGGAAGGGTCTAGAGCCTCCATTTTTGCGCGCTGGTCGAAGTCTCGTGGCCCTCTGTCAGAATCCAGAGTTTCAAGAAGATCGGAGGGGGTCAAAATTTCGGCCAAAAACGACAGTGTTACCCCTTATGTTTTTTTTTTCAGGTCAAAACTTTGACGTCCGATATCTCGGCTCTGGAAGGGTCTAGAGCCTCCATTTTTGCGCGCTGGTCGAAGTCTCGTGGCCCTCTGTCAGAATCCAGAGTTTCAAGAAGATCGGAGGGGGTCAAAATTTCGGCCAAAAACGACAGTGTTACCCCTTATGTTTTTTTTTTCAGGTCAAAACTTTGAAGTCCGATATCTCGGTTCTGGAAGGGTCTAGAGCCTCCATTTTTGCGCGCTGGTCGAAGTCTCGTGGCCCTCTGTCAGAATCCAGAGTTTCAAGAAGATCGGAGGGGGTCAAAATTTCGGCCAAAAACGACAGTGTTACCCCTTATGTTTTTTTTTTCAGGTCAAAACTTTGACGTCCGATATCTCGGTTCTGGAAGGGTCTAGAGCCTCCATTTTTGCGCGCTGGTCGAAGTCTCGTGGCCCTCTGTCAGAATCCAGAGTTTCAAGAAGATCGGAGGGGGTCAAAATTTCGGCCAAAAACGACAGTGTTACCCCTTATGTTTTTTTTTTCAGGTCAAAACTTTGACGTCCGATATCTCGGCTCTGGAAGGGTCTAGAGCCTCCATTTTTGCGCGCTGGTCGAAGTCTCGTGGCCCTCTGTCAGAATCCAGAGTTTCAAGAAGATCGGAGGGGGTCAAAATTTCAGCCAAAAATGACAGTGTTACCCCTTATGTTTTTGTTTTCAGGTCAAAACTTTGACGTCCGATATCTCGGCTCTGGAAGGGTCTAGAGCCTCCATTTTTGCGCGCTGGTCGAAGTCTCGTGGCCCTCTGTCAGAATCCAGAGTTTCAAGAAGATCGGAGGGGGTCAAAATTTCGGCCAAAAACGACAGTGTTACCCCTTATGTTTTTTTTTCAGGTCAAAACTTTGAAGTCCGATATCTCGGTTCTGGAAGGGTCTAGAGCCTCCATTTTTGCGCGCTGGTCGAAGTCTCGTGGCCCTCTGTCAGAATCCAGAGTTTCAAGACGATCGGAGGGGGTCAAAATTTCGGCCAAAAACGACAGTGTTACCCCTTATGTTTTTTTTTTCAGGTCAAAACTTTGAAGTCCGATATCTCGGTTCTGGAAGGGTCTAGAGCCTCCATTTTTGCGCGCTGGTCGAAGTCTCGTGGCCCTCTGTCAGAATCCAGAGTTTCAAGAAGATCGGAGGGGGTCAAAAATTCGGCCAAAAACGACAGTGTTACCCCTTATGTTTTTTTTTTTCAGGTCAAAACTTTGACGTCCGATATCTCGGCTCTGGAAGGGTCTAGAGCCTCCATTTTTGCGCGCTGGTCGAAGTCTCGTGGCCCTCTGTCAGAATCCAGAGTTTCAAGAAGATCGGAGGGGGTCAAAATTTCGGCCAAAAACGACAGTGTTACCCCTTATGCTTTTTTTTTCAGGTCAAAACTTTGACGTCCGATATCTCGGCTCTGGAAGGGTCTAGAGCCTCCATTTTTGCGCGCTGGTCGAAGTCTCGTGGCCCTCTGTCAGAATCCAGAGTTTCAAGAAGATCGGAGGGGGTCAAAATTTCGGCCAAAAACGACAGTGTTACCCCTTATGTTTTTTTTTCAGGTCAAAACTTTGAAGTCCGATATCTCGGTTCTGGAAGGGTCTAGAGCCTCCATTTTTGCGCGCTGGTCGAAGTCTCGTGGCCCTCTGTCAGAATCCAGAGTTTCAAGAAGATCGGAGGGGGTCAAAATTTCGGCCAAAAACGACAGTGTTACCCCTTATGTTTTTTTTTTCAGGTCAAAACTTTGACGTCCGATATCTCGGCTCTGGAAGGGTCTAGAGCCTCCATTTTTGCGCGCTGGTCGAAGTCTCGTGGCCCTCTGTCAGAATCCAGAGTTTCAAGAAGATCGGAGGGGGTCAAAATTTCGGCCACGAGACTTCGACCAGCGCGCAAAAATGGAGGCTCTAGACCCTTCCAGAACCGAGATATCGGACTTCAAAGTTTTGACCTGAAAAAAAAACATAAGGGGTAACACTGTCGTTTTTGGCCGAAATGTTGACCCCCTCCGATCTTCTTGAAACTCTGGATTCTGACAGAGGGCCACGAGACTTCGACCAGCGCGCAAAAATGGAGGCTCTAGACCCTTCCAGAACCGAGATATCGGACTTCAAAGTTTTGACCTGAAAAAAAACATAAGGGGTAACACTGTCGTTTTTGGCCAAAATTTTGACCCCCTCCGATCTTCTTGAAACTCTGGATTCTGACAGAGGGCCACGAGACTTCGACCAGCGCGCAAAAATGGAGGCTCTACACCCTTCCAGAACCGAGATATCGGACTTCAAAGTTTTGACCTGAAAAAAAAAAAACATAAGGGGTAACACTGTCGTTTTTGGCCGAATTTTTGACCCCCTCCGATCTTCTTGAAACTCTGGATTCTGACAGAGGGCCACGAGACTTCGACCAGCGCGCAAAAATGGAGGCTCTAGACCCTTCCAGAGCCGAGATATCGGACGTCAAAGTTTTGACCTGAAAAAAAAAACATAAGGGGTAACACTGTCGTTTTTGGCCGAAATTTTGACCCCCTCCGATCTTCTTGAAACTCTGGATTCTGACAGAGGGCCACGAGACTTCGACCAGCGTGCAAAAATTGAGGCTCTAGACCCTTCCAGAACCGAGATATCGGACTTCAAAGTTTTGACCTGAAAAAAAAATATAAGGGGTAACACTGTCGTTTTTGGCCGAAATTTTGACCCCCTCCGATCTTCTTGAAACTCTGGATTCTGACAGAGGGCCACGAGACTTCGACCAGCGCGCAAAAATGGAGGCTCTAGACCCTTCCAGAGCCGAGATATCGGACGTCAAAGTTTTGACCTGAAAAAAAAAACATAAGGGGTAACACTGTCGTTTTTGGCCGAAATTTTGACCCCCTCCGATCTTCTTGAAACTCTGGATTCTGACAGAGGGCCACGAGACTTCGACCAGCGCGCAAAAATGGAGGCTCTAGACCCTTCCAGAGCCGAGATATCGGACGTCAAAGTTTTGACCTGAAAAAAAAAACATAAGGGGTAACACTGTCGTTTTTGGCCGAAATTTTGACCCCCTCCGATCTTCTTGAAACTCTGGATTCTGACAGAGGGCCACGAGACTTCGACCAGCGCGCAAAAATGGAGGCTCTAGACCCTTCCAGAACCGAGATATCGGACTTCAAAGTTTTGACCTGAAAAAAAAAAACATAAGGGGTAACACTGTCGTTTTTGGCCGAAAATTTGACCCCCTCCGATCTTCTTGAAACTCTGGATTCTGACAGAGGGCCACGAGACTTCGACCAGCGCGCAAAAATGGAGGCTCTAGACCCTTCCAGAACCGAGATATCGGACTTCAAAGTTTTGACCTGAAAAAAAAACATAAGGGGTAACACTGTCGTTTTTGGCCGAAATTTTGACCCCCTCCGATCTTCTTGAAACTCTGGATTCTGACAGAGGGCCACGAGACTTCGACCAGCGCGCAAAAATGGAGGCTCTAGACCCTTCCAGAACCGAGATATCGGACTTCAAAGTTTTAACCTGAAAAAAAAACATAAGGGGTAACACTGTCGTTTTTGGCCGAAATTTTGACCCCCTCCGATCTTCTTGAAACTCTGGATTCTGACAGAGGGCCACGAGACTTCGACCAGCGCGCAAAAATGGAGGCTCTAGACCCTTCCAGAACCGAGATATCGGACGTCAAAGTTTTGACCTGAAAAAAAAACATAAGGGGTAACACTGTCGTTTTTGGCCGAAATTTTGACCCCCTCCGATCTTCTTGAAACTCTGGATTCTGACAGAGGGCCACGAGACTTCGACCAGCGCGCAAAAATGGAGGCTCTAAACCCTTCCAGAACCGAGATATCGGACTTCAAAGTTTTGACCTGAAAAAAAAACATAAGGGGTAACACTGTCGTTTTTGGCTGAAATTTTGACCCCCTCCGATCTTCTTGAAACTCTGGATTCTGACAGAGGGCCACGAGACTTCGACCAGCGCGCAAAAATGGAGGCTCTAGACCCTTCCAGAGCCGAGATATCGGACGTCAAAGTTTTGACCTGAAAAAAAAAAAAACATAAGGGGTAACACTGTCGTTTTTGGCCGAAATTTTGACCCCCTCCGATCTTCTTGAAACTCTGGATTCTGACAGAGGGCCACGAGACTTCGACCAGCGCGCAAAAATGGAGGCTCTAGACCCTTCCAGAACCGAGATATCGGACTTCAAAGTTTTGACCTGAAAAAAAAAACATAAGGGGTAACACTGTCGTTTTTGGCCGAAATTTTGACCCCCTCCGATCTTCTTGAAACTCTGGATTCTGACAGAGGGCCACGAAACTTCGACCAGCGCGCAAAAATGGAGGCTCTAGACCCTTCCAGAGCCGAGATATCGGACGTCAAAGTTTTGACCTGAAAAAAAAAACATAAGGGGTAACACTGTCGTTTTTGGCTGAAATTTTGACCCCCTCCGATCTTCTTGAAACTCTGGATTCTGACAGAGGGCCACGAGACTTCGACCAGCGCGCAAAAATGGAGGCTCTAGACCCTTCCAGAGCCGAGATATCGGACGTCAAAGTTTTGACCTGAAAAAAAAAACATAAGGGGTAACACTGTCGTTTTTGGCCGAAATTTTGACCCCCTCCGATCTTCTTGAAACTCTGGATTCTGACAGAGGGCCACGAGACTTCGACCAGCGCGCAAAAATGGAGGCTCTAGACCCTTCCAGAACCGAGATATCGGACTTCAAAGTTTTGACCTGAAAAAAAAAACATAAGGGGAAACACTGTCGTTTTTGGCCGAAATTTTGACCCCCTCCGATCTTCTTGAAACTCTGGATTCTGACAGAGGGCCACGAGACTTCGACCAGCGCGCAAAAATGGAGGCTCTAGACCCTTCCAGAACTGAGATATCGGACTTCAAAGTTTTGACCTGAAAAAAAAACATTAAGGGTAACACTGTCGTTTTTGGCCGAAATTTTGACCCCCTCCGATCTTCTTGAAACTCTGGATTCTGACAGAGGGCCACGAGACTTCGACCAGCGCGCAAAAATGGAGGCTCTAGACCCTTCCAGAGCCGAGATATCGGACGTCAAAGTTTTGACCTGAAAAAAAAAACATAAGGGGTAACACTGTCGTTTTTGGCCGAAATTTTGACCCCCTCCGATCTTCTTGAAACTCTGGATTCTGACAGAGGGCCACGAGACTTCGACCAGCACGCAAAAATTGAGGCTCTAGACCCTTCCAGAACCGAGATATCGGACTTCAAAGTTTTGACCTGAAAAAAAAAATATAAGGGGTAACACTGTCGTTTTTGGCCGAAATTTTGACCCCCTCCGATCTTCTTGAAACTCTGGATTCTGACAGAGGGCCACGAGACTTCGACCAGCGCGCAAAAATGGAGGCTCTAGACCCTTCCAGAGCTGAGATATCGGACGTCAAAGTTTTGACCTGAAAAAAAAACATAAGGGGTAACACTGTCGTTTTTGGCCGAAATTTTGACCCCCTCCGATCTTCTTGAAACTCTGGATTCTGACAGAGGGCCACGAGACTTCGACAAGCGCGCAAAAATGGAGGCTCTAGACCCTTCCAGAGCCGAGATATCGGACGTCAAAGTTTTGACCTGAAAAAAAAACATAAGGGGTAACACTGTCGTTTTTGGCCGAAATTTTGACCCCCTCCGATCTTCTTGAAACTCTGGATTCTGACAGAGGGCCACGAGACTTCGACCAGCGCGCAAAAATGGAGGCTCTAGACCCTTCCAGAACCGAGATATCGGACTTCAAAGTTTTGACCTGAAAAAAAAAAAACATAAGGGGTAACACTGTCGTTTTTGGCCGAAAATTTGACCCCCTCCGATCTTCTTGAAACTCTGGATTCTGACAGAGGGCCACGAGACTTCGACCAGCGCGCAAAAATGGAGGCTCTAGACCCTTCCAGAACCGAGATATCGGACTTCAAAGTTTTGACCTGAAAAAAAAACATAAGGGGTAACACTGTCGTTTTTGGCCGAAATTTTGACCCCCTCCGATCTTCTTGAAACTCTGGATTCTGACAGAGGGCCACGAGACTTCGACCAGCGCGCAAAAATGGAGGCTCTAGACCCTTCCAGAACCGAGATATCGGACTTCAAAGTTTTAACCTGAAAAAAAAACATAAGGGGTAACACTGTCGTTTTTGGCCGAAATTTTGACCCCCTCCGATCTTCTTGAAACTCTGGATTCTGACAGAGGGCCACGAGACTTTGACCAGCGCGCAAAAATGGAGGCTCTAGACCCTTCCAGAGCCGAGATATCGGACGTCAAAGTTTTGACCTGAAAAAAAAAACATAAGGGGTAACACTGTCGTTTTTGGCCGAAATTTTGACCCCCTCCGATCTTCTTGAAACTCTGGATTCTGACAGAGGGCCACGAGACTTCGACAAGCGCGCAAAAATGGAGGCTCTAGACCCTTCCAGAGCCGAGATATCGGACGTCAAAGTTTTGACCTGAAAAAAAAACATAAGGGGTAACACTGTCGTTTTTGGCCGAAATTTTGACCCCCTCCGATCTTCTTGAAACTCTGGATTCTGACAGAGGGCCACGAGACTTCGACCAGCGCGCAAAAATGGAGGCTCTAGACCCTTACTGAACCGAGATATCGGACGTCAAAGTTTTGACCTGAAAAAAAAAAACATAAGGGGTAACACTGTCGTTTTTGGCCGAAAATTTGACCCCCTCCGATCTTCTTGAAACTCTGGATTCTGACAGAGGGCCACGAGACTTCGACCAGCGCGCAAAAATGGAGGCTCTAGACCCTTCCAGAACCGAGATATCGGACTTCAAAGTTTTGACCTGAAAAAAAAACATAAGGGGTAACACTGTCGTTTTTGGCCGAAATTTTGACCCCCTCCGATCTTCTTGAAACTCTGGATTCTGACAGAGGGCCACGAGACTTCGACCAGCGCGCAAAAATGGAGGCTCTAGACCCTTCCAGAACCGAGATATCGGACTTCAAAGTTTTAACCTGAAAAAAAAACATAAGGGGTAACACTGTCGTTTTTGGCCGAAATTTTGACCCCCTCCGATCTTCTTGAAACTCTGGATTCTGACAGAGGGCCACGAGACTTCGACCAAAAATGGAGGCTCTAGACCCTTCCAGAACCGAGATATCGGACGTCAAAGTTTTGACCTGAAAAAAAAACATAAGGGGTAACACTGTCGTTTTTGGCCGAAATTTTGACCCCCTCCGATCTTCTTGAAACTCTGGATTCTGACAGAGGGCCACGAGACTTCGACCAGCGCGCAAAAATGGAGGCTCTAAACCCTTCCAGAACCGAGATATCGGACTTCAAAGTTTTGACCTGAAAAAAAAACATAAGGGGTAACACTGTCGTTTTTGGCTGAAATTTTGACCCCCTCCGATCTTCTTGAAACTCTGGATTCTGACAGAGGGCCACGAGACTTCGACCAGCGCGCAAAAATGGAGGCTCTAGACCCTTCCAGAGCCGAGATATCGGACGTCAAAGTTTTGACCTGAAAAAAAAAAAACATAAGGGGTAACACTGTCGTTTTTGGCCGAAATTTTGACCCCCTCCGATCTTCTTGAAACTCTGGATTCTGACAGAGGGCCACGAGACTTCGACCAGCGCGCAAAAATGGAGGCTCTAGACCCTTCCAGAACCGAGATATCGGACTTCAAAGTTTTGACCTGAAAAAAAAAAACATAAGGGGTAACACTGTCGTTTTTGGCCGAAATTTTGACCCCCTCCGATCTTCTTGAAACTCTGGATTCTGACAGAGGGCCACGAAACTTCGACCAGCGCGCAAAAATGGAGGCTCTAGACCCTTCCAGAGCCGAGATATCGGACGTCAAAGTTTTGACCTGAAAAAAAAAACATAAGGGGTAACACTGTCGTTTTTGGCTGAAATTTTGACCCCCTCCGATCTTCTTGAAACTCTGGATTCTGACAGAGGGCCACGAGACTTCGACCAGCGCGCAAAAATGGAGGCTCTAGACCCTTCCAGAGCCGAGATATCGGACGTCAAAGTTTTGACCTGAAAAAAAAAACATAAGGGGTAACACTGTCGTTTTTGGCCGAAATTTTGACCCCCTCCGATCTTCTTGAAACTCTGGATTCTGACAGAGGGCCAAGAGACTTCGACCAGCGCGCAAAAATGGAGGCTCTAGACCCTTCCAGAACCGAGATATCGGACTTCAAAGTTTTGACCTGAAAAAAAAAAACATAAGGGGTAACACTGTCGTTTTTGGCCGAAATTTTGACCCCCTCCGATCTTCTTGAAACTCTGGATTCTGACAGAGGGCCACGAGACTTCGACCAGCGCGCAAAAATGGAGGCTCTAGACCCTTCCAGAACCGAGATATCGGACTTCAAAGTTTTGACCTGAAAAAAAAAACATAAAGGGTAACACTGTCGTTTTTGGCCGAAATTTTGACCCCCTCCGATCTTCTTGAAACTCTGGATTCTGACAGAGGGCCACGAGACTTCGACCAGCGCGCAAAAATGGAGGCTCTAGACCCTTCCAGAGCCGAGATATCGGACGTCAAAGTTTTGACCTGAAAAAAAAAACATAAGGGGTAACACTGTCGTTTTTGGCCGAAATTTTGACCCCCTCCGATCTTCTTGAAACTCTGGATTCTGACAGAGGGCCACGAGACTTCGACCAGCACGCAAAAATTGAGGCTCTAGACCCTTCCAGAACCGAGATATCGGACTTCAAAGTTTTGACCTGAAAAAAAAAATATAAGGGGTAACACTGTCGTTTTTGGCCGAAATTTTGACCCCCTCCGATCTTCTTGAAACTCTGGATTCTGACAGAGGGCCACGAGACTTCGACCAGCGCGCAAAAATGGAGGCTCTAGACCCTTCCAGAGCCGAGATATCGGACGTCAAAGTTTTGACCTGAAAAAAAAAACATAAGGGGTAACACTGTCGTTTTTGGCCGAAATTTTGACCCCCTCCGATCTTCTTGAAACTCTGGATTCTGACAGAGGGCCACGAGACTTCGACAAGCGCGCAAAAATGGAGGCTCTAGACCCTTCCAGAGCCGAGATATCGGACGTCAAAGTTTTGACCTGAAAAAAAAAACATAAGGGGTAACACTGTCGTTTTTGGCCGAAATTTTGACCCCCTCCGATCTTCTTGAAACTCTGGATTCTGACAGAGGGCCACGAGACTTCGACCAGCGCGCAAAAATGGAGGCTCTAGACCCTTCCAGAACCGAGATATCGGACTTCAAAGTTTTGACCTGAAAAAAAAAACATAAGGGGTAACACTGTCGTTTTTGGCCGAAATTTTGACCCCCTCCAATCTTCTTGAAACTCTGGATTCTGACAGAGGGCCACGAGACTTCGACCAGCGCGCAAAAATGGAGGCTCTAGACCCTTCCAGAGCCGAGATATCGGACGTCAAAGTTTTGACCTGAAAAAAAAAACATAAGGGGTAACACTGTCGTTTTTGGCCGAAATTTTGACCCCCTCCGATCTTCTTGAAACTCTGGATTCTGACAGAGGGCCACGAGACTTCGACCAGCGCGCAAAAATGGAGGCTCTAGACCCTTCCAGAACCGAGATATCGGACTTCAAAGTTTTGACCTGAAAAAAAAAACATAAGGGGTAACACTGTCGTTTTTGGCCGAAATTTTGACCCCCTCCGATCTTCTTGAAACTCTGGATTCTGACAGAGGGCAACGAGACTTCGACCAGCGCGCAAAAATGGAGGCTCTAGACACTTCCAGAGCCGAGATATCGGACGTCAAAGTTTTGACCTGAAAAAAAAACATAAGGGGTAACACTGTCATTTTTGGCCGAAATTTTGACCCCCTCCGATCTTCTTGAAACTCTGGATTCTGACAGAGGGCCACGAGACTTCGACCAGCGCGCAAAAATGGAGGCTCTAGACCCTTCCAGAACCGAGATATCGGACTTCAAAGTTTTGACCTGAAAAAAAAACATAAGGGGTAACACTGTCGTTTTTGGCCGAAATGTTGACCCCCTCTGATCTTCTTGAAACTCTGGATTCTGACAGAGGGCCACGAGACTTCGACCAGCACGCAAAAATTGAGGCTCTAGACCCTTCCAGAACCGAGATATCGGACTTCAAAGTTTTGACCTGAAAAAAAAAATATAAGGGGTAACACTGTCGTTTTTGGCCGAAATTTTGACCCCCTCCGATCTTCTTGAAACTCTGGATTCTGACAGAGGGCCACGAGACTTCGACCAGCGCGCAAAAATGGAGGCTCTAGACCCTTCCAGAGCCGAGATATCGGACGTCAAAGTTTTGACCTGAAAAAAAAAACATAAGGGGTAACACTGTCGTTTTTGGCCGAAATTTTGACCCCCTCCGATCTTCTTGAAACTCTGGATTCTGACAGAGGGCCACGAGACTTCGACAAGCGCGCAAAAATGGAGGCTCTAGACCCTTCCAGAGCCGAGATATCGGACGTCAAAGTTTTGACCTGAAAAAAAAAACATAAGGGGTAACACTGTCGTTTTTGGCCGAAATTTTGACCCCCTCCGATCTTCTTGAAACTCTGGATTCTGACAGAGGGCCACGAGACTTCGACCAGCGCGCAAAAATGGAGGCTCTAGACCCTTCCAGAACCGAGATATCGGACTTCAAAGTTTTGACCTGAAAAAAAAAACATAAGGGGTAACACTGTCGTTTTTGGCCGAAATTTTGACCCCCTCCAATCTTCTTGAAACTCTGGATTCTGACAGAGGGCCACGAGACTTCGACCAGCGCGCAAAAATGGAGGCTCTAGACCCTTCCAGAGCCGAGATATCGGACGTCAAAGTTTTGACCTGAAAAAAAAAACATAAGGGGTAACACTGTCGTTTTTGGCCGAAATTTTGACCCCCTCCGATCTTCTTGAAACTCTGGATTCTGACAGAGGGCCACGAGACTTCGACCAGCGCGCAAAAATGGAGGCTCTAGACCCTTCCAGAACCGAGATATCGGACTTCAAAGTTTTGACCTGAAAAAAAAAACATAAGGGGTAACACTGTCGTTTTTGGCCGAAATTTTGACCCCCTCCGATCTTCTTGAAACTCTGGATTCTGACAGAGGGCAACGAGACTTCGACCAGCGCGCAAAAATGGAGGCTCTAGACACTTCCAGAGCCGAGATATCGGACGTCAAAGTTTTGACCTGAAAAAAAAACATAAGGGGTAACACTGTCATTTTTGGCCGAAATTTTGACCCCCTCCGATCTTCTTGAAACTCTGGATTCTGACAGAGGGCCACGAGACTTCGACCAGCGCGCAAAAATGGAGGCTCTAGACCCTTCCAGAACCGAGATATCGGACTTCAAAGTTTTGACCTGAAAAAAAAACATAAGGGGTAACACTGTCGTTTTTGGCCGAAATGTTGACCCCCTCCGATCTTCTTGAAACTCTGGATTCTGACAGAGGGCCACGAGACTTCGACCAGCGCGCAAAAATGGAGGCTCTAGACCCTTCCAGAACCGAGATATCGGACTTCAACGTTTTGACCTGAAAAAAAAAACATAAGGGGTAACACTGTCGTTTTTGGCCGAAATTTTGACCCCCTCCGATCTTCTTGAAACTCTGGATTCTGACAGAGGGCCACGAGACTTCGACCAGCGCGCAAAAATGGAGGCTCTAGACACTTCCAGAACCGAGATATCGGACTTCAAAGTTTTAACCTGAAAAAAAAACATAAGGGGTAACACTGTCGTTTTTGGCCGAAATTTTGACCCCCTCCGATCTTCTTGAAACTCTGGATTCTGACAGAGGGCCACGAGACTTCGACCAGCGCGCAAAAATGGAGGCTCTAGACCCTTCCAGAACCGAGATATCGGACGTCAAAGTTTTGACCTGAAAAAAAAAACATAAGGGGTAACACTGTCGTTTTTGGCCGAAATTTTGACCCCCTCCGATCTTCTTGAAACTCTGGATTCTGACAGAGGGCCACGAGACTTCGACCAGCGCGCAAAAATGGAGGCTCTTAGACCCTTCCAGAACCGAGATATCGGACGTCAAAGTTTTGACCTGAAAAAAAACATAAGGGGTAACACTGTCGTTTTTGGCTGAAATTTTGACCCCCTCCGATCTTCTTGAAACTCTGGATTATGACAGAGGGCCACGAGACTTCGACCAGCGCGCAAAAATGGAGGCTCTAGACCCTTCCAGAGCCGAGATATCGGACGTCAAAGTTTTGACCTGAAAAAAAAAACATAAGGGGTAACACTGTCGTTTTTGGCCGAAATTTTGACCCCCTCTGATCTTCTTGAAACTCTGGATTCTGACAGAGGGCCACGAGACTTCGACCAGCGCGCAAAAATGGAGGCTCTAGACCCTTCCAGAGCCGAGATATCGGACGTCAAAGTTTTGACCTGAAAAAAAAAACATAAGGGGTAACACTGTCGTTTTTGGCCGAAATTTTGACCCCCTCCGATCTTCTTGAAACTCTGGATTCTGACAGAGGGCCACGAGACTTCGACCAGCGCGCAAAAATGGAGGCTCTAGACCCTTCCAGAACCGAGATATCGGACTTCAAAGTTTTGACCTGAAAAAAAAAACATAAGGGGTAACACTGTCGTTTTTGGCCGAAATTTTGACCCCCTCCGATCTTCTTGAAACTCTGGATTCTGACAGAGGGCCACGAGACTTCGACCAGCGCGCAAAAATGGAGGCTCTAGACCCTTCCAGAGCCGAGATATCGGACGTCAAAGTTTTGACCTGAAAAAAAAACATAAGGGGTAACACTGTCGTTTTTGGCCGAAATTTTGACCCCCTCCGATCTTCTTGAAACTCTGGATTCTGACAGAGGGCCACGAGACTTCGACCAGCGCGCAAAAATGGAGGCTCTAGACCCTTCCAGAACCGAGATATCGGACTTCAAAGTTTTGACCTGAAAAAAAAAACATAAGGGGTAACACTGTCGTTTTTGGCCGAAATTTTGACCCCCTCCAATCTTCTTGAAACTCTGGATTCTGACAGAGGGCCACGAGACTTCGACCAGCGCGCAAAAATGGAGGCTCTAGACCTTTCCAGAGCCGAGATATCGGACGTCAAAGTTTTGACCTGAAAAAAAAAACATAAGGGGTAACACTGTCGTTTTTGGCCGAAATTTTGACCCCCTCCGATCTTCTTGAAACTCTGGATTCTGACAGAGGGCCACGAGACTTCGACCAGCGCGCAAAAATGGAGGCTCTAGACCCTTCCAGAACCGAGATATCGGACTTCAAAGTTTTGACCTGAAAAAAAAAACATAAGGGGTAACAATGTCATTTTTGGCCGAAATTTTGACCCCCTCCGATCTTCTTGAAACTCTGGATTCTGACAGAGGGCCACGAGACTTCAACCAGCGCGCAAAAATGGAGGCTCTAGACACTTCCAGAGCCGAGATATCGGACGTCAAAGTTTTGACCTGAAAAAAAAAAACATAAGGGGTAACACTGTCGTTTTTGGCCGAAATTTTGACCCCCTCCGATCTTCTTGAAACTCTGGATTCTGACAGAGGGCCATGAGACTTCGACCAGCGCGCAAAAATGGAGGCTCTAGACCCTTCCAGAGCCGAGATATCGGACGTCAAAGTTTTGACCTGAAAAAAAAAACATAAGGGGTAACACTGTCGTTTTTGGCCGAAATTTTGACCCCCTCCGATCTTCTTGAAACTCTGGATTCTGACAGAGGGCCACGAGACTTCGACCAGCGCGCAAAAATGGAGGCTCTAGACCCTTCCAGAGCCGAGATATCGGACGTCAAAGTTTTGACCTGAAAAAAAAAAACATAAGGGGTAACACTGTCGTTTTTGGCCGAAATTTTGACCCCCAACCGATCTTCTTGAAACTCTGGATTCTGACAGAGGGCCACGAGACTTCGACCAGCGCGCAAAAATGGAGGCTCTAGACCCTTCCAGAACCGAGATATCGGACTTCAAAGTTTTGACCTGAAAAAAAAAAACATAAGGGGTAACACTGTCGTTTTTGGCCGAAATTTTGACCCCCTCCGATCTTCTTGAAACTCTGGATTCTGACAGAGGGCCACGAGACTTCGACCAGCGCGCAAAAATGGAGGCTCTAGACCCTTCCAGAACCGAGATATCGGACTTCAAAGTTTTGACCTGAAAAAAAAAACATAAGGGGTAACACTGTCGTTTTTGGCCGAAATTTTGACCCCCTCCGATCTTCTTGAAACTCTGGATTCTGACAGAGGGCCACGAGACTTCGACCAGCGCGCAAAAATGGAGGCTCTAGACCCTTCCAGAACCGAGATATCGGACTTCAAAGTTTTAACCTGAAAAAAAAACATAAGGGGTAACACTGTCGTTTTTGGCCGAAATTTTGACCCCCTCCGATCTTCTTGAAACTCTGGATTCTGACAGAGGGCCACGAGACTTCGACCAGCGCGCAAAAATGGAGGCTCTAGACCCTTCCAGAACCGAGATATCGGACGTCAAAGTTTTGACCTGAAAAAAAAAAACATAAGGGGTAACACTGTCGTTTTTGGCCGAAATTTTGACCCCCTCCGATCTTCTTGAAACTCTGGATTCTGACAGAGGGCCACGAGACTTCGACCAGCGCGCAAAAATGGAGGCTCTAAACCCTTCCAGAACCGAGATATCGGACTTCAAAGTTTTGACCTGAAAAAAAAACATAAGGGGTAACACTGTCGTTTTTGGCTGAAATTTTGACCCCCTCCGATCTTCTTGAAACTCTGGATTCTGACAGAGGGCCACGAGACTTCGACCAGCGCGCAAAAATGGAGGCTCTAGACCCTTCCAGAGCCGAGATATCGGACGTCAAAGTTTTGACCTGAAAAAAAAAAACATAAGGGGTAACACTGTCGTTTTTGGCCGAAATTTTGACCCCCTCCGATCTTCTTGAAACTCTGGATTCTGACAGAGGGCCACGAGACTTCGACCAGCGCGCAAAAATGGAGGCTCTAGACCCTTCCAGAACCGAGATATCGGACTTCAAAGTTTTGACCTGAAAAAAAAAACATAAGGGGTAACACTGTCGTTTTTGGCCGAAATTTTGACCCCCTCCGATCTTCTTGAAACTCTGGATTCTGACAGAGGGCCACGAAACTTCGACCAGCGCGCAAAAATGGAGGCTCTAGACCCTTCCAGAGCCGAGATATCGGACGTCAAAGTTTTGACCTGAAAAAAAAAACATAAGGGGTAACACTGTCGTTTTTGGCTGAAATTTTGACCCCCTCCGATCTTCTTGAAACTCTGGATTCTGACAGAGGGCCACGAGACTTCGACCAGCGCGCAAAAATGGAGGCTCTAGACCCTTCCAGAGCCGAGATATCGGACGTCAAAGTTTTGACCTGAAAAAAAAAACATAAGGGGTAACACTGTCGTTTTTGGCCGAAATTTTGACCCCCTCTGATCTTCTTGAAACTCTGGATTCTGACAGAGGGCCACGAGACTTCGACCAGCGCGCAAAAATGGAGGCTCTAGACCCTTCCAGAACCGAGATATCGGACTTCAAAGTTTTGACCTGAAAAAAAAAACATAAGGGGTAACACTGTCGTTTTTGGCCGAAATTTTGACCCCCTCCAATCTTCTTGAAACTCTGGATTCTGACAGAGGGCCACGAGACTTCGACCAGCGCGCAAAAATGGAGGCTCTAGACCCTTCCAGAGCCGAGATATCGGACATCAAAGTTTTGACCTGAAAAAAAAAACATAAGGGGTAACACTGTCGTTTTTGGCCGAAATTTTGACCCCCTCCGATCTTCTTGAAACTCTGGATTCTGACAGAGGGCCACGAGACTTCGACCAGCACGCAAAAATGGAGGCTCTAGACCCTTCCAGAACCGAGATATCGGACTTCAAAGTTTTGACCTGAAAAAAAAAAACATAAGGGGTAACACTGTCGTTTTTGGCCGAAATTTTGACCCCCTCCGATCTTCTTGAAACTCTGGATTCTGACAGAGGGCAACGAGACTTCGACCAGCGCGCAAAAATGGAGGCTCTAGACACTTCCAGAGCCGAGATATCGGACGTCAAAGTTTTGACCTGAAAAAAAAAAACATAAGGGGTAACACTGTCGTTTTTGGCCGAAATTTTGACCCCCTCCGATCTTCTTGAAACTCTGGATTCTGACAGAGGGCCACGAGACTTCGACCAGCGCGCAAAAATGGAGGCTCTAGACCCTTCCAGAGCCGAGATATCGGACGTCAAAGTTTTGACCTGAAAAAAAAACATAAGGGGTAACACTGTCATTTTTGGCCGAAATTTTGACCCCCTCCGATCTTCTTGAAACTCTGGATTCTGACAGAGGGCCACGAGACTTCGACCAGCGCGCAAAAATGGAGGCTCTAGACCCTTCCAGAACCGAGATATCGGACTTCAAAGTTTTGACCTGAAAAAAAAACATAAGGGGTAACACTGTCGTTTTTGGCCGAAATGTTGACCCCCTCCGATCTTCTTGAAACTCTGGATTCTGACAGAGGGCCACGAGACTTCGACCAGCGCGCAAAAATGGAGGCTCTAGACCCTTCCAGAACCGAGATATCGGACTTCAACGTTTTGACCTGAAAAAAAAACATAAGGGGTAACACTGTCGTTTTTGGCCGAAATTTTGACCCCCTCCGATCTTCTTGAAACTCTGGATTCTGACAGAGGGCCACGAGACTTCGACCAGCGCGCAAAAATGGAGGCTCTAGACACTTCCAGAACCGAGATATCGGACTTCAAAGTTTTAACCTGAAAAAAAAACATAAGGGGTAACACTGTCGTTTTTGGCCGAAATTTTGACCCCCTCCGATCTTCTTGAAACTCTGGATTCTGACAGAGGGCCACGAGACTTCGACCAGCGCGCAAAAATGGAGGCTCTAGACCCTTCCAGAACCGAGATATCGGACGTCAAAGTTTTGACCTGAAAAAAAAAACATAAGGGGTAACACTGTCGTTTTTGGCCGAAATTTTGACCCCCTCCGATCTTCTTGAAACTCTGGATTCTGACAGAGGGCCACGAGACTTCGACCAGCGCGCAAAAATGGAGGCTCTAGACCCTTCCAGAACCGAGATATCGGACGTCAAAGTTTTGACCTGAAAAAAAACATAAGGGGTAACACTGTCGTTTTTGGCTGAAATTTTGACCCCCTCCGATCTTCTTGAAACTCTGGATTATGACAGAGGGCCACGAGACTTCGACCAGCGCGCAAAAATGGAGGCTCTAGACCCTTCCAGAGCCGAGATATCGGACGTCAAAGTTTTGACCTGAAAAAAAAAACATAAGGGGTAACACTGTCGTTTTTGGCCGAAATTTTGACCCCCTCCGATCTTCTTGAAACTCTGGATTCTGACAGAGGGCCACGAGACTTCGACCAGCGCGCAAAAATGGAGGCTCTAGACCCTTCCAGAGCCGAGATATCGGACGTCAAAGTTTTGACCTGAAAAAAAAAACATAAGGGGTAACACTGTCGTTTTTGGCCGAAATTTTGACCCCCTCCGATCTTCTTGAAACTCTGGATTCTGACAGAGGGCCACGAGACTTCGACCAGCGCGCAAAAATGGAGGCTCTAGACCCTTCCAGAGCCGAGATATCGGACGTCAAAGTTTTGACCTGAAAAAAAAAAACATAAGGGGTAACACTGTCGTTTTTGGCCGAAATTTTGACCCCCTCCGATCTTCTTGAAACTCTGGATTCTGACAGAGGGCCACGAGACTTCGACCAGCGCGCAAAAATGGAGGCTCTAGACCCTTCCAGAACCGAGATATCGGACTTCAAAGTTTTGACCTGAAAAAAAAAACATAAGGGGTAACACTGTCGTTTTTGGCCGAAATTTTGACCCCCTCCGATCTTCTTGAAACTCTGGATTCTGACAGAGGGCCACGAGACTTCGACCAGCGCGCAAAAATGGAGGCTCTAGACCCTTCCAGAGCCGAGATATCGGACGTCAAAGTTTTGACCTGAAAAAAAAAACATAAGGGGTAACACTGTCGTTTTTGGCCGAAATTTTGACCCCCTCCGATCTTCTTGAAACTCTGGATTCTGACAGAGGGCCACGAGACTTCGACCAGCGCGCAAAAATGGAGGCTCTAGACCCTTCCAGAACCGAGATATCGGACTTCAAAGTTTTGACCTGAAAAAAAAAACATAAGGGGTAACACTGTCGTTTTTGGCCGAAATTTTGACCCCCTCCGATCTTCTTGAAACTCTGGATTCTGACAGAGGGCCACGAGACTTCGACCAGCGCGCAAAAATGGAGGCTCTAAAACCTTCCAGAACCGAGATATCGGACTTCAAAGTTTTGACCTGAAAAAAAAACATAAGGGGTAACACTGTCGTTTTTGGCTGAAATTTTGACCCCCTCCGATCTTCTTGAAACTCTGGATTCTGACAGAGGGCCACGAGACTTCGACCAGCGCGCAAAAATGGAGGCTCTAGACCCTTCCAGAGCCGAGATATCGGACGTCAAAGTTTTGACCTGAAAAAAAAAACATAAGGGGTAACACTGTCGTTTTTGGCCGAAATTTTGACCCCCTCCGATCTTCTTGAAACTCTGGATTCTGACAGAGGGCCACGAGACTTCGACCAGCGCGCAAAAATGGAGGCTCTAGACCCTTCCAGAACCGAGATATCGGACTTCAAAGTTTTGACCTGAAAAAAAAAACATAAGGGGTAACACTGTCGTTTTTGGCCGAAATTTTGACCCCCTCCGATCTTCTTGAAACTCTGGATTCTGACAGAGGGCCACGAAACTTCGACCAGCGCGCAAAAATGGAGGCTCTAGACCCTTCCAGAGCCAAGATATCGGACGTCAAAGTTTTGACCTGAAAAAAAAAACATAAGGGGTAACACTGTCGTTTTTGGCTGAAATTTTGACCCCCTCCGATCTTCTTGAAACTCTGGATTCTGACAGAGGGCCACGAGACTTCGACCAGCGCGCAAAAATGGAGGCTCTAGACCCTTCCAGAGCCGAGATATCGGACGTCAAAGTTTTGACCTGAAAAAAAAAACATAAGGGGTAACACTGTCGTTTTTGGCTGAAATTTTGACCCCCTCCGATCTTCTTGAAACTCTGGATTATGACAGAGGGCCACGAGACTTCGACCAGCGCGCAAAAATGGAGGCTCTAGACCCTTCCAGAGCCGAGATATCGGACGTCAAAGTTTTGACCTGAAAAAAAAAACATAAGGGGTAACACTGTCGTTTTTGGCCGAAATTTTGACCCCCTCCGATCTTCTTGAAACTCTGGATTCTGACAGAGGGCCACGAGACTTCGACCAGCGCGCAAAAATGGAGGCTCTAGACCCTTCCAGAGCCGAGATATCGGACGTCAAAGTTTTGACCTGAAAAAAAAAACATAAGGGGTAACACTGTCGTTTTTGGCCGAAATTTTGACCCCCTCCGATCTTCTTGAAACTCTGGATTCTGACAGAGGGCCACGAGACTTCGACCAGCGCGCAAAAATGGAGGCTCTAGACCCTTCCAGAGCCGAGATATCGGACGTCAAAGTTTTGACCTGAAAAAAAAAACATAAGGGGTAACACTGTCGTTTTTGGCCGAAATTTTGACCCCCTCCGATCTTCTTGAAACTCTGGATTCTGACAGAGGGCCACGAGACTTCGACCAGCGCGCAAAAATGGAGGCTCTAGACCCTTCCAGAGCCGAGATATCGGACGTCAAAGTTTTGACCTGAAAAAAAAAAACATAAGGGGTAACACTGTCGTTTTTGGCCGAAATTTTGACCCCCTCCGATCTTCTTGAAACTCTGGATTCTGACAGAGGGCCACGAGACTTCGACCAGCGCGCAAAAATGGAGGCTCTAGACCCTTCCAGAGCCGAGATATCGGACGTCAAAGTTTTGACCTGAAAAAAAAAACATAAGGGGTAACACTGTCGTTTTTGGCCGAAATTTTGACCCCCTCCGATCTTCTTGAAACTCTGGATTCTGACAGAGGGCCACGAGACTTCGACCAGCGCGCAAAAATGGAGGCTCTAGACCCTTCCAGAACCGAGATATCGGACTTCAAAGTTTTGACCTGAAAAAAAAAACATAAGGGGTAACACTGTCGTTTTTGGCCGAAATTTTGACCCCCTCCGATCTTCTTGAAACTCTGGATTCTGACAGAGGGCCACGAGACTTCGACCAGCGCGCAAAAATGGAGGCTCTAAAACCTTCCAGAACCGAGATATCGGACTTCAAAGTTTTGACCTGAAAAAAAAACATAAGGGGTAACACTGTCGTTTTTGGCTGAAATTTTGACCCCCTCCGATCTTCTTGAAACTCTGGATTCTGACAGAGGGCCACGAGACTTCGACCAGCGCGCAAAAATGGAGGCTCTAGACCCTTCCAGAGCCGAGATATCGGACGTCAAAGTTTTGACCTGAAAAAAAAAACATAAGGGGTAACACTGTCGTTTTTGGCCGAAATTTTGACCCCCTCCGATCTTCTTGAAACTCTGGATTCTGACAGAGGGCCACGAGACTTCGACCAGCGCGCAAAAATGGAGGCTCTAGACCCTTCCAGAACCGAGATATCGGACTTCAAAGTTTTGACCTGAAAAAAAAAACATAAGGGGTAACACTGTCGTTTTTGGCCGAAATTTTGACCCCCTCCGATCTTCTTGAAACTCTGGATTCTGACAGAGGGCCACGAAACTTCGACCAGCGCGCAAAAATGGAGGCTCTAGACCCTTCCAGAGCCAAGATATCGGACGTCAAAGTTTTGACCTGAAAAAAAAAACATAAGGGGTAACACTGTCGTTTTTGGCTGAAATTTTGACCCCCTCCGATCTTCTTGAAACTCTGGATTCTGACAGAGGGCCACGAGACTTCGACCAGCGCGCAAAAATGGAGGCTCTAGACCCTTCCAGAGCCGAGATATCGGACGTCAAAGTTTTGACCTGAAAAAAAAAACATAAGGGGTAACACTGTCGTTTTTGGCTGAAATTTTGACCCCCTCCGATCTTCTTGAAACTCTGGATTATGACAGAGGGCCACGAGACTTCGACCAGCGCGCAAAAATGGAGGCTCTAGACCCTTCCAGAGCCGAGATATCGGACGTCAAAGTTTTGACCTGAAAAAAAAAACATAAGGGGTAACACTGTCGTTTTTGGCCGAAATTTTGACCCCCTCCGATCTTCTTGAAACTCTGGATTCTGACAGAGGGCCACGAGACTTCGACCAGCGCGCAAAAATGGAGGCTCTAGACCCTTCCAGAGCCGAGATATCGGACGTCAAAGTTTTGACCTGAAAAAAAAAACATAAGGGGTAACACTGTCGTTTTTGGCCGAAATTTTGACCCCCTCCGATCTTCTTGAAACTCTGGATTCTGACAGAGGGCCACGAGACTTCGACCAGCGCGCAAAAATGGAGGCTCTAGACCCTTCCAGAGCCGAGATATCGGACGTCAAAGTTTTGACCTGAAAAAAAAAACATAAGGGGTAACACTGTCGTTTTTGGCCGAAATTTTGACCCCCTCCGATCTTCTTGAAACTCTGGATTCTGACAGAGGGCCACGAGACTTCGACCAGCGCGCAAAAATGGAGGCTCTAGACCCTTCCAGAGCCGAGATATCGGACGTCAAAGTTTTGACCTGAAAAAAAAAAACATAAGGGGTAACACTGTCGTTTTTGGCCGAAATTTTGACCCCCTCCGATCTTCTTGAAACTCTGGATTCTGACAGAGGGCCACGAGACTTCGACCAGCGCGCAAAAATGGAGGCTCTAGACCCTTCCAGAACCGAGATATCGGACTTCAAAGTTTTGACCTGAAAAAAAAAACATAAGGGGTAACACTGTCGTTTTTGGCCGAAATTTTGACCCCCTCCGATCTTCTTGAAACTCTGGATTCTGACAGAGGGCCACGAGACTTCGACCAGCGCGCAAAAATGGAGGCTCTAGACCCTTCCAGAGCCGAGATATCGGACGTCAAAGTTTTGACCTGAAAAAAAAAACATAAGGGGTAACACTGTCGTTTTTGGCCGAAATTTTGACCCCCTCCGATCTTCTTGAAACTCTGGATTCTGACAGAGGGCCACGAGACTTCGACCAGCGCGCAAAAATGGAGGCTCTAGACCCTTCCAGAACCGAGATATCGGACTTCAAAGTTTTGACCTGAAAAAAAAAACATAAGGGGTAACACTGTCGTTTTTGGCCGAAATTTTGACCCCCTCCGATCTTCTTGAAACTCTGGATTCTGACAGAGGGCCACGAGACTTCGACCAGCGCGCAAAAATGGAGGCTCTAAACCCTTCCAGAACCGAGATATCGGACTTCAAAGTTTTGACCTGAAAAAAAAACATAAGGGGTAACACTGTCGTTTTTGGCTGAAATTTTGACCCCCTCCGATCTTCTTGAAACTCTGGATTCTGACAGAGGGCCACGAGACTTCGACCAGCGCGCAAAAATGGAGGCTCTAGACCCTTCCAGAGCCGAGATATCGGACGTCAAAGTTTTGACCTGAAAAAAAAAAACATAAGGGGTAACACTGTCGTTTTTGGCCGAAATTTTGACCCCCTCCGATCTTCTTGAAACTCTGGATTCTGACAGAGGGCCACGAGACTTCGACCAGCGCGCAAAAATGGAGGCTCTAGACCCTTCCAGAACCGAGATATCGGACTTCAAAGTTTTGACCTGAAAAAAAAAACATAAGGGGTAACACTGTCGTTTTTGGCCGAAATTTTGACCCCCTCCGATCTTCTTGAAACTCTGGATTCTGACAGAGGGCCACGAAACTTCGACCAGCGCGCAAAAATGGAGGCTCTAGACCCTTCCAGAGCCAAGATATCGGACGTCAAAGTTTTGACCTGAAAAAAAAAACATAAGGGGTAACACTGTCGTTTTTGGCTGAAATTTTGACCCCCTCCGATCTTCTTGAAACTCTGGATTCTGACAGAGGGCCACGAGACTTCGACCAGCGCGCAAAAATGGAGGCTCTAGACCCTTCCAGAGCCGAGATATCGGACGTCAAAGTTTTGACCTGAAAAAAAAAACATAAGGGGTAACACTGTCGTTTTTGGCCGAAATTTTGACCCCCTCCGATCTTCTTGAAACTCTGGATTCTGACAGAGGGCCACGAGACTTCGACCAGCGCGCAAAAATGGAGGCTCTAGACCCTTCCAGAACCGAGATATCGGACTTCAAAGTTTTGACCTGAAAAAAAAACATAAGGGGTAACACTGTCGTTTTTGGCCGAAATTTTGACCCCCTCCGATCTTCTTGAAACTCTGGATTCTGACAGAGGGCCACGAGACTTCGACCAGCGCGCAAAAATGGAGGCTCTAGACCCTTCCAGAACCGAGATATCGGACTTCAAAGTTTTGACCTGAAAAAAAAAACATAAGGGGTAACACTGTCGTTTTTGGCCGAAATATTGACCCCCTCCGATCTTCTTGAAACTCTGGATTCTGACAGAGGGCCACGAGACTTCGACCAGCGCGCAAAAATGGAGGCTCTAGACCCTTCCAGAGCCGAGATATCGGACGTCAAAGTTTTGACCTGAAAAAAAAAAACATAAGGGGTAACACTGTCGTTTTTGGACGAAATTTTGACCCCCTCCGATCTTCTTGAAACTCTGGATTCTGACAGAGGGCCACGAGACTTCGACCAGCGCGCAAAAATTGAGGCTCTAGACCCTTCCAGAACCGAGATATCGGACTTCAAAGTTTTGACCTGAAAAAAAAAATATAAGGGGTAACACTGTCGTTTTTGGCCGAAATTTTGACCCCCTCCGATCTTCTTGAAACTCTGGATTCTGACAGAGGGCCACGAGACTTCGACCAGCGCGCAAAAATGGAGGCTCTAGACCCTTCCAGAGCCGAGATATCGGACGTCAAAGTTTTGACCTGAAAAAAAAAACATAAGGGGTAACACTGTCGTTTTTGGCCGAAATTTTGACCCCCTCCGATCTTCTTGAAACTCTGGATTCTGACAGAGGGCCACGAGACTTCGACCAGCGCGCAAAAATGGAGGCTCTAGACCCTTCCAGAGCCGAGATATCGGACGTCAAAGTTTTGACCTGAAAAAAAAAACATAAGGGGTAACACTGTCGTTTTTGGCCGAAATTTTGACCCCCTCCGATCTTCTTGAAACTCTGGATTCTGACAGAGGGCCACGAGACTTCGACCAGCGCGCAAAAATGGAGGCTCTAGACCCTTCCAGAACCGAGATATCGGACTTCAAAGTTTTGACCTGAAAAAAAAAACATAAGGGGTAACACTGTCGTTTTTGGCCGAAATTTTGACCCCCTCCAATCTTCTTGAAACTCTGGATTCTGACAGAGGGCCACGAGACTTCGACCAGCACGCAAAAATGGAGGCTCTAGACCCTTCCAGAGCCGAGATATCGGACGTCAAAGTTTTGACCTGAAAAAAAAAACATAAGGGGTAACACTGTCGTTTTTGGCCGAAATTTTGACCCCCTCCGATCTTCTTGAAACTCTGGATTCTGACAGAGGGCCACGAGACTTCGACCAGCGCGCAAAAATGGAGGCTCTAGACCCTTCCAGAACCGAGATATCGGACTTCAAAGTTTTGACCTGAAAAAAAAACATAAGGGGTAACACTGTCGTTTTTGGCCGAAATTTTGACCCCCTCCGATCTTCTTGAAACTCTGGATTCTGACAGAGGGCAACGAGACTTCGACCAGCGCGCAAAAATGGAGGCTCTAGACACTTCCAGAGCCGAGATATCGGACGTCAAAGTTTTGACCTGAAAAAAAAAACATAAGGGGTAACACTGTCGTTTTTGGCCGAAATTTTGACCCCCTCCGATCGTCTTGAAACTCTGGATTCTGACAGAGGGCCACGAGACTTCGACCAGCGCGCAAAAATGGAGGCTCTAGACCCTTCCAGAGCCGAGATATCGGACGTCAAAGTTTTGACCTGAAAAAAAAAACATAAGGGGTAACACTGTCATTTTTGGCCGAAATTTTGACCCCCTCCGATCTTCTTGAAACTCTGGATTCTGACAGAGGGCCACGAGACTTCGACCAGCGCGCAAAAATGGAGGCTCTAGACCCTTCCAGAACCGAGATATCGGACTTCAAAGTTTTGACCTGAAAAAAAAACATAAGGGGTAACACTGTCGTTTTTGGCCGAAATGTTGACCCCCTCCGATCTTCTTGAAACTCTGGATTCTGACAGAGGGCCACGAGACTTCGACCAGCGCGCAAAAATGGAGGCTCTAGACCCTTCCAGAACCGAGATATCGGACTTCAACGTTTTGACCTGAAAAAAAAAACATAAGGGGTAACACTGTCGTTTTTGGCCGAAATTTTGACCCCCTCCGATCTTCTTGAAACTCTGGATTCTGACAGAGGGCCACGAGACTTCGACCAGCGCGCAAAAATGGAGGCTCTAGACACTTCCAGAACCGAGATATCGGACTTCAAAGTTTTAACCTGAAAAAAAAACATAAGGGGTAACACTGTCGTTTTTGGCCGAAATTTTGACCCCCTCCGATCTTCTTGAAACTCTGGATTCTGACAGAGGGCCACGAGACTTCGACCAGCGCGCAAAAATTGAGGCTCTAGACCCTTCCAGAACCGAGATATCGGACTTCAAAGTTTTGACCTGAAAAAAAAAATATAAGGGGTAACACTGTCGTTTTTGGCCGAAATTTTGACCCCCTCCGATCTTCTTGAAACTCTGGATTCTGACAGAGGGCCACGAGACTTCGACCAGCGCGCAAAAATGGAGGCTCTAGACCCTTCCAGAGCCGAGATATCGGACGTCAAAGTTTTGACCTGAAAAAAAAAACATAAGGGGTAACACTGTCGTTTTTGGCCGAAATTTTGACCCCCTCCGATCTTCTTGAAACTCTGGATTCTGACAGAGGGCCACGAGACTTCGACCAGCGCGCAAAAATGGAGGCTCTAGACCCTTCCAGAGCCGAGATATCGGACGTCAAAGTTTTGACCTGAAAAAAAAAACATAAGGGGTAACACTGTCGTTTTTGGCCGAAATTTTGACCCCCTCCGATCTTCTTGAAACTCTGGATTCTGACAGAGGGCCACGAGACTTCGACCAGCGCGCAAAAATGGAGGCTCTAGACCCTTCCAGAACCGAGATATCGGACTTCAAAGTTTTGACCTGAAAAAAAAAACATAAGGGGTAACACTGTCGTTTTTGGCCGAAATTTTGACCCCCTCCAATCTTCTTGAAACTCTGGATTCTGACAGAGGGCCACGAGACTTCGACCAGCACGCAAAAATGGAGGCTCTAGACCCTTCCAGAGCCGAGATATCGGACGTCAAAGTTTTGACCTGAAAAAAAAACATAAGGGGTAACACTGTCGTTTTTGGCCGAAATTTTGACCCCCTCCGATCTTCTTGAAACTCTGGATTCTGACAGAGGGCCACGAGACTTCGACCAGCGCGCAAAAATGGAGGCTCTAGACCCTTCCAGAACCGAGATATCGGACTTCAAAGTTTTGACCTGAAAAAAAAACATAAGGGGTAACACTGTCGTTTTTAATTTTGACCCCCTCCGATCTTCTTGAAACTCTGGATTCTGACAGAGGGCAACGAGACTTCGACCAGCGCGCAAAAATGGAGGCTCTAGACACTTCCAGAGCCGAGATATCGGACGTCAAAGTTTTGACCTGAAAAAAAAAACATAAGGGGTAACACTGTCGTTTTTGGCCGAAATTTTGACCCCCTCCGATCGTCTTGAAACTCTGGATTCTGACAGAGGGCCACGAGACTTCGACCAGCGCGCAAAAATGGAGGCTCTAGACCCTTCCAGAGCCGAGATATCGGACGTCAAAGTTTTGACCTGAAAAAAAAAACATAAGGGGTAACACTGTCATTTTTGGCCGAAATTTTGACCCCCTCCGATCTTCTTGAAACTCTGGATTCTGACAGAGGGCCACGAGACTTCGACCAGCGCGCAAAAATGGAGGCTCTAGACCCTTCCAGAACCGAGATATCGGACTTCAAAGTTTTGACCTGAAAAAAAAAACATAAGGGGTAACACTGTCGTTTTTGGCCGAAATGTTGACCCCCTCCGATCTTCTTGAAACTCTGGATTCTGACAGAGGCCCACGAGACTTCGACCAGCGCGCAAAAATGGAGGCTCTAGACCCTTCCAGAACCGAGATATCGGACTTCAACGTTTTGACCTGAAAAAAAAAACATAAGGGGTAACACTGTCGTTTTTGGCCGAAATTTTGACCCCCTCCGATCTTCTTGAAACTCTGGATTCTGACAGAGGGCCACGAGACTTCGACCAGCGCGCAAAAATGGAGGCTCTAGACACTTCCAGAACCGAGATATCGGACTTCAAAGTTTTAACCTGAAAAAAAACATAAGGGGTAACACTGTCGTTTTTGGCCGAAATTTTGACCCCCTCCGATCTTCTTGAAACTCTGGATTCTGACAGAGGGCCACGAGACTTCGACCAGCGCGCAAAAATGGAGGCTCTAGACCCTTCCAGAACCGAGATATCGGACGTCAAAGTTTTGACCTGAAAAAAAAAACATAAGGGGTAACACTGTCGTTTTTGGCCGAAATTTTGACCCTTCCGATTTTCTTGAAACTCTGGATTCTGACAGAGGGCCACGAGACTTCGACCAGCGCGCAAAAATGGAGGCTCTAGACCCTTCCAGAACCGAGATATCGGACTTCAAAGTTTTGACCTGAAAAAAAAACATAAGGGGTAACACTGTCGTTTTTGGCCGAAATTTTGACCCCCTCCGATCTTCTTGAAACTCTGGATTCTGACAGAGGGCCACGAGACTTCGACCAGCGCGCAAAAATGGAGGCTCTAAACCCTTCCAGAACCGAGATATCGGACTTCAAAGTTTTGACCTGAAAAAAAAACATAAGGGGTAACACTGTCGTTTTGGCTGAAATTTTGACCCCTCCGATCTTCTTGAAACTCTGGATTCTGACAGAGGGCCACGAGACTTCGACCAGCGCGCAAAAATGGAGGCTCTAGACCCTTCCAGAGCCGAGATATCGGACGTCAAAGTTTTGACCTGAAAAAAAAAACATAAGGGGTAACACTGTCGTTTTGGCCGAAATTTTGACCCCCTCCGATCTTCTTGAAACTCTGGATTCTGACAGAGGGCCACGAGACTTCGACCAGCGCGCAAAAATGGAGGCTCTAGACCCTTCCAGAACCGAGATATCGGACTTCAAAGTTTTGACCTGAAAAAAAAACATAAGGGGTAACACTGTCGTTTTTGGCCGAAATTTTGACCCCCTCCGATCTTCTTGAAACTCTGGATTCTGACAGAGGGCCACGAAACTTCGACCAGCGCGCAAAATGGAGGCTCTAGACCCTTCCAGAGCCAAGATATCGGACGTCAAAGTTTTGACCTGAAAAAAAAAACATAAGGGGTAACACTGTCGTTTTTGGCTGAAATTTTGACCCCCTCCGATCTTCTTGAAACTCTGGATTCTGACAGAGGGCCACGAGACTTCGACCAGCGCGCAAAAATGGAGGCTCTAGACCCTTCCAGAGCCGAGATATCGGACGTCAAAGTTTTGACCTGAAAAAAAAAACATAAGGGGTAACACTGTCGTTTTTGGCCGAAATTTTGACCCCCTCCGATCTTCTTGAAACTCTGGATTCTGACAGAGGGCCACGAGACTTCGACCAGCGCGCAAAAATGGAGGCTCTAGACCCTTCCAGAACCGAGATATCGGACTTCAAAGTTTTGACCTGAAAAAAAAACATAAGGGGTAACACTGTCGTTTTTGGCCGAAATTTTGACCCCCTCCGATCTTCTTGAAACTCTGGATTCTGACAGAGGGCCACGAGACTTCGACCAGCGCGCAAAAATGGAGGCTCTAGACCCTTCCAGAACCGAGATATCGGACTTCAAAGTTTTGACCTGAAAAAAAAAACATAAGGGGTAACACTGTCGTTTTTGGCCGAAATATTGACCCCCTCCGATCTTCTTGAAACTCTGGATTCTGACAGAGGGCCACGAGACTTCGACCAGCGCGCAAAAATGGAGGCTCTAGACCCTTCCAGAGCCGAGATATCGGACGTCAAAGTTTTGACCTGAAAAAAAAAAACATAAGGGGTAACACTGTCGTTTTTGGACGAAATTTTGACCCCCTCCGATCTTCTTGAAACTCTGGATTCTGACAGAGGGCCACGAGACTTCGACCAGCGCGCAAAAATTGAGGCTCTAGACCCTTCCAGAACCGAGATATCGGACTTCAAAGTTTTGACCTGAAAAAAAAATATAAGGGGTAACACTGTCGTTTTTGGCCGAAATTTTGACCCCCTCCGATCTTCTTGAAACTCTGGATTCTGACAGAGGGCCACGAGACTTCGACCAGCGCGCAAAAATGGAGGCTCTAGACCCTTCCAGAGCCGAGATATCGGACGTCAAAGTTTTGACCTGAAAAAAAAAACATAAGGGGTAACACTGTCGTTTTTGGCCGAAATTTTGACCCCCTCCGATCTTCTTGAAACTCTGGATTCTGACAGAGGGCCACGAGACTTCGACCAGCGCGCAAAAATGGAGGCTCTAGACCCTTCCAGAGCCGAGATATCGGACGTCAAAGTTTTGACCTGAAAAAAAAAACATAAGGGGTAACACTGTCGTTTTTGGCCGAAATTTTGACCCCCTCCGATCTTCTTGAAACTCTGGATTCTGACAGAGGGCCACGAGACTTCGACCAGCGCGCAAAAATGGAGGCTCTAGACCCTTCCAGAACCGAGATATCGGACTTCAAAGTTTTGACCTGAAAAAAAAAACATAAGGGGTAACACTGTCGTTTTTGGCCGAAATTTTGACCCCCTCCAATCTTCTTGAAACTCTGGATTCTGACAGAGGGCCACGAGACTTCGACCAGCACGCAAAAATGGAGGCTCTAGACCCTTCCAGAGCCGAGATATCGGACGTCAAAGTTTTGACCTGAAAAAAAAAACATAAGGGGTAACACTGTCGTTTTTGGCCGAAATTTTGACCCCCTCCGATCTTCTTGAAACTCTGGATTCTGACAGAGGGCCACGAGACTTCGACCAGCGCGCAAAAATGGAGGCTCTAGACCCTTCCAGAGCCGAGATATCGGACGTCAAAGTTTTGACCTGAAAAAAAAACATAAGGGGTAACACTGTCGTTTTTGTCCGAAATTTTGATCCCCTCCGATCTTCTTGAAACTCTGGATTCTGACAGAGGGCCACGAGACTTCGACCAGCGCGCAAAAATGGAGGCTCTAGACCCTTCAAGAGCCGAGATATCGGACGTCAAAGTTTTGACCTGAAAAAAAAAACATAAGGGGTAACACTGTCGTTTTTGGCCGAAATTTTGACCCCCTCCGATCGTCTTGAAACTCTGGATTCTGACAGAGGGCCA